>CM045749.1:20709228-20804228 GCA_024760905.1 Plotosus lineatus | reverse complement strand
TTCAACACCTTGGTATGTATAAAATAAGACAGGAGGTAAATAATGATGTCCCTCTCTCATTCGTCTAAATTTGCTGGATGCTGCGCAGGCTGGTTGGTCATCGTGCTTATTATGCCTTGACTGGGTTTAAATCGACAGACTAAGTAACACCCAATCAATGAATAATCACCCAGGCTGCAAAAAAATCTCAAAAAAAAAAGGGAAATGTGTTTTGCTTTAGCAGAGTCCATTAGAATTTAATCAGCTGTGCATTATGAATGAAAACATTGAATGTGTCTGATTAAACCAGGTTAAATGCGAGCAACAGGCAGTTCAGGCGATCGGGAGTAAAGTAAAGCGTGCTTGTTTTGCTTTTGCACTCAATCGAGTCCTGCTTTCTCAAATTAACAATAAGTCCCACTATGGTCATGGTTGTTTTATCTTGCAATTTGAATAGTATTAGCATGCTTTTTCAGCCTAGAGCAAATGAATTAATGAATTAGGGATTCTGGGAGTCCATATTATTGTCCCTACTCACATTTCTGTAGCTTCATTTATATATTTATATATAAATAAATATATATATAATTTTTTTTTGTATTTGAATGTTAAGAATAGCTGCATAGCCATAGCCAATAGCGTGTTTCTGTCACTTGCTAAGGATTGTGTCAGGAGGGGCATCTGACATAAAAACCTGTGTTGAATCAAAACATGCGATGATTCGCTGTGGCGACCCCTGAGAAAAAGGAAACAGCCGAAAGGGAAAGATACAGGTATACCTCGGCCAAAGTCGTTCTCGATTATACTTCAGTTTTCAAAAAAATATATAGAAAAATAAAAATAAAGTTGATGTCATTATAATCATATATTATATAATATATATCTAGTATATTAAATATATGTAAAAATAAATAAATAAATAAATATATATATATATATATATATATATACATATATACAGTCAGCCCTCTACTTATGAAATTAATCCGTTCCAGTGGCTTTTTTGTAACCTGGAGTTTTTGTAAGTAGAGGTGCATTTTAGATGTAAAACGCGTGATTCGTTCCAATGCTCCCAAGACTACCCCATAAACCCTTTAATTATTGTACACCAATTTTGTATGAAATATGTGTTAAGAGTAAAAGAAAATTATTTACCTTTTTTTTAAATCTCTCTAACCACCCATGCAACGCTGAAAAATCCAGGGGTTGCTGGTCTGAAGAACCCTCACCCCCACCCTTCTTCACGAGGTCCTTAAATATGGCGGTTGCTTTTTCCGAAATAATCGCCTCTGTCACTGTATCTCCGCTTATAATGCCTCCTTCTGCTTCAATATCGTTCCAAAATAATCGCCTCCGTCACTGTATCTCCGCTTTTACGGTCTCCTTCTGCTTCAATATTGTCCCGATTGTAGAGGGGTTTCAGCCATACTCCTTTGCGATTTCGCTGAACCGCATCCCACTTTCGTATTTTTTTATTATCTCCTGCTTCTCTTCAATTGATAACGGAGCCCGCTTCTTCTTTTTGGTGTCACCGGGAATCACTTTCTTGGGGTCCATGATGGATAACGAAATATAACGCTGCAATGATCACTCTCAAAAAAAACTCCTGAGCCAACAGTCCTGTTCAACTCTCCTTCACGCGTGTAACAAACAGGAAGTATGGGTACAGGAATGGGTACAGTTCAGCTCCCTCCTGTCCAATGGAAGGCCAGCGGGGCGGGATGTTGGGAGACAGCCAATGAGAGAGCAACTCGCGCATTGTTTGAATGCTTGAATCTCGCGTTTTAATGTTTGAATGACGCGTTTGAATGTTAGAATGGCGCGCTTGAATTTTTGAATGGCACGTTTGGCACTTTTCGTAAGAAGAGGTTGTTTCATATACAGAGGACGAAAATTTAGGAAAAATGTTCGTAACCTGGATTTTTCGAATTCAGAGCTTTTCGTAAGTAGAGGGCTGATTGTGTGTGTGTGTGTGTGTGTGTGTGTGTGTGTATATATATATATATATATATATATATATATATATATATATATATATATATATATATATATATATATATATATATATATATATATATATATATATATATATATATATATATATATACACACACACACACACAGGGATCCCTTGCTACTTTGTGCTTCAATTCATAATAAAAAATATTCATCGAATTAAAAAATATGGAAATTAAGGAAGAATACACGGAAGAGTTAAGGAAAATGCTGCAAAAACAAGGCCAATTATGCAAAAAAAAAACAAAAAACCCCTAAACCAACACAAAACAAAAAAAACAACCGAAAACCTCCCATCAAAACTACTTACATTGTTGTGAGGTGCACATCCGAGAGTGTGCACGCGCATTTGCATGCGTGCATGCGCACACGTCTGTATGTGTGTGTATTTATAGTGAATATGCATTTATTGATATTATATATACATATACATGTACGTATACATCAGTTGGGGGTGGGGTGATCCTACTTCGTGGATTTCGGTGGTTGCGGGGGATCTCGGTCCCAATTAACCGCGGAAAGTGAGGGATCCCTGTACTAGTACATGTATACATATACAGGCGGTCCTCACTTAACAACAGATACGGTTATCAGCGATTTGGAGTTACAACGGCCTGTTAAAAATTGTCAAATTATCAAAAGTATACTTTTCTGTTAACGAGTCACAGAAGTACATATATATATATATATATATATATATATATATATATATTTGGTTTCATTAAAAGGGTGCAATCACAATTTTATGTTATTTATGTGTTTGTGTTTAGTATACCCCTGATCGTCTTCCCTCCGTCTTCTTCTTCTTCTTGATTCCTTGCGCTCGAAGCACAGTTTAAATCTATCAGTGAGTGTATTTAAGGAATATGCCCTGTGAGATAGCCCCAATTAGAAAGGGGTAGAGCAATAATGCAACAGCTTAATTGCATTAACATAATGCCTTCTAACGATCATTACGCTTGCCAAAATAGTCATGATAATAAAGCAATTACTATTTTGAGAGCACAATTACCCACAGTGGCACCTTTTCTGGTGTTATAATTACAGCGTTTAGATGCGCAGACGTTGGGTTTCAGTATGCCGGGGGAATGGAGCGCTGGTAGAGACAACATCCTCGTCTCTGGCTGTTCAGCAGAACCGCGCACAGTTGATTGGGTGCATAGATATAAACAATGTTCTCCAAGTCTTCCACCACCGGTGGACAAAAAAGCTTAAGATAATAGAAGAGGGAAGAAGCCCGTGTAGAAAATAGATGGATAGATAGCAGAGAGAGAAAAGGGAATGAGAGAGCGAGAGGAATATAAAGAGAGATTGGTTTTCATGCCTGGTAGTCGGCGGCTGTGTAAATCTCAGAGGAGCGGGGTGGGAGACAGCAGAAGGTTGATAGTCATCCATCACTTCTGACAATTCCACCTCTTCCCTGCAGCCTGACAGGAGACCCTGAGTGAGAGATGGGGGTGGGGGGAGATACATAATGTGTAAGAGAGATCAAAAGAGAGTGACAGAGAAAAAGAAAGTCAGCGAGTGGAGGCCGCTGAGCAAATGAACTCTTCTGTTTTTTGTGAGTAAGAGGAATGGAGAGTGGGAGGGGTTTTTTTGTTCACGTTTTTGTCTGATAGAGAGCATCCCGCACTCCATTCACTCATTCATGTCTCACTCACAAAATCCTAACGGGCAAGAAGGAGGCTGGTGACTATCTCAGCCAAGTCTCGGCAAGGGCGGGGTACACCCTGGACAGCTCACCAGACCAGCACACATGCAACCATTCGCACTCACGTTCACACTCACACCAAAGTAGGGTTTAGAACAGCCAAGTATACTACTATGCATGTTTTTGGAATTTGGGACAAAACCTGAGTACCCAGAGGAAACTCACAGAAACACGTGGAGAATATACAAACTCCACACAGAAACACCCGAGACCGGAAATCAAAGCCTGGCTTTAATGCCGTGAGGCAGGCAGGCTAACGACTGCTTGACCGTGCCACCTTTTCTTGACCAAATTTAAATATAGAGTAGCTCTTTATATATTGTTGGGGGGGGGGCGGCAGTGGTGGCCTGGTGGTAAACGTGCTGGTCCTAGGGTTGGGGGATCAAGTCCCACTCTCCACAAGTTTGTCACTGTCCCCCCCCCAGTGCAGCTAACTGGGTTATCAAAGGTCGGCCATGTCTCTCCCTGTCTATGGTGAGAGGAACTATTGCTGACTTTTGACAAGAGTACTGTAGCTGCAAAGCCGTCAACATGTTTCCGCCCCTTGTTAAAGGGGTGTGCCAGGAAGGGCATCCGATGTAAAAACCTATGCCAAATCAAATATGCAAATCATTAATAAGACTTCTATGAAGATTGAGGTAGATGATTCGCTGTGGCGACCCCTGAAAGGGAACAGCCGAAAGGAAAAGAAGAAGATCCTGTTAGGGCTGCACTTTAAAATACTTTTAAATCATAAATATGCAAAAACCTGCAATGATGGTGGATAAATATCAGCAGTATCATTATCATTAAAAGCAAGAAATATAACAATTAACAATTTAAATTCATGCTCACGCACAAAGTTTCATTTTGAAGCCCAGTTATATTAGAATGGCTGTGCGCAGTGTTCTGTAGGTTAATGGACTGCTTTTGTGACTCGGCAGACATCATTGTCTCACTGAGTGTGACCTCTCGCATGGTGCCTCCTGTATTTTGTTGCCCTGTCACTCAGTGGTTGGGCAAAGGCCTAATTAAACTGGTGCAAGTTGTACCTTGCTCCTGCACAATGCTGCATTAGATTGCTTTTCAGCAAACAAGCCGAAAGCACCCACTTCCTGGATATTTGGTGGAATAAAAGATTCCTGTACAAAAGACTAGCGGATGTGTCCGCAAACAAAAGGTCTCTGGTTTTTCTGTCTTGAAAAAGACTGTCACAACCTGCTGCTATCTGATCTCCCTGACACAGCCTTTTGAATAAGAGGAAATTAAATTCTGACATTTATACAGTGCTCAGCAGGTCGTCCACTGATCAGTCGTCTCTGTGTGAAAATTTCCAATCACTATTTTTTTTTTTTTTTATATATATATGAAAGGAAACCGTTCCTAGAAGTGTTACATGTGGTTTTAATTGTTTTTCTGTTGAGACTGATGTGCTTTGAACAGTTAATCAGGGTGAATCTGTGTATAAATGTACAGTGCTTTGTGTATTTTTGAGTAGATGTAGATATATAGATGCAGAACTAGAGGTTATAACCTTTTTCACTGACACAGAGTGTCTGACATAGGCAGCCTATACATAGTTATATCAGATTTAAAATGAGAGAGGGAGGGAGGGAGGGGGTGAGGGCGAGAGTGTGTGCCATGGCTCATCAGGGTGTGATAAGCCATGGCATCCTGCCTGCTTTGTCGCTTTACACTCTCCCCTGTATACATGTGTCAGAGCCAGTTTAACCAGAGGTCAGCGTATCATGCTGCCATCTGGAAGTTTAATAACTCACTTTGTTTTGTTTTAAGATATTTTAAAATATATAGTTGTAAAATGTGCTTTGCCTTGCAAAAAAAAAAAATAAATAAAACAAAACACAATATGATGTTCCTGCTTTAGCTTTGCTTATAGCACGTAATCATCATGCCATTGTTTTAGCAAAATTAAACAAGATCATATTTGGCTGATGTTCTTATCCAGAGCGACTTACAACTGTCATTTTTATACAGGGATAAGGGCCTTCCTCGAGGGCCCAACAATGTTGACTGTGGGGATTGAACCGCTGACCTTCAGATTAGTAACCCATTGCATTAATCAGTCGGCCACCACTGTCCCCTACAACCAGTGTTGGGTTCATTTTTCACCAGTGACTTGAATTGAACCACTCCATGAAGTCTTCTCCAGCACATCCTAAAAACCTTTTTAAAGGACCCCTGACCTTAGGATCAGTCATCCAGCACCTTTTACCACCAGGCCACCACTGCCCTCTCCCTGAAACACTCTTCCATTTGAGTCACCATTTTATATCTGTGCAATCAGGAAAGAAAATATAATTTGAGCTGATAACCTGCTCAATCTGGCCGTTCAGGTCATCAGCTGCTTCATTTTATTGCCATAATAATGTTGCTGAGCCTCGACCCGACCAACTGGAACAAAACTGCCAGAGATTCCATGGCATCAAGGTTAAATGCTGTCCATGAAAACAGTAGACTGTGCGACCTTTTCTTTTTTCGCCTGACAGTGTATATAGTATTGGAATAAAAAGTCAAAGTATATTTTGTCTTTGCTGTGTACTGTGGACCCTTGGGTTAAAAATCAATAAGACTAATAAGACGATTGTGGGCGGTGGTGGCTCAGGGGTTAAGGCTCTGGGTTACTGGTTAGAAGATTTTAGGTTTAAGCCCGAGTACCACCAAGCTACCACTGTTTTTCCTCTGTGCAAGACCCTTAACTCTCAACTCTTGAATTGTAGAAATAAAATAAAATATATGTCGCGTGACATAATGGTATATAAAAAAGTAAAGTCCTTTGGGCTTTTTACACCCGAGCCATGGCGGCTCATTGGGCCGGTGCTTATCCCCGGTTTCCATAGCGTGAAACAACCAGGAGTTCAACTCCTCCTGGATGGGACACTAGTCCATCGCAGGTTACCTTCCCAGTATATTTTACTGATACCTGAGGTACACTTGTGGTTTAGACCTTGCCCAGGGGTCTTAGCATAGTGTGGGTCTCCCTGGGATTTGAACACACAACCTCCCGATCATGAGCCAAGCACCCTAACCACTACGCCACCGGCTCCACGGGTAATGGTATATGCCAACTGATAAATATAAGTTAAATGCATTCAAATAAGATGAATCAGAGTTTGAACTTGAGTGGCACCGTTGTGTCGTGGTTTGCACATTTGTCTCACAGAAAGAAGGTTTGGGTTTGAGTCCCAGTCTTGGCAAGTACATGTTAAATTTTCCCTTTTGGGATCAATAAAAAATGATCTTATTTTATTTCTATGTGGAGTTTGCATGCTTTCCCTGTGTTGTGTGGGATTCCTTCAGTTTCTTCCTATGGATCAAATATATACACATTGGCTATTCCATTGGCTTTAAATGTGTGTGTGTTTGTGTGTGTGTGTGTGTGTGTGTGTGTGTGTGTGTGTGTGTGTGTGTGTGTGTGTGTGTGTGTGTGTGTGTGTGTGTGTGTTCGCTCTGCGATGTTCAGGGTGTACCTTAGCTTTGCCCAGTGTCGGCCTTTTCCCAGTGAGGATTTATTTTCCCCATGACGCTAATAGAATTAAGCAGTTGTTGTGAGTGAGTGGAGAATTTTTGATATTTATCTAAATGTCTTCAACACAAATTTCATTTGTGTTAAAAATGCTAAATCAATATTAAGACCAGGAAGCTGTGTGCAAATGAAAAGAAGGTCATTTTGATGCTGAGAAAATAAATGAAAACAGTGCTAGCAATTTCATAAGAATTTGCACAAAGCTACAACAGTTTGGAATGTCCTGAAAAAAAAAAAGAAAGAAACCACTGGTGTACCAACGATCAGATATTGAATGAATCATGAGTCGGAACAACAGTTGATGAGAGAAATATTGTGATAGATGTGGAAGGAAAATTATGAAACCGGATTTAATGACATCAACAACGTCCAGCCCAGGGCAGGGTGAAGATAACGCAATCCACTGATTTCAAGAACAGTCATATAGAACACATGCCACAAGATATAAATAATTCATCAGCAGTGTGTACTGGGCTGGACTTTGCTAATAATAATAATAATAATAATAATAATAATAATAATAAGGAAAAACATGCAAAATACACAGAACTCGCCTATGAAATGTCTCGCTTGTATCCAAATTACACAGTTGTCCGACCCCCCATTATCCTCGCTGCCCTTGGTTTGGTACCTCCTGATCTACTGACACAGATCAAAAGACTGCCCGGGTTTGGTACTGGGAACGCAGCTCTTCTGATAGTCTGGGCAATGCAGAAGGCTGCAGTGTTGGGGAGTCTCCATACTCACCGGAAAGTTCTTGGTGGGGTCAACTAGGCAGTGCTTTCTGGGAGAATTCCCATTCGCTGTCTGGACTGTGTGTAGAGAGGGTGAGGGCCCTGAGCTAATGATGAGCCTCACAAGCCTGATGTGCAAGGATCACCGATCCCTTTCTGCTGCATATCATTTTTTTAAACTATAATAATAATAATAATAATAATAATAATAATAATAATGATACAGAAATGAGCCGTAACAGTTCTGGAGTCAAGCTTAACCGCTATGAAAGCGATTAGAAAGAAAGGGTCTGCTCATTGGTCAAGTATGGTGGACGTAAGGTCAACCCAAAGCACACTAGGTGGGGGTGACTGGCCAAGTTGATCATGACACCTTAACCCAACTGAGCATGCATTTCACCTCCTAATGCCCCTTTCTCACCCCAGCACTCAGTCGTGGACTGCAGACAGACGAACACAATTTCCTGCGGAAAATCGGCGCATCCCTGTACCTTTCACATTGCTCAAGCATAAAGTAATGAGAAAGTCAGAACTATGGAAATGATTTATTTTAGAAATGAAATGGTAACGGCAAATGAAGAGAATGAAAAATAGTGTTATCTTAAATAGGATCTGAAAAGGTAGACACATGGGGGAGGGGCGGGGAATCTAAAGGCGCACTTACTTCATACGTCAGGCATTGCCTGCTTATTTATATGCATATGAACTCTAGTATATAGTACGTTATATTATTCAGCATTGAATAGACACACTGTCCTCTCTTTAACTGTGGAGGTCAGAGTGTATTATTTATGTCCCTCTCCATTTAGAGAAGTCTGTTAAATATTTTAAGCAGTGTTTTGTTTTTTTTTTTGCCCAGCGCAGGTCTCACTGCAGATCGATCAGTATCAAAAGACACCATTTGCCCCCAAACAGTGTTTGACATCTATCTATTTTTGTTCTGAAGTCCTGCTTTAGTCATTTTAGTCCAGGATCCGCCCCCCTTCTGCCCTCCCCCTCTCTCCCTTGCTCCCTCCCACCCTTTCATATAGACTCAAGTGCCAAGAAATACAATGCGATAATATTAAAAACATGTAAAAATAGGCCTGATTATTTTATTACAGCAGCACTTGCCAAGGAGTGAAATGTGACGTGCACAAAAGGAATAGCCAGTTTTCGAAGCTGTTGTGTTGAAAGCAGGAAAAATTATCAGTAGTAAGGATCTGAGTGACTTTAAAAACGTCACAATGGGATGGATAAACGACTGGATCTTCTCATCTCTCGGAGATCTTATAGGGTGTTCCTGGTAAGCAGTGGTAAGCACCTACCAAATGTGGTCCAAGGACGAACAACCAGTGAACTGTCAAGTGTGTCATGGTTGCCCTGAGTTGAGTAATGCATGTAGGGAGTCAAGGCTGGTATGTCCGGTCTGATCTCACAGAAGATCTACTCTAGTACAAACTGCAGAATCTCTTTATGCTGGCTGAGAGAGAGAGGCAGAGAGAGAGAGAGAGAGAGAGCGAGAGAGACAGACAGGCAGACAGACAGACAGACAGGCAGACAGACACCTACCTACCTACCAAGTGGGCAATCTAGAACAGCCAATTAGCCAAATATTCATCTCATTGTACTGTGGGAGGAAACCCACACAAGCGCAGGGAGATCATACAAACCCCATAGAAACACCCGTGCCAAGCCTGGGACACGAATCCGGGACCTTCTAACTGTGAGGCAGACATACTGACCACTATGCCACTGTGCCGCCATTTACATTATATAGCTTTAAAGTATCTTTCACCATAATTTGGGTAAGAAGAATCATCTTTGAAATGGGACATGATGATCCCTGACGCAGTGGTGACCTGGTGGTAGAGTGCTGTATTACTTATCTCAAGGTCGGGGATTCAAGCCCACTATCAACAGGTTGTCACTGCGGTTCCCCCAGTGTAGCTAACTGGGCTATCAAAGGTCGGCCATGTCTCTCACTGTCTGTGGGTGAGAGACATCTAAAAGAACAATTGATGACTTTCGTTACGAGCCAGCTGCATTGCCGTCAGCGTGTTTCTGCCCACCCAGACCCACCCAGAGTTGGCCGAGAGGGGCATCAGCCTCCCCGCGACCCTAATTAGGATGAAGCAGTTACAGAAGATGAATGAATGAGTTATCGATACTGTGCAGACTTGACTTATCAAAGATCACTATGTACTGATTAACTGCTAGTGTTGCCGCCACTGCATGTAACATATACAGACAATCGTGGACTTCTGACTGCTTTTGGTTCCGGCAGACCGGTCGTAAATCGATCCGGTCGTATGTCGACTTTCCATCCAAATACACTCACGCCAAACAAAAACAGATGAATAAATCTCGCGCATTTAAATCTATACATCTATTTTCAATTTCACTTCACTGTGACATGCAGCGGAGAGCCAATCCTTTCTGTACTCCACTGTGTGGGCAGGTCTGCTAGCTTCAAACTCCAATTTTATTGGATTATAAGAACAGCCACAGACTGCGTGTTGTTTGAGTAAAGAGATAAATTTCCCCCGTTTTGATCAGCTCATTTCCATGAAGCAAACACAAATGGACAGACATGGAAAACTTCAACCCGCAGACCAGCTGATTGCCAAAACTTGGGACGCGCTTCCTGTCACATAAACACTGCAGTGTGTGAGTCCAATATAATTAGAGTTTCAAGGTATCGGACCCGCCCACACACAGAAAGGATTGGCTCTCCGCTTCGCGCCACAGTGACGTGGCATTGGAAGTAGATGAATAGATTTGCTCTGAGCTCTGAGCAGTTAGAAAGTGAAGCTGCATCATCTCCTGCTTGGCCATTTAAGATGCTGGCACTGCCGGCAGCCCAAACAACTGTCGTACGCAACACTCGCACTGCACTGCCATGTATCATGCTTCACGACTTTTGCGGTCGTAAAGTCGATCAGACGTAACTCGCATAGGTCGTAAGTCGACGACTCACTGTATATGTGTTACATAATCTTCCCCTGAGGTGCCCAGTGATATGGAATGGTGTTCACATTTCTTGTTGCTGCTTTTAAATGTTTATTCTTTCATGAAGGAAAGTGAACGTGAAATATTTGTCAAGGCTCGAACTACCGACCAAATCTTGTTGTTGTTGTTGTTGTTGTTATGATATTAGATTTTTCTTCTTCAGAAATCTGTATTTTTCAGTACACACACACACACACACACACACACACACACACACACACACACAGAAACACACCTCCACAAGTTTTTACAAATTGTGCTTCAGACTCACACGTTAATTTGCAATGAGTTATGACTTCCCACTCTAAGAAGCATTTGAGTGGGGTTTTTTTTTTTTTTTTTTTTTTTTTTGGTATGCGCAGAGGCCCCAGGTGTGGTTTTCCTGACTCTCAGGAAGCGAGTGGGAGCTATGACAAGCCCGATAGAAAATACATGTCAGACAGGCTGGATGGTAATGCGCTCCTCCTGCTCATGCTGTAATTACATTTGCAGAATGAGCGGCTCCTCCGACGATCCTCATTCAGCTCTTGGGGACCAGGCTCAAATCACTCAGTGGTTTAACTAGAGCAAGGGGGCCACTATCGATGGTGTGTGTGTGTGTGTGTGTGTGTGTGTGTGTGTGTGTGTGTGTGTGTGTGTGTGTGTGTGTGTTTGTGTGTGTGTGTGTGTTTTGAATAAACTCTCCATCTCACATACACGCACACGCTCAGCACAAAGCTCTTAATGAGGTGGAGATGAAATTAGCTTGCCACAAACCTCCCCTTGCGCTTACCTCATACTAACGTACCTATTAGTGCCAATGAAGACACTTCTGGAAAATTATGACAGACAATGAAAGAGGATTGTTCCTGACAGCTCCGGTGTAACCAAGCCTTGTTGCTGATAATAAAAAAAAAAAAAAAAAAAGGAGAAAGGAAGCACACATTGTAAATCAGCTTTGACATTAGGAACGGATTAGAAGTCACCTTAAAATTCATGCGAGCCCCTCTGTAATAGTGCTGTCTTTCTGTTGATAATGAAGCATTTTAAACCATTTGTCATCTTCTGTGGATGAGACTACATCTTTTGTTCCATGAATCCAGAAAAGTCTAAAATTAGTCCTGACCTTATAATCCAAGGATGCTGGTGATTTGTGCAGAAAGTCACAATGTGTATTATTGGAAACCTACACTCCTACCATCCACTCACATTACATGACTGCACACTGACCCAACCACGGTTACCCCAGGGGCTTAGTTCAACAATGCAGCCCAATCTGCTTCCGTCCAAAAAAAAAAAAAGAAGAGAGAGAGAGAGAGAGAGAAGAATTTAAAAAACGAAGAATAAAGAGCAAACTGATGCAGAGTTGGGAGATGAGGATGCGTTTGCCTGTGGAAGGAACCAGTGAAAGTAGGCTTGTGACAGATGTGCAGGGCAGTAAAAGTGTAATTGAAATGCCAGCAGCAATGGTCTTATCTAGCCGCTACAGGAGCCTGCCTCGCCTGTGAACATCAGTTAAATGTCATTTTAGCCTAGCTCGATTCAGCCCAACCACAATCCCTTGCTTCTGCGACTACAGTCACACATGGGTAGGGGAATGTATGGAAGAACAGAGAGAAAGAGTGAGAGAATCTGACTGGAATGGGGCTGTAATAGGATTTCATCTGCACACTGTTAACTTCCACCACCTGAACTTAGTTATTAATTTAATATGGTCCATCAAGAAGAGTCATTTTCACTGCAGGATACAGTTGCTTACATTATTACATTAGTTTATATATATATATATATATATATATATATATATATATATATATATATAGAGACAGAGAGAGAGAGAGAGAGAGAGAGAGAGTGTCTCTGCCTTTTTCAGTCTGATCATTATCAGTAGCAGCAGGTGAAAGAAAACTGAAAACTGCAGAAATCTTTCTGTGTGTCGGTGGGTGCATTTTAATGGAAAACAGAATATTGCATTATCCATTCACGCCTTCATCCATTTATCCAACTATCTATACTGCTTATCTATCAGGGTCATGACGGAGGCTGAAAAACAATTCTAGTTGACTCCAATTCAGAGGTAGCGTACACTCTGAAAAGGGCACCAATCATCAGCGCTAACCCAGATACAAAGTGTCAATCACACTCACATTCACCCCTATGGGCAATTAAGAGGAGCAAACCAGAGCTCCAGGAGGAAACCCACGCAACCCCGAGGAACATCCAAGGAAGGTGCCAGTCATGGTGCTAAGTTTGAACCAATGACCCTTTTGCTGTGAGGCGACAGTGCTACCTAGTGAACTGTGGTGTCGCATTACAAAGTATATTATGTACAAAGTATATATATGTCGCATTACAAAGTAATATTACAAAGTATATTATAACGACGGTAATACTAGTACTTCAGCTGTTTCATGATATACAGAGATCCCTCACCTTTTGCGGTTAATGGGGGCCGAGATCCCGCCACGACTTCCAGTTTCCGCGAAGTAGAATCAATCCCCCTGACTGAATTATGCATGCATGTATATGTGTATATAATATCAATAAATACATATTCAATGATATAAATGCTTATAATAACAATTCAACATTCAAAAATAATGCATAAGATGTAAATGAAATATAAATACACACACACATACAGATGCGCACCTCACATAAAAATGTAAGGAGTTTTGTTGGGGAGTTTTGGGTTGGTTTTTTTGTTTTTGTTTGTTTGGGGTTATTTTGCATAATCGGCCTTGTTTTGTGGCATTTTCCTTAACTTTCCCCTTATTTTTCCTTAATTTTCTTATTTTTTAATTTTTCGATGAATATTTTTGAAGAACAAAGTAGCAAGGGATCACTGTGTGTATATATATATATATATATATATATATATATATATATATATATATATATACACATACATACATACATACATACATACACACACAATCGGCCCCCAACTTACGAACCCAATCCGTTCTAGAGCCCTTTTCGTATTGCGGGGATTTTGTAAGTAGGGTCCCATTTTACATGTTAAACGCCTAATTCGTTCCAAGGCTCCAGTCTTTGGACTGGGTAAACCCCATAAACCTTTTAAAAATGATAAAAGTACACCAATTTTGTATGAAATATGTGTTAAAAGTAAAAGAAAATTATTTATGAAACAATTTAAACATTTTATTAACATAGTAAACTATTTTATGAATATATTTATTAATTAAACCATTATTAAACATTTTTTATTAACACACACACACACACACACACACACACACACACACACCTGTCTCTATCTCTCTCTCTCTCTCTCTCTCTATCGCGCGCGCGCGTGTGCGCTGCGGGCCACGCCCACAAGACGTGGAATTCAAAGCGCATTCCCTGCTTGACAAACTCAACTTTAATTTGATTCCTTGAGGGATCGGGATTCCAGATGAGCTCAAATGCGCCCACATTTATTAAACATTTGCTGAATTAAAACAACTTAAAAAACTAAACTAAAAACTAAAGAGTTAAGCTTTCTTCTGTCTCTACCTGGGAGGCCAGCGGGGCGGGATGTTGAGAGACAGCCAGTGAGAGAGCAACTCGTGCATCATGTGAAATTTTGATTGGCGTAATTGAATTTTGAATTTTTTTCATATGAGGGTTTTTTTTTTGTATCTCGGGGACGGAAACTGAGGAAAATGTTTTTCGTAACCCGGGGATTTCGTACACAGGGGTCTTTGTAAGTTGGGGGCTGACTATACATATACATATATATATATATATATATATATATATATATATATATATATATATATATATATATATATCGATAGATATATATATATATATATATATATCTTCTTTTCCTTTCGGCTGTTCCCTTCAGGGGTCGCCACAGCAAATGATCTGCCTCCATCTCTCCCTATCCTCTGCATCTTCTACTCTTACTCCAACGACCTTCATGTCCACCTTCACCACATACATGTATGTATGTATGTATGTGTGTGTGTGTGTGTGTGTGTGTGTGTGTGTGTGTGTGTGTGTGTGTGTGTGTGTGTGTGTGTAGTGAATTTGTTTTGCTTAACTGTTCATGTTACCCCAAGAAGAAGTGTATGGGCGGCACGGTGGCGTAGTAGCACGTCTGCGTCACACCAAGAATGTTCTGGGTTCGATTCCCAGCTTGGGTGTTTCTATGTGGGGTTTGCATGTTTTCTCCATGCTTGCATGGGGGTCCTCCGGTTTCCTCCCACAGTCCAGAAACATTCACAGTTGGTTAATTGGCTGTTCCACATTGCCCCTAGGTGTGAGTATATGACTGGTTGTGTGAATGTTGGCCCTGCGTTGGCCTGGCAAGCTGTTGAAGGTGTACCCCACCCTCACCCTTGCCCAGAGTTGCCTGAGTTGAGCAGCATCCTCCCTGCGACCCTAATTAAGATTAAGCAGTTCAGAAAATGAATGAATGGAAGAAAGTGTGTGTGTGTGTGTGTGTGTGTGTGTGTGTGTGTGTGTGTGTGTGTGTGTGTGTGTGTGTGTATAAATGGAGAGACCAGCTCCGCGGATCCCTGTCTTTATCTCATACTCCGCGTAAACACTCTTGTTATCACAGATAACAAGTTTGCATGTTCTTCCCATGCTTGCGTGGGTTTCCTCCGGGTACTCCGGTTTCCTCCCACACTCCAAAAACATGCACAGTAGGTTAATTGGCTCAATAATCTGTGGAGAGGGCTTCATTAAGTTGGATAACTTGTGCCCAATCCCTTTCTTCAATGAATAAAATATGTTTCAATCAATCAAAATGTTATCACAGTGCAAAAGCATATAAGTTCATCAAGAGAAAAAGAATATGCAGTTGCTCAGCTTGCTGGTCTTCGGGCTGCTTTATACTGAATTATTGCTCTACTGCACACATATATACAGTACATTATACACATTTCTATAAATCTAGAGAATTGGTTTGTTTTAATATGTTGCTTGTATACTGCTCACTTTACATTTGCATTGCTCATGTCATAATGCACCACATGTGATCACGGCTCTGTTGTATTGCATTGTAGAAATACCTAATGTGTAGCATCTGTGTTAATTAAAATTTATTTCCCAACAGAGACTAGATATCTCTTGGCAAATTTCTGATCAAATGTAGTTCCCTTTCCTTTGTATTAAGGTCAAATTAGTTTAAATGTCTGCTCTTACATTTTTTTCAAGTTTAACCACCGCGTCACTTTTTCTTCTTCCTTCTTTCTTCCAGAGAGTAATCTTCAACATTGTGAACTTCAGCAAGACCAAGAGCTTGTACAGAGATGGGATGGCTCCGGTGGTCAAGTCTACTAGTCGTCCTAAATGGTACAATATCAAACACGCACAAATCATCAGCCGAGAATTAACAAGGCCTATCCGGGATTTGAATTAAAATGGATGACAGACCTTGTTAATTCTTGGTTGACGAAATATTAAACGATATTTAAACGCAATACTACACAAGTCTAAAGAATGCAAAGAATATAAAGGAGTCATTATAAATAATGAAAGAGGCCACTACTCCTATAAAGTATTCATTCATTTAATCATTTTCTGAACTGCTTCATCCTAATTAGGGTTGAGGGGGAGGCAGTCACCTACCTCAGCCGACTTGGGGCGAAGGCAGGGTATACCCTGGCCAGCTCGGCAGGCCATCGCAGGGCAGAAACTCACTGACGGCTATGCAGCTTCTCTTGTTGAAAGTCAGCAATGGTTCCTTTACACCTCACACCATAGACAGTGAGAGACATGGCCGGCCTTTGACAACCCAGTTAGGTGCACTGGGGGGACAGCAGTGACAACCGCTGACAGTGGGGCTTGGACCCCCCCCCCCCCCCCCCCCAACCTTGGGATTGGTAATCCAGCACCTTACCACTGGGCCACCATTGCTCACCCCTATCAATTCTATCCGTATAATTAATTCTAGGAAGGGTGCATCAGTACATCATTAAATATTAAAACTGATATTCTTTGAGCTGGAGCTTAATTTTTGCTCTTTTTATATACAAAGTAAAGTTGTCTGTTTCAAAGGTTTCATCATCACTGTCTGTACGTCATTGACGTTAGTATCAATGTTAAGCAGTGTGTCCACTAGAGGGCAGTTCAGAGTTCAAGTTTTTCATTCAGTCATTCATTTGCTGAGCTGCCTTAACCCACTAGGGTCATAGAGAGGCTGGAGTCTACGGTGAGATCGGGGTACACCTTAGACAGCTCGCAAGTCCACTGCAGTGCCAACATGCTTGCAACTATTTACACTCAGACGCACACCTAGTGCACATTTGGAACAGCTAGTTAGCCTAACGTGGATGTCTTTGCACTGTTGATAGAATCCGGCGCACCTGGAGAAAAACCCATGGAAGCACAGGAAGAACATACAAACTCCACATGGTAATGACGACAAGCCCACACCCTAAGACCTAATTTTTATGGGGCAAATGTGCCAAGCATTACGCCACCATGGCCACCTTCAAAGTCTCTGACAACAAAAAAACATGGCGCTGGTAGAGGAAGTCAATATAAAACATTTGTTAAGAGACACTGTTGTATGCAGTGGTGGTCTTTGAGGTCATTAAATACACTTCATCATGTAGACAGAGAACCAGCAGTGATGGCCTGGTGGTAAAGGTGCTTGATCACAGATCCCAAGGTTGGGGGGGGGGGGGTTCAAGCCTCTCTCTCTGCGTGTTGTCAATGTCCCTCCCCAGTGCAGCTAACTGGGTTATCTAAGGCCGGCCATGTCTCTTACTGTCTATGGTGAGAGGCTGTAAAAGAACCATTGCTGACTTTCATCAAGGCTACATAGCTGTCAGCATGTTTTTGCCCTCCAATGGTCTGGCGAACTGTGTACTCTGCCCTCGCCCAGAGTCGGCTGAGCTACGCGTCAGCTTCCCCGCGTCCATAATTAGGATTACGCGGTTCAGAAAATGAACAAATGAATGTAGACGAAGGATTATTTTCACTAATAATATGAACCGAGCCTGAGACGTGGTTGAATGTGATCGAGGCGTGGCTAGTTGTAGTAGAGGCGTGGCTAGTTATAGTACAGCCATGGCTAGTTATAGTCAAGGTGTGGCTAGTTACAGTATATTAACTCTGCCCAGGTTTATGATTTCTACATGAGTGCCTTGATTGAAAGAAATGAAAAACACGAAGAGTGTGTGTGTGTGTGTGTGTGTGTGTGTGTGTGTGTGTGTGTGTGTGTGTGTGTGTGTGTGCCCAATTTTACCGAACAACAATGTCTGAATATTCCAAAGAAGAATTTTTGTTGCTGAGGCGGGGTGTTTTGTCTCTGTGGCGATGGCGACCGGGTAGCAGTCGAGAGACAGAGACAGAAAGGTGCTTGATAATTGGAGAGATCGAAGTGATACTGAGCTTTGTTCTAAATATGGACAAACCTCTTACATAGCAACCATTTACCAGTCATTACCTACAGCACACACAGGCACCATTTTCTCCTCTCAGCCTCATTCTGTGTGACTGCAGTGTGTGATTGTGAAAGCCGCTTGTGTGGCTTTGCGCGGTTCGTGGTTCAGCCGAGACTGAGATCTGCTCTCACAAGCTCAAACACTTTATACGTCCACCTTTACAACACAACAACGGTGGCGTTCTACAGCATTTCAAACTTTCAAAATTGTGAAATAATAATTTTCTACTCGTAGTCATGGTGGATTTGATATACAATGAGAAGGTTTCTCGTGTATACTCGATGTATGCTTTGTTTGAAGCTGTTGACTAAATTACACCACCTTCACTGGCTTGTCATGCTGAGATAATTGCTTTCCTGGTTATGACCCGTAGCTTGTGCACTTTCTGATAACTTTGAACGAAAAGTTTGAGACACACACACACACACACACACACACACACACACACACACACACACACACACACACTCACTCACAAGCTCATTCCTGTGAGAGATCCACAGTCCTGTCCTATCTGCAGACGGATATTTTACCATTCAGATGCGATGCTGAGATGCCAGGATGTATTTGCATGGACCATGGCATTTGGGTAAGTCAAGCCTGTCAGGGGTAATAGGTAGGAACTGATGGATTCTCAAGAGTGTGTGTGCGTGAGGACGACCTACTGATGGATGGTGAGACTGTGTGTGTGTGTGTGTGTGTGTGTGTGTGTGTGTGTGTGTGTGTGTGTGTGTGTGTGTGTGTGTGTGTGTGTGTATACCAGTCTGGTGGACATAGAAGCATGCGTAACTTGTGGCATGCAGAACAAGGGTTACATGACAGAGCACGCTCACTCAACAGAAGCCTTGACATCTGTCAGGAGTGGATGAAGGGCGCTTCGACACACAGCAGGCATCTGCCACAGCAGCCCATCTCCCTCTACCCAGTCCCAGCCATAACCTAACAATACATGACAATTAGACAGGAAAGGGGGGGGGATTCCACAGCCAAGCAGATGAGTGCCATGGCTCCTTCAGGTACCGCATGAAATATCTCCGCTCAGATTGACAGAAGTACATTCAGACAAAGATAAAGCTGTTAACCAATATTATAAAATCCAAAAAGAAATACACGAAGGTTTTTTTTTTTTTTGGCTGTTCTGATGAGATGGCAGGAATGTTTCATCTAGGCTTGGGTTAGTTAGTGTTGCGTTACGTTTTTTGATGACAACAAAATGTTTTAATAAGAGACGCTTTTGGATTATAGGCACACAGGTTTGACAGGTGGATTGCTGCAGCCTCTGTTGTAAAACGGAGCCGGTACCGGTCCGTCGTGGTGATGAAGGAGCGGAGCCGCAAGGCAAAGCTCTCCATTTACCAGTCGAGCTAGATTCCAACCCTCACCTATGATCACAAGCTTTGGGTAGTGACCTAAAGAACAAGATCACGGAGACAAGCGGTTGAAATGAGCTTCCTTCGCCGGGTGGCGGGGCTCTCTCTTAGCGATAAGGTGAGAAGTTCTGCCATCCGGGGAGAGCTCGGAGTAGAACCGCTGCTCCTCCGCATTGAGAGGAGCCTGTTGAGGTGGCTCGGGCATCTGGTCAGAATGCCTCCCGAATGCCTCCCTGGGGTGATGTTTCGGGCATGTCCGAACAAGAAGAGACCCCACGATCGATCTAGAACACGTTGGAAGGACTATGTCTCTCGGCATGCCTGGGAACGCCTCGGTGTCCCCCCTGGAAGAGCTGGAGGAAATGGCTAGGGAGAGGGACATCTGGACCTCAATGCTTGGGCTGCTGCCCCCGCGACCCGACCGCGGATTAAGCAGCAGAAAAAAATGAGATTAAAAATACCTTGGCCATTTTAATGACGAACAAATATTTTTGCAACCTTCTGCAGGAGGTACAGGGTACAGTAACAGGCCAATTTGTGCTCACTAGAAAATTTTGTATGTATCTGTTGGCCGTAAATTGCTCTTGATAATATTAAAGGACATTCGTACTAAAGTAATATTACAATAGCCAGAAATTTCCAATGGGTCTTACACCAGGATCTTATTAGATAATTATCAGTTCAGCTACGTCTTCAGGTTCGACCAAGCATGTGCGTGTCCAAGTGCATAGCACGTGGAGGGTCCGTGAACGTGTTTGTTTGCTCCATCAGTCATTGTTTTTAGAATCGTTCACAGAAAAAAAACATCTTGAGTTCACTTTGTTCATAAGCTGTTTGTTTTTGAATGCTTGACGTTAGGATTAAACCCATTTAGTAAAACAGAACTATAACAGAATTAAATTAATTAAAAATAAAATAACATGAAACTTAACTCTGCATCACCGAACATTGCGACTCTGCTATATTTTCTTCAGAACACACATTAACACATTTGATTCCAGTATCCGATGGTTTAGTGGCTGTCTGTGGCCTTCAAATGAATCTGATTTTTTTCTGTACAAATGCCACTGTGATGGACATTAAGCGGCTGATTAGCGCCTGCTCATCATACCTTGATCCAACAACCCATGTAACATATCAAGGCTACAGTCCTTTAGCAGGCTGAATAGATAGCGGAGACGTTTCATAGACGGCGTGTCAGGGGCTTTACACACTTTCACACCAGAACCTTTAGTATATAAAGTCCAGTCTATATTACATCCAGACACAAAGCAAGGAAGGCCTTGCACATTAAGCCATGCTCACCCGCTCAAACACACGCACACACATACACACACTCACGCACTTACACACACATGCGCACACACACACACACACACACAGACACATGCACATACACAGATACATGCACATACACTCACACATGTGCACACACACAAACACATAAACAGACACATACATACATACACATACACACAAACACACATACACACACAAACACACACACACACACACACACACACATACATACCCACACATACACACGCACAGACACATACATGGACACATACACATACATACACACACACAAACACACACACGTACAAACACAAAAACACACACACAGACACACACACGTACAAATACACACACACGAACACACACACACACACACACACACACACACACACACACTCAAATATCCACACACTCAAACACACGCAAACACATTTAAACACAGAAGACACACGTCTGTGCATATACACACACACACACACACACACACACACACACACACACACACACACACACATACACATACATACACACACACACACACACACACACACACACACACACACAGACAAGCACACAGACACACACAAACACACACACACACATGTACAAACAAAAACACACACACACACACACACACACACACACACGCAAACATCCACACACGCAAACTCATGTAAACACATACACACACACAAACACACAGACTTGCAGCTGATAATTGGTGAAAATGAGAAGTTTTATGTCATTTGAAAAACAAGCGTGTAAAAGACAAGTGAACTCAGGTCGGATCGCGTGTCGCAAGGCCTCGAAAGAGTTAATGTGGTCGTGCTCTTCTGTAATAAGGCCGATAATCAGTGCAGAGAGAGGAGCCTCTTTCTGTCACAGTATCTTCGAAAGTCCGTGAACTGTAAGTTGAAATATTGAGGAAATTTTCTGCCTTTAATTTGAGTTCTTACAGTATAATTAACGACTGAGAACGGTGTGGTTGGGGAAAATAAGTCTCAACCCCCTCCCCTCATGCCTTTGCTAGCATGCGATGCATCCTCATATCTGCATACTGTGCTTCTATCACATTAGAATGATTTCTTTTTCCCCAGGTGCACCTCAAATCTGAGATAAGATGCCATTTAGTCAGTGCTCTCGGGTTTTTAATTTTTCGCTGCAGACAGAGAGTTTTTTTAACATTCTTTTTCCCACCCGGCTTTCATCACTACAACAATACATTGCAGGTTCAAAAGTAGTAATCTCTCACTGATAAGCTCAGATCTGAAATAAATAAAGCAATACACACAGAGGTTTCACGTTCGGATCTAGCCCTTTATGCAGGACACCAGATAAATTGAAGACACTTTGAGGATAAAGGAATAAGAAGGAAAAAGATTGGTTTTGGTTAATTTATCGGTTAGAAATCATACATGGAAACCTTTGATACCTTTATCACTCTGTGCAGAAAGAGCTCATCCTCATGGGTGACTGAAAGCGTGTGTGTGTGTGTGTGTGTGTGTGTGTGTGTGTGTGTGTGTGTGTGTGTGTGTGTGCGTGCGCACGTGTGTGTATGTGTGTCTGTGTGTGTGTGTGTGTGCACGCGCATGTGTGTGTGTGTGTGTGTGTGTGTGTGTGTGTGTGTGTGTGTGTGTGTGTGTGTGTGTGTGTGTGTGTGTGTGTGTGTGTGTGTGTGTGTGTGTGTGTGTGTGTGTGTGTGTGTGTGAGTGTGTGTGGGTGTGTGTGTGTGTGTGTGTGTGTGTGTGTGTGTGTGTGTGTGTATGTGTGTGTGTGTGTGTGTGTGTGTGCGTATGCGTGCGTGTGTGTGTGTGTGTGTGTGTGTGTGTGTGTGTGTGTGTGTGTGTGTGTGTGTGTGTGTGTCTGTGAGTGTGTGTGTGTGTGTGAGTGTGTGTCTGTGAGTGTGTGTGTGTGTGTGTGTGTGTGTGTGTGTGTTCTGATCAGTCCTGCGGGGTGGTAATTAGCGATGATGGAGAGGGGTGTTTATGTCAGGTGTTAGGACATAGCTGACTGCAGCTGAGAGAGACGCCTATCACAAAGTCAGAATTTTAAAACCCATTTTGAAATTTACACATCTGTACTCCGCCATCCTGGTAAAGCAGAGTTGAAGAAATTCTCAGGTTTGTCAGGTAGAGGATGGGGAATAATTCTGGGTCGTAAAGCTTTCTGATGTTGGTGCACTAAGGTCTTGCTCTGGCATATCGAGCTCTTCAGGATTTAAGTGGATGGAAGCAAAGACTTACTGCTTTTGAGTGGGTGGATGGAGTAGGCTCTCAAATGCTCAGAGAGGCTTTTATCCTTCTGTTCATATGAAAAGGAGGAGAAGGAGAGATGCTTATAAAGAGGGGCTTATTTAAATATATATCCTGTCCAAAACACCTTGACCAAGGTGTTTTATTTTATTTTATTTTTTTATTATTTCCATCTCAGGAGCAGCATGGCGGCGTATTGGTTAGAACCTCTGCCTCACAAAAAGGTCAAGGGTTTCATTCCTGGGGTCAAGGTGTGAAGTTTGCATGCTTTTTTTCACAGTTCAACTTACACAGGTTCATTGGATGTTTCAAGTCACCCCGGGGTGGGATCGGCCTAGTAAGCTGTTGAAGGTGTACGCCGTCCTTGCCCGGAGTCGTCTGAAACGTACGTCAGCCTCTACGGGACCCTAATTAGGATAAAGTATCTTCAAATGAATGATATCCGTCTCGTAATGTAAAGGCTCCATGAAATTACCAATGAAAGTGGGATTTGATTCGATATTTTTCCATATTTCCTTTTGAAACAGGAAGGCAGTTCCAACCTGGTAGTCACCAATTAAAAAACAAAAAAACAGCTGGGTTGTGTTTATTGTACAACACATCCTGACCACATCTAAGCACACTCATTATTAATTTAGCCAAATAAATAAACAAATAGAGTGACTCAATTTAACAAGAAAAATATTCTAAAAGGCACAATGTCTTGTATTTTGAGGTTGAGCGAGCACTCCAGGGCCATCATTGGTCGGCAGGGATCAATTCAATGATCAGATCAGATCAGTTGATTCTGCTCTATTGGTCAAATAAGGGCACATTAATTTCTGAACTGCTTTATCCTTTCTTATGGTCATAAAGAAGCTGAACCCTGTCTTAGCCAATTGTGCTGCACCCTTAATACACACTAGTTAATCGGAGGGCAATAAATCGGCTTATACGTATTTACAAAAAAATTGACTTGATGCTCTCTCCAAGCTGAATACAAACAATACTATAAAAGTTAAATACCAGCCGACTCCGGGCGAGAGTACAGTACACCCATCACAGGGCAGAAACACACTGACGGCTATGCAGCCTACTTTTCACGAAATTTTTCTTTCACATGCCTCCCACCATAGACAGTAAAAGACATTGCTGGTGGGGGGGGGAGGTTTACCAATCCAACGGCCACCTCTGCCCCTGCTATGGTGTTTGTACACATACATTCCAGTGTCATTTCTGTTGTATTGTTCTTTAGCATGCTAATGCTAAAACTGACTGGTCCAGGTTGAACCCGTCGCTATTGTTTGTCTTCTGTATTGGAGCAATAGTGAATGTGGGTGTGATGTCATTCCCAGCATCATCTTCTGAACTCGAATGTAAATGTAATCAAGCATTATTTCTCATAAAAAGAAAGATTGGACGCCTCTAATCAGAATAACGATCGGGATTTATCACAGAAAATTCAGTTTTAGCAAGTCGTTTCTCTTTTGATAACCTGCTCCCAGTATCAAGGTGTATATTTCTTAAAGAAATTCTCACTTCTGTTATAAACTTCTCGTTTAAAACTCCAGGACGTCTCACACAGCGCTGTTTTGTGAACTTACTTGAGTTAGTAACACTCTCCTGCTGATTATTTTATTTCTGATTCCAAGGTGATGTCCTTTTTGGACTAAGAGAGAGGACAGCATGTGGTCCCCCTGTGGGGGTTTATTTGTTAGCCTGCTAGAGCGAAGAATTGCAAAGCATCTTTCTCTTGTGGTGTAAATGAGAAAGACAGTGTGTGTGTGTGTGTGTGTGTGTGTGTGTGTGTGTGTGTGTGTGTGTGTGTGTGTGTGTGTGTGTGTGTGTGTGTGTGTGTGTGTGTTGCCTCAGAGCTGCTGGCAGTCTGGGCCCTGTGAGTTTGGCCTGCTCATTGGCACACAACTATGAAGAGAGCAGAGAAAAGCAGCCCATACTGATAACATAGAGTGTTTTTTGGTCTAGCAGCAAGACAAAAGAAGATGATTTGCACATCATGCCACTCAATCCAGACATAAAAAATTGAACTGCAGACATGATAAAGTGCAGGGATCCTGTAGGAAATCTGCTTTCAGCAAGCGAGTGTTTGTAATAATTGTTGGCTCTCTTCAAAACAGAGAAGTTTCTCTTAGAAGAAGGTACTGTCAAAATTAATAAGCACTTTCACTACCAGCTGTTCTGATTTTAAGATATTTATAGATTTAAAGTAGCAGGATCCAATTAGCCGTGCCCTATCCCACCTTATCAGCATCAGATTGCTTTTGTACCTCGACTCAACGGGGGAAAACAGGAAAAGTCACGGGTAAATTAGAGTCAAATCTGGGTTGAAAAAAAAAAATAGCTCAGGAGTTACTTATGGCTGACCTTGGCCAAGGATATTTTTCTCCTTGGAAAAACTAAAAGTAATCATCTACACATGCAGAAGGAATTGCTCCAGGAGGAACACTGCTCTGCTGGCTGGCAATTTTGCTTTTGTATCAAATTCTCCATGTAAACGCCTGATGCAAAAAATAGTGCAATTCTATTTGCACATGTCTCCGGCTCATCAGAGAAGGAGCTTCCGGTAATTGTCTTGTCAGTCATGGGAGATCCGACTGCTCTGGCTGCCTGCTTATGCTGTTGGTAGGAGAAATGTACCTTACAGGACTGTATGTTCTCTGCCCCTTCGCTCACACTTTGTTAGTCCTCACCCGATATCCATACATATGCATATAAATACAGGTATAGGTATACAGTGCCTTGTGTAAATATTCAACTGCTTGTCAAACATTGTCATGTTTCAATGTGGGAGCGAAATGGACCTCAATGAGATTTTACTCTTTGCTTTACTGAATGTAGTGGGGCCGGTGGTGTCGTGGGTAGGGTGCTGCGTTCATGATCGGGAGGTTGTGTGTTCGAATCCCAGTTAGATTCCCCACCATCACCACCAGAAAGGTCTTAACAACAAGTGTGCCTCTGTTCACCCAGCAGTATAAATGGGTAAAGACGCTCCCCGACTTACGTTCATTCGTTTTACATATTTTAAAAAAAAATGTATGTCAAATTTTGAGTTTAGCGTACTCTCTGTAGTACGAGACGTACCTACGTAGTACGCTGACGTAATGACACAATGATGTAATGACCCTGCGACTATTGTTTACAAACGACAGACTGAACGTGCCCCTCCTTCTTCCCAGTTCACTGCGTGTTACCCTTGTGTTAAGACGTCATCTCTGTGCTCTTTGTGTTTACACTGTTTTGCTGACTTTTGTAACCCTAAGCAAGTTTGTTGGTCAGAAGCGTAAGCCTACTAGTGATAGTGGTAATCAGAAAAAGCTGCAAGCCATCTTGTTAGAAACGAAGATGGCTATTATCAAGAAAATTGATGCTGGTAAAAAACATGTGTCTGTTGCACGTTTCTTCCAAATGGCTCCGTTGACCATCGGAACAATTTACAAACAGAAAGATCTCATCACAGAAAATGTTAAAGGTTATATTTCATAATGTATTTGATATTCGATAGTGAATTTGATTAAAATGTATCTATTTGAAATTATTTTGCTTGAATTTAATTTATTTGAAATTAATGTTGATATTATTTGATATATTTGATATTATTTTCCAATGTTTTGTTTATAATAATTGATTTAGTGGTGTTTTATAAGATACGGTAATGCTGTTTATGGATGTATAGTACAGTATGAACATCATACGTCACTGGAACATTCAGTAACAACTTACATCTTTTTTCACCTTACGTTCGGCCGTCCGGAACCGAACTAAAACGTAAGTTGGGGAGCGTCTGTACCAGTAAAAATATACTGGGAAGGTACCTTGCAATGGACTAGCGTCCCATCCAGGAAAAGTTCAACTCCTGGTTGCTTCATGCTGTGGAAACCGGGGATAAAGACCGGCCTGATGAGCCACTTGGCTCGCGTGTAAAAACCAACATACTTTACCTTTTACTGAATGTATCTTACATTTGAAGGTGGAATTTTTATTGCGATCCAAAGGCTGATTAAACACATTGAGGAAAATCGGGAGTTGTATTCACCATCATGGGTCAATGACTGTAGAATGGCTGCACTTTTATTAATGTTATCTGGAATATAGCAGTCATCTTTGAACAGTACTGTACATAAGAATTTGATTTAAAAAATTAATACTTTTTCTCCTCATGCTAAACTTGCTTAACCCCTGTCAGATTGGGTGGAAACCAATGGTTCACAGCAATCTTGAAATCCTACCACAGAGTCAGCATCAGTTTAAAGTTTGACCTTTCACTGCCCTGGTGTAACTTTGATATTATAATTAGGCTTATTGTTGAATGCCGAGCCACTGCCAGTCTGAAAGCTACTTCAACTGAAGAGGCTATTTCTAGAATTCTACTGTTGTCTAAGATGTGCCTGTATTGTACTCTATACTCTATATTTATCCTAGGCCATGTACTCCAGATCCTGTTAATGTCAAGCATCCCCACAACACTGTGCTACCACCACCGCACTTTGCTGTGATGATGGTCTTTTCAGGATTCATTTTCTGAAACGCTGAATCTTAATAAGGGTGGTAGGGAGGCTGGCACCCATGTCACCAGGCCATTGTAGGGCAGAAACATGTTGACGGCTATGCAACCTTGACGAAAATCACCAATGGTTCTTTTACATAAACCTCTCACCATAGGCAGTGAGAGACATGGCCGGCCTTAGATAACCCAGTTTAGGTGCACTGGGGGGGACAACAGTGACACCCATTGACAGTTGGGCTTGAACCCCCAACCTTGGGATTGGTCATCCAGCACCTTACCACCAGGCCACCACTGTTTCCATGGCTTCCAGGCTGATTAACACTAATGTTTCTTTGTGCCAAGACCAAAAAGTTAAATGTTGATCTCATCACACTAAAAAAATCTTTATTTTCTCTCTCTCTCTCTCTCTCTCTTTTTGAGAAATGTACCTTGGAGTTCCTCCAAAATTCTCCAAATTACTCAGTTAAAGATTTGTTCAGGTCGGCACGGTGGCATAGTAACTGGCACATCTGCCTCACAGCAAGAAGCTCCTGGGTTTGATTCTCAGCTCGTGGGATTTCTGTGTGGAGTTTGCATGTTCTCCTCGTGCTTGTGTGGGTTTCCTCCGGGTACTCCGGTTACCAAATCCGGCTGTTCCAAATCTCCCCTAGGTGTGAGTCTGAGTATGAATGGTTGTGTGAGTGTTGGCCTTGCAGTGACATGTGGGATGCAGGTTTTTTTTAGGGCACATAATTTACTATGGGGTTTTTCCCCAAGGGGTCTGTAACAGTTTAAAATGAGTGCAATATAAGTAAAGGTCAAATAATGAGCAACAGCTAAAAGCAGTAATAACTGTCAGTAAAAACTGGCTATAAGACTCTAATGCTATAACACCATATAAATAAATCCTGCTTTCTCGTGAGAGAGGCTCTCACTTAAGTGTTTTATTGGTGATGGATTTTGTGTGCATTTGTAGTGGATTGCGGAGCAAAATCCCTTATTAACTCTTGCAGGTTTACTGGTGCTGAACTGTTGCTGTTAATACCACATGGCCAATTTTGATTTGCAGTAGGAGACAGAGTAACCGGATCAGAAAGTACAATAGTGATAATTTCCTAATGGCTTACATTGCTCTTTGATTACTCGGGCAGAGAAAAGTTTCAGTTCTCAGGGGAAATGCATTTGTGCTTTAATGCAGTGCATTAAATTAATTAATCTTTTTTTTCTATTGGTGGCTACTTGTACCTTTAAAAAATACATAAGTTTGTACAGTTCTGGAATTGTCTAAATTTGATCATATTAACATTGTATTGTAGAATATAACTTCAACTTACAAAAGATCCAACAAACGAAAAATCCAGGTTACGAAAAACATTTTCCTAAAATTTTTGTTACGAAAAACATTTTCCTAAAATTTTTGTCTCTGGATACAAAACAAGTTCACATTACAAAAGCACCATCTCAAAAATTCATACAATGCACGAATTGCTCTCGCATTGATTGCATTTCCCAACATCCCGCCCTGCTGGCCTCCCATTGGCTATCTCCCAACATCCCACCCCGCTGGCCTCCCATTGGCTAGGAGGGATGACGCAGCTCCCTCCCATTGGCTATCTCCCAACATCCCGCCCCGCTGGCCTCCCATTGGCTTGGAGGGATGATGCAGCTCCCTCCCATTGGCTATTATGAAGCACCCATAATGCTTTTTGTGTAAAGGACAGAGTTACTGTTGTTTCATGAGTTTTTCGAGTGTGCTCATTGCAACTTTATCTTTTGGCTCAGGCTTTTAACCTTGCATAAACATTTGTAAGATTATAACTCTGCTAAGAAGACTTGGTCAACACACGCGCGCGCACACACACACACACACACACACACACACACACACACACACACACACACGCGCGTGCGTGTGTACGCGTGTGATTCCCAGTGCAAGTGAAAAGAAGAAGCAGGCTCGTGGCATGCAGTTCAATATAAAGTTACATGTAAAATGCAGTTCAATTTACGAAAAATCCAGGTTACGAAAAAGGCTCTGGAACGGATTAATTTTGTAAGGTGAGGTACTACTGTATATTCCCCAGTGCAGCTAACTGGGTTATCAAAGGCGGGCCATGTCTCTCACTGCCTATGGTGAGAGGCATGTAAAAGAACCATTGCTGACTTTCGTAAAGAGTAGGCTGCAAAGTCGTCAGCGTGTTTCTGTCCCTTGCTAAAAGGGTTGTGACAGGAAGGGCATCCGACGTAAAAACCTCTGCCAAATCACACGTGCGAATCAAATGATTCGCTGTGGCGACTCCCGAGTAAAAAAAAAAAAAAAAAAGGAAAAAAGCCAAAAGGAAGACAGACAGACAGGTACTACTGTATATTGTATATGAATAGCCCACTGAAACTGTTTACGCACCACAGCGGCTAATTACGCTACGCTGAAGTTAGATTTCTTGTATAAGTAGCGTAGTGGTTAGCACATCCGTCTCACAGCAAGAAGGCCTGGGTTCGATTCCAGGCCTGGGAGTTTCTGTGTGGAGTTTGCATGTTCTCCCCGTGCTTGTGTGGGGTTTCCTCCGGGTACTCCGGTTTCCTTGCACAATCCAAAAACATGCACACTAGGTTAATTGGATGTTCCAAATTGCCCGTAGGTGTGAGTGAGTCTGTGTGTGGCCTGGCGAATCATACGATAGATCATTGTGATCACAGCCATGAAAATCCCTGTATGAGCATCATTCAAACTTCAGGGATCGACGTCCATTCCTCATGATTGGAGGTAGATGTAGAGAGAGAGAGAGAGTGAGAGAGTGAGAGAGAGATCGTAAAATGTACAAAATGTACCTCCCCTCTCTCGTAATGGGGAGTGTCCTGTCTATCTTTGACAATAGGTAATAACTGTTCATTAATGTTCCCATTAAGTACATGTGAAAAGGTGTGCAGGAAGGAGATGCCATTAAAAGTGAAAATTGGTAAGTGGTATTGTTTCAGGATGTCTTCTTCCTCTTTGTCCACCTCAGAGTCACAGTGTGATGGGCCAAGCATGATGCCCCCCCTGGCAGTTGATGTCCGAGTGTAACACAACTACACAAACTATTCTGCTGTTCACACTGCAAACACAGCCTTCCAGAGGAATTGCCTCTGCCAAACACTATATGAAATATACACATACACATATATATATATATATATATATATTTATATATTTTTTTTTTTTTTTTTTTTTTTTCCTTAGATTGTTCCTCATTTTCTCCCCAATTTAGCCATACTGTATACAATTCCCACCCATCAGGTATTGCCTTCCGACTACCACCGCCCAGGGAGGGGTGAAAGCATGCAATGTTAGCCATCGGTTTTCTTTTCGAACTGCACCGTCATGCATATTTGGGGGATGGTCGAACACACTCTGAGGGAAAGTGCTAGCCATCCCCTTGAAGATGTCCAAGATTGGCTGGCAATTGCTGTGAGTGACAGGGAAGTGAGCGTATGCTGTCCCTCCTTCCCGTGAGAGTTCGACCAATTAGCTGCCATGGACAGCTGTATGTATTAAATCCGAATTTGAAATTGTGATCTCTGGGTTAATAGTCATGCACCTTGCCATCGTACCACTCGGGTGCCATAAAATATACTTACATTTAATATACATGGGTAAGGGTGTGTGTTTGTGTGTGTATGTGTGTGTTTGCGTATGTGTATCCCTGTGTGTGTGTGTGTGTGTGTGTGTGTGTGTGTGTGTGTGTGTGTGTGTGTGTGTGTGTGTGTGTATGTGTGTGTGTTTATGTATGTGTGTCCCTGTGTGTGTGTGTGTGTGTGTGTGTGTGTGTGTATCTGAGTGTGTGTGTGTGTGTGTGTGTGTGTGTGTGTGTGTGTGTTTTGCTGTGTGTGTGTGTTTGTGTGTTTGCGCTTGTGTGTGTATGTTTGTGCTTGTGTGTGTATGTGTGTGTGTGTGTGTGTGTGTGTGTGTGTTTGTGTGTGTGTCTCTGTGTTTATTTGTGTGTGTATGTGTGTGTTTGTGTGTGTGTGTGTGTGTGTGTGTGTGTGTGTGTGTGTGTGTGTGTTTGTGTTTTGGTGAGCAAAGAATAGCAAAACTTTTTTTGTTTTTCTGACAGAAAAGGTTGTGGTTTTTCTCCTGTTTTTGAATCTGATGCTCCTGTGGGTCCATCATTTCATGGATTGTGACGTGTGAGTTCCACATTCACAATTAACCATGTGCCACGCTTTTAATAACAAGTTTTTAATTGTCGACAAATGAAGAGTGATGTAAAATAGCTAATAGCTTGTTCTAATTAATAAGGGAATTGAATGCTTGTTAATTAAGGGCAAACAGGACAAGAGCTCTATTAATTTGAGCAATAAAGCAGAGCCTAACGACTCACTTCCAAACAGACGTCATTCATAGCACATTCTGTTAGACTCAAACCGCCACTACTAAGCACAAAGTATGTGAATAAAGGCTGCTCTGTTTCTCAGACCCGCTCTGAATTAGATGGAGGGTTTCGTTGGGAAGTTGAAACACACAGCATTGTTAAAGCACCGCATGCCCTGTACATCCAACGTACACATGTTGCTGTCACTCCGGTTTTGTTAGAGGAGGCTGCCTGGCTTAGTCTAATAGCTTAGCATGTGATCTGTTTGATACTTGAGAGTGGAACATGCTGTGAAAAGCCTCAGGCCTCAGCTCTCCTGGGACAGAACTTCAAGAGGAATACTCTCAGCAATTCCGATTCAAAGAGCAAAAGTTACACTCGTTTTTATTCTGCATGGGACTTTTTAAACTCTCTATGTACTCAGGCAGAAATGATATTCTTTGGTTCATTTTTATAACCGCTTTATTCTGGTCAGGGTCATGGTGGATCCAGAGCCTATTCTGGAAACACTGGTTTCAAGGCAGGGATCCATACTGGATGGAATTACACTCCATCGAGACCCCAGTGTGTACATGTGGAATTGATTAAAGTGAGCCCACATACTGGCCTTGTTTTTTTCTTTTTTTTATTTTTTATTTTATTTATTTATTTTTTTTGCGGTGTTGGGGGCAGTTGGAGGAAACAAGAAAACCCAGAGGATGTGAAAACATGTGGAGCCATCATGCCTACAGAAGGCCCAGTAGCTGTGATGCACCAATGCTGAATGCTGAAAACAGGATGATATTACACTGATCCCTCGCTACTTCGCGCTTTAGTTCCTGTGGCTTCAGTGCATCATTGGTTTTTCAAAAATATTCATTGAAAAATAAGGAAAAAGAGGTGAAAAAAAGTTAAGAAAAATGCCACCAAAAAAAACCCCAAACAAACAAAAACAACCCAAAACCCCCCAACAAAACTACCAGGATCCCTCGCTACTTCACACTTCAATTCACTTCAGTGCATCCTGTTTTTTTTTTTTTTAATATTCATCGAATTAAAAAAAATAAGGAAATTAAGGAAGAATAGGGGGAAAATTTAAGGAAAATGCCACGAAAACAAGGCCAATTACACAACAAAATAACTTCTAAACAAACAAAAAAGAAAAACACAAAACCTCCCATCAGAACTAGTTACATTTTTGTGAGGTGCGCATCTGCGTGTGTGTGCGCGCACACATCTGTATGTGTGTGTATTTATATTGTATTCACATCTTATGCAATATTTTGGAATGTTCCATTGTTATTATAATCATTTATATCATTGAATATGTATTTATTGATATTATATACACATATACATGTACGTATACGTCAGTCAAGGGGGTGGTCAATCCTACTTCGCGGAAATTCGACGTTCACGGAGGGTCTCAGTCCCCATTAACTGCGAAAAGTGAGGGTTCACTGTATATTTGAAAATGGTAAGCAGAAGACATTGCTCTTGGCAGTATCAGAAAAGAAGTACAGTAAGAATAAAATATATATAATAGCTATTTTTCTTTATCTTGTAAATGTCTGATTAAAGTTTAATTCCTTTATTGGTTTATTGAAATATATGGAAAGGGTAAGCCCCTATTTACAATGGTGCCAAGTTTCTAATAACAAAACCAAGTTTAAATATATAAAATGACAGCGTGTAATAAAAGAGACTTGTTTATTGTTGAGGATTCTACAGTTTTGTAGTTTTCTCCACATTTACTGCAATATATCGCCAACGGCGCTTTTTACTCATACTCCCTATTACCTTTACTGAGCTCAGATCATCTCTTGATAAGTCCTCAGGCATGCTTTGAGAGAACTGAATTACATTGCTCTGCCAATGGCTTCTGATTCCGCGATAAAGGATCTCAACTCGGGCCTTTAAATGCAAAACGCGGCACATCTAACTGCCTCATTGTGTGCCGTGTGTCCAGCCGAAGTCAAGAGAAGAGAGCGTGGATCTATCGGCAAATGCAAAGAATGTGTGTGATGTAGTCGGATGGGAGTTCATTAGGTTTATGAGAGAAAGGAGACACGGTCATGCACCCAGGCCAATTTATTAACACCGCACTGGCGTCAGAGCACTCCTGACTTTCAGCCTTGGTTGAACGTAATTACTGAATTATATTTATTAGATGAAATGGCACCTCGCTCTATTTCCAACCACCTATTTCATCTCGGAGGATCCATTCACACGAGTATTACATTCGGTGAAAAATGTGGGAGCAAGTGGGGCCCCGATCAGGATGATCTACAGAGCTCTGTTGTTCTGATGGAGCTATTAGCATCCATGAACAGAACAGATAAATGGAGATTACAGCAGGAACGATGGGATAAAATGTAATAAATAGAGTAGTATTCATACTATAAAGTACAGAAAAGAAAGAGTGAAAGAGCAAGGACAGAAAGTGAGAACAGGGGACCACTGGAGATGAAGCTCTCTCTCTCGCTCTCTCTCTCTCTCTCTCTCTCTCTCTCTCTCTCTCTCTCTCTCCATAAATGACTTGCCTGGACGGTTTTATGTTTGCCTGCAGGAGAATTAAAGCTAGTTACATTCCCCCATTTGATTTTTTTAGCTGCTGGTGTCAGGCTTCCATTGGCTGAAAGGCAGTCTAATCTAAATGCTTATGTCAGGGGAGATTTTGTAGATTGCAGCCGCCCCTGCTACAAATTGGTTGTGTCATCGTATAATGAACTATTTGAGCATTGTGCCGCTGTGGCCAGCAGTCTCATGTTGACTGTACGCTGCTTTCACCATTAGCTTGTTCTGTACCTGCCGTATCGTTTTAATAAGCAGCAGAAGGTATGGGGGTGGCTGTCTCAGCAGGCTTTTCTTCTGTATCCGTATTGGGAATTTTACCCTTTGAAGGTGATTGGTTCTTTTATAAAGTGTGTGTGTGTGTGTGTGTGTGTGTGTGTGTGTGTGTGTGTGTATGTGTGTATGTGTGTGTGTGTGTGTGTTGGAGTTTGGCAGAGGCCTAGCACTCACTGCATGTACTCGGCACACTTGCAAGTTGACCTGTGACCTTCACTGGGAGATGGTTCCTATCGCCACACTTCCACAAAGCAGCTCTGTCAGCAAGCCGACAGGGGGTGAGAGTCCATGACAGAGTAAATCGCACTTCTCTGTGCAGAAGAAGAGCGAGAGAGAGAGAGAGAGAGAAAGAGAGAGAGAGAGAGAGAGATTCAAACAACTCTGCTAAGTCAACAAGATGAGTGGTGGAACAGAAGCTGAAGTCCTGTGCAGTATCTCAAAGTACACACCTCACTGCGCCTTTTCCTGCTCTTTTGAAGATGACTCCTTGAAGAAATCTCTCTTGGCCTCTTAATTGCACCCATGTTTTTTTTTTCATTCTTCTTTCTCTCCCAGCCTCACCTTACCTCCCGTTTCCTCTTCTCTCCTGTCCTATCTATTCCCAAAGATCACCGGCCTGTACATCCCATTTTGCTCTTCACTTCTAATTATCCTGCCTGTCCTCCCTGATGCCCTGGGAGGCTATTGAAATTTATTTAATGTGACTTTTGAATAGATAATAAGTGCATTAATTTGTAATGACTCTTACACTCTTTTTCTCTTTTCATTAAGAGGAAGTGAATTGTTTGTCAGTTTTATTTTCTGTATATGCCTTGGTTCTGAAATGAAGGCAAACAGATAGAAGAGAGTCAGTCAGTGAAGTGAAAAGCAGGGGGATTGTACTGTCTTAAAACTTTCAGCTCTTCAGTTTTAATTAACGCACGCAATCAAAAATTTTACTCTCACACAGCCAGATTTTGTCTCAGGGAGCACAGTCTGCCTTCCAACCAGAGTTGGATTTATTTGAGATGCTTTATTTTTCTCCCCATCACTGTGTTCTGCTTCTGGCCATTCAAATTATTTTGAGAATGGCCTCCCTCCTGAATTGAGCCCTCGCATTACACAAAGTGCTGGCCTTTTGCCAAAGTTAGTGTGACTAATTGCATAATTGGGTATTTGTTTGAACCTGGGGAACATAGGAAGTGCTTGAGGCCAATAAGCCTCCTATTTCTACTCTATTTTAGACTGACTTGTTCAGGCGAGCAGCCATGACTTTGTTTCACACGCCATGTTTGTTTTGTGACATGAGAAAATGCGAGGTGAGGGAAAATGATCTGTCTGAGCCAACTGTCAGACTGTAGGACAACAGCATGGATTATTATGGATCAGAGGAAATAGCTAATCTGAATATAGATTGGTCCCATCTGGTTTGGGTTGGCAATGCTCGTCAGTGAGCATCGGAGCATCTGGGTTCTCTAATGGAACAAAAGGCCCGGGTGCAAGGACAGGCATGACTAAAAGGGAGAGAGAGAGAGAGAGAGAGATGGGGAAACTGATGTAGGCTTTTCAGTGGTTTAAATAAAGGCTCAGATGGAACCTCAGCTGGTGGCTTGCACATCTGCACCAGCGATTCCTCATTGATCTGAAAACCTCTGGATTGGGCTAATAAGCAACTAAAACCAAGGATACATTGGTAGCATCCATCAGTGCATCTCTACTACTTCTAATGATTTTCCAAGGGATGATAAATAAATTGTTATTAACTCTGTTTACACTATATAGTCAAAGTATTGCTGTCCCCTGACATCAAACCATGCATGTACTGAACATCTGATGCCAAATGAATTAATTATTAATTGATTCAAATAATAACCACTTTACTGGTGAGGGGTTATTCTGAATCATGCCTCATTCCTTATTCACCTGCAGGAGCATTCGTTAGGTCAGAAACTGATGGGACAAGGAACATCGTCAGAGTTAAAGTTCATCCCAAAGTTGTTCAGCGAGTATGAGGTCAAGACCACTTCAGTAATTCCACTGGAACCTTAACAAACTTTGTCTGAGTGAAGTAATAAAGTATTACTAAAAATAACTTTTAATTATTATAATTTGTATTATATTAGAATTTTTAGGGAAACAGGGATCCGTCAAGGTCTTAGCCTCTCAACGTATCGGAAGTATATCATGGCGCTAATAAAGGCGATTCCTGAGGACCTCAGAAAAAGAGTCGTTAATGCAACTCGGGTTGTAAAAGATTGCATTATTTACAATTTCTAACGAGCTTTGACTTTACCAATCAGATGAAGACAGTTAAAGGAGAGGTTGAACGGACAAGATCATTCCAGGAGTAAATTGTGTCCATGAGGTCCCAAAGGATCCCAAGTTAGCTTTTAATGAACTACAAGCATAGCTCTTATTGACTTAAGGAGTCTACAGTTAGGTGAACACTGAAGAACAAGTGTATTTGGTTGCCAGAAAAAAGCCACTTATTAACTGTATCTAAAAAAAAAAAAACCTGAAAAAAAAAACATTGTTGTCTTTCTACAGTTTGCTAAAGATTATGCGTTCAAGCCAGAAAACTACTCGGGGAAATTATAAATGTAAGAGACCAAAAGAGAACCCTTTGCTTCTGTACGGAGTTGTGCCTGGAGAAATGAAAAACTTGCATTCCACTATAACAATCTTTCCTATCTATAATAAACATGGGCAGTGGTGGCCTGGTGGTAAAAGTTGCTGGATCACTGATCCTAAGGTTGGGGGTTCAAGCCTCACTCTCCACGGGTTGTCACCCCCCCAGTGCAGCTAACTGGGTTATCAAAGGCCGGCCATGTCTCTCACTGTCTATGGTGAGAGGCTGTAAAAGAACCATTACTGACTTTAGTCAAGAATAGGCTGCATAGCTATCAGCGTGTTTCTGCCCTGTGATGGCCGGTGAGCTGTCCAGGTGGGATTCTGCCCTCGCTAAGAGAGAGTAGTTACATGCAAGGGCCAGTGATGCCAGAAGCATGTCAACACACCAATAACCAGTATCTATAATAAACATGAATTGGACAGTGTTTTGGTTTATGCCTGTTTTGCTTCCACTGGGACAGGACAGCTTGATACCATTAAAGTAACAATGAATTCGGAAATATGCCATTGTATTCTAAATGAAAAGTTCATTACATTTTTATGCGAACTGAACCTCCAGTGAAAGTGGGTCATGCAGTATAGTGACCCCAAACACACAAGTCAACCAACCAACAGCCAAGAGTTGAAGATATTCTGTGGAACAGGCTGAAAATGTGTTTCTCGTTTCAGAAATCAGATGTTACTAGAAACTTTTATTTTAGTTTAGTGCAAAAACACAGCGCATTTCTTGACGCAGCTCAAAGAAATTAGCCGAATACCAAAATACAGTGGCATCTCTCCTTACGATAGTCCCAGAAAACGAAAAATCCAGTTTATGAAAAACATTTTCCTAAATTTTTTGTCTCTGTATATGAAACAAGTTCTCCTTATGAAATGCACCAAACGTGCCATTCAAACATTCAAACGCGCCATTCAAACATTAAAACACACCATTCAAACAATGCGTGAGTTGCTCTCCCATGGGCTGTCTCCCAACATCCCATCCCGCTGGCCTCCCATTGGCTAGGAGGGATGACACAGCTCCCTCCCATTGGCTATCTCCCAACAGCCTGCCCCGCTGGCTTCCCATTGGCTGGGAGGGATGGCGCAGCTCCCGTGAGCAGCAGCTTGTTTCATGAATTTTTCGAGTGTGCTCATTGCAACTTTATTTTTGGGCTCAGGCTTTTAACCTTGCATAAACATTTGTAAGATTATAACTCTGCTAAGAAGGCATGGTCAGCATGAAGTAAGTACCTTAAAAGGTATGCTTTTATCATTTTTAAAGGGTAGTATTAGGGGCCTTGGAACAAATCATGCAAAAAATCCAGGTTACGAAAAAGGCTCTGGAACGAATTCATTTCGTAAGGTGAGGTACCACTGTACAGAGTTTGTTGTGTAGAGATGTCACATTGTCGTACATTAACCACTGAACACAATGTTTTAATTTTTTTTTCTTTTTGAGACTGATATTGTGGCAGTGCATGCTGGGAGCATGGACATCAGAAAATTGATGGTGTTCTGACTGGTTTGTTGTGTGATGACATAATCAGTCATTTGTGCTGATCATCATCCTAATCTCCACACACACGTGCGCACACACACACACACACACACACACACACACACACACACACACACAAAGTGATCACGGATCATCTGGTAAAAGGCAGTTAACAGAAAGCTTAGCGCTAACAATTCACTGTGAGTCAATGAGACATTGGATCCCCTTCATTTCTCAGCAGCTATGGGACCTGAAGACTTCACCTATGACTGTTTTACTGTCTCTCTCTTGCTCCAATGTCATGTTTAATTCTTTACCTGCGTGTGACTCAGCATTCTGTCTCCATAGAAATAACAATGTTGTTTTGGACCGTTGCATCCTGATATACTTACACGTTATTTCACCAACATTGATGTTTGTTTGTTTTTTCTGCTTTCCATTGTGGAGAATGATTTGAGATGCCTGGGGGTGTTGTGAAAGTTATCCAGAATGACTCATTGTTATATTGTTCAATGTTTATAAACTTATCACTTCTTATTTTACACCTGATTTACAGGTCCATATAATGCATTATGAAGAGAAAATATCAGAAATTATATGTTAATTAATGTAAGTAAGTTGAGTCTAAAAACAATCCCATGTCACTGTACCTTCTTTTTTTTTTTTTTTTTTGAATAAGCTTTTTTTGTTATCATCAGAATTCTTACAGAGCATATATAGGGCAGTGGTGGCCTGGTGGTAAAGGCACTGGATCACTGATCCGAATACCACCATTTCACTGGACTACGGCATGAAAGGATCGCGTAGCGGAAAGGCACGGAACGCAGTCTACGGAAGAGCTTCGGTATATTTACATGGAAAATGGGTGAAAATCCTACATAACAGTGGAAATTCTCATACCCCCATTTCATTAGACTATGGCATGCAAGGATAGTGTAGTCGAAAGGTGCGTAACACAGTCTACAGAAGAGCTTTGATATTTTACGCAGAAAATGGGTGAAAATCGTACGGAAAAGTGGAAATTCTTACACTCTCGAAACGTTCCCAGCATGTGTGGAACAGGTACGGCAAAGTCCAGGGTGTACTCTTCTCTCACCCAGAGTCGGCTGGGATGGGCGCCAGCCTCCCTGTCACCCTAATTAGGATTAAGCGGTTACAGGAAATGAACTGATGAACAAATTACTCCTTTTTATTTCACGATGAACAGAGTGTATAACAGAAATTAAATAAAAGTATATTAAAAAAAACAATAAAATGACACACCAGGGTAGATAATAGTTTACAAGAAAATATTAAAGTAATCAGGAATATTGATGGTTTCAATAGCCTTTTGATTGAGGGAAGATTTAGTGTAATCGATGTACTGCCTGATCTCACCGTGATAAGCAATAAAAAAGTTTTCTGTGTGAATTTACATTTATGAATATAAAATCTTGCCAGTTTCAATTTTCACAGAACAGGACGAGCATTTCAATCTTTTCACGGTATTATCACTGGATGGATAAAATCCGTGAATTAGCTTAAATTAAATTTATCTAACTTTGTTGGTCAACAGGTCTTGGTTGGGTAAAAGCCAGACCTTTTTCCATTCGATATTTTCCAAGGATTTATTCCAGTGTGAAATTACACATGGAACTGAAATGAGATCCCTTTATACGGGGATCTAATCAACTTATTTTTCCTACCATGTGTACAGGACAAACAGATTTGACCAAATTGAATGTTGTTCAAGGACAGGATGGATAATTGTTGGATTTCCACTCCTGGTTGAGATCGAAATAATATGCAAATACCAGAGGGAATTGCTTCAAGGACTTCTGCAAAGTCTGCAGGTGACACAGGGATATTGTATTTTGCTTGAAACTCACTATAGGAGAAGAGAAGACCAGCCCTGTTAAATAACTGAGCTACAAACACCATATTATTATTAAACCAATGCGGGTAGTGTCCGACTTACGACCTGCGGGACTTACAACTTTTCGACTTTATGACAATCCATAACTAAAAAAAAATTAAAAATAGCTTATATACGTGGGTATCATGTATGTGAATATCATCAGCCTAGGCGAGTTCATTCTAGTCTATTTGTGAGGATCAAATGGGCTAATAAACCCTATACATGTATTTATGTATATGTACCTGTGATGGGGTTAGGCGTCCAAGCCACCATGAGTCTCCGGCTGATTGTGCCTGAAACCACCAAATCGGTTCAGTGGACAAGAAGGTGGACACAGCAAAGCGTCGTGGAGTGCAACCAGGGCACAGTGAGGCACACAGGACACGGCTGGCCATCCACTGCATCCTGACCTATCTCCAGCCGTCTTAACTATGTCATGCCACTGGACTCATACAAACCGGGATGAGAGAGTGAGGCTGACGATCTGCGCAACTCTCCCTCACTTAAATCCAAGTCAAGCACAAGTCATGTCCTCACCCATACCACAGATCATTGATCTTGTATGATCTGGTATGAAGTCATGGTCATCTTCGACCTCGGAAGACAAACAGCAACACACATGTATACTGTATATAGCGTATTTTCTGGACTATAAGTCGCACTTCTTTCATACTTTGGCTGAAGGTGTGACTTGTACTCCGAAGCCACGGGCACTCTAGGCTTGGGTATCAGTACCTGCTCATCCACCACTGAAGAAATGGCCCATTGGCCCAGAATCCTATTCTGCAGATTACAAACTGCAAGTAGTAAAATAAGCAGCAGAAAATGGTCATCAAGCAGCAGAATGAAAGTTTGGAGTGAATGAGAAACTTGTGAGCTACTGGAGAAAAGCAGAGATTATGATTACTGCAATGAAGAAAACAAAAAAAGCTAATCGCTAAAAAGCTAAAAGCTAATCACGGCCGAAAAGCTAGATGGCCACAGCTTGAAGGAAGAGTTCGAACATGGGTGCTTTAGCAACGTGCTGCAGAGAGAGGCTTGTCGACGGTGCAGTTGCATGTCCATGTCCAGGTAGTTGTCAAGGAGATGAATATACAGTAAATGACTTTGCGTGAGGACTTTCTTGGTGTCACCGCTTCATGCAATGCAACCGCCTCTCTATCAGAGCAAGAACCACAAGATCAAAAAAATTCCAGCAGATTTCCAAACCAAGGTAGACACTGTCTATGAGTTCATGACTTATGGTCCAGAGCAACTTATACGTTCTTTATTATGCATTTTTTGGCCAAAGGACTTGTACTCTGGAGCGACGTATAGTCCAGAAAATACGGTATGTTTATACATATATATATATATATATATATATATATATATATATATATATATATATATATATATATATACACACTGTACAGCTGTTGTACAGCTACCATGCTGGTCAGAACCAAATGCGGTCGTAAGTCGGACACCACCTGTAATCGATAAATAGAGATTTTTGTTTCTGCAGTAAGTAGTAGTTGTTCCAAATATAATATTCGTGGGGTGAAAAGTTCTGTTTGAAAATAAGAAACCAAGAAAGGAAGGCCTGGTATTCAATGACATTTTTATGGGGACTTTATTGATGTTGTAATTACAGACCGAGAAGATATTTGATCCACCCAGTTCTGATAGAATATGGAAGGACATGATATTCCAGAGAGAGTTAAGGTTTCTGAAGACTTTTTAAGCCAGTTTATCTTCAATGTGTTAATCAGAGTGCAGAAATATAAAAAGAGCTCGACCTCCGTTTTCACAGTCATTCATTAACAGATTCCTTCACATGTTGAGTTCTGTTTTTCCACAGGAAATTGATAAGTAGTTTATCAATCTCAGTACAGTAATAAAGATTGACATCTACATAGAGAGAAAGAGAAGCACATGTAAGGCATGATATTCCTTCTTCTTTAGAGAACAGAACTCGACGTCTGTGGGAGAGATCCGGCAGCAGCCACTGCTTTCGCTTTTTTTTTTTAATTCTTTGGATAACAGGATTGAGATTCAATTCAGTTCTTTCTTGTTGGTTCTTAGTAATTGTGATGACAAGGTAAACAACTTCATTTTTAATTGTGATATTGCAAATCACTGATTTATAGCAATCCTTCATGGATAAAACCCCACATTTATCAAGATTGAAACTTAAACCAGTGGCCTTGAAAAACTTACAGTCTTGGTTTTTGTTTTCTCAGAAAGAGGGTGGTGTCAGCAGTCAGTTCTGTAATGACAAGATCTGGACCTAAATTCATTCATTCATTCATTTTCTGTAACCGATTAATCCTAATTAGGGTCACGGGGAGGCTGGTGCCCATCCCAGCCAACTCCGTGCGCAGGCAGAGTGCACCCTGAACCTAGACACCATAGACAGTGAGAGACATGGCAGGCCTTTGGTAACCCAGTTAGCTGCACTGGGGGGGGGGGGGGGGGTGACAACCTTGGGGTCAGTGATCCAGCACCTTTACCACTAGGCCATCACTGCTGTAAACTACTGTATACAAATATCCCCTATACAGAATATAGTACTGAACCATCTTCAAAATTTTCAGTGTACAGGGATCCCTCACTTTCCGCGGTTAATTGGGACTGAGACCCCCCCCCCGTGACCACCGAATTCCGTGAAGTAGGATCACCACCCCCAACCCCCCAACTGAAGTATATGTACATGTATGTGTATATAATATTAATAAATACGAGTAAAAAGGGTAAAGCCGAAAGGAAGACAGACAGACATATTCAATGCTATAAATGCTTATAACAACAATTAAACGTTCAAAAATAATGGATAAGATGTAAATAAAATATAAATACACACACATACAGACGCGTACGCACACAGATGCATGTGCACGCACTCAGATGCGCACCTCACAAAAATGTAACTAGTTTTGATGGGGGTGTTTTGGGTTGTTTTTTGTTTTGTTTAGGGTTTTTTTTTTGCATAATTGGCCTTGTTTTTGTGGTATTTTCCTTAACTTTTCCCCTATTCTTCCTTAATTTCCTTATTTTTTAATTCTATGAATATTAAAAAAAAAAAAAAAAAAAAAAACACGATGCACTGAAGCCGCATGAATTGAAGCATGAAATGGCGAAGGATCCCTACTGAACCTGTGTCTATAGTGTATATCAGTGGCAGGTAATGCATTTGGTAACTTGGCCTTCAGTGGGACTAAACGGTCTAAATCCAGTTCTTAATACCACCAGTATCAGATCGCAATTATAGAAACAAAATAAAAAAGTGTGTATGTGTGTGTGTGGGTGTGTGTGTGTGTGTGTGTGTGTGTGTGTGTGTGTTTATGCAGAAATATAAAAAAATTCTAAAAGTTACAACAGCACTTTATGGTTAGCATGCTGATTAAAAATTAAATGGACGAGTGAGCCCTGCTGTGGAGTTCAGTATAAGTAAAGTAAGTCTTTATTCTCATTTTCCCGGAATAACTTTGCCATGATAGCGGCTGATCATCAAGAACAATATATTGCCGACGGCTTCTTACCAGACATACCCAGAATTGTATGTAAACATTTTTTTTTTTTTTTCACCGAGCCAGCATTTGTCTGAGCAGTTGGTTACTGAAGTGCACTGCTAGCAACAAACTCCATGTGCAGAGATTTCATCACGCTACTTGTACTGTCGGAAGATCCTGAAGTACACTTCCACTCTTTGATATTTCTGCACAGCATATTTTATATCACATAGTACCGTGTGGTACTGGATACTAGTATCAGAGTATATGCACCATTTTCATTTATTTATTTTTTTTATTTTCTCATTTATGGCGGTGTTGTTCTTGCAGCCAGTTTGTGGTTGTGGGATTCAGGTTATTTTGCTGTGGTTTTTGCTTGTTTTATAGAAGGTCTGCAGCCCTATTGTGTCTTAAATCAAACATCTCATCAGTGAGGAGCCAGTCAGCCTGGACATGGTGTAGTTCTGCTTGCCAGGGCATCAAGTCTATAGCCATTACTCCCCTGCGCTTTAAAACATTATTACAGCTTTAACGCAGCCAACCATTCCACCAAATCAGTATTACCCACATCGACCCTTATCCTGTTGCTGGATTACACACCCCACCAAGGAAAGCTCCCGCCCCTCTTAAACTGTGTTATTGTGTTGCATTTATTTTATTTATTTATTTTTTTTGAGAGATTGACGGGTGGAAACGAAAAGGATGGTGGCATATACATTACAGTGTTTTTGCCCCGTGAAGTATGTCGCCACGATTTAAGCGTACAGAAGTTGCACTCTTTGGAAGTTCGAGAACAGTAGCTGAAACGAGATTAATAAAAGCTTAGCGAGTGCACTTTTCAGACGGGTGGTGGGGGGATGTGCTGCTGAGCACAGCCGTGTACATCTGATCTAACATCTGCCATAACTCTGCCAGTCATTGTTTTAAATATGAATGTTTGCTTAAGATGCGTCTGGTTTTATTTATTTATTTATTTATTTATTTTTTCAAACTTTAAGGAATATTCCAACAGGAAATTATTTCTACACAAATCCCTTGAACCGAGAAAGCACCAGATGACCTGTTTACTCAAAACTCACTTATAATGAAAGTGTCGGTGCATTTCGAACTTTCCATAACAGCAGACCAGTCACTTCATCTTCCTCTAAATCTTTGTGGTATCCATGCATCATCAGACACGCTCAATACATTACCACAGATTCTTCTTCTTTCTGAAGACGCAGTGGTACGCCTAAAAGATCAGTTCTACAGATTTGCAGTTTAATTTACAAACACTGCTGTCTGGAGGATTTATGACGGTTTTCTACAAAGAATATTTTGCAGAGGCTTTTGTTGGCTCTTAAAGTGTTGAAAGTTGAACTTTTAAAGTTGCAGCAAGAGTTGATTGGGATCCCTCACTTTCCACGGTTACTTGGGAGCGAGATCCCCACGTGACCATCGAAATCCGCGAAGTAGGATCACCCCCCACCACTGACGTATATGTACATATATATGTGTATATAATATCAATAAATATATATTCAATGCTATAAATGCTTATGATAATGATTAAACTTTAAAATATAATGCATGAGATGTAAATAAAATATACACACATACAGACGCGCACGCACACACTCAGATGCGCACCTCACATAAAAATGTATGTTGTTTTGTTGGGGGGTTTTGGGTTGGGGTTTTTTTGTGCTGGTTTAGGGGTTTTGTTTTTTTTTTTTTTGGTTTGTTTTTTTTTTTGCATAATTGGCCATGTTTTTGTAGCATTTTCCTGAACTTTTCCCCTATTCCTCCTTAATGTCCTTATTTTTAAATTCAATGATATTTAAAAACAAACCTGCGATGCCTTGAAGCTGCATGAATTGAAGCGTGAAGTAGCGAGGGATTCCTCCAAATGCACCTTCTTTTTGAATGCATAAAAGTATGCGAATCCAAAATAGTTTGATATTCTAGATATCTCTGGTTGACCATGTTTGACTTTTTTTTAATGATGGTATGAGGTGCTGATGAGGTGCTGTTCCCTTTGTCCCTGTGAAGCTTATGCAGCAAGCATGAACAGGTAACTCCCGTAAGTCCGTATACTACATAACATTATACTGTCAGTAATCAAGCATTTGTGTGGTGGGATCAACAATGGAGACTCTTAAAATACTTCAGCAAGCCTTAGGCAATGAAGTAATGAACTTGGAAGGGTTCAGTTTAGTTCAGTTCAGTTCATTTTCTGTACCCGCTTAATCCTAATTTGGGTCGCGGGGAGGCTGGTGCCCATCCCAGCCAACTTCGGGCGAGGGCAGAGTACACCCTGGACAGCTCGCCAGGCCATCGCAGATCGGAAACACGCTGACGGCTTTGCAACCTACTCTTGTCGAAAGTCAGCAATGGTTCTTTTACATGCCTCACACCATAGACAGTGAGAAACATGGCCGGCCTTTGATAACCCAGTTAGCTCCACTAGGGGGGGACAGTGACAACCTTGTGCAGAGTGGGACTTGAACCCCCAACCTTTGGATCAGCGATCCAGCACCCTATACCACTAGACCACCACTGCCCCTCACTTGGAAGGGTGTTTTGAGGAACTTTTTCTCTTCAAGTCCGGCAGGATATGACTGTAGAATGATGTTCTGCTCCGATTAATGCACAATGTGGGCTTGCTTTCATATCTGGTTCTTGCCAAAATCCAAATGCTCAGGTGCACATGGTCTCAAAAGGTACATTTGTTCATTACAGTTCTAGCACGGGCACTGGTGGCCTGGTGCTAAGGTCCTGGATGATTGATCCCAAGGTTGGGGGATTCAAGTCCCACGGTCAACAGGTTGTCACTGTCCTCCCAATGTAGCTAACTGGGTTATCAAAGGTCAGCCGTGTCTCTCACTGTCTATAGTGAGAGGTTCATGTAAAAGAATCATTGCTGACTTTCGTCAGGAGTATCTGCATAGCCGTCAGCGATGGCCTGGCGTGCTGTTTACTCTGCCCTTGGCCAGAGTTGGCTGAGCTGGGCACCAGTCTCCCTGCAGCCTTAATTAGGAGTAAGGTAGGGTAAATCTGTTGGGCTTTTTACACCCGAGCCATAGTGGCTCATCAGGCCGGTGCTTCTCCCTGGTTTACATAGCATGCAACGACCAAAAGTTCAACTCCTCCTGGATGGGACGCTAGTCCATCGCAGGTTACCTTCCCAGTGTATTTTTACTGGTATCCATTTATACTGCTGGTTGAACAGAGACACACTTGTGGTTAAGACCTTGCCCAGGGCTCTTAGCACAATGGGGGTCTAACTGGGATTTGAACACACAACCTCCCGATCATGAGCGCAGCACCCTAACCACTATGCCACCGGCCCCACCAATTAGGATTAAGTGGTTCAGAAAGTGAATGAATGAATGAATACCGTGATGGCCTCGGTACATCTAGACACCTCATATCCTGAAAATCTTTGATCTGAATGTTTACTCTGCACTGATGTTTATTGTTTAAACAGCGACATTTTACCACTTTTGTAAAATTACTGTCATCACTGACAGCTATCAGAGTTCGTGAACATCTCGAACACAGTGGGCGTGTTTAAGGTGTTTAATTAACAAGGTAGCCGCAGTCACAGTTTGCCTAATTTAGTAAACAATGCGGACTGATTTCGAAACTCAATTTTTTTCAATGACATGATAATGTAATCAGTCCGGCCCCCCTCCCCTCCCCCCACAACCACCACCACCACCACCAACACCTCCCCACCCCCAGAAAAACAGCCTGCGGTACCCAACAGAAAAATAAATTCTACAATAGCTGAATGTCAATGTGGAAATGTCTGGTCTTGTTTGGAAGCTGATAATATTTCATTATTCTGAGCAATATTTAGCGCTGGCATTGAAATAGCTTCATAGCGTGTGTTGGGGAAAGGCGAGAAAGCACCACTGATTAAGATGGATTCACCAATCCAGCAAAGAGTATTAGAGTGGCTTGGGAGCCCATCCCAACTCTGTTTCGCTTTAAACCTACGCAGGCACACACTACTCTACAGCCAGCCCGCTCTGAGGTCACAGGAAGAATTTTAAAACTCACGGATAGCATGGAAGGAATATTAGATCCATCATTAGAAAAAAAAACTGAGATATAAAGATGATTCCTTTTTTTTTGTCCTTCCTCCATGCTGCCATATTATCAATGTCTTTGCTAGAGGACATTGAGGCTGAGTGGAGTCCATTAAAGTGATCACTGAGCCATTGAGTGTTAGATTGTGTGTGTGTGTGTGTGTGTGTGTGTGTGTGTGTGTGTGTGTGTGTGTGTGGGGACACTGCAGGAAAATTCTGCCAGTTTTAATGCTGGGTTTTTTTTTGTTGTTGTTGTTGTTATTCGATCCCTTGTTGCACATATAGCACGTGGCGTCCATTTTTGTGCGCTAGTTTCTCCATCTCACCCCTGAACCGCCATAAACATCCTCACAGGACCAAATACATAAAGACATCTTTTCTCACAAAACTTTGACAGCATAATGAATCTCACCATCTGAACATATGTGTACTGTTGCCCTTCCTCGGTTAGAAATTTCCCACCACACCCAGCCACACATATAAATAGACACATATCCTCGCAAACTCGCTCATTGTCTCTCCCTGTTTAATGATGAGTGATTACCCGGGCTCTACAGAACGGCTGTAATCTATTTGAAGTGCTGATGGGGGGTGGTTTACGAGGGTGATTAGTGATATTCATTGCACACTAATTCTTTTTGATATCCGCCATGAAGGAAACTGTATTTTATGCTTTAAAATTGTTGCTTTATGATGGAGACAGCAAAAAGAGTTGTTCTTAAAGAAATTAAACTTCTTTGATGTGTCAGTATATAGTACGCAGTGTATGGAACAAAAAAAATAAATGCAACCCAAAAAAAAAAGTAAATGTAATTTTCAGGACATGATGCAGTTTCCTGGATGATATACTACTCTGTTGAAAAGTTCCAGTATATACAGCTAGAGCCCACTTCATTGCATACTGCCTTCCCATGATGCAATGCAATGATTTCCCCATTTCTCATAACAGTAAACAGAGGAAGTGACTTTGACTATAGCGCATAATTTTAATGTATCCTGAATTAATATGAAATATAATAAGAAGCTTTATTTGTGGAAGCGTGGTGGTTTATCTTTAGCGCTTGTTGCGTTACAACCAGAAAGTGTTTTGTGTTGGAATCTCGGAAAAAATGCCCCGCCTTTGTGGGGCTGAATATTTCGGGGTTTCCTCTGTGTTCTCCCGTTTTCTGTCAAAGTCAAAAGACAGACACATTTGGTCAATTCATTAATTTTCTGAACTGATTAATCTTAATTAGAGTCACATGGCGGCTGATGCCCATCTCAGCCCACTCTAGTCAAGGGTAGAGAACACCCTGCAGGGCAGAAACATGCTGACAGGAGACTTGAAACCAGGTCCTTTCTGCTTTGTCTGTGGAGGGGTTCAGTTCAGTTCATTTTCTGTAACCGCTTAATCCTAATTAGGGACACAGGGAGGCTGGCGCCCATCCCAGCCAACTCCGGCCGAGGGCAGCGTACACCCTGGACAGCTCACCAGGCCATCGCAGGGTGGAAACATGCTGACGGCTTTGCAGCTACTTTTGTCGAAAGTCAGCAATGGTTCTTTTACATGAACCTCACACCATAGACAGTGAGAGACATGGCTGGTGTTTGATAACCAAGTTAGCTGCACTGGGGCTGGGGTGGGCTGGGGTGGAGTGGGGGTTGGGCAAAGTTGTGGACAGTGGGACTCGAACCCCCAACCTTAGGATCAGTGATCCAGCGATCAGATTTTTCCATTTAACTGATTTTTTAAAAAGTTATTTACTGTTTAAAATTCATCTTCACTGATGTCTTTATTTAAGTGTCAGTGGGTCCAGATCATCTCGGAGGGTTCAAGGCAGGAATACTTTCATCACGCATGCACATATTTGTGTCCTTGTTCACACCTCGAGAAGCCATTCAACCTGGAAGGAACCCATAAACACACGGTGAGCAGAGCTCAGGATCTCTGAAGCACTATTAAATGCTTTGAGGCACCATGAGGCAAAGAACCTATGTGGTGCACCACAGTGACACATCTGTATTATTGCTGTACACAGGTATGTGTGGTGGTCTAGTGGTCTAGGGCACTGGATCGCTGATCCAAAGGTTGGGGGTTCAAGTCCCACTCTCCACAAGGTTGTCACTGTCCCCCCCCCAGTGCAGCTAACTGGGTTATCAAAGGTGGGCCATGTCTGTCACTGTCTATGGTGAGAGGTTCATGTAAAAGAACCATTGCTGACTTTCGTAAAGAGTAGCTGCAAAGTCGTCAGCGTGTTTCTGTCCCTTGCTAAAAAGGGTTGTGACAGGAAGGGCATCCGACGTAAAAACCTCTGCCAAATCAAACGTGCGAATCAGATGATTCGCTGTGGCGACTCCCGAATAAAAGGGAAAAAGCCGAAAGGAAGACAGACAACAGGCAAGAGAAGGCACCGCCGTGGCGTAGTGGTTAGCACATCTGCCTGCCAGCAAGACGGTCCCAAGGAGTTTGAGTTTGAGTTGGGGGAGTTTGCAATGTTCTCCGTGCACTTGATTGGGTTTCCTCAATAGTCCAACAATATGCACATTAGGTTAGTTGGCTGTTCTGAATTGATTTGAGGGGTGAGTGTGCATGGTCTGGCGAGCTGTTCAAGGTGTACCCCGCCTTCGTCCAGTGTTGGCCAATACAGGTATTAATCTCCCTGTGACCCTAGTACAGTGCTTCTCTATTATTTTCTGTGGCTCCCCTCGAGGAAGAAACCACCACCACCACCACCACCACACCGCGAGCGACTATAAATACTGTACTGTAGTGTTATGTATCTATAAAATTATTAGTACACCTTGACATAACATTGTATTTTTATTAACATTAAAAACAAATAAGAAAGAAATATAGTTCAACTTACAATAAAGAAAAACTTCATTAACATTTTTAATCTGTGACAGAAAAGATTTAAAGTGCACCAATGTGCCTGAAATTAAAAAAAAAAAATCCTTATTTAAACTCATTCAACTTATTTATGTCTTAATGTCTCCGTCTCTGTCCACCTTTCTCTTCGTTCCTGTTAGAAATGTTTCCGTTTTGTTTCCTGAGGGGTTGTTTACTACGCTTCATATCGTTTGCGCGTGCAAAAAAACCGCTACACCATAGCGCGACAATGATAGTGCCACTGCCAACTACTGGAGTGGAGGTGCAATTACACTATTCCAGAAAGGCATGTTCCCCAGGAATCACACACACACACACACACACCCAGGCTTCATACCGAACGCCCCACTATTTGAGAAGCACTGCCCTAGTCGGATTAAGTAAATGAGTGAGTAAATGAATGACATGAAAGATAAAAAATACAAAAATCCGAACAGGCTCATCTTTTGAGAGACTCTTCTCTCTTGCTTTTCATTAAAAGCTGGTAAGTGTTCTCCCTTGTGTGATGTAGCTCATGATTTTGCCTGTTATGGTATTCAGCCATCTATCCTTCCTCTTCTTTCAACAGCTGGTGTTTGCAACTCTTTGTGTCTTTGTGGTATGCAGCACTGGTAGGTGGTCATGGAAAAGCCGTCTGCTAACATCTGTCATCTCAAAAAAACATTTAGGACGTGTTATATTTCATACAAAACAGCCAAGTTTTTTTTTTTCTTTCTGAATAGTAGAGTATTTTTATGGGGCACTGCTGGGCTAAATGGGTGAAGACCTTTAAACCCAGACGTTCAATCTATCCACATCGACCCTATATAGAGGTGTGAAAAGAAGAATATTGTACTGTAGTACACTGCATATGACAAATGGGACGGTTTAAATGCTTAAGTGGGGATTGTGGCAGTGATGTGTAGGTGCATATAGAGGATTCAGTGCAGCACTTTTATAAGTTTAAAGTATTCTAAGGTATAGAAAAACTTTCTTGTCGTCTCACGGTCTTGTAAAAAGAATAATGAATCATTTTCACACTACACAGCATGTATCCTGTATTTCAGTTTGCTTAAAAAGTTTCAGCAACAAAGCAGTGTCCGTTTAGTGGAAACTGACAAAGCTTTAATAAGTGAACTAACTGTGTGTGTGTGTGTGTGTGTGTGTGTGTGTGTGTGTGTGTGTGTGTGTGTGTGTGTGGGGGTATAAAAATACAAAATAAGTAATATAAATGTAACATATACTATAAATTCAGTTTAGGGGACGGCGCGGTGGTTAGCAAGTCCCGGGTTCAGTTCCTGGGCTCCATGTGCACAGTATGCTAATTAGCTGTTCTAAATTGTCCTTAGGTGTGAATATGGGTGTGAATTGTTGTATGTGTGCTGGTCCTGAGATGGCCTGGCAATTTGTTCAGGGTGTACCCCACCCTATCTGTACCGTACTCCTGCGTGATCCTAATATTTAGTCAGACATAACTTTTAAATCGGTGAAAGGTAAAATGGATGGCATGAAGATACAGTCCTGAAAAACATCCTGACTTATAGTCCCAGTAAGTGAGTGAGTCAGTCAGTGAGTGAGTGAGTCAGTGAGTGAGTGAGTGAGTGAGTCATTGAGTGAGTGAGGAGTCAGTGAGTGAGTGAGTCATTAAGTGAGTGAGTGAGTGAGTCAGTGAGTGAGTGAGTCAGTGAGTGAGTGAGTCAGTGAGTGAGTGAGTGAGTCATTGAGTGAGTGAGTCAGTGAGTGAGTCAGTGAGTGAGTCAGTGAGTGAGTGAGTGAGTGAGTCAGTGAGTGAGTCAGTGAGTGAGTGAGTGAGTCAGTGAGTGAGTGAGTCATTAAGTCAGTGAGTGAGTGAGTCAGTGAGTGAGTGAGTCATTGAGTGAGTCATTGAGTGAGTGAGTGAGTCAGTGAGTGAGTGAGTCATTAAGTGAGTGAGTGAGTGAGTCAGTGAGTGAGTGAGTCAGTGAGTGAGTCATTGAGTGAGTGAGTGAGTCAGTGAGTGAGTCAGTGAGTGAGTCAGTGAGTGAGTCAGTGAGTGAGTGAGTGAGTCAGTGAGTGAGTGAGTCAGTGAGTGAGTGAGTCATTAAGTGAGTGAGTCAGTGAGTGAGTCAGTGAGTGAGTGAGTGAGTGAGTCATTGAGTGAGTGAGGAGTCAGTGAGTGTGTGAGTCATTAAGTGAGTGAGTGAGTCAGTGAGTGAGTGAGTCAGTGAGTGAGTGAGTCAGTGAGTGAGTGAGTCAGTGAGTGAGTCATTGAGTGAGTGAGTGAGTCATTGAGTGAGTGAGTGAGTCAGTGAGTGAGTGAGTGAGTGAGTGATTCAGTGAGTGAGTCAGTGAGTGAGTCAGTGAGTGAGTGAGTCATTAAGTGAGTGAGTCAGCGAGTGAGTGAGTCAGTGAGGGAGTCAGTGAGTGAGTGAGTCATTAAGTGAGTGAGTGAGTCAGTGAGTGAGTGAGTCAGTGAGTGAATGAGTCAGTGAGTGAGTCATTGAGTGAGTGAGTGAGTCATTGAGTGAGAGAGTGAGTCAGTGAGTGAGTCAGTGAGTGAGTGAGTGAGTGAGTGAGTCATTGAGTGAGTGAGTGAGTCAGTGAGTGAGTGAGTGAGTGAGTGAGTCGGTGAGTGAGTCAGTGAGTGAGTGAGTGAGTCAGTGAGTGAGTGAGTCATTAAGTGAGTGAGTCAGTGAGTGAATCAGTGAGTGAGTGAGTCAGTGAGTGAGTGAGTGAGTGAGTCATTGAGTGAGTGAGTGAGTGAGTCAGTGAGTGAGTGAGTGAGTGAGTCAGTGAGTGAGTCAGTGAGTGAGTCATTGAGTCAGTGAGTGAGTGAGTGAGTGAGTGAGTCAGTGAATGAGTTTGTTTGTTTGTTTTGTTTGTTTGTTGTAAGAAGATTTTTGCTTATATTTTATGGAAGGACTCTGTATTGAGTAGTTATTTGTCATGTCCTTTACCTTCAGTGCACCTTCTGATTTACTGAGAGCATGACAAACTGCTTTTTTTTATCTTCACGAACAAGAAAAATTAAAAGTCATGGTTATTTATGGGTATTTATTTTTAAATAGCTTGTGAAACATAAATAATAACAACATGAGCATTATTGTCATATTTCACTTCACATATCCGCAATCGGGTCGCAGGGGCAGCAGGATAATCAGTGAGGTCTCACCATCTGTCTTCCCAGTCACTTCCTCCAGCACTTCCGGAGGGACACCAAGGCTTTTCCAGACCAGCCAGGAGTCCCTTCAGTGTGTTCTGGGTCGACCCAAGGTCTCTTCCCAATCAGACATGTCCCAAACAGCACAGCAGGGAGGCGTTCAGAAGGCACCTCAACTCACTCTTCTCAACGCTGTTCGAGGCAGAGCACCACAATCCTGCGAAGGAAGCTCATTTCAGCCATGATAAATAAAAAGAGCGTAACCATTTCGATGTTCCATGATATTGTATGGAACTACAATTTGTGACAATATACTTTCCTGTTTATTTTCCTATAACAATACACTCTGTCATATTTTATTTCGTACATATCACACAACCAAAGTTTTTTCTTTCTATTCCTCTTTCGCTCATTTGGTTGTCATGTCATGTCATGCTTATGACAGGTCATGTGAGCAGCTCATCCTTTCCCCTGCCTATGCTGTTGGGTGCTTTCTCCTCACTGATGGATGTGGTGTTGCAGTCGCGCCCCTCACCAAGCACTGCGCCCATGTGTGTGATGTCATAGCCAGAGGGGATCCGCTCATCTCTTCTCGTGTGTCTGACAGCTCTTCAACTTGGCCATGTGAGCGTGCGCCTGTGTGTGGGAGCTCTTTTTATTTGGGGCTAGGGGCCCTGAGAGTGAGCTGTTTAGCTTTAACAGGTTCTCATTTGTCAGTGGCTGTCAGGGCTGCAGCTGTCTCTATCTGTGAGAGGAGCTGTACGGCGTCCATGTGTTCAGCCTGCTGAATCCTGGAGAGACTTCACTCCCACCCTCAGGCTTTCTGAAGAGGACACAATGTCTTCAGTCATACAAATCCCTCACTCTTTTTTTTTTCTTCCTCTTTCTATCCCTCGTTTTCTCCCCCTCATCTCTCCTCCTGTCTCGGTGCCAGCTCATTAAGGCTTCTGATCAGGTGTAAAACATCTCGAGTGTGCAATTGAGCACAGGTATTATTTGTCATGCTGCTATCGCTGGTGTGTCCTCAGCTGTTCTTGTGCATTATAAACACAACTGCACAATTTTTGCGCAGTAGATTGGACGCTCTCGTCTCTCTTCTCCCTCTCTACCCATGGAAAAAACATGAAGAAAGTGAATCTTCACAACAGCCGTGACATGCATCTTTAATTGACATGTTCTTATACAGTGGTGTCTTGCCTTACGAAATTAATCTGTTCTGAGGGCGAACTCGTAAGTCAAAATGTTTGTCAGACGAAACAAAAATTCCCATAGGAAATAATAGAAAACCAATTAATCCACTCCAACCGTCTCCCAAACTCATATGATCTGACACAAACACGGAAATTTGACATAATATATTAAAGATAAACATGTAAAAACAATAAAAATTTTCATAATGATAATACATGTACATTAACATTAATAATAAATAATAATAAAAAAACAAGAATAAACAAGTCAACTAACCCTTCCGATCATCGACGGCGGCAAAGATGGCACATGTGCGCGAAGATGTCATATGGACAGGCATGAGGTGGTGAATTACAAAGGAGGAGGAGGAGAATTTTGTGTGTGTGCACGCTACGAATGCCCGCAAGGAAAGGCTCGTGGTGAGCTCCCACAAGGCCACTGTTTCTCAAATAGTGGGGTGTGCCCCCCCCCCCCCCCGGGGGACGCAATGTGATGTCAGGGGGGGGGAGGGAGGGGGCGCGAATGACCCTGGAGAACATGCTTTTTTGCCATACTGTACTCGAATTAAGTGTAATTGCGCATCCTCTACAGTAGGTGGCAGCCGCGCTCTCACAGTGTTCCGTACACCATTGCAGTGTGAAATGTTTTTTTTTTTTTTTGTTCTATAGGGGGCGTCGCAGAAAATTATTGAGAAGCACTGCACTAGGTGTTTTAGGAGTGCAGAGGAATACACACGGAAGAATATGTGGCTAATCGGCCCTGAAAAACCATTTCCCCAGCAGAGCCCGTAAATTAAAATTTTGCTGGTTGGATGGGGCAGATTTTTGGTGGGATCGAAGCTCGGATCATGGGAAATTCATTATAAAAGACACTCGTAAGTCAAGGTACCACTGTATCATAATAACCCGTGTTGTGAAGCAATGTGCTAACTGCATGATCATCCATGATTGCTCTCCTCTTCTACTATAAAAGTTAAGTAGATACTGTATACTGTGTGTGGCCAGCAACAGGCAGAGTGGATGCGGAACTTTTTTGAGTAAATGTGGACTTCCTAATGGAGGCGATTTGAACATAGCAGATTGTGGCAATGTGTAGATAGTTTGATGCTAATTTGTCGGTAGTCTACACCGTGTTGGGTACACTTCAAAACATAGCATTTTGCGCGCTAGCCTTAAGCAGGACATGTGGCCATTTATAGGCTATTTTCCCCTCGGCACATCTCGCTCTTTCTCTCACTCGGTTGTCATTCCCATAAGCCACTGCAGCCCAGTTTCCCCTGATATAAAGCATATATCCATTGCAAATCTCCTGCATACCACAGTTCATGATTTGCTCTTTGTCATACAGCTGATGTCTCCTCTCACACTTCCCCATTATAAATATAGGCAGCTCACTCAAGCCCCAGCATGCACCGTTGCGCAACATATGTTATATAGGTCTTGATAAGCAAACAGTAGGAGGAAGCTGATTTGACAAGTGCATCCCTCCTTTTATCATATGCAAAGTGAAATGTGGGTGTGAATATATTCACTGGCAAGTTTACAGTGTGAAATTTCCCAGGTTTTTTCTTGGAGGAGCACACATTGGCACTGTAGAAGATGATTCAGTGGTGAATTAGGGGGGAGGAGGGGCGGAGAGGGGGGGGGGGGTCTGTCTCTGAGACTTTACCCTGTGATGCAAGTTACCCAGATTGATTTATGTGCAAGTCATTTGTTGTTTTCCTCATTCTCTTTTTTATTATTATGGTGTGCGCTCCTATATTCCTATATCCTGTATATAGTATTTAATAATTATGCAATGAAGACGAGATGGATGCTGCAGAATATTCACCATGTCAGAACTTCAAGAATATTCATTTTAGAAACATCACAGAGCCTGAGGTGTTCAAGTATTGTATTATGTACTACCTGGACACCTTAGTTTAAAAAAAAAAAAAAAAAAAAAAAAAAAGCGTATTTTTTTTTATTTTTTTTTATAATCATCACATCATCACATACACGGATGAGCTTCCAGCACAGATACAGAGCCTGAGCTGTGTAATGTTTTCTCTTTAAACCCTTTTCAGAGTTGTCATACGTTGTGGAGAAACAAGCCCCACTATCACCAAGTTGTCACTGCTGTCCCCTCCCAGTGCAGCCAACTGGGTTCAATCAAAGGTTAACAATCAAAGGCTAGCCATGTCTCTCACTGTCTGTGGTGATGGGCATGTAAAACAACTACTGCTGATGTTCATAAAGAGTCGGCCATCGGGTTGCCATCAGCAATGGCCTGGTGAGCTGTCCAGGGTGTACTGTGCCCTCATCCAGAGTCAGCTCACCCTAATTAGGATTAAGCAATACAGAAAATGAATGAATGACAAATAATGAAAAGGACATAAAAATTAGATTTTTGTAGTCTATATTTATAGAGTCACTGTCAGGCAGAAATCTCGCATATCCAAACCAGGACTTTACAGGAAATGGATTTGCTTTATTTATTTATTTTTAATAATCGAACATAATGTCATCAAAACTGGTTTTATGTCTTGATAAATATTTTCATATTTACATGTGTGTGGGGGGGGGGGGGGGAGCACGGTGGTGTAGTGGTTAGCACACCCATCTCACAGCAAGAAGGCCTAGGTTCGATTCCCAGCCTGGGCGTTTCTGTGTGGAGTTTGCATGTTCTCGCTGTGCTCGTGCGGGTTTCCCACAATCCAAAAGATGCACAGTAGGTTAATTGCCTGTTTCAATTCTCCCCTAGGTGTGAACTGTTGTGTGATTATTGGCCCTGTAATGGCCTAGCGAGTTGTCCAGGGTGTACCCTACCCCTCCCTCGCCCAGAGTCGGCTAAGATGGGCACCAGCCTCTCTGCGACCATAATTGGGATTAAGTGGTTCAGAAAATGAATGAATGTGGATTCATGTGTGTGTGTGTGTGTGTGTGTGAGTAAGTGTAGTCCATCCTGCACATGAGTTTGTGTGAATGTACACTTCAACCTTCATGTGAATTTGTGTGTCGATGTACGTGTGAATGCATGTGCAGTTTCACCTGTAAGTGTGTACGTGTACTCCTGTGTGTGTGTGTGTGTGTGTGTGTGTGTGTGTGTGTGTGTGTGTGTGTGTGTGTGTGTGTGAGAGAGAGAGAGAGAGAGACTGAACAAGTGAACTACAAGCTGTGACATTAGCATAAACATTTCTGAAAGGAGACCGATAGAGATCGATTGATCAATAATTATCTTCAATCAGGCCGATTTCTTAATGAAACTTTTAATCTTTATTTCTGTTGTAAGCGGCTTCCACTAAAAAGAAAACAGGGCTGGAGTTCTAGGACAGCTATGAAAAGTCGATCACACATTCTTTGTAATGCTTTTCATTGGCATGTCTGTTGGGTTTTTACACCCGAGCCTAGTCATCAGGCCGGTGCTCATCCCCGGTTTCTGTAGTGTGAAGCGACCAGGGGTTCAACTCCTCCCGGATGGGACGCTAGTCCATCGCAGGTTACCTTCCCAGTATATTTTACTGGTACTCGTTTATACTGCTGGGTGAACAGAGGCACACTTTTCATTGGTATAACTCGTATTAAAACCCTCACACACGGACATCAGGAGTGGCCAACGACACTGAAATATTTAAATCATCAAATGTGTGTTTGATATGCTCCATACTGCTTGGACACACACTACCTCTGTAATGGTGTGTATAAAGCTTTAGTACTGCATATGCTAGATGGAAAACAAGAAAAAAAAAACATGCAACATGACATTTTATTGTTTATTTTTCTGTTTCAAAGCTTCGTAATAATGAGACTACCTGCTCTAGTGCTCGTGATAAACTGCGAGCATCTGTCATTTTGATTCAAGCACTATTCACTTGGAATAAAGATTAGATAGCGAGCCAAGATAGCCATTCCAGTCTAATTTATCATCGTATATAGCTCTTTCTACATTGGTGGCCTGGTGGTAAAGGTGCTGGATCGCTGATCCTAAAGGTTAGGGGTTCAAGCCCCACTCTCAACGGGTTGTCACTGTCCCCCCCAGTGCAGCTAACTGGGTTATCAAAGGCCGGCCATGTCTCTGACTGTCTATGGTGTCTTCTTCTTTTCCTTTCGGCTGTTCGCTTCAGGGGTCGTCACAGCAAATCATCCACCTCCATCTCACCCTGTCCTCTGCATCTTCTTCTCTTACGCCAACGACCTTCATGTCCTCCTTCAGCACATCCATAAATCTTCCCTTTGGTCTTCCTCTGGGCCTTCTGCCTGGTAGTTCCAACCTCAGCATCCTACTACCAATGTACTCACTATCCCTCCTTTGTACATGTCCAAACCATCTCAATCTAGCCTCTCTGACTTTGTCTCCAAAACCTCTTACTTGTGTTGTCCCTCTGATGTACTAATTTCTGATCCGATCCATACTCGTTACTCAAAAAGAGAACCTCAACATTTTCATCTCCGCTACCTCCAGCTCTGCCTCCTGCCTTTTCCTCAGCACCACTGTTTCTAAACCATACAACATCGCTGGCCTCATCACCGTCTTGTACACTTTTCCTTTCCTTCTTGCGAATACCTTCCTATCACACATCGCACCGGACACTTTTCTCCAACCATTCCAACCTGCCTGCACACACTTCTTCACCTCTTTTCCACACTCTCCATTGCTCTGGATTGTTGAGCCTAAGTACTTAAAATCCTCCACCTTCGTTATCTCTGCTCCCTGTAACATCACCGTTCCTCTTGGTTCCTTCTCATCCACACACATGTATTCTGACTTACTGAAGGTAACCTTCATTCCTCTCCTTTCCAGGGCATACCTCCACCTCTCTAGATTTTCCTCCGCTTGTTCTCTGCTCTCACTACAGATCACAATGTCATCTGCAAACATCATATTCCATGGAGATTCTTGTCTAACCTCGTCTGTCAGCCTGTCCATCACCATAGCAAACAAGAAGAGGCTCAAAGCTGATCACTGATGCAGTCCCACTTCTACCTTGAATTCTTTGGTCACGCCGACAGCACACCTCACCACTGTCTTACATCTCTCATACATGTCCTGCACCACTCTAACATACTTCTCTGCCATTCCAGACTTCCTCAAGCAATACCACAGTTCTTCTCTTGGCACCCTGTCACATGCTTTCTCCAGATCCACAAAGGCACAATGCAGCTCCCTCTGACTTTCTCTGTACTTCTCTATTAACATCCTCAAAGCAAACACTGCATCTGTGGTGCTTTTTCTTGGCCTGAAATCAAACTGTTATCATGCAAATCACTGTCTATGGTGTGAGGCTGTAAAAGAACCATTGCTGACTTTCGACAAGCGCAGCCGCATAGCCGTTAGCATGTGAGCATGTTTCTGCCCTGCGATGGCCTGGTGAGATGTCCAGGGTGTACTCTGCCCTCGCCCAGAGTCGGCTGGGATGGGTGCCAGCCTCCCCGCGACTCTGATTAGGATTACACGGTTACAGAAAAATGAATGAATATTTGGCTCTTTCTGAAGAGTGCATGCTTTGAAGAACTGAAGTTGTACAGAAAATAAAAACAATGAAAAACTTTATGCATTTAGAATTTTCACTGACACTGAAAAGAAAGGTAGCTTCCTCCCTCTATGTTTGTGACCTAATGCGCATCAAGAAAGCAGCATTATTGCCAATGTTTAAATGATTAGAATAGGAAATAAGTTCTTGCTGCGATTATCAGCATCATCTCGCATCACGCACAGCATTTAAGCACAAGTCACATCTCCGTCTTTTTACCCGACTGATCTCTGCTCATGCGACTCTGTTCAACATCAGCGGAGGAATAATAATAACAACAATTAATAAATTCACTCAATTCTGTTCTGCCGATTACACTTCTTTTTATTAATGTTTTTTTAATAAGGTCATTTAAACACTTGTTATCTGTACAGAGTACTTTTTGTTTACACTTTACCGCAGTAGGTGACGAGCTTACATCATGCTTAAAGTGCTGCATTAGAAAAGCACACTTGGCTCGATAAAGCTTTGACATCTATAAGCGTAGCAGGTTGATGCATTGAAATCATAGCTGGAATTATTGTAGGCATTCCATTACCGCTCAGACAGATTTTGGATGTGATTTCACTCAAAAAAATATGGGTGGAGGAAATATACACTCGTTTGTGGAACATGAGCATTTGTGCTGTGTATCTCGTTGCCGTCATGTTGAATGGCAGTCGTTCCTGTGATGCATATGAGGCAGCCACTGTTACGCATATATTTTTACCTCCATGGACATCTACTGTAACATGCAATGAGCGATGTATGCCTTACATACATCATTGTTGTTACATTGACGGTAACAGCAGAATTGATCCAGTGCTTGACCCACAGTAAATTTAAGCAGGACCAAACAGTCCATGAATGGAAGCCACTTATGTATCCATTTGGACCTGGAGCCGAGCATATGGATGAAACTAGCTGCCTCTACCTTATATGGTGTTGGGGTAAGGGCAGATGATTGTTCAGTTCATTTTCTGTAACCGCTTCATCCGAATTAGGGTCGCGGGGAGGCTGGTGCCCATCCCAGCCAACTCAGGGCGAGGGCAGAGTACACCCTGGACAGCTCACCAGGCCATCGCAGGGCGGAAACACGCTGACGGCTTTGCAGCCTACTCTTGTCAAAGTCAGCAATGGTTCTTTTGCATGCCTCACACCATAGACAGTGAGAGACATGGCTGGCCTTTGATAACCCAGTTAGCTTCACTGGGGGGGGGGCAGTGACAACCTTGTGGAGAGTGGGACTCGAACCCCCAACCTTTGGATCAGATCAGCGATCCGGCGCCTTATACCACTAGACCACCACTGCCACAGATGATTGTTCCCATGAGAAATCCATCTCTTTATGTTCTGCTTCAGCTGCCCAATGCTAGGTTCTTTATCACATTCTGATAGAAGGATAAAAATCATCTACCATCATCTCGCCCGGGGTCTTTTCAGCTGTCAGATACTTTAGGTTAAAGACAGACTGGCCGCATGCTCTTCAGTTTAGTTTTTTCTAGACGTAGCACTTGGAGTTCAGCCCAACTTGAGTTCCAAAATGAGTCCATGAGTGAGAGTTTGGAATTTGGAAACAATCGCTACTTCGTGCTTCAGTTTCTGCGACTTCAGTGCTTCCTGGTTTTTAAAAAAATATTCATTAAAAAAAAAAAAAAAAGGAAAATAACGGAAAGTTAAGGAAAATGCTGCAGAACAAGTCCAATTATGCAAAAAAACCCACAAACAAACAAAAACAAAAAACAGCCCAAAACCCCCCAACAAAACAACTTACATTTTTATGTGAGGTCCGCATCTGAGTGCGTGCCCACGCGCGTCTGTATATGTGTGTATTTATATTGTATTTACATGTTATGCATTATTTTTCAATGTTTAATTGTTATTATAAGTATTTATAGCGTTGAATATGTATTTATTGATATTATATATACATATACAGTGGTACCTCACCTTACAATAGTCCCAGCCAACGAAAAATCGTGGTTAAGAAAAACATTTTCCAAAATTATTTGTCTATGTATACGAAACAAGTTCTCCTCACGAAACGCGCCAAATGCGCCATTCAAACATTAAAACAATGCATGAGCTGCTTTCCCATTGATTATCTTCCAACATCCCACCCCACTGGCCTCCCACTGGCTAGGAGGGATGACGCAGCTCCATCCCATTGGCTATCTCCCAACATCCCACCCGGCTGGCGTCCCATTGGCTAGGAGGGATGACGCAGCTCTCTCCCATTGCCTATTATGGAGCTGCATCTCCCATAATACTTTTCGTGTAAAGCACAGAGTTATTGTTGTCTCATGGTTTTTTGACTCAGGCTTTTTAACCTTCCATAAACATTTGTAAGATTATAACTCTGCTAAGAAGACATGATCAACACACACGCACAATATTGAAGCAGAAGGAGGTCTTAAAAGGTGTGCTTTTATAATTTTTAAAGGCTTTAGGGGGTAGTATTGGGGGCCTTGGAACGAATCACGCGTTTTACATGTAAAATGCGGTTCAATTTACGAAAAATCCAGGTTAAGAAAAAGGCTCTGGAACGGATTAATTTCGTAAGGTGAAGTACCACTGTACTTGTACGTATACGTCAGTCAGGGGGGGGTCGATCCTACTTTGTGGAAATCAACGGTTGCTGGGGGGGGGGGTCTTGGTCCCCATTAACAGCTGAAAGTGAGAGATCTCTGTCGTTCATTCACTCATTTTCTGTAAGCACTTAATCCTAATCAGGTTCGCAGGGAGGCTGGCACCCATCCCAGCCAACTCTCAGTGAGGGCAGAGTACACCCTGGAAAGCTCGCCAGGTCATCGTAGGGCAGTAACATGCTGACGGCTATGCAGCAACCCTTGTCAAAAGTCAGCAATGGTTCTTTACATGAACCTCTCACCATAGACAGTGAGAGACACGGCCAGCCTTTGATAACCAAGTTAGCTGCACTGAAGGTAATGATATTAATAATTTTATTATAATTCATTTTAATACATTTTAAATTTAATGTACAAAAATCAAAGATGCTTGATTTCTTTCTGAAACCTCGGTACGTCAGATTAGACATTTAGTAATTAGTTTGTGGTTTCTGATTAACTTTTCCATTGTGTGTAGGACTAACTGGTCATTAAATGGCCTGCGTTAATTCCAGCGCAAGCTTGGCTGCAGTAATTGCTCAAAAGGAAAATCAATAGTTACACAGACACAGTTCTTTAAAAAAAAAAAAAAAGAGAGATTTTTTTAACCATAAAACACAAATCTCAGTCTTTTAAAAACATTTTACAAACTAATTGTCTGTCATGTTTCATCATTACAAACTGAAGAGATGAACAATAATTTGAAACCCCAAAGCAAAAGAAAGTCCCTGCACTGACAAAGTTCTTGGCTCCCCTTCATTATTTGTCCTTGGGTTGTTTTTGTTTTTTTTGTTGTACTGGTGCCTCAGTTACTGAAATGCTCCATTCAGTCATCTCTGCTGCACTGTCCGTAATTGTAAGGTCACCTCTGTGATGATAACTACATATTCTTGCTGTTAAATATTTATAGAAACAAACCACCACTTGGTACCTTCAATAATACCCATTTAGGAAAGGTTTGAACCTGCTGACTTTAGTCCGAAATGATCCTGAAAATGGATGTTTGGAGGGAAAACATTTCCCAAAGTCCTCTGCGTAGCCTTCAAATTAATTTTTGTTCAAATCTTACACAAGGTTTATGCTCAAGGCCAAGTTACACTGGCTTGTCCAGCAATCAGACCAAGCTTCATTTGCATTAACAATTTATTCTTACTGTATTCTTATTCTCGGCCCTGGAGCCGGTGGTGTAGCGGTTACGGTGCTGCGCTTGTGATCGGGAGGTTGTGAGTTCGAATCCCATTTAGACCCCCACTGTGCTAAGACCCCTGGTCAAGGTCTCAACCACAAGTGTGCCTCTGTTCACCCAGCAGTATAAATGGGTACCAGTAAAAATATACTGGGAAGGTAACCTGCGTCCCATCCAGGAGGAGTTATACGCCTAGTCGCTTCACGCTACAGAAACCGGGGAAAAGCACCGGTCTGATGAGCCACTATGGCTCAAGTGTCCTCTCTTGGTCCTCTTTTCCTTTTTTTTCCCCTTTGGAACACTTAAAATCAGGTGTCTTTCCAGATGGTGTTTTCCTGCTTGCAACACATATCTGGTGTGCTTTACTTGTCTTCATTTAATGGTGACCACCACCTTGCTGCCCAAAATTAATACAAATAATGAAGAAAAAAAATGTAATCATCAAACAGATATAAATAAGAATCAAACACATGAGCAAAATAATTAAAAGTGGAAAAAAATTAAATGAATAAGTTTGTATTATTCTTGATGGAGGGTTTCACAGCAAGAATGCCTGGGTTCGATTCCCAGGTACGAGCGTTTCTCACTGTGCTTGTGTGGGTTTACTCCAGGTATTTCATCTCGCATTCCAAATACAGGCACAGTAGGCTGATTGGCAGTTATAAACCAACCTAGGTATGAGGGTGAGGGTAAATGGTTGTATGTGTGTTGACCCTGCAATGGCCTGGTGAGCTGTTCAGGGTGTACCACACCTTTGCGTAGAGTCAGCTGAGATGGGCGCCAACTGCCCCGTGACCTTAATTAGTGTTAAATGGCTTAGGAAATAAATGAATAAGTTCTTGGTCTAGCGCTATTTAAGTTTTGTAGATTGTGATACAATAGGCCCCCGTTTTTTGCGATGGTTCGGTTCCGGCCCTTTCCGCGGATCAAGAAAATCTGCGAGTTATTAACGCGGTTTTAAAACCCTATGTATGTTACATACGCTAAAATCTGCTTCTTAAACACATTCTACAGACAGTTTTACTCATTAATACAGTAATAATGCAGTAAAATGTAGAAATGATGAAGTAAAAACTTTTTAATTTTGTACTGTGATAATCTTTATTAATGAATAAAGCGTTTATGCGGGAGAAGATGCGGGGCGTTTGAGTGACATCATAGGGCTTAGATAACCATTAAAAACACACGAAAAAAAAAAACGTGAATTCACAATTCAAGCAATCACGTTGATGACATGTATACGAAGTAGAAAAAAAGAGGTGCACACATCTGCAACCAATCAGCAGGAGGGAGAAACAAAGATCTCAGCCATTGGCTAAATTTGAATCACGTGCCAGTTACTTCCAGGTTTGTCGCCAATCTGCGTATGATACTGATTTGATTGTACTTGTGAGCGCAGCAATAGAGATGTTTGCTGGACAGAAACGTTCTTGTTAGTTGCAAATGCCAAAGCTTTATTTATGAGTCAGGTCAATTTGAAGACTTTTATTCTATAAACAGAAACTTGTTATTGTTTTTGCAGTGTGGAATCCAATGAAAAGCTGTGTTAGTAGGAGATTTTTACGTTTTTAGGTACGAGCAACGGTTTCCTCTGGGTCGTCCAGTTTCCTCCCACAATCCAGGGGCTTGCACATCAGGCTGATTGGCTGTTCTAAATTTCCCCTAGGTGTGAATATGTGCGGGAATAAGAGTGAGTGTGTGTGTGTGTGTGTGTGTGTGTGTGTGTGTGTGTGTGTGTGTGTGTGTGTGTGTGTGTGTGTGTGTGTATGTGTTGTCTAACTGCCTGATCAAGCTCATGGTATGTTAAATTAAGATAGTGGATTGTTTATATTTTGGTAAATAGGACTGGATAAATATTAGTGTTGAGCACTGTGGTGTAGCGGTCAGCACATCCGTCTCACAGAAAAAAAGTCCTGGGCTCAGTGATTGTACTTTTTCTGTTGAGTTTGCAGGTCCTCCGTTTCTTGTGTGAGTTTCCTCCGGATACTCCAGTTTCCTCCTACAGTCCAAAAATGCACATTTGGATAACTGCCACTTTCACATTGACCCGTGGTGTGAATATGTGTGTGAATGGCTGTGTGTGTGTTGGCGCCGCGAAGGTCTGCCGAGCGGTTTATGACGTACCCGGTTTTAACAGGTTGTTCATTGTTGGCTGCAAAGTACGAGCCTGAGTGATGTATGTGAGGTTGAAGACGTGTCAGAGGCAGAATTTACACACCATGCTATGCCGCAACAGCGGCGTTTCTACCACAGTTTGTTGTGTTTTTAATTCCCTGTATAATATAATTTCCCAGAGTACAGCAGTGAGCTTCGGATTGTAGTCATGCCTACTTCATATGCACCTCTGAATGCTGTTATAAATAGTTGGAGCACTAACGCATACATATACACTTACTGCATTATGCTGCTGCCCTACTGATTATGCCTTTTGTGTTTATTGTTATTTAAGTACTAACCTTGGGGTGTGACTGCGTTTTTAATACTGGTTGTTCTGGTGGTATAGAGAAGAGGAACAAATAAGTGAGTCTGAATTAATTCCTTGAAAATATTTTGATACATATTTTATCCGCAGCCTCTGCTGTTGAGCGGAGCCTGTACTGGTCCGTTGTGGTGAAGAGGGAGCTGAGCCGCAAGGCAAAGCTCTCAATTTCCCAGTCGATCTACATTCCAACCCTCACCTATGGTCATGATTGATTGGTTGAGAATCTATAATCCGAAATCTTCACCTATTTAAAACATTTTTTGTTTGCGCATTATTTATTATGTATAGCAATACCTTGGCCACACAGGTTTCGACATACGGATCGCTTCAGCCTCTGCTGTAAAGCAGAGCCTGTACCGGTCCGTCGTGATGAAGAAGGAGCTGAGCTGAAAGGCAAAGTCGATCTACATTTCAACCCTCACCTATGGTCACAAGCTTTGGATAGTGACCAAAAGAACAAGATTGCGGATACTAGTGGCTGAAATGAGCGTCCTTCGCCGGGTGGCGGGGTTCTCCCTTAGAGATAAGGTGAGAAGCTCTAACATCCGGGAAGAGCTCGGAGTAGGTCCGCTGCTCCTCCGCATTGAGAGGAGTCAGTTGAGGTGGCTCGGGTATGTGGTCAGGAGGCCTCCCGAACGTGTTTCGGACACGTCCAACCGGGAAGAAACCCCGGGGTCGACCTAGAATCCGCTTGAGGGACTATGTCTCTCGGCTTGTCTGGGAGTGCCTCGGTGTCCCCCCGGAAGAGCTGGAGGAAGTGGCTGGGGAGAGGGAAGTCTGGACCTCTTTGCTTAGGTTGTTGCCCCCGCGACCTGGAAGAAGCGAAGAAGATAATGATGATGATAGATACAGATAGATACAGCTTTATTAATCTCACAATGGAGAAATCCACTGTTACAGGCTCTTGAGGTACCATCAGTAGGGGGTGCAAAAATAGATACATATACATACATACACACATACATATATATTATATAAGTAAATAAATAAATAGATACATAAATAGTATAAATTAATAAACAATAAAAGAAAAAAAAGGGAACGACTTTACAGACTGGCCTATATTAAAGTGTAATGTATCTCAGGGCAGGTATGATGATGAGGGATGATGATGATGATGATGACAATTTATTTGCTTGTAAAGGTCTAAGTGCACCATGATGTAACGTTCATCAGTGCAGAATGAGGCAAAGATAATCTTAATGAATGCAATTAATGTCTGTTTTCCAAAAATACCAACGTGATGCATTTAAAATATTCGCTTTAGCCTTGCATTACCGTGACGATTCATTGCGTGGATGTGTGTTTGTCATAAATATATTCAGTCAGATTCTTTTATTATGAATATCGATTTTATTTATGTATCCCAGGTGACACATCTGTATAGAATGCAAATTGTTACAAATTGGTTATACATGAGCAAGCTAATCTTTCTTTTGCGGCTAATCTAATATTATAGGCATTGATAAGCCGATGTACATCACAGTGAAAAAGAAATGGGATATTAGATCACTAGTCCTCCTGTTACTCTAAAACCCAGTTTGAGGTCCACAGATAATATTATCAGCATTCTTAACTATTACTGTGACAAATGACTGCTTTGATCTCATTAGATAAGCACAGAATTCATTTGTTTAATTAAACCAGCCTGTCTTGTGCTGGTGTGGGGGTCATTTTAAAAACAGTTCAAATTAAAGCAGGTAATTAAGTGGGGCTGTGATAAGGACCCCTGCAAGGTAGTGAGCCGCATCTGCCGACAGTACGACAAAAACCTAATTTCTCCCCTGTGCATTCCCACAAGGTCGCGGGCTTTATTAAAGTTTAGCCAATGACAGAGTGATAAAAAATTTTATGGACTTGTTGGATAGCAGCGAGGTCTTTTCAGGATGAATTGGAATCTTCAGGACAGAGGCAATTATAGCATCACTGCTATCATGCCTTTGAGAACAGGAGAGGGACTTGTACAGCAACAAGCACCTTGACAAAGATATTTGTTTGGGCAATGGAGTGTAGCATTAATTATAAGAGGCTGTGATTAAATGCATGGTCCGGGAATGAGTGTCATTTGTCTTACCGGCCTTTAGCGTAGAACTCGTCGACGGTAATATTTAGGTTGGCACGGTGCACTGCTGCTGTTTCCCGCGCTCAGGTGTCACTTAAAGTTGAATCATTTTTTTTTTTTTTTTGTGGTTGCTCATCCCATGTCTCCTACTCTGATTAAAGAGTTTAGTGAGGTGAGAAACCCAGCAATTTCGGTTCACTCACTGTTAATAACACAATATTTATTTTGTTAACAAATTGCCTATTCACTGACTGTCAGTCTAACTATCACTTTCTATCAGTACGAGCCAAACATGAACGCCAGTATTACAGATATGCCAATCAAGATCTGATTGCGGATGTGATTGTTTGCTTATTGGTGTTAACAGGGCTGGGTGGAGAGGGAGTATGTGGGAAATGGAGATAGAAGGAACATTTTAATATGGCCGACAAGGGTTAACTGTAGTGGTCATACCTACAGCTCTACCTTGAAGTGGAGGGACAGACATCCGGTGTATGAAAAAGATTTAAGCACTACAGTGGTACCTCACCTTACCAGAGTCCCAGCAAACGAAAAATCCAGGTTACGAAAAATATTTTCCAAAATTTTTTGTCTCTGTATACAAAACAAGTTCTCCTTACGAAACGCGCCAAACATTAAAACGCGCCATTCAAAGAATGCACGAGCTGCTTTCCCATTGACTATCTTCCAACATCCCACCCCGCTGGCCTCCCATTGGCTCAGAGGGATGACGTAGCTCCCTCCCATTGACTATCTTCCAACATCCCGCCCCGCTGGCCTCCCATTGGCTCGGAGGGATGACATAGCTCCCTCCCATTGGCTATTATGGAGCTGCATCTCCCATAATGCTTTTCGTGTAAAGTACAGAGTTACTGTTCTTTTGTGAGTTTTTTGACTCAAGGCTTTTAACCTTCCATAAACATTTGTAAGATTATAACGCTGCGAAGAAGACATGGTCAACACACGCACGCACACACACGCGCCCGTGTGATTTTCAGTGCGAGTGAAAAGAAGGAAGCGGGGTCGTGGCATGTGGTTGAGTGATATCGCAAAGGAATATGGCCAATCCCGTCTACCGTCGGTACGATATTGAAGCAGAAGGTCTTAAAAGGTATACTTTTATCATTTTTAAAGGGTTTAAGGGGTAGTATTGGTGGCCTTGGAACGAATCACACGTTTTACATGTAAAATGCGGTTCAATTTACGAAAAATCCAGGTAAAGAAAAAGGCCCTGGAACGGATTAATTTTGTAAGGTGAGGTACCGCTGTATTTTAATTATTCATAGTACGCCTGACAAATATTTATTAAAAGGTATATTACCATCCAATCCAAAACAGCAATGTAAAAGCAGTCGTGCGTGTAATGGTAATAATTGACACGATCTGCTATTGTCTTTTTTTTTTTTTTTTTGCTGCATAGTTCAGAGTCCATCTGATGCAAGGGTAGATATTTAATCTGATCCTTGCTGTATGCTATGAGAGTGGCTGGAAGGCACAAGCTGAGTGGGTGTGGCTATATAAAGCACATATACGAGCACACAGCTACCACTAGTGTCTCTTCTCAGCATTTAAGTGCTGCTCACTGCTATCTGTTTACTCTCTTTTCTTTCCTGCTTATGATATCACTTACCTTTTCTTCTCTCTCTTTCTCTCTCCCCCTCCTCCTCTTTCTGTTCTCTCCCTCGGTCTGTCTCTCAGTGTCTTGCACGTTTTTCTTTCTTGCCCTTTCTTCTTTTACGCTCAAATTTTCCACACTATTCTTTTTGTTGGGGCACATAAATCATAAGAAGAGGACCTGCAGCTGAATTGGAAAGGTCACTTCAAATCACAAATAAAATGGAGTACAGCCCAGAAGGAGAGAACCTCCAAGTGCCACCACAGTGTGTGTTTGTGTTAATGTTTGTGCAAGTTTGTGAATGCGTGTCTCAGTGTGTGTGTGTGTGTGTGTGTGTGTGTGTGTGTGTGTGTGTGTGTGTGTGTGTGTGTGTGTGCCTGCCTGCCTCAGAGGGAGGGAGAAGGGGCAACTCTAACTCAAAGAGAAGTGAAATCAGACTAGTGCTGGTGTAAGACCTGCTCTTCTGTACTCACAAAAGACAGAGTCACACAATACTGCATTGTTTGAGTTTGAAGAGAGTGATGGAGAGAGCAGAGGTGTTGAACGGAGTGTAGCACCAATGCACCCAGCTTACAGAACAGAGAAAAAACTGCCCATTGTCAAATGATATTTTTTAAAGCTAATTTGTTGCTACTGTTTTTAGATTCAGATTAGGCTTCTGGAGCTGTCCGTGGTTCTGAAATATCCCAGAAAGAAAGAAAGGCGGTGATGGTGGTGATCACACCAGAAGTCAGCATCAACATTTTCTGAACCATTTAATCCTAATTAGGGTCACGGGGAGGCTGGCGCCCATCTCAACCGACTCTGGGCGAGGGTAGAGTACACCCTGGACAGCTCGGCAGGCCATCGAGGGCAGAAACACACTGACGGCTATGCAGCTACTCTTGACGAAAGTCAGCAAAGGTTCTTTTACATGAACGTCTCGCCATAGACAGTGAGAGACATGGCCGGCCTTTGATAATCCAGTTAGCTGCACTGGGGGCACACTAGAAGTGTGATATAAAAAGCCACTGATGAGAATGGCAATTCACAGCTGTGGCGTTTTATTCTCAAATTCATCACGCAGCATTTGTGGCATGGCATTTTGGTCTCCTGGTTTGTGAACTCATTATAAAAAAATGTGAAATATGTTTGAAATGTCTTTGAATCTTGCAAAACAAGGCTCTGGTGCAGAATAGTCTTAACCTCTTCTCAAACAGTCTGCACATGTCGAGAGAAGGTTGGAAAGTTGTTTTTTGTTTGAAAGGAAAATCATCTTATGAAGATTAACGACCTGGCAGTCTTTTTCCTCCAAAAGCAAATCAGTCGTAAATTGTTGTACAACTTTCTCATGACTCTATTGTGATATATACTAAATCAACCCAGGAAATATCTGCTTAGGTATGTGGAGTTGCACGAATTGTAAAATTCTTTAAAAATTCCATTTGCATCAGTCATTTTTCAATCACGCCTCCTGGGGGTCGGTGGCATAGTGGATCTCAGTTAGACCCCCACTATGCTAAGAGCCCTGGGCAAGGTCTGAACCACAAGTGTGCCTCTGTTCACTCAGCAGTATAAATGGGTATCAGTAAAAATATACTGGGAAGGTAACCTGCGATGGACTAGCGTCCCATCCAGGACGAGTTGTACTCCGAGTCGCTTCATGCTATGGAAACCGGAGATAAGCACCAGTCCGATGAGCCACGATGGCTCGGGTGTTAAAAGCCCAGCAGACTTTACCTACCTAATAAAGAAAGTACGTTACTATGGGAGTAAAAAAAGAGCCCAAGAAAGAATATTCGATTTATTATTAGTGCTTGTACTTGTATTATACTGAAACAAATCAAAAACCATACCAACACCGACTCTAATTGTTTCCTGGAATTTATGGGATGGTGATATAATTTCTCATGTGATGCCCAAGGTGTTAGGAAGCATAGTAAAGCCTGAGACACATGCTGAAGGCAGCTGACCAATTTTCCATCATATACAGTCACACATAAAATTACATCTGGCAAAGCAAACCATAGGGAAAGAGCAAATTGCAAAATCCAATTCAGCTTGAAGGTTCATATTAACCAGTAAATCGCTTATGTGTGTTTTTTCCATGATCAGTTAATTTAGTCTGAATGCAAAGAATCCACCCAAGCTCACTTAGGTTCTCTTGTTCACCTGTCTGTTTTACATCTTGTTTTGGTGCTGTGTATGTTTACTCGAACAATAACAAAAACAACGCCATATGACCACATAAATTGTCGTGTACAACATGGCAGTGCAACACTGTCTGTCTGTCTGTCTTCCTTTCGGCTTTTTCCCCTTTTACTCGGGAGTCGCCACAGCGAATCATCTGATTCGCACGTTTGATTTGGCAGAGGTTTTTACGTCGGATGCCCTTCCTGTCACAACCCTTTTTAGCAAGGGACAGAAACACACTGACGACTTTGCAGCTACTCTTTACGAAAGTCAGCAATGGTTCTTTTACATGAACCTCTCACCATAGACAGTGAGAGACATGGCCTGCCTTTGATAACCCAGTTAGCCGCACTGGGGGGGACAGTGATAACCTTGTGGAGAGTGGGACTCGAACCCCCAATCTTTGGATCAGCGATCCAGCGCCCTATACCACTAGACCACCGCTGCCCCCATGGCAGTGCAACACTGATTTATAGAAAATAGAAAAGTCTGAGATCAAGTATTTAGACAAAGAACATGTGTGACTTCATGAGAAAGAATAAAAAAAATGCAGATGTTTCCAAATACAGGGATCCCTCGCTACTTCGCGCTTCAATTCATGTGGCTTTAGTGCATCACATTTTTTATGTATTTTTTTTAATATTCATCAAATTAAAAAATAAGGACATTAAGGAAGAATAGGGGGGAAAATTATGGAAAATGCCACAAAAACAAGGACAATTATGCAAAAAAAACAAAACAAAACAAAAAAACCCCCGAAACCAACAAAAAACAACCCAAAATCTCCCATCAAAACTAGGTACATTGTTGTGCATCTGAATGTGTGCATGCTCATCTGTGAGTCTATTTACATTTTATTTAATCTTGTGCATTATTTTTAAATGTTTAATGGTTTTTATAAGCATTTATAGCGTTGAATATGTATTTATTGATATTATATACACATATACATGTGTGTATACATCAGTCAAGGGTTTTTGGGGGGGGGTCCTACTTCACAGATTTCGATGGTCACGTAGGGATCTCGGTCCCAATTAACCGTGGAAAGTGAGGTTTAGGAGTCATTTACACTGATGTACAGGAGTAAGCAAATGGTTTCAGAAAGGAAATTCCATGCTGATATTTATTATTCATGCAACAATTGATGATGAAGCGCTTGTCTTTTTTTGAAGTTTCATGGAATAATACTGTATTTCGTGTTCATTTAATACACCAGTTAAGTGAATGAGCACCTTTTAAATGTTTTCAAAAATGTTCATCAGTCTTTTCCTGAGTGGCATCAGAGTAACTAGAAAGTGTGCATTCGTTCATCTGATGAAAAAATTATGAAAAGCACCATTACATTATTGGTATTCCAAGGAATATTGAGGCTCAGAAGTTACCATAACAGTGGTTGGGACACTGGCATCTGTAAAAGTGTCAGAAGTACAGACACTCGCCGACTTACGTTCATCCGTTTTACGTTTTTTCGATTTTATGTTTGTTTGTTTTTTTTTAAGTCAAATTTTGAGTTAAGACGTACGCAGTACGCAGACGGAATGATGAAATGACGCTGCTTTCATTGTTTACAAACTACAGACTAAGTGTGTGTGTGTGTGTGTGTGTGTGTGTGTGTGTGTGTGTGTGTGTGTGTGTGTGTGTGTGTGTGTGTATATATATATATATCTCAGCTACATAGCGTGTTACCCTTGTGTTAAGACGTCGTCTCTGTGATCTTTGTGTTTACACTGTTTTGCTGACTTTTGTAACCCTAAGCAAATCTGGTTGGTCAAAAGCGTAAGCCTACTATGCACGGGTGCAAGTCTCATACACAGAGATGAATTGACTATCTGCTCAGATCGACACAATCTACCATGCATACTCAGTGAAGCAAAGAGAGTTATACAATGAATGAAAACCCGAACCCACAAATTACAGATATTTATTATCTTTTTGCGAAATCCGATGAGTGTCTACTTATTTTGATATTAATATTCATTAGGATTTGTACTTGTTCTTTGTATGCATCTCTTGAATAAAGTTTACTTACTGACTTACACAAAAGAAAGAACTCTCCGCTGGGATTCACATCAGTGCAGGCTGTGTTCTAAACGAGTTCAACGGCACCCTTGTGCACTTGAAAGACCAGAAGTCTGTATAACCCACAGCAAGTACACTACTTTTGCAAGTCCACTACTTTCGGTATTGAGCGCCTCACATATTAATAATTGTAAGCGTTGATTGGCTGTTTTAAGCTTCATGTAAAGTAACTCGGTATAAATAAGTGACTTATTTGAAATTAATGTTGATATTATTTGATATGTTTGATATTTTACAATGTTATGTTTATAATAATTGATTTAGGGGTGGTTTATGAGATACGGTAATGGTATTTGTAAATGTATAGTACAGTATGAGCGTCATACGTCACACGTCATACGTCACTGTAACAACTTACGTTCACTTTCAATTTATGTTCGGCCGTCCGGAACCAATTAAAAACGTAAGTCGGGGAGCGTCTGTATGTAAGTAGCCTTTCTGTTGTATAGATAACTGATCAGGTTTAATCGTTCGAAAGCGCTGATTGTGTTTGTCTGTGTGTTTATGTGTTTGTGAATTCAATCTTGCTCAGAGTTTCTGTCACTTGATGATTTAGCAGTGGCCTCTCAAGGCCACGGACACAAATCCTTCCATTTTCCTATTTGTGTAGGACAGGGAGAAGTGAGTGGGATGTGTGACAGGTGCTCAGTCTGACCCAGGGCTGACAGGTTTATGGAGCACAGGGATTCAATCGTGCCATGAGCACTAGTGCATCAATCTCTCACGTACACACTGACACTTAAGCTTAGGTGCGTACAAATGCAAACACCAACCCACCCCCCCACCCCCCACACCCACACCCACACTCACCCATATACACCTACACCAAATGCACAAGTCTATACACACACACACACACACACACACACACACACACATATATACAGAATGAGAGCTCAGAGCTTTGACACCCAGTAAATGATGAAAAAAAATCCCACCATTCCAGGTTGGTTTACTGTATTGATGGCTTTTCTACAGCGAGGAATTGTGCTGATAAACTTCCCGCTCCATGCTGTTCCACTCTGCAGTAGGGTTTGTGGCAGACTGAGCAATAAGCTGCAGCAAAAACTCTGGCTGATTGCGTAGCAGCAATGCAGAGGTTTACAGCAGCCTGTAGCAGATCTCCTGGGTCTCTAGCCACTGAGCCATTGGAGGTGGAAATGAAAGTCACTGAATAAGGCTGAGAAGCATTAAGCAGACAATGAAGGATGGTAGTGCTCTGATCTTAGAGAAAAACAAGAGCAGGAAATCAGTAGGTCAAGGGTCTGAATGCCTTGCTAGCTAATATACTCTTCTTTTTTCTTTTTTTTTTTTTTTCTTGTGACTGTAAATACCTACAGCCCAAGTGTGCTCTGAGAGCATATATGTTTGTCTGGTGGTCACATATCTTGGTAGAGTGTGTAGGTTGGAATAGAGGTGGATGCAACACTGTTTTTAACGCCTGTAGAAAGTCTGGCCAATCCTGTCTACTCCTACAGTTATTGTCTACAATATAGCATGATGAAATAAATATGGGTGCAACTATTAAATTTATGATGACACTGCACTGCTGTCACTGAAAAATTAACATCAGACTTTTTCAAATGCTTCAGTCAGTGTTTTTGGAAAAGTTACACTGTGATATACCTGTTTAACATTCATAAAAACAGGTTTACAATTAGGATAAATTAATAAAAACATTACCATAAATTAATAAAAACACGATGATAAATTAATAAAGACTTGTATTTCATTATAATAGAGCAATGTTTTATTCTAAATGTACATGTGTTGGAGTGAAACAGTTCTGTGTTATACTGGATTAGATCTGTGTCGCACAGATATTATTCATTCATAAATGCATTCATTTTCTGAACCGCTTAATCCTAATTATGGTCGCAGGGAGGCTGGTGGCCATCTCAGCCGACTCTGGGCGAGAGCAGGGTACACCCTGGACAGCTCGCCAAGTCATTGTAGGGCAGAAGCACACTGTTGGCTATGCAGCTACTCTTGACAGCAACAGTTCTTTTTATATTCTTTGAATCTTGAATACAGCGGTACCTCACCTTACGAAATTAATCCGTTACAGAGCCTTTTTCGTAACCTGGATTTTTTCTAAGTTGAACCGCATTTTACATGTAAAACGTGTGATTCGTTCCAAGGCCCCCAATACTACCCCCTAAACCCTTTAAAAATGATAAAAGTATACCTTTTAAGGCCTCATTCTGCTTCAATATCGTACCGATGGTAGACGGGTTTGGCCATATTCCTTGGCGATATCACTCAACTGCATGCCCCGAGCCCACTTCTTCTTTTCACTCGCACCAGGAATCACACCCGCGCATGTGTGTGTGTGTGTGTGTGTGTGTGTGTGTGTGTGCGTGCATGTGTGTGCGCGTGTGTTGAACAAGTCTTCTTAGCAGAGTTATAATCTTACAAATGTTTATGCAAGGTTAAAAGCCTGAGCCAAAATATAAAGTTGCAATGAGCACACTCAAAAAAACTCATGAAACAACAGTAACTCTGTCTTTTACACGAAAAGCATTATGGGTGCTCCATAATAGCCAATGGGAGGGAGCTGCATCATCCCTCATAGCCAATGGGAGGCCAACAGGGCGGGATGTTGGGAGATCCCTCCTAGCCAATGGGAGGGAGTTGCGTCATCTGTCCTAGGCAGTGGGAGGCCAGCGGGGCGGGATGTTGGGAGATAGCCAATGGGAGGCCAGTGGGGCGAGATGTTGGGAGATGTAGTCAATGGGAAGCAACTCGTGCATTGTTTGAATTTTTGAGATGGTGCTTTCATAACGTGAACTTGTTTCATATCCAGAGACAAAAATTTTAGGAGAATGTTTTTCGTAACCTGGATTTTTTGTTTGTTGGGGTTTTCGTAAGTTGAGGTTCCACTGTATATCCTGATGCAACACTGAAAATTATTCATGTAACAAAGATCTTTATCAGTAAAATACAGAAATAAGTATTAAATCAACACAGATACAGTATATCCCGATATAACAGCTAAATATCTTGATATTTAAAAAAATAAACAAATAAAAAACATAATATCTGTGAGGGGGCAGCAGTGGGACAGGTGCTAGATCACTGATCCTAAGGTTGGGGTTTCAAGCCCCACTCTCAATGGATTGTCACTGCTACCTCAACCCCCCACACACACACACACACACACACACACACACACACACACACATACACACACACACATACACAGACCCCACCCCCCCAGGGCAGCTAACTTATCAAAGGCCGTCCATGTCTCTCACTGTGTGTGGTGAGAGGTTCGTGTAAAAGAAACATTGCTGACTTTCGTAAAGAGTAGCTGAAAAGCCGTCAGCATGTTTCCGCCCCACGATGGCCTGGTGAGCCGTCCAGGGTGTACTCTGGCCTTGGCCAGAGTCGGCTGAGATGGGCACCAGCCTCCCCTTGACTCTACTTAGGATTAAGCGGCTCAGAAAATGAATGAATGTTCTGTGTGACACTATATTTGCATAAAGACGGTTGCAGTCTTTGGTGTTTATGATTTGTGTTTTATCGCACATTGGCTGTCAGCTGAAGCATCCACATTTTGTATGTGGTGTGTGTGTGCGCTCGAGTGATAGTTTTGTGAACTGATGGATTTTCGAGCAGACCTTTGAAACATTTGTGACTTTTCACATTCCTCATTCCTAGGCATATTTTATTCTACTTATAAGTTTGTCATCACTCATATTCACATTAAAATCTTTTTTTTTCCTCCTGTGTGATGTATGTGAAGCATGTAAAATAAAAGGTCATTAGAATATAGCCGACTGAATAAAACACACTTCATTTGAAAGGCAACATGTGGCTGCTATCGCCTTGAGTCCACCTCTGGATACACTTGCGCACAGTATCAATCTCTCCGTCTCCTCTAGACACAAATAAATAAGTGATATTTTCATTAATCCTCCCTCACCTTCAAAATAATTCAGCGGCAACTTCATAAAACATGGATGCCAATCTTTCATTATTCATTTTTTCACAGGTCCTGTTCCTTTGTTCCAGAAAGGAAATGAGAGATGTGGATGGGTGGGGGCACAAAGCAAAAGAGTGGCAGGATGAAGGGATAACATGGTAGAGGACATGGCCAGGCAGAGAGGCGTGTTTTTTTTTTTTTTTTTTTTTTTTTGCATTATGTGTTATCTCGGTGCCGGCTGAATGCGATTTCCTGCCAGCGTAGCGCGTGCTGCAGACAGAGGGAGAGCAGCCGAGTGTGGAAGAGGAACAAATAGCTTCGTCATTTCATATCGTTCGGAGCCGAATCACGTCTGGCCACAGGTGGAACGCAAAGGAATGAGGAATGAGAATGGACCTTCCAGCTTTGTGCCGCAATGTGCCTCGTTCATAATGAATATAGGCTATGCTGATTCTCTAGGCAATTCTTTTCACTTATCTTTATGCATACAGCATTGATCCTGTTTAGATTCCTATTTGGAATTGTGTCACACATCGTAAATTATTTTTGTGTGTGTTTAGCGGGTTGAGACCGCAGTGGGTATGCAAATAGAGAACGCAAAAGGTCAATCTCTCTTCTGTTTCATCCATTAGGACAGAGGATGTATGATGTCCAGAAACCAGGGATATATTTCTCACCCGGAGTGGATGAGATAATTGTTATTTCTGTCCTTTTTGAATTGCTTATTTGAAGTATGTCCCTGTTTGCTGCTTTGTTAAATGGCTGCCAGATTGTGGTGGATGGGATGGACAGAGTGGGTGTGGCTATGTATGAAAAAAATTGAAATATTTGGGTACTGCATCAAAACAGAGGTCTAAAAACGCTTGCATGTGTAAGTTTACAGAAACTTGCAGACGGGAAGTAAAAGAATAAGATGCAAAGTGCAAATACACTCCGTGCCAACACTTGCAGTCCACATAATATAAGCCCCCCATCTCATTTTCTTCATTTATTGAGTTGTGGACATGTAAGCGTGGATGCTACGCTAAAATCGAGCTCATGGCTTTACGACATTTTGCCTAAATAAAGGGCTTCTGAGATCTGCTGAAAGAAGTTGCGTGCATTTTAAATACGGAAATGCTGCTCAGTTTCATAGTGATTCATTCATGCATTCATTTTCTGTAACAGCTTAATCCTAATTCGGGTCACAGGGAGGCTGGTACCCATACCAGCCGACTCCGGGCAAGGGTAGAGGTGTGTGTGTGTGTGTGTGTGTGTGTGTGTGTGTGTGTGCATGTTTATGTGTGTGTGTGTCTGTGTGAATGTGCGTGTGTGTTTGGTTTTGTGTGTGTGTGTGTTTTGTGTGTTTGTTTGTGTGTGTGCATGTATGTGTGTGTGTTTATTTGTGTGTGTGTGTGTGTGTGTGTGTGTTTCTGAATGTGCGTGTGTGTGTGTCTTTGTGAATGTGCGTGTGTTTGTGTGTATATGTGCGTGTGTGTGTGTGTGTGTGTGTGTGTGTGTGTGTGTGTGTGTGTGTGTATGCGTGTGTATGCGTGTGTGTGTGTGTGTGTGTGTGTGTGTGTGTGTGTGTGTGTGTGTGTGTGTGTGCGCTCCACCTCTGACAATAAAAGATCAGAGATAGTTCAAGATAATGTGTAAGGCTAAGCAATGCAATTGATTTATGAATAACTTATTAAACTTATTTTATGTATTGATTTATTTATTTATTTTAATTATTATTTTTTTTTTTTTTGCATGAACAGTTACATTACTGTTGAGTTTAGGTTTCAGAGGGAAATCCATTCATCATTTTTCTGAACTGCTTAATCCTAACTAGGGTCAAATGGAGGCTGGTTCCCATCTCAGAAAACTCTGGGCGAGGGCGGGGTACACCCTGGACAGCTCGCCAGGCCAACTCAGGGCTCAGAGGGAAACATTAAGATAAAATATGTTATGAGCAGAGTCTTGAAAGTATGTTTTTTTTGTTTGTTTTTTGTTTTTTTTTTGATCATGGAAAAATATAATTCAGTCTGAGACACAAGAAGTAGAATTAAATAACCCCATTAGGGAATACATCATTAAACAGATTCACTCTAATTACTTTTGTTCTGAGCGCGTTTAATGTGCCACTGTAGAAGAGTGTTTATGTTCCGTGGGTTTTCTAGTATTTTTTTTTCCACTGTGGCACTTGAAATCTGTGTCCATATGATTCAAATTCCAGCACCTCCAGCCATGGTCATGTACCCAACACGACATCATTGCCTACAGGGACTGTGAGTGGTTCATTGCTAGTGTGTTTGATACACAGTCAAGCAGCCATCATTCACATGCACATATGTGCATAACATGGTTGGGGGGAGGAGCCACTACTTGTCTATATATGGAGATGCTGTAGGTGTAAATAGTGTTCTGCAACTCTGGCATCTTGAAAGATTTACCTGAGCTGCATAATGCGACGATTATCACTTCCTCTCATTTTTAACACCCACCCCTTCCCCCAAACACTCACTCCACAGCAAAAGTTGCCTATCTCCCCTGTGAGCAGTCATCTGTCACTTCTCTGATAGAGGAATGAGAGAGGCACCATTTTAATCTCGCCAACGGAAATTAAAGAGCACACAACAAGAACATCCTCCTCCTGCTGCTTTGCTCTAAACGAAATCTCAATCGCAATGCTCCCCATGAGAGCGCTGCCAGGAATCTTAAAAGTTTGCATTTTTATACGCTTGTGTTCTAATTAGTACCAATTGAAATTATACGTTTTAGACTGTTTTGCAGCAGGTAGCATCCAGAATGTTCTCAGTGCAAATTCAGTACACAACAGAATACAGTAGTTTGGTAGAAACCTTATGAAGGCTTAAATCAGTTGTGTCTGTATTCAAACAATAACTGAATTAAATCCGAAGGGAAGGGTATTAAAATGGTTGATACACTTCATGTGTCATTAAATCCTCACATGGTTTTACATTCATGAAGGAAATGTGCACAGAATAAGCTTCAGTTTCTTTGAATTGTCTAATAGCAATGCCAAGAGTAGTACTATATGTTGATTTCTTTGTGAGATGGAAGGAATTTATGTGTTCTTGATGGATGTGCTGGTACTCGGGTTGCCAGATATGTAATAAAAGTATCACAGCAGACTATTAGTATTAAACCATCTCTGACACCAAGGTCCTAAAATAGATTTATACATATACTGTATGGGTGCTTGTCTTACATGAGGGAAGTGGTGGCCTGGTGGTAAAAAAGTGCTAGATCACTAAGGTTGCGGGTTCTAGTCCCACTCTGGGTATCGAAGGCCGGCCATGTCTCTCACTGTCTATGGTGAGCGGTTCATGTAAAAGAACCATTGCTGACTTTCGTAAAGAGTAGCTGCATAGCCATCAGTGTGTTTTTGTCTCTTGCTAAAGGGTTGTGTCAGGAAGGGCATTTGGTGTAAAAAAAAAAAACAAAAAAAAAAAACCCTATGTCAAATTGAATATGCGAATCATTACTTTGATCTCCATGAAGATGGAGGCAGATGAGTTGATGTGGAGACCCCTGAAAGGGAACACGTGTCTTACACGTGTTTCCGGGTTGGGATGGGAGAATGGATGAATTTTACTAATCTGAAGTATCCCCATACTTGGCAACAATCACGGAAAACTGGTAACTGCTAATTGAACAAATTGTTGGACTGACCCACCCAAAATTAAGGGATGGTTGAAACCCCAATTTTGCTCTCCGAATTTACTGTAATTTCCAGACTATAAGCCGCTACTATTTTCACACGCTTTGAAACCTGCAGCTTAAACAATAATGTGGCTAATCTATAGATTTTTTTCGGGCTAAACAGCCTCTAGGGGGTGATCTAGCAGTGAGACATGCCTGTGGCTTATAAAGATAAAGAGGTGCGGCCTATATGTGTCCAAATTCTTTTTTCTTTTTAACTTTAGTTGGTGCGGCTTATATTCGGGTGCGCTCAATAGTCTAGAAATTACGGTAGTCTTTGCCAATCCCTACCCGTCAAGTATTCCCTTCCTATCAGGTAACCACCACCAATCAGATAGTGACAAGATTAAGCACATGCTTCCTCTAAGACATGTGATGCTCATATGCTGCTGCATATCAATATTCATGAATAGCATAGCACATGAGTAAAGCGCTGTCTGCTGCGTGTGTGCATGAGATCACAGATACCTATGATTGGCTGGTGATTGCTTTAAGTTCCAGGGAGGTGACTGTATGCCATCCTTCCCTCTCCTGAGCGCTTGGCCAATCGGCTATCATGGACTTCTAGCATTAAATGAGTCCACCTGGATTCTAAAGGATTCAAATTTGCTGTCATCGTAATGATATGCACTCCTCAGAAAATTCCCATTTCTCTAGCTGAATATTGATGAATATTGGGGTTTAGTCCTGGTGCATAGCAGACACTTTAAATAAGTACAGGTACTATTTATACTTTTGTAGAAAACAAAATGTATGTTTCTCTGTGTAAGTAAACTTTCGCTGTGTGTCTGTGGTAACAGTGAGTGTCAGGCTGACTTGACTATTGTCTTCCAGGGTATAATTGAGATGTCTTTTTTACAGAGGCTCTGTAGTAACAAACGGTGTTTTGAGAGAGAGGAATAGAGAGAGCTGTCTGTCTTTCCAGGACCTGCTGACTGCAGTCAACCTCAATAAGTGCCATTTCTGCTTACACACCCCCCCCCTCCCATCCCCCCAGACACCTCCAACTTTCCCTCGTCCCTCTGTGAGCCCATGGCCAGGAAGTTAATTGGCAGCATCTGCTGTCTGGGAGGCAAAGTACCCCTTCACCCCTCCCTCAACCCCAATTCGCACATCCAAACTCGGCCCACTGGGCATCTGGAGACACCAGTCTGGCTACAGGCACCAAGCGAACACACAGAGGAGGTGAGGGAGACCACGAGGTTGAGGGGGGAGTGTAAACCTACAGCTGGCACTGATGCCGGAGGGTATTTGGTCAGACAGGTTGGGAAGCTGCACAAGGAAGAGATGCCCTCAAGGGACAGATGGTTTATGGAAGAGAGAGAGAGAGAGAGCGAGAGAGAGAGAGAAGGAGAGACTACCACACCCTAGCAAAACATGCCTAAAGGCTTGGAAAAGATCGACATGTAACTGTGTAATATACACAAGCATGTGTACAAAAGGTTCAGAATTTTGGCTCGAGATCAGTTTATCTATTTGAAATGATCCAGCAACGGAACCAACACTGATCAACAGTTTGATTTGAGCTTCTTCAAGAAGAATCTGTTAATTTTGCAGATATTTATTAAGTCCTTTTCTTCTGAAATATAGGGAAACTCACACCCTCAGACCACATGCTGTCTCTTTGTGACTTACTTGCTTTCTGACCTCTTCACCGCATTCTGACATCACTTCCTTAGAGACGGAATTAAGAAATGGGTGGCATGGTCACAAATGAGTCACTCAGACTCAGGAAAAAAAACCACCGCTGACATCATCCCTGCTGCTCCCTTTTTATATCACTTCCTCAGTTTTTTTGCTTGTTATAATGATGATTTAAACATCACTCCCTTCCATTATGTATATAATGTATATATATTCACTGCTGCTGTTTCCTGTCAAATACGGAATTACTTACAGACCAGTTAAATAGTATAAATATTGTATACAGTAATGAGAAATTCATTCATACTTTCATTTTTTGAACTGCTTAATCCTAATTAGGGTCACAGGCGAGGCTGGCGCTCGGTCTCAGTCGACTCGGGGCGAGTGCAGAGTACACCCTGGACAGCTTGCTAGGCCATCGCAGGGTAGAAACACGCTGACGGCTATGCAGCTACTCATTACCAAAGTCAGCAATGGTTCTTTTACAGCCTCACACCATAGACGGTGAGAGATATGGCTGGCCTTTGATATCCCGGTTAGACCCACTGGGGAGACACTGACAATCTGTTGAGAGTGGGGCTTGAACCTCCAACCTTGGGATCGGGGATCCAGGACCTTACCACCAGGCCACCACTGTCCTTGTGTCTGACTGGTGGGTCGCAGCCTTGGGGCACCCCCAGGTGTAAGGTGTAAGTACTTGTGTTCAGGTGTGTGGGTGGTAATAAGAAATAAGTATTCAAACAGCTTTGTTTTTGTTACTGAGCAGGGAGTGGCATAGTGGTTTCTTGTTCTTTCTTTCTCACAAGAATATCCTGGGTTTGAGTGTCTCGGGCACAGCTAGTTAATTTATGTTCAAAGTTTCAAAATTACCCCTAGGTTTAAATATTAGTGTGAATGGTTGTGTATGTGTTGGCATTGTGATGGACCAGTAAGCTGTTCAGGTAGTACCCTACCTTTGAACTGAGGTGGATAAAATAGGCTTCAGCCTCCACACAACCCTAAGATTAAGCGGTTCAGCAAATGAATGAATTAATTTGATAGTGAAACATAGTGAGATACTATATTAAAATATATGTATGAACGTTATATAAATTTAAATAAAGTTACAAATAATAAATGCTGGAAAATATTTTTAGAAATTACAGAAAGTGTCATTATAAAAGATGTTTTCTGGGAAGTTTTCACGCAACCATGTCGAAGGTGAAGAAGCACCAGAATGGGAAAAACTACAGAGCCATAGCAAAGCCATTAAACTTCCCTGTCAGTACAATTGGTTCATTAATATGCAGGTGGAAAGTTCACAAAAGAGCTAATCATCCCTGGATAGGTGTGTCACACACAATTTCATAATGCCCTTTCTGAAAATGACAATAGAAAAGCTAATAGTTACTCATAAAGACTTTTAGGACAACCCGGGGACAGTCGATACAATAGATCCACAGAGGATGAACAACATCTTCTGCAAAATACTCTGGAAACAATACGAATAAAGATACACATATTAAAACTTTTTGACAATTCAGAATCATTCAGGAACAAAAAACAAAACAAAAACAAAAATAGAATCTATTGGTAATAAAACCAATTTATCATATTTAGTGAAAGAAAGATGGTGTGTGTGTGGCTCTACAAACGCAGAATGGAATACACCACGAAGAATGGAAATGATAGCATCATATTATGAGAACTAGACTGCAGAACTGCATAATCAACTGACTGATAAGCAGTTTCATAGATAGGTGCAACCTTTTTCGTCAGTATTTAACCCTTCAACACCCAGCAGGACCATATGGTCCTCTTTCAAAAAAATTGCTAATAACTACAAGACGCATTGTACTCAGTGCTGCTGCCTTACAGAATGTGTTCTCTACTTGTTGTGGCATCACCTGATGCAACACAGCTTGGTCCCACATGCCTCAGTCAGTTGTGAGATAACCTTGAGTGCACAGGATTGTGTTGTTCATCAATTTGTGAGAGTGTTATTATTAGTGTTATTATTAGTGTTATTATAATTTTGTTTAAAGAAATGTGTTCGGGGTAATTTTTTTTAACTGCAAAAAAATGTGTGTTAAAGGGTTAAGACAGTTAACAAAATAATAATCTAGAATTGATTTGATATGTTGAATTTGTTTGTGGTGGTTGTTTGTGGGAAGTCTCAATATGTATGGTTCAAAGTTTGGTTGATGCAAGTGAAGTATCATCAGGCCAAAAAAATGAGGTCTGTCAAATCTGAAACTTTTGTAGTGCCCAAATAAAGAAAAAAAAATTGGCACATTCTTTAAAAAAAAGCTCAGCAACACCAAAAGCCTGGAAGACCTTGGAAGCAACTAAAGGGGCTGATCATAGAATTCGTTCTTTGGTGAAGAAAGCTCTTAACTGCATTGATCCATGTGAAAAACCCTCTCCAGGAAATTTTGCGTATGTGATTGTTAGTCTTATGATTGATAAGCGTATTATTGAGCTGCAAGAGCATCAACAGTCAAGATTAGATTTTTCTGTGCTATTTCTTCAACAGAGATTCTCTGGACAGATGAAACTTAGATTGACTTGTACCAGAATGATGGGAAGAGAAAGTTATGGCGCAAACAAGTTCATGATCCAAAGCAGCCCATATCATCTGTCAAATATCATGGCATGTATTGCTGCCAGTGAACTTGGATCACTGGTGTGTATTGATTGTTTGATTGCTGATGAAAGAAGCAAGATGAATTCTAAAGTGTATGGAACTGTATTTCTTGATCAGATTCAGTCAAATGCTGCAAAGCTGATAGGATGCTTCTCCACAGTACATGGGTATAATGACCCAAAATATATCAAAAGAGCAACCTAGCAGCTTCTTTTTTTTTTCTTTTTTGACCCCCCCCCCCCCCCATTTTCTCCCTAATTTAGACTTATCCAATTCCCACCCATTAGAGATTGACTTCACTGTCACACGACCACCACTGACCAGGGGGGAGCAAAAGTATGCATACATTCCCTACATGACATGCAATGCCAGTTACCCACCTCTTTTCAAACTGTGGCACATGCACATTTGGGGACGGTCTAACATACTCTGAGGGAAAGCGCTATTCGCCTCCTTGTACAAATGAGCTCACAGACGCCCATGATTGGCTGGCAATCGCTGTGAACAACAGGGAAGTGAGCGTATGCCATCCCTCCCTCCTATGCGAGCTCAGATAATTAGCTCCCATTGACTCTTTAGGGCAATGAAATGGAATGGTCTGAAATGACTAAGTCAACGCAATTGAACATGAGCTGAAGACAAAATTGAACAGAGAAAGACTTCCCCTTTCAGCATTTTGTGATGTGAACCATAATAAATAATGGATTCAAGTCCTAAATGGTTGATTCAATACTTGTGTGAGAATCTCTCCACTGTTTAATTGCATCTTACTGGCTTCAATTGAACTGAACCATTGAAAAACATGAATGAGTTTTTGCTTAAACATTTGAATATATTGACTGATAGCATATTATGTAAAAAAAAAAATTCTTCAGTCCAAACACCTTTTTTACCCAAATTCCCCCTCACTGTTTCCAAGAAAAGATCTCTACTTTGTCCTATGGGGCCGGTGGTGTAGTGGTTAGGGTGCTGCACTCATGATCGGGAGGTCGTGAGTTCAAATCCCACTGAGACCCTCACTGTACTAAGACCCCTGGGCAAGGTCTGAACCACAAGTGTGCCTCTGTTCACCCAGCAGTATACATGGGTACCAGTAAAAATATACTGGGAAGGTAACCTGCGATGGACTAGCGTCCCATCCAGAAGGAGTTGAACTCCTTATCGCTTCACGCTACAGAAACTGGGAATAAGCACCGGACTGATGAGCCACTATGGCTTGGGTGTAAAAAGCCCACGGACTTTTACTTTGTCCTATGAATTTAGTGAGCTATGACGCAAGGGACCAATATCGGTTAGGGTGAGGTAGATTTGAAAGTTGCGTAGTTGCTGTTGCACATAAAATAATTGTTTAATGTTTGTTGTTGGCAAAGACAACAGGTATGTACATCAAATTGTACAACGTTCATATGGAAGTAATTCCATTGTTGCAAGACAAAAATAATCGTCTATATCAGTGGTCCCCAACCTTTTTATTACCGCGAACTGGTCAACGCTTGACAATTTTACCGTGGATTGGGGGGGGGGGTCATAATTTGTTTATAATATAAACAATCACCTGTTGCGATGAACCCATAACTCAGGTAGGAATCTTTTAAATGCAGCTTTCTTTTTACAGGCAGTCTGTGACCCTTCTGCTGTCTCATCGTTGTCTCGTTTACCCTTTCCAAAAAAAAAAAAACCTCTCCAGTGAACTCTGTTTCTGGCTCGTTTTGCGAGGGCTAGCTTTCATTGTTGATGCAGGATAGATACACGCCAGAGTCAAGTGTGGAAGTTAGACGAGGGCGGAAGTGGTTGTCTTTCAAGATAAGACACCCGGAAGCAAAAACATATTTTTATATATATATTTGTGGGCTTTTTACACGCGAGTCTAGTGGCTCATCAGGCCGGTGTTTATCCTCGGTTTCCATCGCGTTAAGTTACCAGGAGTTCAACTTCTCCTGGATGGCACGCTAGTCCATCGCGGGTTACCTTCCCGGTATATTTTTACTGGTACCCATTTATACTGCTGGGTGAACTGAGGCACACTTATGGTTAAGACCTTGCCCAGGGGTCTTAGCACGGTGGGGGTCTAACTGGTATTCGAACACACAACCTCCTGATCATGAGACCAGCACCCTAACCACTACGCTTATATCACCTATATATATTTTAATCACGATTGTTCATTCTTTGCCGCCCGGTACAAAATGATCCACAGACCGGTACCGTTCTGGGGCTTGGTGGTTGGGGACCCCTGGTCTATATCACAGGTGTCAAACTCATGCCACTAAGGGTCAGGTGGCTGCAGATTTTTGTTTCAACCAAGCAGCAGCACAACTGACTTTGCTCATTTAAACAACTGATCTGAGTCTTCAAGCAGTTGATTGGTCAGTCTCTGTACAGAGCACACACATTGACCAATCAAATGCCCGAGGACTCAAATTGTTTGTTTAAATGAGCCAAGTCAGATGTGCTGCTGCTTGGTTGAAACAAAAACCTGCAACCACCTGGACCTTTATGGCATGAGTTTGACACCCCTGGTCTATATGGTCTTCATTCCTGTGATATTTGGTTAACTTACAACCGGTGTGTGACATACATAGATTCAACCAAACATTGTTATTGACATGTTGTGAGTTTAATGTTAAACAATCATAGGACTATTGTAAGAAAATCGTAGGATTTTGAGCACATCAGTTGACCCCAAAAGCATATGAAATATGTATATTTATTGTAAAATAGCCACAGATTATCGTAGGGCATCACACAACAGACCGAAGAAAAGGATCTGATGTCAATAATTATTTTCACTTGAAAAAAAAGCTCCACGACAACATTTTCCATTGTGTAACTCATGAATTTTATATGACACAAGCACAAGTTTCTTCGGAATTTGCTTCATTTTCTATCATGGACCTGCTGTATACCTGTTGAGCTATATATGAGATAATGCTTTAGCAAATGCAGTGGTGGTCTAGTGGTTAGGGCGCAGGATCGCTTATCCTAAGTTCGGGGGTTCGAGTCCCCACAGGGTTGTCACTGTCCCCCCAGTGCAGCTAACTGGGTTATCAAAGGCGGGCCATGTCTCTCACTGTCTATGATGAGAGGTATGTAAAAGAACCATTGCTGACTTTCGTAAAGTGTAAGCTGCAAAGCCGTCAGCGTGTTTCTACGACCTGGAGAGGGATGGGCTCCGCCAGGCCAAATCAGCCCAAGTCTCGCCATGAAGGCGCCCCAACGACATCCTCGGATGTTAAGGGATAAGTGAAGTGATGTGAAATACAGGTATCCCTCACTTTCCAAGGTTAATTGGGACCGAGATCCCCCCGCGACCACAGAATTCCACGAAGTAGGATTAGCCCCTCCCGACGTATACGTATGTGTGTATACAATGCGCGTGCACGCCCTCAGTTGCACACCGCACAAAAATATAAGTAGTTTGGATGGGAGGTTTTGGGTTATTTGTTTATTTTGTGCTTGTTTAGGGGTTTTTTGTTTTTTTTTGCATAATTGGCCTTGTTTTTGTCGCATTTTCCTTAAATTTTCCCCCTATTCTTCCTTAATTTCCTTATTTTTTAATTCGATGAATATTTTAAAAAAAAACTGCGATGCACTGAAGCCACATGAATTGAAACACGACGTAACGAGGGATCCCTGTAATGTAAATGCATCTTATCAGTGGCTGGCTTCAACTTCTAATGCAGCAGCACCATCTGGATTATGATCAAATATGTCTGTCCATTTGGTTGTTCTTGTAAAACCACACCCTGAAGGGTTTAAATGTTAGTGTGTCCATTGAGCAGATGGTAAAGATCACCACACATCTTTTTAAAAGAATCTTTAGATAACTTTTAAGATATCTTTTAGAAAAGAGGTCTTTAAGTTTGAGAGGAAGAGACCAAGATATGTATATGTATGTATGTATATATATATATATATATATATATATATATATATATATATAAATATATATATATATATATATGTGTGTGTGTGTGTGTATACATATATATATATATATATATATATATATACACACACACAGTACAGTATATACGTTTAAATGGCCACGCCCTTAAGTTGAAGCAGTAGAACAATGCCATGGGAAGACAACAGCCTGCAGTTAAAGAACTAACTTCAGGGTTCAGTGATGATCAGTGACTGTATATCATCTGACATTTGTGTTGTACTTTTTCCATTTTTTTCTCAGCGCTTATGAGATTCCACATGCTAGAGAGAGAAAGAGAGAGATAAGTGGATATCAATATACAGGAAGATGTGTGTTAGATACACATGTGTATGTGCTCACATGCATACAGGCTGTGTATGTAGTGGGCTGTGGCAGGTGGGTGTGGATTTGATTGTTGTTGTGTGTGTGTGTGTGTGTGTGTGTGTGTGTGTGTGTGTGTGTGTGTGTGTGTGTGTGTGTAAAAGGGAGAGTGCAGTGTTGTTCTGCAGTCTGGCGCCAGCCTGTCTCTTTGGGTCCATTCCACCCACTCTGCTGATGCATCAGACAACACAGCTCTGTCGTCCCTAGAGAGCGTGTAAAAGAGAGAGGGGAAGGAGGACGAGCCAGGCAGGTGTATGCTCTGGAACATCCTCTTGTTTTTTTCCCCCCTTTCCATAACACTTCCTGTTTTCCTTCATTTATACAAACACCTTGTTTTGTCTTATAATCGCTGTCCGCTTCTCGGAAAGTGATACACTGATATTTTCCCCTTTTGGTTTCCGAGAATCAGGGCTTTGAATCAATTTCAGTTTTATTTCTTATATCTTCTTTTGCATATAAATGTGAGCCTTTTTGGGTTGTATAGTATATGTCATTTAGCTCTGACACATTGCTGAACTGCACCTGACCTACTGACAAAATACACACACACACACACACACACACACACACACACACACACACACACCAGTACACTTCTCTGACATCAGCCCATCTGGCTGTTAATGCTCTCTTCCTCTTTCCGATTCGCACCTGCCCCTCTACTCCCCGTGTGTGTGTGTGTGTGTGTGTGTGTGTGTGTGTGTGTGTGTGTGTGTGTGTGTGCGCACCAGATACCCTGTGCCCCGTGAGGGGGCATGGCGCCATGCCGGCTGGTTCAGGGGGCTCATCTGCTCAAGAATAATTATCCAGTCTCCACTTTGCACAGCAGGGCTTCTGGTTGCCACAGCGGGGTCACACACATACACACACACACACAAACACATACACGCAAACACAGACACATGCACGCACAGTAATAGTGCTGCTCAAGCACACCAAGTTCCCGCCTGGACAAGGTGTGTGTCTTGCTAGAGCCACACCCCTGATAGCACATCCACACAGGGGCACTTTGCATCACACATGCACACACATCATTACGCTGATTGTACAGATGGTCCTAACCACCTGAGACAGGTGGGTGCTCTCGATCATTCTCTGATATAAGATCATGTGAACGGGTCCAAGTGGAAACAAAGACAGGGTGGGGCTGCTTTTAACTTTGACTCTGAAAGATCCGAGACACTCGACTAAAGAGTGGATCTTTCTCTGGGCTTTAAACTATAGCCATCTGCTGGTCAGTGAGGGAGCAGACACAGGCATCAAATGGAACATGCAGACCAACACACTCATATACAGAGAAATTACGCCCCGTGCTTTTTCTCTCTGCAATCCTTTTTATCATGCTGGTTACTCAGTAAATAGAGTGATATAAATCTGCTGTTTTTTGCAGCAGAGCCCACCAGAATATTCTTCTTAATATATGTATACATGTGTTCATTTGCATATGCATATTGTCATTATGCAATATGTCCTTTGGGACATATTCTTAAATGATCACATAGGAAGTAATATACTGCAGAAGCCTGCAATATACATATAGTACTCTAACAAAGCAGATTTTAAATAGTGGTAATAATAATAATAATAATTATTATTATTATTATTGTTATTATTATTACAGTATTATTAATATTATTAGTATTAGTAGTAGTAGTAGTAGTAGTAGTAGTATAGTAATAACGGTTATATGGTTTGTATTTTTATTGTTCTATGCAAATGAGGATGGGTTTCCCTTTTGGGCCTGGTTCCTCTCAAGGTTTCTTCCACGTGTCAATTGAGGGAGTTTTTCCTTGCCACCTTGCCGCGGGCTTGATCATTAGGCATGTGTAGGGGTTCTAGAAAATGTTTAAACTTCTTTGTACTTTGTAAATTCCTTCTTTTTGTATGTAAAGCTGCTTTGTGACAATGTCAACTGTAAAAAAAAATTGCTATACAATTAAAACTGAATTGCATTGAAATTAATTAATAATAATCATAATAATAATAATAATTGCCCTACAATGGCCTGGCGACCTGTACAGGGTGTACTCTGCCCTTGCCCCTAGTTGGCTGAGATGGGTGCCAGTCTCCCTGCAACCCTAATTAGGATTATGCGGTTCAGAAAATGGACAAATAAATTAATAGATAACAATAATATTAGGCGAATTGGCCGAGCTCTCGCCAGAGGAAAGGAAGGCATACGTTCCTCACAGCATACTGTGTCACTCACAGCAATCGCCAGCCAATCATGGGTATCTGTGAGCTCATTCGTATGAGGGGAAGATAGCGCTTTACCTCTGAGTGTGTTAGACCGTCCCTAAAATGTGCATGTGCCACAATTCAAAATGATTCGGGTGGCTAGCATTACATGTCACAGAGGGCTTTCACCCCTCCCTAATCAGTGGTGGTCTTGTGATCGGGAAGGCAATACCTGATTGGTGGGAATTGGATATGACTTAATTAGGGTGGAAAAATGGGAGAAAATTGCCCCTCGCCCGCTAAAGGGTTGTGTCAGGAAGGGCATCCGACGTAAAAACCTATGCCAAATCAAACGTGCGAATCATTCGCTGTGGCGACCCCTGATAAAGAGAAAAAGCCAAAAGGTAATCTCTCTCTCTCTCTCTCTCTCTCTCATTAGGGAGTGGCATGGTGGCGCAGTTGTTAGCAGGTTAGCATGTCCTTATGGCAAGAAAGTTCCTGGTTCAATTCCCCGGCTCAGGTGTTTCCATGTGGAGTTTGCATGCTCTCCCCAAGCTCGCATGGGTTTCCTCCAGGTACTCCAGTTTCTTCCCACAGTTCAAGCAAACACATACACCATAAGCTAATTGGTTCTACGTCGTCCCTAGGTGTGTGTGTGTGTGTGTGTGTATGTGTGTGTGTGTGTGTGTGTGTGTGTGTGTGTGTGTGTGTGTGTGTGTGTGTGTGTGCTGGCCTGCACTGGTCTGGTGAGCTCTTTATTTTGTACTTCATCCAGAGTCAAGTGAGATAAGCTTCAGACTCCTCCTCCCCATGACCATAGAAAATTAATGAATATTAATAAATATTGCGATGGTGGTGTTCTGGGTTGCGCACTGGCATAATGGTTACCACACCTGCCCCACTGCAAGAAGGTATTTGGCTCCATTCCCAGGCTCAGTGATGGTGTTCCTGCATGGGATTTGAATGCTCTCCCAATGCTTTTGTGGGCTTCATGTAGGTACTCTGGTTTCCTCCCACAAGCCAAAAAACATGCACATTAGGCTAATTGTTTTTTTTTTGTTTGTTTGTTTGTTTGTTTTCTCAAATTGGTGATAATGTGAGTGTGAATGTCAGTGTTGGCCCTCAGATGGTCTGACAAACTGTTCAGGGTGTACTCTCATCTGAGATAGGCTCTAGACTCACCGTGTCTATAATAGTAGATTAAAGGCGGCTTGGCAAATGAGTGAGTGGTTGGTTGCCTGTGAATTTATGT
>CM045749.1:20666728-20699228 GCA_024760905.1 Plotosus lineatus | reverse complement strand
AATCTTTTTGGGAATGAGGGCACTGTACCAAATCTGGGAGCGCACCAAGCCATGGGCCACCATCATTTAGATAAAACAAACTGCCATCGGCCACAGCAGGGCAAAGAGAGAGAGAGGGAGAGAGAGATATATACAGGAGGAGAGACAAAAAAAACCGTTCGACCGTTTAGTGATGCTTCAAGCTCTCTCTCTCTCTCTCTCTCTCTCTCTCTCTCTCTCTCTCTCTCTCTCTCTCTCTCTCTCTCTCTCGCTCGCTCGCTCTTGTTCTTTGATGGAACACGCAAAGCTATTTTCTTTCGCCAATAGTGGTGCAGAAAAGCAGGGAAGGCAGGCAGTACATTCTCAATGGGTAATTAAAATCAATAGCCAGGACTTGCTCAGTAGCCAACAAGGTCAAACACTGAAGAGAAGCCAGGAGAGTATCTAAACACCGAAATGTGGGCGGAATGTTCAGGTGTCATGGCGTCATCGTTATCACGGTATAGGAAGAGTGAGGATGTGTATGTTTACGTAACAGAATTGCTCAGAGTACACAAGAAATGGGACAGTGGTGGTCTATTGGTATAGGGCGCTGGATCGCTGATCCAAAGGCTGGGGGTTCGAGTCTCACTCTCCACAAGGTTCTCACTGCCCCCCCCCCAGTGCAGCTAACTGGGTTATCAAAGGCCGATAATGTCTCTCACGGACTATGGTGGGAGGTTCATGTAAAAGAACCATTGCTGACTTTCGTAAAGAGGAGGCTGCAAAGCCATCAGCTTGTTTCCACTCCGCGATGGCCTGGCGAGCTGTCCAGGGTGTACTCTGTGGATGTGCGCCAGCCTCCTCGCAACCCTAATTAGGATTAAGCAGTTACAGAAAATGAACTGATTGGGTTTTTTATTGTAATTATTATTATATGTTTTATTATACATACCCTATGTATATAGCTCTAACCCAGTGCTTCTCAATTATTTTCTGTGGCGCCCCCCCTAGGAAGAAAAAAAACATTTCACCCCGCGCAAGCGACTATAAATAGTATTATTTATCTATAAAATTATGAGTACACCTCTGCATAACATTACGGAGATCCCTCACTTTCCGCGGTTAATTGGGACCGAGATCCCCACACGACCATCGAAATCCGCGAAGCTCTCCAACTTACCAACATTCGTTTTGCAAACATCCGGAGATACAGAGCTGTCCAAGCTCGAAAGTGAAAGTGAAATGAAATTGAAGAACAAATAGAAATGGAGTAAAATCTGCAGAAAGATAGGGCGTGGCTGCACAGACGCGCACACACAAATGCAACAATGTAAGTACAGTACTGTAGTTTTGATTGAAGATTTTGGGTTGTGTTTTGTTTTGTGTTGGTTTGGGGTTTTTTTTTTTTTTTTTTGCATAATTGGTCTTGTTTTTGTGACATTCTTCCTTAATTTCCTTATTTTTAAATTTGATAAATATTTATTTATTTAAAAAAAAAACCGCGATGCACTGAAGAAGCATTAATTGAAGCGCGAAGTAGTGAGGGATCCCTGTAGCTCGAACCCAGTGCTTCTCAATTATTTTCTGTGCCCCCCCCCCATAAAAACCCCCAAAAACATTTCACCCCCACCCCCACCCCTCGCGCGACTATCTTCTTCTTCTTTTCCTTTTTGGCTTTTTCCCTTTCTTGGGAATCGCCACAGCGAATCATCTGATTTGAATCATGTGATTCGCACGTTTGATTTGGCATAGGTTTTTACCCCTTCCTGTCACAACCCTTTAGCAAGGGACAGAAACACGCTGACGGCTTTGCAGCTACTCTTTACGAAGGTCAGCAATGGTTCTTTTACATGCCTCTCATCATAGACAGTGAGAGACATGGCCTGCCTTTGATAACCCAGTTAGCTGCACTGTGTGTGTGTGGGGGGGGGGGGGGCAGAGACAACACTGTGGGGACTCAAACCCCCAACCTTAGGATCAGCGATCCTGCGCCCTATCCACTAGACCACCACTGCCCGCCCCTCGAGCGACTATAAATAGTATTATTTGTCTATAAAATTGTTATTAGTACACCTCTGCTTAACATTATATCTTCATTTTATATTTAAGCGGTTACGGAAAATGAACTGATGAGCTGAACACAGGAAATGTACATGCAGTCATGAACCTAATGCAAATGTTGGCCAGATCCCAGTACTGACCTGACCCTTGCTTCATGTGCCTACTGTATGCGTGTGTGTGTGTGTGTGTGTGTGTGTGTGTGTGTGTGTCCTGAACAATGGTAGCGATCATACTTGAAAAAGGCACTTTTACTGTATTAGTATTCTGCTGAGACACAGACTCGTGAGATTTCACTCCTCCACTATCGACTGGCCTCTTTTCTTCACTCCGTCTTTTCTTCCTTCTAGCCCACACAGCTAAGCTAATTTGGTTTAATTTCAATTTTTGCTGTTCACTTTGTTGAAGCAGCAAAGACATCAGGGAAATTGTTGGCGTACTTGTTTAGTCTGTGTGAGTGTGCGTTTACTAAGCTTGTGTAACTGTCTCTTTGATGCCTGTTGCCTCATATGTGTGGTTGCGTCTCAATGCTTTATAGTGGCTCTAAATCGTGGTGTTGGCGAGATAACAGGATGCCTGGTTTAGCCGAGGCCCATTTGAGAGAGTTGTTTCTTCTCCTTATCAGTCCGCTGTCCAGTCGCCACTCCACTATCAAACATAAATGGAGTCTCTGTCTGATTCTTCTCCTTCTCTCGCTCAGTTTCTCTGTGTTCTCAAACTCATTTTATCCCGTCCTCTGATTATTCTTTTCTTATCTCCCGCCCTCTTTCTTTCCCCCTACTTTTCCTTATCCACAGCTAGTGTTCTTTGTTTGTCCTCCTTCACCTACCTTATTCTCTCTCTCTCTCTCTCTCTCTCTCTCTCTCTCTCTCTCTCTCTCTCTCTCTATCTCTCTCTCTCTATCTCCCCCTCTCTCTCTCTCCTTCCCTCTGGACAACCCCCAACCTCTGCGCTGTTTCGCTGCTGTCTCTCTGCTGATTGTCTGCATTTGGTCTGGCCCTTAATGTCCGAGCCAACCTCCATTCTCTCGGTTTCTTATCATGTTGTGGTGTAGAATGAGCTCCGCCTTTCCCTCAGTCATCCACACCCCGCTAATTAGAACACGACTTAACATTTAATCAGCAGACATTTTGATAGCCATGGGTAATCCGGCGTCATTCCTTCTTTCACATTTGCTGTATTGTTCATTGCGTCCACCTTGCTGATTGGAAATTAAGGGTTGAAGTCAATATGCAAAAGGGGAAAAAAAAAAAAAAATTTAACAAGGAGAAACGATGCAGAGAAAGAGATGGGAGGGAGTTTATAAAAAGGTATAGTATCCTTAGTAAGGCAAGAATCCATAGGGGATACATTAGTGTCATGTTTCTCACTGATGTCTCCTGCAGCTCTGTGGATTGTTTTGTCCCTTCTTCATATTTCTTCTCTGGTGGTCATCTTTACTAGAGATGATCCTGGGGTGGCAGGAGAAAAATGGCTGATCAAATTACTCCTGGGCAGTGGTGGCCTAGTGGTATAGGGCGCTGGATCACTGATTCGAGCCCAGTGCAGGTAACTGGGTTATCAAAGGCCGGCCATGTCTCTCACTGTCTATGGTGTGAGGTTCACGTAAAAGAACCATTTCTGACTTTCGACAAGAGTAGGTTGCATAGCCGTCAGCATGTTTCTGCCCAGCGATAGTCTGGCAAGCTGTCCGGGGCGTACTCTGCCCTCGCCCCGAGTCAGCTGGGATGGGCGCCAGCCTCCCCGTGACCCTAATTAGGATTAAGCGGTTACAGACAATGAACTGAACAAACATGTGGTCTTGTCTAACAGGAGGGCGGTGGTAGCCTGGTGGTAAAAATTGCTGGTTCGCTGATCCTAAGGTTGGGGGTTCGAGTCCCACTCTTCACAAAGTTGTCACTAACCCCCGGGTGCAGCTAACTGGGTTATCAAAGACCGGCCATGTCTCTCACTGTCTATGGTGAGAGGTTCAAGTAAAAGAACCATTGCTGACGTTCAACATGAGTAGCTGCATAGCTGTCAGCGTGTTTCCGCCCTCCGATGGTCTGTCGAGCTGTCCGGGGTGTACTCTGCCCTTGCCCGGAGTCAGCTGGGATGGGAGCCAGCCTCCCCACGACCCTAATTAGGATTAAGCGGTTACAGAAAATGAACTGATGAACAAATTACTCCTTTTTATTTCTCGAGAGTATTAATGTGTGCACAGCACTTTATTTCCCCCATGCCCAGCATCAGTCAGTAGTATGTCTTATAGTGGTCACAGAGTGGACAACAAGGGACAAGAGGATGGCAAATTGAGCATGTTTGGCTTCCAGAACATGAAATAAGTAGCATTCAAAAGCTTTCTGATAGTTCCGAGTCAATGTGTGTACCCTGGAGTAGTGTAGCATGAGTGATATGGAAATTACTGCATGTTGTGAGAGGTCTCTGCGGACTCACACTTGGCAGAATTGTTAAATAGGTAAAACACATTGAGGCCAAAAGCATCATGTCTTTTTCTTTTTTTTTTCTTTTTCATCACTTAAACTACCTCACACCTTTATCTTTTTTTTTTTTTTCATTATTATTATTAAGATTTACTGAAGGTTTCACTGCAAAGCAACATTCCTAAACAGTATCATGATCTTCTCTTTTTTCTTCCTTCTCTCCTTCCTTTCTTCTTTCCTGTGTTTCAGGCAAAGACTGCCAGCCAAGAATGTGTATTATTACAGGTGTCCGGACCATCGGAAGAACTATGTGATGTCCTTCGCCTTCTGTTTCGACCGCGAAGATGACGTGTACCAGTTTGCCTACTGTTACCCCTACACCTACTCTCGCCTACAGCACTATCTGTCCAGCCTTGAGCAAAAAAATCTCGACTACCTAAAGAGAGAGCAGCTGGGTCTCAGTGTGGTGAGTGTTGTGCATGTTTGTTTATGTGGGCTTGTGCTCATTTGTGCCCGTGTCTTAATTTAGCCACAAGCCCATTTGAGATCACACAGACATCACCGATTTTTTTTATTTATTTTGAAAAAATATGCAGTATATATCAATAGTATTCAATTATTTTTTAAATAGTAGTTGATGTTATCCTTTTAACGTGTTGCCTCGTGTTGTCTAATTGTGTTCGCCAGTTTTCTCAGCAAGGTTATGCATTCTGATAGATACGATCATGACGAGCACTCGCACTTTTATTCGGAAATAAAGTTACAGATGTGGACTGATGAGTAATTTAAAAGTGTGTACGAAACACTGCAGATTACATTATGGACTTGTAAGGCTTTGGTTTAGAGATTTTTAAATATTTACATTTAATTGGAGTGTAATTGCACATGCATAGTGTGTTAATACCTTAATAATCTGAATGGGAATGCCAGATGAGTAACTGCATAATTTAACACTGAATACCCTCAACTTTCTCTCTGGACTTTATTATACATCTAAATATATTTAAAAAAAAAAAAAATATATATATATATATATATATATATATATATATATATATATATATATATATATATATATATATCAGAAAATAGATATATCGGAGCTGGCATTTAGAGTTAACATTTTTGAATGTCCATACATGGTCTCGAACACACACACACACACACACACACACACACACTCACACACTCCAACAATATTTACAACCCCTAACTTAGAAAAGACTTGGATAGTATACAAAATGAAATCAGGAACAGCCCTGATTTCAAAAAAATCAATTTCATTGCAGATAGAAAATACAGTGATCCCTCGCTACTTCGTGCTTCAGTTTCTGCAGCTTCAGTGCATGGCGGGTTTTTCAAAAATATTCATCAAGAAATAAGGAAATAAGGTAAAATAGGGGAAAAGTTAAGGAAAATGCCACAAAACAAGGCAAATTATGCAAAAAAAAAACCAAACAACAACAACAAAACTACTTATATTTTGATGTGATGCGCACTTCTGAGTGTGTGTGTGCACACGCATCTGTATGTGTGTCCGTATTTATGTTTTATTTACATCTTATGCATTATTTTTGAATGCTTAATTGTTATTATAAGCATTTATAGCGCTGAATATGTATTTGTTGATATTATATACACATATACATGTACATATACGTCAGTCAGGGGGTGGTCGAATCCTACTTCGCGGAAATTGGCGGTCGCGAGGAGGTCTCGGTCCCCATTAACCGCGAAAAGTGAGGGATCTCTGTAAACCAAAGCTAAAATCTAATTTGTCTCATCAACATACACCAATTCCTGTGTTTCAGAATTCAAAAGTCAGGGGTGTCTGAATAGAGGGTATTCTATACACTGAGTTCCAGGTTCTTGGTGTTACTAGATCAATGTTTACATCCAACCTACAGGCTACTATTAAATAATCCCAGAGAGAAAGCCAAGATATAGTATTTTGATAGCATTTCCCAGTATAAAATGGTATGGCCTGGGGCATGTCCAAGTCTTCAAGGCATGTCATGGAGTTCCATGTGCTTCAGAATTCCTTTCAGATAATAATATCAATAAATACAATGCAGAGGAGTGTGTGTGTGTGTGTGTGTGTGTGCGTGTGCGTGTGCGCGTGTATGCATGTGCTTGAGATACAGAGATCAGACCATTCAGACCTTACTAGACCAGATGTTGGATCATGCGCAGTGCCTGCAGTTCTGTTTCTGCTCTTATCAAATAATTGTAGAAGAAAAACTCATTAGAAATGCTTGAAAGATTAAGACCCATTTTCATATTTTTCTCCATCACTTCAGCGTTATAAGAAGAAACTAGGCTACAAGGGATTGTGACGAAAGCCCATTTCTAAGCCCATTGATAAGAAATGTGGCATCAGTTGCTGGTTTCTGAAATGTGAATTTAAATCGGTAAATAATATAAATATGAAATAGGCAAACATGTCTGTTATGCAAGTGAGAAAAACTCCAAGCTTTAGAGTCAGTGTACCCATGTATGCTTTCAATAGATGAATGCTCATTGCTTTCTAATGTGGTGTCTTTAATCTGATTGACATCACAATATCAGCACTAATTGCTACTATTTATGAATGAAATGAGGCAGATGGATATGGACAATGTATGACTGATGCCCTTGGTCCAACTATATGCTCCAAATACAGTTGACCGAAATTAGGTTAAACAATATTTGGCGGGGGCGGCAGGGTGGTGCAGTGATTAGCACATTCTCCTCACAGCAAGAAAGTCCTGGGTTCGGGGTTCGGGGTTCGGGCTCTGGATGAGCATTTCTCATGTGGAGATTGCTTGTTCTGTCTGGGCATGTGTAACCTTCCTCAAGCTTCCTCCCAGAGTCCAAAGACATGCACATTAGGCTAATGAGTTGTTTCAAATTGTTCCTAGTTGTGAGTGTGAGTGTGAAAGGTTGTGTGAGCTGGCTGTGATAGGATCCACCCTCCTAACAACCCTAATAGGTTTAAGTGTTTTGACAAATGAATGAATGACTATTCACGGTTAAAGGAACATTAATGTTATTGTTGTCAGTATAATAATAGTAATAACAATCGATATAATAGGTTAGTAGTAATATTAAAAGAAGTAGTTTAGTACTGGTGGTGGGAGTATTATGAAAACGCACCACTCACGAAATCTGGAATAGCTCCACGGATTGATATGTGAAGTATATACTTATGATGCATTTGCGATAATGAATGATTTAAGAAGACGTGTAAACATCATTTAATTTCATGCGCAATAATGTTATTGCAATAATGTTAATGCGTCAATATGGGGCCAAAATAAGAACATCGTGCACACAGGCCTGCAGCTCACAGACGGTTCCGTACCGTGTTGGGGTGAATGAATCCACGTCGTCCTTGAACTTGAGTAGCCGTTCTTGTCGCTGGTGGTGTTCGGTCTCGGACATGATCCTGTACGATCTGACGGTCTCGACATGCCGTTGTCACACGTTGTTGACCCAGTCGAGGACGGTCCCGAATGCTCCCCTTTTGCAGAAACCTTTGATGGAGTCTTGCGATCGTTGTTTGTGTGTGCAGTGTAGTCGTCTGGCAATTTCCCTGGTTCTGGCACCATTTTGAAGCATGCCATGGCACATTCTCGCTCAGGGGCTGTAAGTCGCGGCATCATGTCGGCTTTTCACAAGTGTCAGTGAACAAGTGAAATTTTATTCGGATTCACATGCTTTCAAAGGCAATGTGTGCACAAATTCAGAGTGAAATTCATTTTTCCCGTGGTGTGTGTGCAAAATGCTGCGTTTTTGCGAAAAACTGCCTAGCGTCACAGTTAACATTAAATTCTCGCATTTCTTGCGCCTGGCATGTCGGGCGACATCACTGTAGTGTTGTTATTGTATAAAAATTATATTGAAGTTCATTTGAACTTAAATATTGACTTTTTTCAAGTAGTGCATTTTCATGTGTACTCAGTATAGTTGACGAGTACTGGCAGTAGGCATAGGTGTTACTACCAGTAATAGGATATTATTAGGAGTATTAATTCCAGTAATACTGGTGGTAGTGCTAATAAAAGTATACAGAAAGTCTGATGTACTCTACAGGACCCGTCCTCCCACCTGCCCCCCCCCCCCCCCAAAAAAAAATTAGATTTATTTGATAATCTTTACTACATAACTCAGCATTCTTCTCCAGATTGCTCAATGCTCAAATGACAGTACTGTACGAGTAATCGTGTTAAAAATAATAGTAATGGTACTAGAGTACTACTCGCGGTAGCTGTGTTGCTCTTTTTTTTTTAAATATTCATCGAAAAAAGTTCAGGAAAATACCACAAAAACAAGACCAATTATGCAAAAAAAAAAAAAAAACAACCCAAAACCCCCCAACAAAACTACTTACATTTTTATGTGAGGTGCGCATCTCAGTGGGTGCGCGCGCATCTGTGTGTGTATATTTATATTTTATTTACATCTTATGCATTATTTTTGAATGTTTTAGTTGTTGTTCTAAGCATTTATAGCATTGAATATGTATTTATTGATATACATGTACGAAATCTTCACTTTGGGGGGCGGGGGTTGATCCTACTTTGCATAAATCGGCGGTCGCGTGGATCTCTCGGTCCACATTAACCGTGGAAAATGAGGGATCCCTGTATCAGATGCGTTTCAGGCCCGACCAGACAAAAATGTAAGTGCATGCTAACTCACAGGGACATCCGGCTAAAAGTTATCGTGATCCCTATATTAACGGACTGTTATTTTATTCCAGTAACATGTTTGTACAATAGATGGGCAGGGCTGATAAATCACCTGGCAAGAACATGACAGATAATATCACTGTGTGTTTGGGGTAAAATTAAACTGACATAATCAATTACTCCATTAGATCCTAATGGGAAAGCAGCTTTTTGCTGCTTTATAGTGTTGCTGTACCACCTCGTTCTGTTTTATCCAGCCGTTGCGCATCAGGAAACACCCTTTAAAAAGCACTGCAGCAGATCTGGTATAAAGGAAGGGTGAATGTGCTGCATGGAGGGCATACTTGTATTAGTATGCATGGGCATAAGGGAGTTTTATGGCCTTATTTGTCTTTTTATGTCCTGTGTTCTTGGGTCTGTGGCAGCTTCTTTTATAACGAGAGAGAAGGAGAAAGAGATGAGGGTACACCAGCCCTATCTGCAGACTGTGTTCGTCCAGTGGTGCGAGACAAAGATCTGGCGCAGTTAAACTGAGGCCACACACACACACACACACACACACACACACACACACACACACACACACACACACAAAATCTCAAATTATCATACACGGCAACAACCAGACATACAAGTAGATACTGTATCAGTATCTGTACCCAGTCACTACCCAGTCATTTGCTTAATCCTACAGGGTCACAGGAAGGCTGGCGTCTACTCACCTGACACTGGACGAAGACGGGGTACACCCAAAACAGCTTGCCAGACCATTGATCTGCAAAAAGATGTACAATGATCCCTCGCTACTTCGTGCTTCAGTTCCTGTGGCTTCAGTGCCTTGCGGGCTTTTCAAAAATATTCATGGAAAAATAAGGAAATTAATAAGAAATAGGGAAAAAGTTAAGGAAAATGCCACAAAACAAGGCCAATTATGCAAAAAAAAAAAAAACCCAAACAAACAAAAACAAAAAAACCTAAAACCCCCTACATTTTTATGTGAGGTGCACATCTGAGTGCGTGCGCGTGCCTATATGTGTATGTGTACATATTTATATTTTATTTACATCTTATGCATTATTTTTGAATGTTTAATGATTATTATTATAAGCATTTATAGCGTTGATTATGTATTTATTGATATTATATACACATATACATGTATGTATACGTCAGTCAGAGGGGGTCGATCCTACTTTGTGGAAATTCAGCGTTCGCGGAGGGTCTCGGCCCCCATTAACTGCGAAAAGTGAGGGATCCATTTACAATCATTAAAAGTCACACTCACACCAAGATGCAATTTGTGCCCAATGTGCTTGTGTTTGGACTGTGCTAGAAAACTGGACTACCTGAGGGAGGAAAGCCACACAGTCACAGAGAGAACATGCAAAATTCACATCAAAACACTGAAGGCCAGGATTCAAGACCAGGATCTTCTTGCTGTGATTCAGATGTGATAACCACTACTTCACCATGTTTCCCACATTAAGCCCAGTGTAATGTTAATGGGAGCTGTAACTGTAGCTTAGTTACCCTGATTAACAATCTTTATTTCATCAACTCTTCAAATCATATTCTTTGAATGATTTTAGAATCAGAACACTGTCACATTGGTATTCCCATCATTCATTTTCTGAACCGCTTAATCCTAATTAAGGTTGCGGGGAGGCTGGCACCCGTCTCAGCCGACTCTGGGCGAGGGCAGAGTACACCCTGGCCAACTTGCCAGGCCATTGCAGGCCAGAAACACACTGATGGCTATGCAGCTACTTTTGAGGAAGTCAGAAATGGTTATTTTACATGAACTTCACCATAGAGGGCAGTGGTGGCCTAGTGGTATAGGGCGCTGAATCACTGATCCAAAGGTTGGAGGTTCGAGTCCCACTTTCCACAAGGTTGCCCAACCCCGTGCAGCTCACTGGATTATCAAAGGCCGGCCATGTCTCATGGTGTGAGGTTCATGTAAAAGAACCGTTGCTGACTTTCGACAAGAGTAGCTGCAAAGTCGTCAGCGTGTTTCCGCCCTGCGATGGCCTGGTGAGCTGTCCGGGGTGTACTCTGCCCTCGTCCGGAGTCAGCTGGGATAGGCGCCAGGCTCTCCTCGACCCAAATTAGGATTAAGCGGAGACAGAAAAAAAATGAATGATGATGAACTTCACCATAGACAGTGGCTGACCTTTGATTATCCAGTTAGCTGCACTGGGAGGCAGCAGTGACAACCGCTGACAGTGGGACTTGAACCAACAACCTTGGGCTCAGTGATCCAGCAGCTTACTACCACTGTACTTGTGTTCCCATCATCTTGCCTTTATATGACAAATTCTATACAATGAGGTTTCACCAGCTTACCTGAAGAGCATTTTTTAGAAGATTATTCCGTGTATAATATGGACAATGTGAACGAATTCAGATTGAGGTCCATTTGTTTGATGCATGCTTTAAAGGCTGTGCATAATTTAATAATCATGAATGCTTCATATATCACGTGAGTGACTTTCACATCGCACATTACAGGGGACTGTGGATAGAAATGGGACTTTTTGTGCTTTCATTGAGATTTCAGTCTTATTTGAAACCTATTAACAAACGCAAGATAATTTGTAATATTTGACAGAGTGAATATAATATTTCCTTTAACTCATTAATTTATGAAGGCAAATCATGAATGTAATTCATCACTTTAGAGTGTAATGGTTCTTATTCGTGTATTCAGTATGGTTTTAGAATTCATTTGGAGCCGGTTCGATTTGTATATTACGGTTTAACGTCACTGGGACGGCAAGGCTGGGCATTGAATGCACAAAACAAGAAGCTTTTCACAGATGAGCATCGGGAAATATAGTTACGCCACTACGCCAAATGAAATCAAATAATACCGATCAGTCAGGCTGAGTCTTAGAGAATTAGTTTGAAAAATAATGTTATTGACTCTTGTGGTGCTCGTCAGGCGTATGATTATTATAATATTGAATTTTGTCAGGATGAGAGATTATACTTTCACAATATTAAACAGCTGATTTGACTATTTTGTAGTTTTTTAAGTTTGAGATTAGAGGGGTCAATTTTTTTTTTTTTTTTTTTTGCTTTTCAAACCTAAACATTAAGATATATGGTGTACGAGAAGAGTGTTTTAATATGGTATTAGTATGAAGCTGATCAAATATTTTTGCCTGAACTGATAGATATGATTGGTTGTAAGGAATTGATTATTTCCTATAACAAGCACATTTATATAACATCAGTTTTTCTGAAAACTGTTATGATCTTGGACTCATATAATAATACGAAGAAGAAGAAAAGAAGAAGAATAGGCGGCACAGTGGCATAGTGGTCAGCATGCCCGCTGCACAGCAAGGAGGTCCTGAGTTTGATTCTCAGCCTGGGCATTTCTGTGTGGAGTTTGCATGTTCTCCCCGTGGCTTGTGGGTTTCCTCCGGGTACTCCGAATTCCTCCCGAAGTCCTAAAACATTCACAGTAGGTTAATTGACTGTTTCAAGTCTTCCCTCGGGGTGAATGATTGCGTGAGTGTTGGCCCTGTGATGTCCTGACGAGCTGTCCAGGGTGGACCCGCCCTCGCTCAGAGTCAGCTGAGATGGGCACCAGCCTCCCTGTGACCATAATTAGGATTAAGTGGTTAAAAAAAATGAATGAATGAGTTACTACTACTACTACTACTAATAATAATAATAATTATTATTATTATTATTATTATTATTATTATTATTATTGAAGCTGCCTATTCTGAGGATTATGAAAAAATGAAGCATTTAATCAAATTCTTAAAAATGTCTATAGGGATCCCTCACTTTCTGCGGTTAATGGACCTCCCGCAACCACCAATTTCCATGAAGTCGGATCGACCCCCCCCCCCGACTGATGTATACCTACATGTATATGTGTATATAATATCAATAAATGCATATTCAATGCGATAAAATTTTTTTGCATAATTGGCTTTGTTTTGCACATTTTTTTTCCCCCTATTTTTCTTTTTATGTCCTTATTTTTTTATTTTTCGATGAATATTTTTTAAAAATCCGCGATGCACTGAAGCCGCAGAAACTGAAGCACGAAGTAGCGAGGGATCCCTGTATGTATTTATAGTTTTGTTGCCTGGCGAGCTGTCCAGGGTGTACTCTGCCCTCATCCAGAGTCAGATGAGGATTAAGCATGTCAGAAAATGAATGAATTATGATGAATACAGACGCTCCCCGACATACTTTCATCCATTTTACGTTTTTTCGATTTTACGGTTTTTTTTTTTGTTTTGTTTTGTTTTTTTAGTCAAATTTTGAGTTTAGACGTACCTACGTAGTACGCTGACGTAATGACGCAATGACGCTGCATTCATTGTTTACAAACTACAGACTGATTGTGTGTATATATATATATATATATATATATATATATATATCAGTTATATAGCATGTTACCCTTGTGTTAAGACGTCGTCTCTGTGATCTTTGTGTTTACACTGTTTTACGGACGTTTGTAACCCTAAGCAAATCTGGTTGGTCAGAAGTGTAAGCCTACTATGCACGGGTGCAAGTCTCATATACAGAGATGAATTAACTATCTGCTCAGATCGGCACAATCTACCATACATACTCAGTTAAGCAAAGAGAGTTATACAATGAATGAAAACCCGAATCCAGAAAATACAGATATGTATTATCTTTTAGCGGAATCGGACGAGTGTATACTTATTTTTATATTAGTATTCATTAGGATTTGTACTTGTTCTTTGTATGCATCTCTTGAATAAAATGTACTTACTGACTTACACAAAAGAAAGAACTCTCTGCTCTGCTGGGATTCACATCAGTGCAGGCTGTGTTCTAAACGAGTTCAACGGCACCCTTGTGCACTTGAAAGACCGGAAGTCTGTATAACCCACAGCAAGTACACTACTTTCGCAAGTACACTACTTTCGGTATTGAGCGCCTCACATATTGTAAGCGTTGATTGGCTGTTTTAAGCTTCATGTAAAGTAACTCGGTATAAATAAGTGACTTATTTGAAATTAATGTTGATATTATTTGATATATTTGATATTATTTTACAATGTTATGTTTATAATAATTGATTTAGGGGTGTTTTATGAGATACGATAATGGTATTTATGGATGTATATTACAGTATGATCGTCATACGTCACACGTCATACGTGAAACGTCACTGTAACAACTTACGTTCACTTTCAACTTATGTTCGGCCATCCGGAACCAATTAAAAATGTAAGTCGGGGAGCGTCTGTATATGTAATTGCCTTCAGATGCTTTTATTCCGAATGTATTGTATTTGAATGACAGGAAGAGCTGTCTGATTTCCATTAGCATTCTAACCTTCACTAGATTAGAAGTTTCTCACCCTCGACCAACATTCCGGCTACGATGCTGTGTTTCCTGGTCACCGGTATCAGGTAACACTGATGACTGCAGGTCTGTTCTCCGAAGCATTTAGTGAAACAAACAAACCAACAAATATGCAATTCTACGAATTCTATTATTTAATTGCAAATTGTATTCCATTCTGTAATATCTAAAGTATGTAATTTTTTTGTGTGTATGTATGATTAGATTCAGTTACTGATTACCTGCTGCTGATGCTATATGTTTGTGATGTCAGTTATGTTTATTACTGGCAGTTGGGTACCAGCATGTGCTCCTCATACACAGAGATCTTTCCATCATCTTTTGGCGAAGAATGTATCAACGCAAGATCCTCAAACAGTGTAAAGTCCAGTAAACACCGTGATATCATTTTATACAATCCCAGCCATCGGTTCACCCACTGAGTCTCAGTAAAGCCATGCCGTCTTGGCAGAAATGACCTATTAAAAGCCTGTTATTTAATGAGGGTTAAGCAATGTTCCAATTAAAACACAGCACACTTGAATCTGCCACGAGAGCCCAGTTAAGTTTGTTCTTCTCTGGAGTTCTATGAGTGCTGTGTTGGGGCTTCAGAGGAGATTTTTCTGCAAACTGCACTGCCCACTAAAAACATTTTGCATTAAATGGACTAACAGAGCAACACTGCAGTGAGAAGTTTGATCATTTCTTCTTCTTTCTTTTCCTTTTGGCTTTTCCATTTTTCTCAGGGGTTGCCACAGTGAATCTATAAGTCACGTGTTTGATTTGGCATAGGTTGTTACAGCTGGATGCCCTTCCTGACACAACCCTTTAGCAAGGGGCAGGAACACCCTGACGGCTATGGAGCGACTCTTGTCGAAAGTCAGCAATGGTTCTTTTACATGAACCTCTCACCATAGACAGTGAGAGACATGGCCGGCCTTTGATAACCCAGTTAGCTGCATTGGGGGGGGCGTGTCAAACTTGTGGAGAGTGGGATTCGAACCCCCAACCTTAGGATCAGTGACACAGTACCCTTTTCCACTAGGCCACCACTGCGCTTTTCATTTAGTAGTAGTAGTAGTAGGCCTTCATCAGTCTTGAAGGACTATGGAGCTGCGCTCTGGCTGGTATCCCGGATACCGCAGAGCCTGGGTAGGAAGTATGGAGGACAGGCTGTTACCCAAGCAGCAAGTCCCACCTCTCGGCACCACCGGAAGGATTATAGGTTCCAGTGCCATTGCAGAAGTTGCCAGAACGTTGTTGTGAACGAACTGTCTCAGGGGACTCCGACTCCTGATTAGAAACACGCTGACGGCTTTGCAGCTACTCTTGTCGAAAGTCAGCAATGATTCTTTTACATGCCTCACACCATAGACAATGAGAGACATGGCTGGCCTTTGATAACCCAGTTAGCTTCACTGGGGGCTTTTCATGGAACCTGATTAAATTACTGAATTTGTTCAAGAATTATGATTACGGTGATCCCTCGCTACTTCGTGCTTCAGTTTCTGCGGCTTCAGTGCATCGAGGGTTTTTCCAAAAATATTAATTGAAAAATGAAAAAAATAAGTAAATTAAGCAAAAATAGGGGGAAAAGTTAAGGAAAATGATGCATAACAAGGCCAATTATGCAAAAACAAACGAAAACAAAAAGCAATTTATTGATATTATATACAAATACACATGTACTTATACGTCAGTCGGGGGTCAGTCCAACTTCGTGGAAATCGAGGGTGGGGGTGATCTTGGTCCCCATTAACTGTGGAAAGCGAGGGATCCCTGTCGAGACATTTCTTCATCTAGGACATGGTAGAAACATTTTTTTGTTATATTTTAATGACATTTTGTGGAATGCTGGCCTTTTATTTGAAGTCTTAAAACCATTGGCTGGGCATCAGAGCTACTGGTATCAAGCTCAGACTGGTACTGACACTCGCTGTGAGAGCAGAATAAGAGAGAGAGAGAAAAAAACAGACAGACGGAAGACAGGATGCAATCTTAGGGCCTTTTAACCCTTGCACCTGTTCTCACTCTCTCTCTCTCTCTCTCTCTCTCTCTCTCTCTCTCTCTCTCTCTCTCTCTCTCTCTTCTCCCTCTGCCTCTTGGAGTTATTATTCAAGTTGTGAGATCCCTTGGACTGTCCACAGCATCACAGCCATAGCAGTAAGGGGAATAGCTCTGGTGTAATTGCGCTCCAGGGATTAATGCTTGAAATGCATATTGCTTCCTGTACACCACTCTAACCAATCTCCATATGCGCTTGTTTCCGGCAGTGTTTCAGAATATCTCCCAGGACTGCTCTCACTGTCTCATAATCTCACCCTGTCTCTCTTCCATCTATCTCTTTTTTTTTTTTTTTATTACTCTATTTCTGTTTACCAGCACATCCCGTTTCCTAGATGCCTTTTTATAGCATCTGTCTTTAACTTTATTTCTCCCTTGTTATTCTTCCCTCTCGCTCGCCATCCCTGTTTGGGCACATTGTTGGATCTCATTGGAGAAAACCACACACGCTGCTATCTTTTATCTCTGTATGATGGCCCCCTTGTTGTATGGTTTCCAATCATTGGAGTTTCTTTGCTTTTCATCTTTGGAGTGCCACTCTTTTTTCCTTGTAGCTCAGTTTTTAGCCACATGCCCTGCAGCCAAGTGAGATATTGCGGCATGTCCGGAAGGTTCACTTTGCTTTGTATAACACACACACACACACACACACACACACACACACACACACACACACACACACATTTGTTTCTGTAGGTTAAGTTGATGGAGTGGTGTTTTATGGCTGAAGTCAGATGGGGAAGTGCAACATAAGCACTTTTACTGGAAGTATTTTTCTCCTTTGTCACCAGTGGCCAAGTACTGATGCACTTCATCAGCATTAAGATGGAGCTTATTTCATTGTGACTCAGTGGGAGGAAAGAATGTGTGTGTGTGTGTGTGTGTGTGTGTGTGTGTGTGTGTGTACCTGTGTGCGTGCAAGTATACCTTGGTAGGGACCGAGTGTCCCCATCAGTGCAGTAATATTTAAAAAGTGCTTTCGCATTCTGTCAGATATTATTATCCTTTTGGGAACTTGATGTAACATATGAAAGATATGAAGATAATGGAAATGTTGGAAATAATGAACTGGCCACATTTCCAAATTTGAATCTACTTTCACTTTGTTTGAAGAACAGTTACAAACAATTTGAAGTTTTTCAGAAATTGTGGAAATACACACAAAAAAGTGGCACTGGCACACTGGCAGCAAATATACAGGGATCCCTCACTTTCTGCAGTTAATTGGGACCGAGACTTCTCCAACCCCCGTGACCACTGAATTCCACGAAGTAAGATCACCCCCCTGACTGAAGTATATAATATCAATTAATACATATTCAAAGCTATAAATGCTTATAACAAACATTCAAAAATAATGCACATGATGTAAATACAATATAAACACACACACATACAGATGCGCACCTCACATAAAAATGTAAGTAGTTTTGTTGGGAGGTTTTGGGTTGTTTTTTTATTTTGTGTTTGTTTTTGGGTTTTTTTGCATAATTAACTTTGTTTTTATGCCATTTTCCTTAACTTTTTTCCGTATTCTTCCTTAATTTCCTTATTTTTTTAATTCAATGAATATTTAAAAAAAAAAAGACCACAATGCACTGAAGTCACATGAATTGAAGCGCGAAGTAGCGAGGGATCCCTGTACTTGCTGATATAAAGGCCAAATGAGGCCATACCAGTTAAAATTTAATAATTTATTTTCTTCAATTAACAAACACAAATAAGTTCAGTTCATTTTATGTACCCGCTTAATCCTAATTAGGGTCACGGGGAGGCTGGTGCCCATCCCAGCCAACTTTGGGCAAGGGCAGAGTACACCCTGGACAGCTCGCCAGGCCATCGCAGGGCGGAAACACACCGATGGCTTTGCAGCCTACTTTTGTCAAAAGTCAGCAATGGTTCTTTTACATGCCTCACACCATAGACAGTGGGAGACATGGCCGGCCTTTGATAACCTAGTTAGCTGCACTGGGGGGGGGGGGGGACGGGGACAGTGACAACCTTGTGGAGAGTGGTATTCGAACCCCCAACCTTTGGATCAGCGATCCAGCGCCCTATACGACTGGACCACCACTGCCCGTAACACAAATAAGTATTAATTGTAAACATTATGAAAACATTTGTAATAGTTGTATTTGTAACAGTAACTTGTTGGCACTGCCTCAGAACCATGGCACTGATACTAAAACCCAGGCTTCACTGAAGAAAGTCAGCAGAATGGAGTGTGCATCATTATGTGAGCTCGTCAGTGTCCTGGTCTAGAAACATCACACCCTGATTTCCCTGATTTCACAGATCATGAGCAGCGTTTCTATGAACTAATTCAAACACAGGGTGAGGACTTAGAGATGCTGCAGGACATCCTCCAGAGCTTTGGTGCCACTTCCGCCACCTCCCTTTCAGCGATGGGTATTTTCCAAGCCACCCTCACAAAGATGGTGCCACATGATGATCCTGAGACTATTACAGGAGTATTTACACCGGCAGCAGTGATGTGGGGGTGACCGTAACATCAGCAGGTGGTATTGATCTCCTTCTGCTCCTCAGGCAAGGCCTTGCTCATGATCATTCGGCTGCCACTTGCCCACCAGGCTGCCGTATCTCAACCTAAAGGTGGCCATTCTTTAGTTGCTTACTTCCCTGTCACTCAAAGTCATCCAACCAATCATGTGAGCCTTTGCTCATGCAACCACGGGATAGATAGCATTTTCCCTCCGAGTGTGTTCAAGCAGCTGGTTAATATGCATGCACAGCAACTCAAAAAGAAAATGAGTACAAGAATCACAGATCACAAATGGCTCAGGTGCTTGCTTAAGCCCCTCCTTGATTGATGGTGATCATGTGACAGGGGAGTCCTTTCATACTTGACTGGGGAGGAATTAGCTCCAGCTAAAATAGGCAAGAAAAATTTGTAACCCAAACCAGGGTAGAAACTAACAAAAAAAAAAAAAAAGTAAAAAATAATTAAACAATACATAAATAAATACATTTTGGGCGTTATTGTGTTGAATTTCCAGGATTTCAGAATAAGTGACTGTGGCACACAGTGAATTTCCACTGGTTTAATTTAAGCAGTATTCTATGAGGATTATAACCAGCGAGGCTCGCGAGTGATCGCAAGTGCAAATCCAGTGGTGGCCTGGTGGTAAAGGTGCTGGATCACTGATCCCAAGGTTGGGGGTTCAAGCCCCTCTCTCAACGGGTTGTCACTGTCCATATCAAAATATAAAATAATAAGGAAATTAAGGAAAAATAGGGTGAAAAGTTACGGAAAGGCCAATTATGTAAAAAATAAAGAAAAAAAACCCAAGTGAACAAAAAAACACCCAACAAATCTACATTTTTATGTGAGGTGCGTATCTGAGTGAGTGACCGCGCATGTATATGTGTGCATGTGTGTGTATTTGTGAGTATTTACTATACAATATATTTATATTTACATCTTATGCATTATTTTTGAAAGTTTAATTGTTATTGTAAGAATTTATAGCTCTGAATATGTATTTATTGATATTATATACGCATATACATCAGTCAGGGGGTCGATCCTATTTCACAGAAATTGGTGGTCGCGTGTGTGTGTGTGTGTGGGGGGGGGGTCTCCTCATTAACCACAGAAAGTGAGGGATCCCTGTATATATAAATATATATATATTTACAGGGACCCCCTCACTGTCCGCGGTTAATTGGGACCGAGAACCCAACGTGACCATTGAAATCCGTGAAGTAGGATCACCCCCCCCCCGACTGATGTATACGTACATGTACTGTATATGTGTATATGATGAGAGAGATTTCCTTTCGGCTTTTCCCTTTTTCAGGGGTCGCCATAGCGAATGATTCGCACATTTGATTTGGTATAGGTTTTTACGTCGGATGCCCTTTTCCTGACACGACCCTTTTAGCAAGGGACAGAAACACACTGACGACTTTGCAGCTACTCTTTTTACGAAAGTCATAAATGGTTCTTTTACATGAACCTCACACCATAGACAGTGGAGGGGATAGTGACAACCTAGTGGGGACTCGAACCCCCAACCATAGGATCAGCAATCCAGCGCCCTATACCACTAGACCACCACTGCCCCACATGTATATGTATATAAAATATCAATAAATACATATTCAATGCTTTGAATGCTTATAATAACAATTAAACATTCAAAAATAATGCAGAAAATGTAAATAAAATATAAATACACACACACACACACACACACACACACACACACACACACACACAGACGTGACCGTGTGTGCACGCACGCAGACATGCACACACTCAGATGTGCACCTCACAACAATGTAAAGCAGTGCTTCTCAATTATTTTCTGTTACGCCCCCCCTAGCAAGAAGAAAACAATTCGCGCCCCCACCACCCACTTTCCGCCGCAACTATAAATTATAACTTTTTTCTATAATATAGTTACAGGTATATCTCTTCATTATATCATATCCTTGTTAACATAAATAAAACAAAAAGAAAGAGATATAGTTCAACTTACAAGAATAACTTTTTTAACATTTTTTATTAGTCTGTAAAAGAAAGTGCATCAATTTGCCTTAAATTTAAAAATAATAATATCCTTGTTACATTTTTGACAAACTTACCACACCATTTGCTGCTGAAAATAAAATCAATAAATAATTAATTCAAATTGACTTCAGAAACATTAACTCAGGAGCACAATATATAAACACTTTAACCTACAAAACAAGAACAAATAGAACAATTTGTGCTGATTTTTTTTTCTCAAAATGAGGAAGCCAAGATTAATGGCTACAATGAGCACGTTTTGCAGCGCACAGCTTCTCAAAGCGAGGTTTGAAGCATGACACTGCAACTCTCAGCTCCTGCTCAATGTATATACTCGCTGCGCACAATGGGCAATGAGGGCGCCACTGCCAACTACTGGAGTGGATGTACAATTACACTTTCTTGTAGTACGGCGGAAAAAAAGCATGTTCTCCTGGGTCACACGCGCCCCCCTCAGCATCCCATCGCGCCCCCCCAGAGGGGCGCGCCCCACTATTTGAGAAGCACTGATGTAAGTAGTTTTGATGTTAGATTTTCGGTTGTTTTTGTTTTGTGTTGGTTTAGGGTTTTTTTTTTTTGCATAATTGTCCTTGTTTTTGTGGCATTTTCCTTAACGTTTTCCCCTATTCTTCCTTAATTTCCTTATTTTTTAATTCGATGAATATTTAAAAAAAAAAAAAAAAAAAGGCGATGCACTGAATCCGCACGAATTGAAGTAGCGAGGGATCTCTGTGTATAAAATGAAGAATAATATAATTTTCTATACTTTATCATAACTTTGCTTAATTGACTAATTGCTTATTATCCCCAGGCAGCGCTGTACCCCTGTAGTCTATAATAGAAATCATTTATGCCACAAACGCAGGAGATTATTTGAATCAATGGAAAAATCTAAAAATGCACAATAAAAATATCATGTTAATTTTTCCTCTTTTTTACTCGCATGTTCATATATAGTATACACTAAAGTAGTTATTACAGATTATCGGATTTTTTTTTTTTTTTTTACTGATAAGACTCTGACAGTATTTCTGGGTATTGAATTGGTGCAGTGTCTTTCTGTAGGCGCAGCATTAATTAACCGCATCAATAAGTAATTATCAGCACTAACGTCAGAGGACAGTCTTCACAAGACACAATAGTGAGAAGATGTTTTGGATGTTCACGCGTTTGTTGAAAATGAAATGGTTAGAAGGGAGAAATTTAGAAGAAAGTTGGCATGATCAAACTGTGATATTATAAATTGTGGCATGTTTTTCTTTCCTTCTTTATTTCTACCATAATCACATGCTTTGTTCCACCAGTGCAGAGACTACATTGGATATGGACATTAATTATCATTACACAGCTTTAAATATTGAAATAAATTTCAAGAGCTACTAATGAGCGTGTTAGCAAAATGCTCACCCCAGCATGCCTTTCACCCGGCACCACAGTGTATTTCACTGTAGAATGGAATAATTGGCTCTCTTTGTATGTAAGGAACATCACCACCATTTGTTCATGTCTTTCTCAATGAGGCTCGGCCAGAGCAATGGGCCGCCAATACCCGAGCTGAGAAATGGCAGTGAATGCTGGAGCAGGGAGTTATGAAGGGACACAAATACAGGAGCCACACATACAGGGCGTGGAGAAAGGTGATATTTCTTGTTGTAATGGTCATTGTGGCCTATGCAGGAAGAGGAACAGTGGGGAACCTTGTCCTGGAGCCTGTTAGTGTGAATAAAGGATGTGAAGCTCTTTGAATGGACAAATCCCTGCCTGCTGCCTCTCTCTCTCTCTCTCTCTCTCTCTCTCTCTCTCTCTCTCTCTCTCTCTCTGTGTCCAGGCTTATCTTTGTGTTTGTACACTCTGTGCCAAGATTTAATCAATACCGGCTTTGCCTTCCGTGAAGAGAAGGTCAAAGTCAAACCGGAGTGATGGAGATAGAGATGAGAGAGAGCGAGAGAGAGAGAGAAGGGAGACATATAGGAGTGGAGGAGACAGGAAGGCATGTCTCCACCATATGGTTGGATTAGTGCTCGGGATTGTATATACAAACTCAGAACCTTGTTCCTTGTTAACGGTGAAATTTAAACAGTTTCATAGCATCGAGAGATCTCTGTCTCTCGAGTTCTCTCATTCATTTATCTCAGAAGCATATAGACTCATTTGGTTCATATGTTTTCTCATAACTCTAAAATCGAATTATAGTAAACTCTTTGGATTCTTCCGTGGTGTTATTTTTGTTGTACTTCTGCCTCGTTGCCAGTCTTTTGCTTTCTTTTCGGACTGAAGATGCTGCTTTCGTGTTTGTAGACATAATTCTGCTGTCCTTAACAGAAAACCGATATTAGATGACTTGCTGTGGTGTGTGTGTGTGTGTGTGTGTGTGTGTGTGTGTGTGTGTGTGTGTGTGTGTGTGTGTAGGAGAGAGCAAGAGCATCATTGTACCCTCTATCTGTGACATACAACCAGACTTTTCCATTTGCACCTTGCACCGTTAAGGCCATTCTCTAACAGATTTGATTCCAGATTGCACTGTGACCTGGGTTTGACTGCTGGCAATAAAGAGTCTGATCTGACCCTGCTCTCTTTGGTTGGCCCTTTATCCAGTCCAATAGGCCCTCCAGGACATCATCCAGGTGCTTTATTGCACATTGAAACTCCTCTATCAGCAGCAGAGCTATCATCCGGCTGATATGGCAAGCCAAAAGGAGAAGGAGATAGAATGGTGCCAATGAAGGAGTGAGACAGAGGGAGCAAAGAGAGGGGAGAGGTAAAAGAGCCAAACCCAAATCTAGAGAGAGAGAGAGATATCACCATATGGATCATGTGAGCCGAGAGGTCATGTGTGATTAGCAGAAATTCTTTTGCACGGAGTTTTTTCTGTCTCACTGGTACGTCTCACATCCTGCTGCCCAAATCAATTTGCCTCGAAATGTGGGAGGTTTGCTAACTCAGAGATAATATTTATTTTTCCGAAATTGAAATGGGTCACACTTGAGGGCTCCAATATTCTTCCAATATTTTGGGACAACATTATAGACTGCTTGCCAGAGGACAAATATGCAATGCGTGGTGGTTCTTGAACCGCTTATCCGTGTCTCAAACAGTCGCAGATCACCACAGCTGGAATACTCCGTGAATGGACTTGAAAAGGTCAGGCGTGCATCGTTATTGGTTTCTGTAACTCGGAACCAAAACAACAGAAGGGAAATAAGAAGTTATAAGAAGAAATACAGAAACCAGAAGGCTCGACACAGTAGATCATTTACTCGTTGCAGAGAATGAGCGAACAGTAAGTTAGGCGACCGCCAAAAGCACTCAAGCTTGAAATTCACTTTGAGAGGAAACTTAATTTGTAGTAAAATGGTTGGTAATATTTAGATGTAGTGCATATAACCAGAGAGAGAGAGAGAGAGAGAGAGAGAATTAGATACCATGTGTGTATGCATGCAATGTGTGTTTGAGGGAAATGTGGAGAGGATGGTAGATGCCAAAGGCAGCTGTGCTCTGAGTAGCTCATCTGGGAGCAGAAATTAACAGCTTGCTGGCCTATCTAGCCTGACACATCCATCCATTCATTCATTTTCTGAACCGCTTCATCCTAATTAGGGTCACAGGGAAGCTGGTGCCCATCTCAGCAGACTCTGGGCGATGGCAGAGTACACCCTGGACAGCTCGCCAGGCCATCGCAAGGCAGAAACACGCCGATGGCTATGCAGCTACTCTTGACGAAAGTCAGCAATGGTTCTTTCAGACGAGCCTCTCACCATAGACGAGACAGCGAGAGACATGACCGGTCTTTGATAACCCAGTCAGCTGCACTGGGGGGGGGCCTGACACTTCATCGTCATGAATCCGTCTCTTTTCTCTTTTTCTTCAACGGGTTCTCTGGATCTCTGGATCATTTCGAAAGACAGAGGTGAACTCGGATGAGGGTTTTGTGTTTGCAGTTTGCGTGTGCGAGTGGTATGAGTAAGATTACCCGGTGTCAGTGTATTAATAGAACACATATTTCACCCTGTATTGCCTTTGTACACATTTTATAGCAAGACTGCAATCGCTTCGTGTTATTTATCGGACTCGTTTAACATTTCAATCACAACGTGGTTCAATAATGTCATAGCGCTCAAACTGAGGTCCACAGGGGGTCCGTGATTTTGTAATTACTTTTTGAAAGTGACACGATGGAGCCGAATATCAACTAATATCAAAGTTGTTATAGTATTAATACTTACACTGATATATATATATATATATATATATATATATATATATATATATATATATATATATATATATATATATATAGCCCATAGAACATTACCTGAATTGAATGTCAGTATTTTTAACATTAGCATTAGCATTATCTCCTGGAACTAACAGCAATTTCCATAGATTCATTCATTCATTCATGCATTTTCTGAACCGCTTAATTCTAATTAGGGTCAAGGGGAGGCTGGTGCCCATCTCAGTCAACTCTGGGTGAGGGCAGAGGACACCCTGGACAGCTCGCCAGGCCATCCCAGGGCAGAAGCACACTGACGGCTATGGTCAGGCTATATGTGTGTGTGTGTGTGTGTGTGTGTGTGTGTGTGTGTGTGTGTGTGTGTGTGTGTGTTGGCCTTAAAATGGACTTTTAACAGGGTTGGCTGAGATATGGCTTCAGCCTTCCTTCAACTGTCATAGAATACGCAGTTTAGTGAATGAAAGAATGAATAAATGAATGAGTGAATGTCTGCGTATTGCTGGTCCCCACGGACAAAATAACAACAACCTTGACGAGCCCTGAGAGACCTTACACACACTGGAAAACTACAACCAAATATCTTTTTTGGAATTGGTTGAAATATATTGGACATTAAATAAGGTACTATCAACAGGATGCTGTGACTGCTGGCCTTGTCTCTCTATTTCAGCTTGTCGTTCTATATCGTCTGTGTCATTTCATTTTACAGTAACTCAGGGTGGTGATGAAGGGCGGTGCTCTGATGAGCTGTCTGTGCTTGACTCATATCGCTTAGACAAAATAGTGCTGTGTATCTGTCATCTGTCCTTCAACCATCTGCATCATTTTACCATCAGCTTAATCAGGTCGTCTGCATGAGCAGCGGTGATGTATGTGCTACAGAAAGCACAGAGGAATGAAGTCTATTTAAAGGCAAAGCAGTAAAAGAACAACGTACACACACCAGATCTGTGCCAGTTAAATTTTGTAAATGTAATAACATTGTTTTTAATGGAATATGCTACTATTAAGTTCCTCAAAACATTCAACTCATTAGTTAATACATTCAGTCATTCATTTTCTGAACCTCTTAATCCTAATTTGGGTCGTGGAGATGCGGGCGCCCATCTGAGCCGATTCTGGGCGAGAGCAGAGTACACCCTGAACAGCTCCCCAGGATATCACCGGGCAGAAATATACTGACAGCAACTCAATGGCCTGCTCTTTATGAACAACAGCAATGGTTATTTTACTCTCACCACAGACAGTGATGGATATGGCTGCCTTAACATAGAGGGGCAGCAGTGGCAACTCGGTGATAATGGGGCTTGAACCCCCAACCTTGGGATCAGTTCGATGGCACCCTCGACACCGAGCCACCACTAGCCCTCAATTCACTAATACAGGGATCCCTCGCTACTTCTCGCTTCAATTCATGCGGCTTCAGTGCATCATGATTTTTTTTAAATTAATTAATAAATATTCATTGAATTAAAAAAATAAGGAAATTAAGGAAGAATTGGGGGAAAAGTTAAGGAAAATGCCACAAAAACAAGGCCAATTATGTAAAGAAAAGCCCTAAACAAACACAAAACAAAAAACAACCCAATACCTCCCAACAAAACTACTTACATCTGTGTGTGCACGTGCATCTGCGCCGCGCGTATGTATGTGTGTTGTCTTCTCATGCAGTACCATCTGTATGTGTTATGTTTGATTTACAGCTTATGTTATTTTTTTATTGTTTAATTGTTATTATAATCATTTATAGCACTGAATATGTATTTGTTAATATTATATACACATATACATGTACGTATACGTCAGTGGGGGGGGCTGATTGGGGGCAGTGGTGGTCTAGTGGTTATGATGCAGGATCGCTGATCCTAAGGTTGGGGGTTCGAGTCCCCACAGGGTACAGGGTTGTAACTCCCCCCCCACCCCACCCCCCACCCCTCAGTGCAGCGAACTGGGTTATCAAAGGCAGGCCATGTCTCTCACTGTCTATGGTGAGAGGTTCATGTAAAAGAACCTTTGCTGACTTTGGTAAAGAGTAGCTGCAAAGCCGTCAGCATGTTTCTGTCCCAGCAGGGTTGTGACAGGAAGGACGTAAAAACCTATGCCAAATCAAATGTGCGAATCAGATGATTCGCTCTGGCGACTCCCGAGAAAGGGAAAAAAAACGAAAGGAAAAGAAGAAAAAAGAAGATACATGTATGTATACGTCAGTCTTGGGGCGGGGGTGATCCTACTTTGTGGATTTCGATGGTCGCGTGGGAATCTCGGTCTCAATTAACAGCGGAAAGTGAGGGATCCCTGTAGTAATATTTAAAGCGTCTTACAGTATTAAGGGTTGTAGGTTTGGCTCAAATCCCCAACAATGACAATTGATTGGGATTTGAACACACATTCTTCCAAAAGTTAACCCATGTGCTGAGGAGTGCATCACAGAGTTGCGAGATCGCCGAGGTGCTCCATTACAGACCGATCCGGTGACTGGGGGAGGCGACGGAAGGACACTAGAGTTCATCGTCATGTTCAAGGAATCAGTTTGAGATAACTCGTGCTTTGTGAAATGGCACATTATCAAACTGGAATTAGGCATTCTGAGACGGGAAAATTGTGGCTATAAAGGGATGCAGTCAGCAACAATACCCAGATAAGCTGTGGCATTCACACAATGCCCGAGTGGTATTAAGAAGCCCAGTGTGTGCCAAGAAAACATTCTCCACACCAACACCAGGCTGAATTGTTGATACACAGCAGGAGTTTCCCATGGATTTCTGCTGTTTACAGCAAATTCTGACCCTCATGTCTTCATCGTGCAGCAAAGATAAAGGTTTATCAACAAAGGTGATGTTTTTTTCCAATAAATTTCCTCCTTTAACCTTTCTCATCTTTGAGACTTTTCAAACCACTGAGCTATTGTTGCTACCTCTGCCAAGGGGGTCGTGTTTGAACTGCGGTTTGTGGGATTGTTATCAGGATTACACAAAAAATTAAAGTGGGGTTTTTCTGAAATTTCTACCCAAGGTTCAATTTTGGCTGAGGAAGACTTTATTAAATTATAGAGATGATCTGGGTCAAATTCTGGATCCTGGAATATTTAAAGGATTCTTTAACATTGTAAAATAGCAGCTTTTTTTTTATTTTTTGGAAGTTTCATATTACAGCCGGCCGGTTGGGAATCATGATGGTGTCACTGGCATTATTTTTTCGCCCTGTCTGAGCGTGCACGCACGTGTCTGTCTTTCTGAAATTCCAGTAGGCTCCCGTTATTCGCAGTGCTTGCGTTCCACCCCTTCCCTAGAATCCTGAAAATCCACGAATTATTGATGCGGTTTTAAAACCCTATGCATGATATTAAATGCGCTAAAATCTGCTTCTTAAACACATTCTATAGAAAGTCTTACTCATGAATACAGTAACAATACAGTAAAATGTAGTAATTATTAAGTAAAAACCTTTTCATTTTGTACTGTGATAATATTTATGAATGAATAAAGCCCTGAGGCTCCTTACCAGAAGCTAGAGAAGATGCAGGACTTTTGAGTGACATCATAGCGCTTAAATAATCATTAAAAACACACGAATGAATGAAAAAACATGAATTCGCAATTCAAGCGATCACGTTGATGACATGTGTGCGAAGGAGAAAAAAACAGAGGTGTACACATCATCTGCAACCAATCATCAGGAGGGAGAAACAAAAGCTGTCAGCCATTGGCTAAATTTGAATCACGTGCCAGTGATTGCCGGGTTTGCCGCTAATCCACGAGTATGCGGGGCCGCGACCGCTGAACCGCAAACGGGCAAGGGCTTACTGTATTTGAACTGGTACAGGTCCTGATGTCTTTGATTAAAGGTCAAGAACACATCAGGCCATATTAGAAAAATCTTGTGCACACTCAAGCTCACATGTTCACCAGTTATTCATTACTAAATACACATGAACAGGCACGGGTCCCACGGAGGAGCTCAGCCTTACCGTTAAAGCAAAAACTGAAAAGGTTTCCAATGGAGGAATCCCAAGCAATGCGCCGCACTGTGCACCTCCGTGCGTGCTGCTACCACATGATTAGCTCATTAGCTGCCTGCATCAACAATCTCTATTATAGTGACCCATAACTGTGTGATGACATTTCTGAGCAATATCTTAAAATCTCTCTCTCTCTCTCTCTCTCTCTCTCTCTCTCTCTCACACACTCTTACTCTCTCTCTCCCATATTTCTGTTTGTATTTCTCATATGATTATTTTTGAACTTTTTATTTAATCTCTAATGTATTCTCAGTGAACATACAATGATGACAAAATTACAAAATATAATTGAACGTAGATCTAAATTTCACACAGAAATAACAACAAGAAGAAAATAATGACACGCAGTATACTTTGGAATGAAATGACTATAATCTAGGCGGCACGGTGGCGTAGTGGTTAGCAAGTCCGCCTCACAACAAGAAGGTCCTGGGTTCGATTCCCAGCTCGGATGCTTCTATGTGGAGTTTGCATGTTCTCCTTGTGCTTGCGTGGGTTTCCTTCGGGTACTCCGGTTTCCTCCAAAGTAACTTAGCAGCACCGACATTGTTTTTATTTGTTTTACAGTATGCATGGGGTTGGAAATCTGAAAGACCGCGGCTTTGACTGCTGGTTGATCCACGTTAGGGTCATGTATGAGCACGGAAATACATGACCGTCTGATTGGATATTTCCCAGTAGATCACAAGTTAGTGGTTGGTCCGAATTCTTGCAGGATTACAGCGGTCACAGATAACAGATTTTTTTTTTTTTTTTTTAACCTTTGTCAGATCTCATAAGTTTTTGATGGCTGTCAGCGTGCAAACACCATCTCAACCAAGCTACCAGTTTGTGGACACAGCTAAAAAGTTTCCAACCACAGATTTAGCCCCTGAATTATAACAGGAGGCGGCAAGGTGGCGTCCTGGTTAGTACGTCCCCCTCAAAGCAAGAAGGCCTGAGTTCGATTCCTAGCTCAGGTGTTTCTGTGTGGACTTTGCATGTTCACCCCGTGTTTGAGTGGGCTTCCTCCGGGAAGGCCAATTATGCAAAAAAAAAAAAAACCCCAAAACTACTTACATTTTTATGTGAGGTGCGAATCTGTGTGTGTATTTGTATTTTATTTACATCGTATGCATTATTTTTGAATGTTTAATTGCTATAATAAGCATTTATAGTGTTGAATGTGTATTTATTGATATTATATACTGTACATATATACATGTACGTATATGTCAGTCAGGGAGGTCGATCCTACTTCGCAGAAATCGGCGGTCACGTGGGGTCTCGGTCCCCATTAACCGCAGAAAGTGAGGGATCCCTGTACTTGGCTGTTCCAAATTACTCCAAGGTGTGAGTGTGAATGGTTGTGTGAGTGTTGTCCCTGCGATGGCCTGTCGAGCTGTCCAGGGTATACCTCACCCGGAGTCGGCTGAGATGGGCGCCAGCCTCCCCTTGACCCTCATTAGGATTAAGTGGTTCAGAAAATGAATGAATGAATTCTAACAGGAGTTTAAATTGCCTTCAGAAGTGCTGGCTTTCTTTTCTCTTTCTCTCTCTTCAGTTCAGACTGCAGCTGTAAAGCTACCTGGTGTTTAATGCTAGTCTGGTGTAAACTGTAGATGTAGGGCACAGCATTTACTTTTCCCAGTGTGTGTGTGTGTGTGTGTGTGTGTGTGTGTGTGTGTGTGTGTGTGTGTGTGTGTGTGTCTGGGCAGTGGAGGTTATCAGTAGAGGAGTGGTGTTTCTGGAGCAGCGCGTGCACCCCTGGATCTTGTTCGTCCCACCTCAGACACACTTCACTTCTCCTACCTTTAACTCCTGCCCCCTCCTGGCTCACCCAGCCAGCATACACTGCAACTGCAGCCTTCTGATAACACCAGGAAAACACACACACACACACACACACACACACACACACACACACACACACACCCCAAACCTTTTATCCTTCTCAAACACTGCCTGTTCCAGACCTTTCTTCCCCAACACCACACAGCTTTGTACCAGCACCTGAACCAAGTGGATATGAGCAACTTCAATTTTTTATACACTGCTCTATTCTTTTTCCTCCATTACCCACAAGCCCTCCTTCCACTACCTGGACTCCTGTATGTGTCTGTCGTCTCACACACACATACAGAGAGACAGAGAAAGAGAGAGAAGGATGCTGGCATGCTTTTTGTTTGATGGCACGATGGTGCTAGTGTGCCGAATGCCCACACCTGCATGTTGTGATGTAGTGGCTCTGCTCAGCCAGTCTATTGCGTGTAACGGCAGTCTAGGTTGGCCGGGGGATCAGAAAGAGTTAGCCGGCCTGCTTTTCATTAAAGTATGAACAGGTTGCAGGGGCTAGACTGGCCTAATAGGGAGAGATCAGACCCCCAGAGTCGGAAAAGGGGCTATTTTTATCAGTTATGGCACAAGGCAGCTGCTGTTTTTTGTTTGTTTCTTTGTTTTGTATTTATTTAGTTATTTATTTATTCTTTTCTTGTCTTTTCTTTTTATTTTGCCCCATTTTTCTCCCTAATTTAGTCATATCCAATTCCCATCCATTATGTATTACCTTGCCTATCACACAACCACCACTGACCAGTGAGGGGCGAAAGCATGCACACGCCCCCTCTGTGACATACAATGCTAGCCACCCACCTTCTTTCGAACTGCCACACCATACATATTTGTGGGCGGTCTAACACACTGGGAGGGGAAGCGCTATGCAACCCCTCATACGAATGAGCTCACAGATGCCCATGATTGGCTGGCGATCACTGTAGGTGATAGGAAAGTGAGCATATGCCGTCCCTCCCTCACGTAAGAGCTCAGCCAATGAGCTCACATGGACTCTCGGCCAAAAATGGCCACCGTGTGCATTAAACCGGATTCGAACTTGCGATGTCCAGGATATTCATTTATTCATTCAATTTATAAACCACTAATTCCGAATTAGAGTCATGGGGAGGCTGGCACCCATCTCAGTCAACTATGGGCGAGGGCAGAGTACATCCTGAACAGCTCGCCAGGCCATCGCAGTTAATTATTTATTTGTTTATTTATTTACTTATTTAATTTAAACATTTGTTCATTCATTTCTGGATCACCAGTGTGTGGGTTGGAGCCTCTTGTGGTGTTTTGGCTTGTTGTGAGGTTTCATTTAGTAAAATAAATACTAAACATGTTCATGTCTTCCCAATTTCACAT
>CM045749.1:20644228-20661728 GCA_024760905.1 Plotosus lineatus | reverse complement strand
AATCCCAAGAAAGTAAAATGCCATTTTGATAGTTCAGGGATGCAGTGAATCACCGTGAATTGTATCCAATGGTATTTAAACGTAAGAATACCAAAAAATTAGCTGGTGGCTTTCGACCAATCCGAAACAAGATAATATTTTGAATTAATAATAATAGTGGTTATTCTTAAGGAACAGCAATGTCGAGGACAACTCCTCCTTTTACAGCCTCCCTGCCTTTTCTGTCAGCCACACGGAGCAATTACTGTATCACAGGAAGTGATAATTACTGTCCATGAGAAAACTTTACTTATTTTGACAAGATGGTCTTGTTTTTAATACATTTCTTTGAATAGTTTCCAGCTTCCTTTTCCACCTCATTAAACCCAAACAATTACCTATAACCAGACACCATTCAGCAGGCTATTTTAATGAAAACAAGCAAGAGCGAGAGAGCAAGAGAGAGCGAGAGAGAGAGAGAGAGAGAGGGGGAATCTGATGATTTTGCTGATACCTGTGTGCTGGTTTTGAATGTTTGTGTCTTTGATCATTTTAACATGTTTCCTAAATTACACAATCGCTGTCCACAGTTAAAAAAGCAAAATCATCTCAAGCTCCGACACTTCAGTGGTCGCCACACTCAGTTGTTTTTAAAGGGGCTCATTCACTTCCCGGGCATATTAAATAAAGATGAAAGACAGTGTTATCTCTTCGCAATAAAATGGAAACGGCAGCAATGTTTTTCCTGAAACTATTTGCTTGCTCTTGTACACGAGTGTCAATGAACCCTGCACAGAGTGTGATGATTTTACTGAACAGTGCCATCTTTTTTTATCGTTTTTGGAATGGTGCGCCTGTTTTTGCACACGATGAGCTCAGACTGTCCCACTTTCTACAAATTGGTGTTGCACTGGCAAGTTATATGTGTATATACACAAGATATTTTCTTCGGTCAAACTGTAAATTGTTACTGTTATTGTTACTGTAAACAGATATAGACCGAAACCATGATGCAGAACAGGTGCATAAATGATAATAAAGCCAAGAGCTGGGGTGGTTTCACCAGGAAACCTTTGTATTCGGCCAGAATAAACTAATACTGAAAGATAAAACACATAGGCCATTCTACTGAATAGGCAATCTCTCTCTTGTTACACATGAAGATGTGTATATTTTCATAATATGGTGGCTTTTACTTACACTTTCAAAGTTGCAGTCTGCTAAAATCTGACGTTTTGCATTAAACAATTTTATTGAGTGTTGTTTTACTCTTGTAAGTGTGAAATTTCATAAGATTAAGATATGAAACACTCGGTTCATATAAGACTAGTTGTTGGCAAAATAACATACTGACATTAAACTAGCAAGTTTCCGAATAATAATACAGTAGTAATAAAAAAGACTGCACATTTACATTAAAATGATTTCTTCTCGTTTTTATGTACAGTATGATATTTTCAAATTAAGATACAGCAATCCCACACTTTCCGCGGTTAATGGGGACCCAGACACCACCAACCCCCCACACAACCGCTGATTTCCGTGAAGTAGGCTTGACCCCCCCCTGACTGACGTATACGTACATGTATATGTGTATATAATATCAATAAATACATATTCAACGCTATAAATGCTTATATTAACAATTAAACATTCAAAAATAATGCATAAGATGTAAATAAAATATAAATACACATACAAACAGACGCGCGCACACACTCAGATGTGCAGCTCACATAAAAATGTAAGTAGTTTTGTTGCGGGGTTGGTTTGTTTATTGTTTTTGTTTGGGGTATTTTTTATTTTTTTTTGCATGATTGACCTGTTTTGTGGCATTTTTCTTAACTTTTCCCTATTTTTCCTTAATTTCCTTATTTTTTAATTTTTCGATGAATATTTTTGAAAAGCCTGCGATATACTGAAGCCACAGAAACTGAAGCACGAAGTAGTGAGGCATCACTGTATTTGTAAGTCAGGTCAGGTCAGGTCAGGATGACCTGCTACAGGTACCATGTAATCCTGTACTACCTGTGTCATGGTCGGGTAGTCGGTGACTAAACCGGCTCCCCCATTAAGTTTATCTTGATGAGGGGAGTGTGTGGCCCCCCCCAGCAGGAAGAAAAACAAAACCTGTCAAAGGGCAGATGAGCTCACTCTAGAGCCAACAGCCTTCCATACCTGGAGAAGAGTTGAGCCGAGGCCTGGGATAAAAATGACCGCATCCTCCATTGTTACAAAGTATGCAGCCAACAGAGGAAATTGGAAACATCTGGTGGAAGACAGAAAAGTGCACCTTTGGCTAATGGCTGTGGATCTTGATGATGAAGATGTTTTCTCTTACCCTGGTTCCATGGTATAGCAGACCAGTGAGCAAGACAATCTGTACACCAACTATACTTTATGCTTAAAAGTTTTCAGATTCCTGTGTCCATTCATTCACTCATTCTTGCCCAAATTGCAACCATAAAGTTGGAAATATTCAGTTGTATAGGTTGGTAACATGCTCTTGCACAGTGGTCTCCAACCACCGGGGCGCAATTGGTACTGGTCCCAGAAGAAATAATTAATTATTCCCGTTTTATTTATTATCTGAGTCTGAACGACCTTTAATTTTGAAAAAGTCTTTTATTTTGAAAAATGACTGGATTCTCGTCGGTTATTTGAACGCTAAAATGTAACCCACAAGGGGATGGCATATGAACAGAGGCGTGCTGGACATGTTTCAACCAATAGTGGGGATTTTGGGTGAGATTGAGCCTCAGCCTTAATTCTTCTAGCTGGTGCACCATCACCTGTTTTTTTGTTGTTGGGTTTTTTTTGTTTATTTTAAGAAAAGTTCAAGCTCTACTTCCCAACCAACTTTATTTCAGCTGTTGAAAAATAACATTCATGGAGTGCTTATTATTATTAAGAAGAAGAAGAACAATATTTTATAAAAATGTTATATTTACAATACAAACAATCTATGGGACCCCCCCTCCTCAGTCCACGGTAAATTTGTCAAGCGTTGACCAGTCCGTGGTGATAAAAAGGTTGGGGACCACTGCTCTAGCATAAAAGATTTACCTTGGAAACTGGAAGTTGGAAGTTTCCCAAACTTGATCCAACATAACATTTTTTCTATGCACATGGCAACCATGAGAAAGTCACGGTTTGTTAAGGCTGGTCAGAACATAAGAGGCCCACATAGATTAACCCAAATTAGACTTTGGAATGAACGGGTTGTGACAGGAAGGGCATCTGACGTAAAAACCTATGCCAAATCAAATGTGCGAATCAGGTGATTCGCTGTGGCGACTCCCGAGAAAAGGGAAAAAGCCAAAAGGGAGAAAGAAAGAAAGACTTTGGAATGAACTGGAAATTCAACAGCACACCATGATTTTTTGCTTCATCCTCTTGTGGTTGGATGAGTACAAGTCCCCAAAGTACAAAGGGGTAACCTAGTCGATATGAACTTTTATGGTTATCAAATTGGATGCTTGGATATAAAAAATGGGTTTGGCTGTGAGGGTCTGGTGTTTTAGCCATGCAGAGGTACCAAAGTTTACAGTTTAGCCATAGTATTTAATGTCTGCTCTCTCAGATAAAGGGGTGGTAAGAACGAAAATGAATAAAAATTCTTGTCGATATTAATTTTGTTGGTACTTTCACTCCATTAACTACATAGGTGAACTTTGACCTAAATTTTGATTTTGAATTAATGACAAAAAATTGGGTAAATTAAAAAAAAAAAAAAAAAAAAAAAAAAAAACCTCCCAGAGAGTTGAAAAGACTGATTAGTTTTCCTGACTTTTGAATGAACTCAATGGGTTTTGGTTTAATTCTGAGTTTCTTGCATTGTCTGTCACTATTACGGATATCTAATTATTGAACTTTACTAAACGAGCAAACTTTCATTCATTCATTTTCTGAACCACTGAATCCTAATTAGAGTGACGGGGAGGCTGGCGCCCATCTCAGTCGACTCAGGGCGAGGGAAGAGTACAGCCTGGACAGCTCGCCAGGCCATCACAGGGCAGAAACACACTGACAGCTATGTAGCTACTCTTGTCGAAAGTCAGCAATGGCTCTTTTACATGAACCTCACACCGTATACAGTGCGACAAATGGCCGGCCTTTGATATGGGCCAACTTTAGGGTCAGTAATCGAGCATCTTTTCCACCAGGCCACCACCGCCCCGAACAAATATTGCTTATCTAAAACAAGGAGAAAACTCAAGGTTACTTTCCTGTATTTAATTTTTATATACAGTCGGATATGTTCAAATTTAGATACTAAACTGTATTATTAACAAAAACAGACTATAAGCAGCAGTTACTAAAAATCCATGTCCAACTGAACTTGAGAAGTTTTAGTGCTATTGTCAAAAAGTCTTTCTTACCACTTTGACAGTTCCTCCAATCATCAGCGTCCTGACCCGCCCATAGAGCTCCAGAGGAGCTGCGCTTCCCTGGGAATGACATTTTCCAAGCATTTTTCAAGAAGCATTTAGCTTTGTTGTGCTGGAAGCAGAATATATTCTGGGTGCTGTAGGACTCTGGAGAAGCTGCACTTCAGTAAGTTTTAATGATCTGCCAGCGGAATGTATGAGAAAAAAAAACAAAAACACACATTATACAACCTGAAAGGAATTATTGCTGATACTGAATGAACCAGTCATGAAGTTGATCATGTTGCAACACTCTTTTTATAATATTAATTTAAATACACAGTACACATATAACAACATCTCCAGTGGCATTTTAGAAGAGGCACAGCTTCCGTCTTAAAGAAGCCGCCACTGCATACGATGTACATCTAGGATTCTGGGGTAAAATTCGTGTTTTTGCGCCACATAAATATAGTGGCTAGACAATCATGCAGCCAACACACCCACATATTTTATATATACAGTGGTACCTCACTTTACGAAAGTCTCACCAAACGAAAAATTCAGGTTACGAAACACATTTTCCTAAATTTTTTGTCTCTGGATACGAAAAAAGTTCACGTTACGAAAGCGCCATCTTAAAAATTCAAACATTCAAACAATGTGCGAGATGCTTTCCCATTGGTTGTCTCCCTGCCCCGCTGGCCTCCCATTGGCTAGGAGGGAGCTGAATCTCCATAATACAGTACTGTACCCATAATGCTTTTCGTGTGCCTTCGACCCATTGTTTGTCACACGTGTGGAGGAGAGTTGTGCTGTTGGTTCGTGAGTTTCATGAGTTTTTTTGAGTGTGCTTATTGCAGAGTTATTTTTCGTTATTAATCATGAGCCCCAAGAAAGTGATTCCCGGTGAGGCTGAAAAGAAGAAGCGGGCTCCATTATCAATAAAAGTAAAACAGGAGATGATAAAAAAATATGAAAGTGGGATGCGGTTGAGTGAAATCGCAAAGGAGTATGGCCGAAACCTCTCTACAATCGGGACGACATTGAAGCAGAAGGAGGCATTAAAAGCGGAGATACAGTGACGGAGATGATTATTTCAGAAAAAGCAACCGCCATGTTTAAGGACCTTGTGAAGGAGGCTGAGGGTGGGGGTGAGGGTTCTTCAGACCAACAACTCCCGGACTTTAAAGCGTCGCAAGGGTGGTTCGAGAGATTTAAAAAAAGGTAAATCATTTTGTTTTACTTTTCACACATATTTCATACAAAACTGGTGTACTTTTATCATTTTTAAAGGGTTTATGGGGTAGTATGGGGAGCCTTGGAACGCATCACGCATTTTACATGTAAAATGCAGTTCAAATTACGAAAAATGCAGCTTACGAAAAAGGCGCTGGAACGGATTAATTTCGTAATTTGAGGTACCACTGTATTGGCAGCTCTTTGTGGTAAAAAAAACAAACCGTAATCATTATTTTAAAATTGTTAAGTGAGTTGGGGTGTAGATATTAAATGAACTGCTCGACTTGGGCTTAATAACATGAGAGAATGTTTGTACTGTACATCACTTCCTTTAACATGAAACCCCTTTCTGATCCCATCGCCTCGGCGCTAGATGAGTGTGTACAGTATTCCATTCATTAGTGGGACATGCCCTATGGATGTTTTTGTGCATGTAAATGAGTGTGAATATATTTTTCAGGATGAATATATAATGTTTTTATCTCAGTGGCTTTAAAGGAGGGTCTGAGGACCTTCAGGAGTTTTTAAGGTACTGCAAGGTCTGAGGTGAGGTAATTATCAGTGCAACTCACAAACTGCAATTACCAAAGTAATTCTAGATTTAGTTTTCTGGAAGTCTTGTAGTCCTGTAAATAGTACAATATGTTGTCATTTCATCTGAATGGGTTCAGTCTGAACCACAGTGTATAGAAAAAAAAATTAAAAATGTAAAATCCCAAACTCACAGGCCCATGATTAATGTCAACTTGGACCTGGAGTGTTCAATTCGTAGAAGGATTAGAAATTTAAAACTCTATGGCTCTAAATATTTGTACATTTACTCATATCTATAAATAATTAAATACTGTAATGTTCATATGAATATTTAACTAATATTCCTATTAATATTTAAATAACTTTCACTAAATAAAGCTTGACTGAAAGGTTTGTGAATCCCTGTTCTAAGTGGATACAAATATGGCTGTGAATATAAATCATCTTTTTCCTTTTTTTTTTCTTTTTCTTTCTTTTTTTTTAAATGCTTATCATAAAGGTTCATGGAGCATCTCATTTCTTTTTTTTTTTTTTTTTTTTTTTTTTTGCACCCCAATTTAGTCTCGACTGAATCCCACCCACCTGTCAGATCTCCCTACAGCTGCCAACCAGGAAGGTGTTTTTCCTTTGAGACATGTCAAGCTCGCCAGTCTCATATTTCCAAACTTCATAAAAGAGTGTAATAAACAAAACAAAGCGCTGCCTACCCTCTTCTGCAAGCTCAAGCTACCAGAAGCCATAAAGTGTCTAATATCAGTGAGATTTTTTGGGAGGGAAAGTATGCCAACCATCTCTACAGAGATCATGGCCGATTCTGTTTGCATGTATCCTCTGTCATCTGTATTTGTAGCATCGTGAGGATTTGAACTTGTGCTCTACACGTAGAAGTTGACACCAAGGGCATTGCAGTGTTTTGACTGTTGGCAGGGACATGAACACATGAACAGATTGAGTTATTTATTCTCTCGCGTTATCTTTTAAAGCTTATATATTACATCTGGGTAGGTTATGTATCCATTTGAGGAGGCACTGTGCACAGTTTATGTGCACGTCTAAATATAAAGTGATTGCAAAGGTATGTACACAATTATGTTGGTCCGAATAAGTGCATCCGGAATATTACGGATATATATCTACTATAACATCAGAGCAAAAAAAAAAAAAGATTTCAAATCCACTTGTGAACACCAGAGTGTTACAGATATAAATATTTGTCTAGTTGGCAGTGGCATTTCCTCTGGTATAAAACCAGATTCCAAAACTAGACCTTAGACTGGTTCTATTTTGGCAAAAAAAAAAAAAAGATTCTGTTTTACCAACAGTTTGTGTGGGGTTTATTTGTTGTTGTTGTTGTTAGCATGGTTGCATAAAAATGTAATGTAAAGATTTTTATGAAATTTCTGCTCCCGTTGACTCACCACCTTTAGGAGGAGCTCTAGGGGTCAAGTGCAATGCGAGTTGGGTGGCAGCCGAAGGCATGGGTTCTGTTGGATCGATCCTCAGCTACTGATTCTGACTCTAGGAACATGGAATGTCACCTCTCAGTTGGGGAAGGAGCCTGGTGTGTGAGGTGGAGAGATCCTGACTAGATATACTCGGACTCACCTTAACACATAGCTTGGGCTCTGGAACCACCCATCTCAAGAGGGGCTGGACCTTATTCCATTCAGGAGTTGCTTATGAGCAGAAGTAATGAGTCGGTGTAGGCATCCTTGATGCCCTCCGTCTGTGTGCCCACATGTTGGGGCTGTCACCGGCTCATGAAACTGTAGCTTCCCTCCGCCTTCGGGGTGGGGGGGAAGTCCGGGTCCTGACTGTTGTTTGTGCTTATGCCACAAATGACTGCTCAGAGTACCCACCCTTCTTGGAGTCTTTAGAGGGCATGTGGAAGAACGCTCCCCCAGGGGACACCCTCGTTGTCCTGGGAGACTTTAACGCCCACATGGGCAATGATAGTGTGACCTGGAAGGGTGTATTTGGAAAGTCCGGTCTCTCCAGTCTGAACGTCAATGGTGTTTCGTTGTTGGACTTCTGAGCATGTCACGGTTTGTCCATCACGAACACCATGTTCGTACATGAGGGTGTCCGAAGTGCACTTGACACCAGGACACCTAGGTCACAGTTCGATGATCGCCTTTGTAGTTGTGTCACCAGACTTGCGACCGTATGTTCTGGACACTCGGGTGAAGAGAGGAGCAGAGCTGTCAACCCATCACCACCTGGTGGTGAACTGGCTCCGGTGGTGGGAGAGGCCACCCTCCATACCTGGCAGGACCAAGCGTGTAGTTAGGGTCTCCTGGGAATGTTAGGCGGAGTCTTCTGTCAGAGGTGCCTTTAACTCTCTCTGCTAACTCTATACGCTCTACTCCTGGAGGGAATGTGGGAGTTTGTCCAATCTATCCACATGTGTTATGTGGATTTAGAGAAGGTGTTCGACTGTGTCCCTCAGGCTATCTTGTAAGGCATGCTCGAGGAGTATGGCGTACCAGACTCGTTGCTATGGGCCATTCGGTCTCTGTAGCACAGGAGTCAGAGCTTGGTCTTCATTGGTAACAACAGGTCAAATTCATTTCCGGTAAGTTTTGGAGACCAGTCTTTGTCACCAATTCCATTCATAATTTTTATGGACAGAAGTTTTAGGCACAGCTGCAGCATTGAGAGGTTCTGGTTTGGTGGCCATCAGATCTTGTTTCTGCTTTTTGTGGATGATGTTGTCCTTTTGGCTTCATCAACCCAGGACTTTCAGCTCATTGGAGCAATTTGCAGCTGAGTGTGACTCAACTTCTCCAAGTCCAAGGCCATGGTTCTCAGCCGGAAAAGGGTGGAATGCATCCTCTGGGTCTAGAATGAGGTCCTGCCCCAAGTGGAGGAGTTCAAGTATCTTGGGGTCTTGTTTATGAGAGAGGGAAGGATGGAGCTGGAGATCGACAGGCGGATCGCTGCAGCCTCTGCTGTAAAGTGGAGCTTGTACCGGTATGTCATGGTGAAGATAGAGCTGAGCCACAAAGCAAAGCTCTCAATTTACAAATCAATCTATGTTCCAATCCTCATCTCTGATCATGAGCTTTGGGTAGTGACCCAAAAGAAAAACACTGCGGTTACAAGCGACTGAAATGAGCTTCCTTCATAGGGTTGCAGGGCTCTCCTTAGAGAAGCTCAGCTATCCAGGAGGAACTCGGAGTAGAAATACTGCTCCTCTGCATTGAGAAGAGCCAATTGAGCTGGCTCAGGCATCTGGTTAAAATGCGTCCCGATGCCTCCCTGGTGTGGCATTTCAGGTCAACCGAGAACATGCTGGAGGGATTAGGTCTCTCACTTGGTCTGGACATGCCTCGGTGTCTACCTGGAAGAGCTGGAGGAAGTGGCTGGAGAGAAGGACATCTGGACCTCACTGCTTAGGCTGCTGCCCCCGCAACCTGACCCCGGATTAAGTGAAGGAAGATGATGATGATGATGATGATGATGATGATGAAATTTCTAAAAGAGGCTTTGATCAAAGGTAGACTTCATGTATTGAGTAGATCCAGATCAAATTCAGGATCCAGGAGTTTTTAAAGGATTGTTTAACATTGTAATATCGGATTTTTTTTTTTTAAGTGACTTTTTACAGCAGGCCCATCAAGGTGGCTGTATACCTAATTTATTTGAAAGTTATGGGTGGGCTTTCATGAAATTTCTACTGGAGGTGGGGCTTTGGACAAGAAAGGCATTTTTTTAGGGATGATTCGGTTATGTGGACAAAAGTACTCTCCGTTATGCCAGTTCCGGGTGCTGAGTTGAGCTCGGCTGCACTGTTGCAACTCTCTTAGGCATATCGATTAAAGCTGCGTCTGATATTACATCTTGTTCCTCATAAATTAAAAATACATATTCAATATTCACTCATTTTTTTCCATATCCAGTAGACTGGATGGCTTTTGCCTAAAGTTCACCAGTGACACCAGAAGAATTAATAAATTATGCCCTACCTTAATATACTTTTTTATTTATTTATTTTTTAATCTGTCACTGACTTCATCAACTAAAACTTTTTCATGTCTCGGTCATCAGGTGAGAGGAGATAAGAATTCTCCAGGTAAATGTTGTCATTTTTTAAAACAAATTCCTGCCAAATATCGAGTATGACAAGCACAGCTGTTTTGAATATTGGGTATATTATTAAAAATAGTGACAGATATAGTTGCGCCTTCAGGTGTACACTGGGACAGGGATTCCTGTGGGATGGAGCTATAAAATTGAGCAAAGTTTTTATTTTCATGTGGGTTTCAAAATGATACTTAGTTTTGTGAACTCGGTCCAACTAAATTCATTAAAATATTACTGCCACAGCGCCAGTGTTGGATCCATTCCTCTGAACAGCTCGGTTGTATTCATGATTCTGTCTCATGTATAAGGTTTTTTTTATTATTATTTTTATTCAGGCTGCTAGATGAATAAATTTAAATATCAGCCGGCATGCTTCACTAGCAAAAATGCATTATGCTGGTCATGCTGTTTTTCACCATGAAACAATGAGTGAATATCCTGTCGTGGCTTCAAATCTTCAGTAAAGTAACATCACTCTAAGTTTTAAACAATTTTTTGTACTTGTTCATTTCATTGCCTTGTTTTTTTATTATCCATATATTTCTTTCTTTCTCTTCATTTTGGTTTTGATATGTTTTTTTAACTCTGATTTTCTCGGCTCCTGGTGTGTCTTTAGCTAAATTGTTGGTCTCGATTTGCCTGGCTTGTATCAGTATCACAGTAACGTCAGTAATTAGCAGCGTAATCACCTTGCTAATTTAAGCACTGTTCACTGTCAAGCCCCGTTCTGCTCCAGCAAGGACATGCAGCCACTGCAGTGTCACTTCTCTGTGTTTCCTGCCCCCACCCCACCCCACCCCACCCTCACCCACCCCACCTCTTTCTCCTCTTCTCACCTTGCCTCCCTCTTATCCCTGCTTCAAATCATTTCATGCACCCTCCTGTCTCCTCTTACCTCCTCCCTTTTCTCTTCCTCTTTTTTTTTTCCTTCCCTCCATCTCTCCTCCCCCATGTTCAGTAAGCATCTCATGCAGCTTAGGGGATTCCAGTCAAAAAAAAGAATATGCCCTGCCCTGGCAGGGAGGGAAAAATCAAATGAGCTGTTTAAAGATTTATTCATAAAGCTGTACTGTATATGCAAAATAAAGCAGTAGGATGTATAATCGTTCAAGCTGAGGCAATAAAACCAATGACCCTGGCGTCAGTGCAGGGTTATCTGCTAAGGTGGAGGAGAGCGTGCCTGGGTAAAACTAATTTCACCCCATAGAGGAAGCAGCTCTGTTAATCTACCTCATTTACCTTTGTAAACCAATTGTAGCACTATGCGTTTTATTGCTCCAGTGATTGCTGGATGTGGACAGCCTGTGCCGCACTTCTGATTAATTTTGTGGAACAGTTACCAGTACTTTTATATTTATATTTCAGTATATTTATAGGTAGTGTATACTACAAGGGAGCAGTGTGATCTGACTTGTTATCTTGAGATAAGGGACATTATTCTCACTCATGTACCAGGGGCAGTGGTGGCCTGGTGGTATAGGGCGCTGGATCGCTGATCCTAAGGTTGGGGGTTCGAGTCCCACTCTCCACAAGGTTGTCACTGTTGTCACGGTTGCCCGGTGCAGCTAACTGGGGCTATCAAAGGACGGCCATGTCTCCCACTGTCTATGGTGCGAGGTTCATGTAAAAGAACCATTGCTGACTTTCGTAAAGAGGAGCTGCAAAGCCGTCAGTGTGTTTCTGTCCCTTGCTAAAGGGTTGTGTCAGGAAGGGCATCTGATGTAAAAACCTACGCCAATTCAAACGTGCGAATCATTCACTGTGGCGACCCCTGGATAAAAGGGAAAAGCCGAAAGGAAATCTCATTTTCACTCATGTACCAAGTGGCTTGGTCTTCCTTGCGTCACAAAAAGGCCAAACCCTATTTCAGTCAACTGTGAGTGAAGTTGGAGTACACCCTGGACATCATGCCAGACTATTGAAGGGCTAACACACAATTTCAATTCATTTTAAAAAGTTGTTTTTTTATTGATTGGTGGAAATTCACCAAATAACATTTGGGGCAGTGGTGGCCTGGTGGTAAAGGTTCTGGATCACTGATCCTAAGGCTGGGGGTTCAGGCCCCACTCTCAAAGTGGCAGTTAATTGGGTTATCAAAGGCTGGCCATGTCTCTCACTGTCTATGGTGTGAGGCTGTAAAAGAACCATTGCTGACTTTCAACAAGAGTAGCTGTAAATCCGACAGCGTGCTTCTGACCTGTCCAGGGTGTACTGTGCCCTCGCTTGGACTCGGCAGGGATGGGCGCCATTCAATTGAATGAATTATTCTATTAGTCTTCTCTATAAATTACATTGAATAAGTTGAATATTCTAAATGAATCATAAAATGATTACATAATGTGTGATCTTAATTGAACTTGGTGGATTTGTGACGATCATGACAATGAGGAGTTCACTACCAAAACCTACTAAGTCAAGTTGGTCGGAAAATATAATTTTTTTTTTTTTTAGGAATAGAAATTATCTGACAGAGTTTTGCTTTTTTTTGCTAGAAATTATAAGAAAGGTTTGCAAGTTTTGAATGTAGAGCAATCATTGGGAGATGTGTAGGTGCCTAAAAAGAGGCGAAGGGCAATAACTTTTTTTTCAGACTTGACTCAGCAGGTTTTGCAAGTGGATTCCTCACTTGGCAGAATCCTGCTGATCTTGACGGAACTTGGTGGAATCATGAGGATCTTGAGGGAACTTGGTGGAATCATGACAATCTTGAGGGAACTTGGTGGAATCATGAGGATCTTGAGGGAACTTGGTGGAATCATGAGGATCTTGAGGGAACTTGGTGGAATCATGACGATCTTGAGGGAACTTGGTGGAATCATGAGGATCTTGAGGGAACTTGGTGGAATCATGAGGATCTTGAGGGAACTTGGTGGAATCATGACGATCTTGAGGAAACTTGGTGGAATCATGACGATCTTGAGGGAACTTGGTGGAATCATGAAGATCTTGAGGCAACTTGGTGGAATCATGACAATCTTGAGGGAACTTGGTGGAATCATGACGATCTTGAGGAAACTTGGTGGAATCATGACGATCTTGAGGGAACTTGGTGGAATCATGACGATCTTGAGGAAACTTGGTGGAATCATGACGATCTTGAGGAAACTTGGTGGAATCATGACGATCTTGAGGGAACTTGGTGGAATCATGACGATCTTGAGGAAACTTGGTGGAATCATGACGATCTTGAGGAAACTTGGTGGAATCATGAGGATCTTGAGGGAACTTTATGGAATCATGAGGATTTTGAGGGAACTTGGTGGATTCGTTCTCATCGAGCTGATCATTGTATTCAAAATGTTTCATAAGATAGACATTTTAATTCATTCATTCATTCATTCATTCATTCATTCATTTTCTGAAACACTTAATCCTAATTAGGGTTGCGGAGAGGCTGACTCTCATCTCAGCTGACTCTGGGTGAGGGCAGAGTACACCCTAGACAGCTCACCAAGCCACCACAGGGCAGAAACACGCTGACGGCAACCCAATGGACAAACATTTTAATTTCATATTAATCATTTAATCAATCAACTGACTGGGTTGGTATGTTGGTTCTGTGTTTAGTGCTTTCGTCTCATGGTAAGAAAGTTCTGGGTTTGAATGTGGTGGCTGATAAGAGCCTTTCTGTGTGGAGTGTGCATGTTGTCCCTGTGCTTGTGTAGGTGTACTCTGTTTACTTCTCACAATCCAGGTTAATGCATATTAAGTCAGTCACCAACCATAAATTGCCCATAGACGTCAATGTGAATGCAACTTGTTGTTTGTGTCTGAGCTAGTCCTGAATTAGCCTCGAGGGTGTACCCCACGTCTCACAAAAAGTCAGCAGAGATTGGCTCCAGCTTCCCCACGGATCCTGAAGGATAAGTGGTATAGATAATACACAGATGGAATAACTGACTGTGGAATGGATGGTTATTAACAGAACCACCAGATACCATATAACACATTATTTTACATCATCACGCTGGAGGCTACAGTATTAAAACCAATAATTTTAACAATAATGTGGTTAAATATTATGGCGTTTAATAGAAATTATGGGAATGAAGCTAAAACTGAATGAAACCCAAGACTTGGTCATCCTGTTCATGGTAGCACAGTGTAGCATCGCTTAGTATGATTTGTATAAACAGCGTCTTTGCAGGTGAATGACTCACCTGAGAATTTACTACTTATTATTAATTAATCATTAGGTTGGCATTAAAGTGGGGCAGTGGTGGTCTAGTGGTATAGGGCGCAGGATCGCTGATCCTAAGGTTGGGGGTTCGAGTCCCCACAAGGTTGTCACTGTCCTCCCAGTGCAGCTAACTGGGTTATCAAAGGCGGGCCATGTCTGTCACTGTCTATAGTGAGAGGTTCATGTAAAAGAACCATTGCTGACTTTCGTAAAGAGTAGCTGCAAAGTCGTCAGCGTGTTTCTGTCCCTTGCTAAAAAGGGTTGTGACAGGAAGGGCATCCGACGTAAAAACCTCTGCCAAATCAAATGAGCGAATCAGATGATTCGCTGTGGCGACTCCCGAGAAAGGGAAAAAGCCGAAAGGAAAAGAAAAAGAAGAAGTTGGCGTTAAAGTGACATAAAAAAACACTGACGGTGGGAAGCTCTCTTGTTGAGACATCACTGTGAAACTGTTCAACAATTATAATTTTATCTTGGTTTTTTGTTTTCATAAATTATTAGAAGCTAAAATCATAGTTGGGGGGGGAAAGGATTGTTCGTCCTGCCCGACTGTGTATGTTGTATAATTGGCTTTGATTAGTGTCGATGCTGAGGTAGAACCTTTTTTATAGAGCTGTTGGGTAAAATATAAAGACCCAGTTCTAAAACTTCCAGTACTTTGGGTAATTGGGGGGACGGACAGACGGACAGGGGACCCTGAGATTACTAAATTGGACTGCGAGTTGGGAGCAAGGGAAATGTTGAGAATTTCCTTTGGGTGCAGCTCATACACATACACTCACTATCTGAGTTACGACCTAAATCCGTTCCGACCAACCAGTCGTAAGTCGGATTGGTCGTATGTCGGATATTTAACAGTAAGTGACGAAACCACCCAGCACTCACTATGAATTCATGTGAAGCGTTCTTTCAACATGCGAAATAAACACATAGCCTTATTTTGCACTGCTCACAACAACACTTTCACATTTATTTGCCTATTATCTTCCAACCACGTGTATAGCAACTTCTCCATCACTGCGATCGGCCCTTCACGCTGTTTTGTGATGATAGTTGACTTGATTGGGGCCGCTGCGTTCACTGCTTCCTTAATGCGGTCCTTGTCCTCCAAAATTGTCAACACCGTGGAGTGGGAGAGATGGAGATTTCACTTTCACTTTCATGTTCGTCTCCAGCGACAGTGCCATCCTTGCTTTCTTTGCGGAAATCTGATGCCATGTGATGAATCGGACTTCCTCTTGGGGGCCATGGTAACGGTGTACAGTAAATCAATGTAAAATTGTACTGTTAAAGAGATATTACTGCGGCGGTAACGATATCATATCTAGTCACTGAGTCTAGCGGTAGACATACAGTCTGTCTTCCTTTCGGCTTTATCCCTTTTTCTCAGGAGTCGCTACAGCGAATCATCTGATTCGCACGTTTGATTTGGCAGAGGTTTTTACGTCGGATGCCCTTCCTGTCACAACCCTTTCAGCAAGGGACAGAAACACGCTGACGACTTTGCAGCTCCTCTTTACGAAGGTCAGCAATGGTTCTTTTACATGCCTCTCACCATAGACAGTGACAGACATGGCCCACCTTTGATAACCCAGTTAGCCGCACTGGGGGGGACAGTGACAACCTTGTGGAGAGTGGGACTCGAACCCCCAACCTTTGGATCAGCGATCCAGCGCCCTATACCACTAGACCACATACAGTAAACTCATAATAGGCATCTGCGAGACGTGGTCATAAGTACGAGTCGTCGTAACTCAGATAGTGACTGTATTTATTTATTGGGCCACCTGGTTGTGTAGTGGTTAGCATGCCACAGCAAAAAAGGTCCTGGGTTCAAGTCCCAGGTCGGCCGTCTCTGTAGGGTTTGAATGACCTCCCTGTGTTTACTCGGGTTTCCCCTGCGCAATCTGGTTTCCTCCCACAATCCAAAGATATGCACATTAGGCTAATTTGCTGTTCTAAATTGCACCTAGGTGTGTGTATGTGCATGTATGTGTGGGCGTATGCAAATGGATGTGTGCGTTGGCCTTGCAATAGTCTGGTGAGCTATTCAGGGTGTATCCGGTGTTGGCTGAGAAAGACTCCAGCCTCCCCATGACCTTAATAGGATTAAACAGTTCAGTAAATGAGTGAGTGAGAACTTACATGATGTAAGACTGTGTGTGTGTGTGTGTGTGTGTGTGTGTGTGTGTGTGTGTGTGAGATGCTGTACCTTCCATTTGACCTACATATTTAAAGTTCACACACTCATACTCGAGGCATGGCTTTCTGCGCCGCCGTGCTCGTTTTCTTCTACTGTAATACGATTTGTCCTGGCTATTGATACGCCAGAGCCCTCCCCGGATCCCCCTGTTTTTCTCACCCCCTCTTTTCCTAATTTCCACACTAACACAATTAGCATCTCGTCAATAATGCTCAGTATTTCATTTTGCTGCTTTAATTAACAAATTCAATTTGCTTGAACCGCTGTGAAAACAAATTAAAAGCATGCAAAATTAAGGCGTGCAGCGCCGAGGATGTGGCTAAGGTGATTACAGATGCTTCAAATTACTGTTTTCTTGTTTATTTTGTCATGGGAGGGGAATGTAATAGGCGGTGTTGGAGCATCGAGTGTGTGAGCCGTGTGTAAAGTGCAGTCGTGCCATGAGGAGTTCGTACCTCGGAATAGCTTTTATATTCCATATTAACTCCACGACTCAGGATTTCCTCTTTATTTTTTATTAAGGTCAGCTCTTTGTCTCGAATGCGCTTTCTCTTTATCTCTTTCTCACGTGTGCGCTCTCTCTCTCTCTCTCTCTCTCTCTCTCTCTCTCTCTCTCTCTCTCTCTCTCTCTCTCTCGCTCACATTCTTTCTTGCTCTTTCTCTCACTCTCTTCTCACCATTTCTGTCCTCTCTCATTCTCTCTCTCTCTCTCTGGCTTGCTCTCATTCTTTCTCATTCTCTCGTTTGCACTTTCTCTCTTGCTCTCCTTCTCTTTCTCTCTCTCATTCTTTCTCTCTCGTTCTCTCGCTCTTGCACTCCCTCCCTCTACATTCTTTCTTGCTCTTTCTCACCCTTTCTCTCCCCAACTTTCTCTCTCTTTGCCCTTTTCTCCCCTGTCTCTCTCTC
>CM045749.1:20631728-20639228 GCA_024760905.1 Plotosus lineatus | reverse complement strand
GTATTCTCCTCAGCTAACGGTCCACTTTTTAGCTTTGAGCGTTTGTCTACTTGCATTTGGCCTTGCAAGCGATCATACTCGTCTTTGTGACGGGATTCAGGGTGTCGGCGCAGGTTGTATTCTTTGAATACCGCCACCGCCTCTTGACAGATGATACAAACGTTTTCTTTGCATTGAACAAAAAAATAATTAAAATAATCATTTGTCCACTGTGGGTTAAATACCCTGCATTCTCAATCAGTTTTTCTCTTCCATAACCTTTTCACCATTATTCCGTTCTATTTGACAGGGGAGAGTCTGGGATTTTTGTTGGGGGGGGGTTCAGACAGGGGCACAAACGGCAGAAGGGTGGAATAGAATGTCATGTTCTAGGTGTGTATTAGCCTTGATTGCTTGGCCAGACAAAAAAGTCAGGGCCGGGCCAAATGTGGAGGTGGGCCGTATCCGGCCCGTGGGCCGTAGTTTGGGACCACTGCTCGAGGCCTTCTGCCTGGTATTTCCAACCTCAGCATCCTACTACCAATATAGTCACTATCCCTCCTCTGTACATGTCCAAACCATCTCAATCTAGCCTCTCTGACTTTGTCTCCAATACCTCTAACATGTGCTGTCCCTCTGATGTCCTCATTCCTGATGCTGATAAATGTATGAGCCTTCATTCTTTTACTGAACCGCGTAATCCTAATTAGGATCATGGGGAGGCTGGCGCCCTTCTCAGCCGACCCTGGGCGAGGGCAGAGTACACCCTGGACAGCTCGTCAGGCCACCTCAGGGCAGAAACACGCTGATGGCTATGCAGCTACTGTTTACAAAAGTCAGCAATGGTTCTTTTACAGCCTCTCACCATAGACAGTGAGAGACATGGCCCGCCTTTGATAACCCAGTTAGCTGCACCGGGGAAATGTATGAGCAAAATATTTTAATTTTATGCGTTTTATTTATTTTTTTATATATTTTTTTATTTTCCTAACTTTGGTGTCTCGATAGAGTGAGTTTCTCTAGTGCTTTCTTGCTCTTAATCATGTTTCACACTCATCGATGTTCCGCTGAGAACATTCTCAGTGTCGATGCCTTAGACCGCAGTGTGTGTGTGTGTGTGTGTGTGTGTGTGTGTGTGTGTGTGTGTGTGTGTGTGTGTGTTCTCTGCTGATCCTGGTGTCCCTTGCCATCTGATTACACACATGTTTTATTCGATCTGATTAGGAAATGGATTCTCATCCTTTAGTCCTCCTCCAGGTAACCTTTGATTCCTGAATTTTTTCTCTCTCCCTCTCTCTCTCTTTCTTTCTCTGTCCCTCTCTCACAGCCACTTCTGTGTTGTGTAATACGCCACGTTATCCTGAGTGTTGTATTGTGTGTGTGTGTGTGTGTGTGTGTGTGTGTGTGTGTGTGTGTGTGTGTGTGTGCGCGCCCGCGCACATGTGTAAGAGGTCAGCACAAGCAATTCCATCATACTCTGTATGTTCATCTAGCGATAAATTACTTAGCTCTGCTCCCGAGCACACACATCTTCTAAAAACGAAGCCGAGCTAGTAAGTGTTTACTCAGACTGTCTGGCCTACACAGTAGCTGGTGTCGCAATTGCTTTGCTTTATTCCCTTTAAATTGCTGTTTTTAGCCAATGTCGGCAGGAAATAACATGTCTGCGTACTTCAACAGATTATCCTGGCAGGCTCGACCAGTTTAGTCCTATCACTTTCTTTAGTTAATCAGAGATATGAACTCAAGAGCACTTTGAGTAATCATTCTGTCAGTCACATACTCTCCTGTTGGTACAACATGACTTCCAGAAGATGGTCTCATAGCAACCAACGCACCATCCAGGTGATCCAGCTTTTATCTATCAGGCCGAAACGTTCAGATATGCGCACCATGACTCAGCGGTGTGGCTCCGCTTAGCTAGCAGCAAGCAGGAGGTCATTGATCTCTGCATCACATAAATATCAGGTCACTCCTTTAGGACTCCATCAGTGACGGGTCCCTTCTGAGAGCAGATTGCGAGCGGGCCATTTGGTAAGCTATCCGGGCTGTAAAATGATTGATTGATTTTGTGAAGTCAGCGGCGTATTATTGATTTTTGTTTTGGTTCAATGAGGAAGGGGGCCTTCGGGTTGGTGTTATGAGAGGCTCCGTAACTGCACGGCCGATGAACAGTGCTGATTTTCTGTAATGTACCTCCCAAGTGAGTTTATCTATACGGAAAGGAATCTAAAATATCTATAATGACAATCGTTACTCTGCACATTCGCACTCTTTGTCCATCCTCCTTAGCGAGGAGCATGTGTTTTACTGCAGCGTGCCCATCATCACGCCAATACCACGAGCAAACTGTTCTGTATTTACCCGCTATTAGTTTAATTACAGAGTCATTTCATTTCTGGGGCGGCATCATGATGTAATGGCACGTCCACCTCACAACCAGAAGGTCCTGGGTTCAAGCCCCAGGCTCGGAAAAGGTGTTTCTTTCAAGGACTGTAGTTTCCCACAGTACACAGTCATGCACATTAGGCTAATTGGCTGTACCAGATTGCACCGCTGTTCAGGGTGTGTCGTGCCTTCGCTCGGTGTCGGCTCTCCACGACCTTAAAGGAAGAAGTAAGAGTAAATGTCTTTGCAAATGAGTGAGTGAGAGGCTGAGTTAATTTTGTTTCAAGTACCAAAAACATTGATGGTGTGGAACCGAAAAAGAAAAAAAAAAAAAAACAGTAACATCAGAAGCTTGGGGATGATATTATCCTGTTGCTATGGCAACAACTCAAGTTATTTGCATGACTGCCTTTAAAAGCAACCTGGAACTGACCTTATTTTACATGGGAGGTTTGCCCCTGGCCATATTGTGCGCAGTACATTGGTGTCAGTGACTTAAAAGATGAATACATTGAGAAAGGCTAAAGGGCTCGAAGAATATTAGTCAATAATATCATGTCACATTTCACTACATTTCCAAAAAAAACAAAAAAAAAAACGAGTAAAAGCACTAAGAGAAGGACAAATAATGAAGAAAAGTACATGATGAATTCTATTTCTCGGTATCTATAAAAAAATAAATAAAAGGGGTGGAGTTTGAAAATATCAATAATTAGTTAAATTAAATTTTACAACCAGTCATAAGGGCTTTTTTTTTTTGGATTTTTCCCTATAATCTCTCTAATTTCGTCGTATCCAAATCTCACTCGTCACATGACCACCACCGACCACGGAATGGTGAAAGCTCATGGCCCCTCCGTGCCTCTTTTCGAGCTGCGACGCATGCCTATTTCAGAGGTAAAGCATTATCATCCTCCGCCCCCTCGTACCAATGAACTCATAGATGCCCGTGATTGGCTGGCGATCAATGTGAGTGACAGGAACATGAGTATATGCCGTCACTCCCTCCCTCCCTCCCTCCCTCCCGTGAAAGCTCGGCCAGTTACCTCCCATGGACTCGCGGCCACGCACAGCTGCGGCCTTATACCGGAGTCGAACTTGCGATCTCCGGGTTAATAGTCACGAGCACCTTGTTGATGCACCAGCCGGGAGCCCGAAAAAAAATGTTTTCACTGCAAGACTACAAGTGATTAAATCTGTTTTACATTCGAAACAACCTTTTTGAGTACAATAAACAAGGACATAGGAAAATGTTTGTAACAATGTTGTGGAACATCTCCATCTCCAGCTTACCGAGAAATCTTGCATATTTTGTTAAAGTACCGAGTTCATTGTTTGCTGGTTTTTATTGGCTGTTATGCTTACAAGGTCCTGGGTTGAAGTTTCAAGCTCGTGCTCTGTGTGTGGAGTCTACATGTTTTTCCTTTGCTTACATTGGTCTCCTATGGGTGCTCCGGGTTCCTCCCACAGTCCAAAGACATTTACATTATCATTCATTATCATTACATTACAATTATCATTACATTATCACATTTACATCATCTGATTCACAATATTCGGTTTGGGATAGGTTTTTACGTCAGATGTCCTTCCTGACACAACCCTTTAGCAAGGGGCGGAAACACGCTAACGGCGGTGCTGTGCTACTCTTTACGAAAGTCAGTAATGGTTCTTTTACATGAACCTCTCACCATAGACAGTGAGAGACACGATAACCCAGTTAGTGCACTGGGAGGACAGTGACAACTTTGTGGAGAGTGGGATTCAATCCCTCAACCTTTGGATGAGTGATCCAGCACTTTCTACCACCAGGCCACCACTGCCCCTATTTACATGAGGTTAACTAGGCTGTTTCAAATTGCCCCTCGGTGTTAGCATGAGTGGGAATAGTCCTGTGTGTGTGTGTGTGTGTGTGTGTGTGTGTGTGTGTGTGTGTGTGTGTGTGTGTGTGTGTGTGTGTGATAGCCTGCGATGAATAGACGAGCTATCTTCGACTAGTGTCGGCTGAAATAGGCTTCCGCGTTCCTGCGATTCTAATAGGATTAAGCAGTTCAGCAAATGAGCGAGTGAGTGTTATGCTTATATGATCTCTATTGAAACCTGGTTGATGCTTTTCTCAGCTGGTTTATTGATTGTTTTGTTTATGCATGTTGTTTGCAAGTATTACTGGTAACAAGTTTTATTCTGCACGCCTGTTCGAATCCACACAGCTTCATTTTTTTATTTGCGCGTACAGGGATCCCTCGCTACTTCGCGCTTCAATTCATGCGGCTTGAGTGTACTATATTGCATTTTTTTTTTAAATATTCATCTAATTAAAAAATAAGGAAATGAATGAAGAATGGGGGGAAAAGTTAAGGGAAATGCCACCAAAACAAGGGCAATTATGCAAAAAAAAAAAACAACAACAAAAAAAAACCCAAAACAAACATCAAAATAAACAACAACAACCCAAAACCTCCCAACAAAACTACTTACATTTTTATTTGAGGTGCGCATTTGTGTGTGCGCGTGTCTGTATGTGTGTGTGTGTATTTATATTTTATTTACGTCTTATGCATTATTTTTGAATGTTTAATTGTTATTATAAGCATTTATAGCGTTGAATATGTATTTATTGATATTATATACACATATACATGTACGTATACGTCAGTCAGGGTGGTGCTGCAAGGCCGTCAGCGTGTTTCTGTCCCTTGTTAAAGGGTTGTGACAGGAAGGGCATCCGACGTAAAAACCTATGCCAAATCAAATGTGCGAATCAGATGATTCGCTGTGGCGACTCCCGAGAAAGGGGAAAAAGGCCAAAAGGAAAAGAAGAAGAAAGAAGAGGGTGGTCGATCCTACTTTGCGGAATTCGGCGGTTGCGTGGGGATCGCGGTTCCAAATTAATCGCAGAAAGTGAAGGATCCCTGTACAGTATATCCTGTGCCCTTATTAATAACCTCATCCTTGTTCCTGCACCTGCGCCGAACTTTCTCCTGAAGCCATGACAACGTCTGCCTGTTGGCAGTAACACCGCCTTTGTACTGTACGTTCACTTTTCACAATACTATGGATATTATTTGAGAACCATGAGTTCGAACACTTTTAGCATTTGGTGGTTCAGTGAATTTCTTAAAATTGATCGGACCAGCACGGGCTGTGTGTCGGCGAAAAAAAAAAAATGCTAAAACACACCTCATTCCATCAACACATATACTATTCATAATAAACTCAAACCTCTACCCGAAGCACTAGTCTTGATTTATTTATTTATTTATTTATTTATTTAATGCTTGACCACATTCTGTTTTATTTATAAAATGTTCTGTTCACCCGCCCATTGTCCATTTTACTCGTCCTACAATCTTCTACCTCTTGTCTGGCTCGGTGTCTCTCATAACTCAGTTTGAAAGTCTATCAGTCAGCAAGTGGCATGTTATGGATGGATGGATGGATGGTGTGTGTGTGTGTGTGTGTGTGTGTGTGTGTGTGTGTGTGTGTGTGTGTGTGTGTGTGTGTGTGTGTGTGTGTGATGGCTTTGTTCAATGCCTATTAGAGCCTAATGTTCTCTCTGCATCGCTATGTATAGCATAAAGCTTTTGCTTGCCTTCCAGTTTTATTTAACGATGTCTCAGTGTGAGCGTATCGTATCATATCACATCCGTCTACAGCGTCTTTTCTCTGTGTGAATGTGTCAGAGAGTTAAAGCGGATGAAGTGAAGAGTAAGAGAAGGCAATACAGATGAAGAGAATGTGAGTGATTTATCTGGAGACTTTCTCCTGGATGGACATGCTGGTCTTTGAGATGCTGCCCCACCCAGTAGCATCTGATGGAGTGTGTGAGTGACATGGTGATGGAGAGGGGTCCTTACTGCCAGCCAGAACTGCCCTTCTAATTGGCCTTTATGAATATTTAATGAAATCAAGATGAAATTCAATCACGGCTTTTAAGTTCTGAATAGAGGAGATGCAGTGTCGGCTGTGGGGTTATTAGTTTCTCTGCTCTAAGGCGGCCGAGCTGCTCCTGAGCTCCAACCCTGTGCCGGTGGTCTGGAAGGTACCTCGGGTCTGACGGGAGTTCCCGCTCCCCGAAGGAATGAATCTTTTATTTGATCAAGCTTTATTTTTAAACCATGTCTCTGTGGTCATGCAACAGAAATGAACAGGTGGATTTCTTTTTCTTTTCTTTTCTTTTTTTAAACAGACTGGACGACAGAAAATGTGCATTATGCTTACCATGAGTCAAATTTGTGAAAGCAGATCTTTGAGAGGTATTGTATTGATATGATCTTTAGTCGAGGTTCCATCTGAAACTAAAGGACGAGTGTACAAGAAGGATGTATAAACAGCCACTTTTTTTACGTCTGGAATCCATCATCTCAAAGAAATCTCAGAAAATTCAACCTAAAATATAGGGAGGGGTCCCACCCACCCACCCTCCCACCCCCACCCCCACCGAAGGAGTGTAGGGCGTGTGTGTGTGTGTGTGTGTGTGTGTGTGTGTGTGTGTGTGTGTGTGTGTGTGTGTTGGGGAGGAGTGGGTGTTCTCACAACTGAGGTCTATACAGAACTGAGGGTCAAACTGAAATAGCCACTTAAATTCATTTGCATGTGTTTGAGATGTGGGAGGAAACCAGAGTACCGGGAGGAGACTCGCACAGAGACAGGAAGAGCATACACACTCCATACAGAAACACCTTCGCCGACCACAAAGATTGAGCCAGGGATTTTCTTGCGAAATTGCAAGAGTGCCAACCACTACACCATCAGGACTCGTATAGTTGTTGCTGTGGAAAGTTATTTTGTATTTCGTGACTTTATCAGTCTGCTGCAAGCAACAGACATCCAGTACTTGACTCTTCCATTATGTATTTAGTGATACCAGCATATATATATATATATATATATATATATATATATATATATATATATATATATACTGTATACCTTTCGGCTTTTTCCCCTTTTACTCGGGAGTCGCCACAGTGGAGATTCGCACGTTTGATTTGGCAGAGGTTTTTACGTCGGATGCCCTTCCTGACACAACCCTTTTTAGCAAGGGACAGAAACATGCTGACGACTTTGCAGCTACTCTTTACGAAAGTCAGCAATGGTTCTTTTACATGAACCTCACACCATAGACAGTGA
>CM045749.1:20544228-20626728 GCA_024760905.1 Plotosus lineatus | reverse complement strand
AGGCCTTCTGCCTGGTACTTCCAACCTCAGCATCCTACTACCAATATACTCACTATCCCTCCTCTGTACATGTCCAAACCATCTCAATCTAGCCTCTCTGACTTTGTTTGAACCCCCAAACCTGAGGATCAGTAATCCAGCACCTTACTGCCGGGCCAATTATGAGGGTTTTTTTTATTTCTATTAAAAGATGGAATAAATTATGATCTGCAGTGAATATTTTAATGGAACCACATAAACGATCTGCCATGCTCAGGAAATTGCTTCGAGTTAATTTATTAAACTCCTATTAGAAGTTGCAATCATCTCCATTCTGTAGTAAAGACTGAAGCAGATGTATGAAAGAAGAATCAAAACTCGTTATGATTTCAATGTCAATGTCATCATATCCCTTTATGAGTGAGAACTCTAGCAGGGTTTTGGTTGCTTTACACATTGAAATTTAAATATTGATCACGGCATTAAGACTTTTCAGAAGCGCTACCAATCCACAGCCCTCAGGACTGCGTGATTCCTCCACGGTCTGATCGGAGTCCTTGAGTTACAGACACAGCAGCAAAGCACTGACTGGATCGAGTCCGGCCTTTTCTCATCACATCTGTGTGTTGGGCGTTTTAACACCACTGCATGTTTGGATTTTACTGCTTTTTGCCTCTTGTGGATGATTCTTTTAAAATTATTGTTATTATTGTTTTAATTTAGAAATACAGTCGGCCCCGTTCTTACGAAAACCCCTGAATACGAAAAATCCAGTTTCCGAAAAACATTTTCCTAAATTTTTGTCCTCTGTATACGAAACAACTTCTTGCCGAAAGCGCCAAACGTGCCATTCAAACATTCAAACACAACATTCAAACAATGCGCAAGCTGCTTTCTCATTGGCTGTCTCCCACAACCCCGCCTCGCTGGCCTCCCATTGGCTAGGAGGGATGACGCAGCTCCCTCCCATTAGCTATTTCTCAACATCCCGCCCCGCTGGCCTCCCATTGGCTACGAGGGATGAGACTGTCGTTCCAATTTTGTTCAAGTCTGTGTGAACCGTGTTCAAGTTTGTGTGTCATTCCAACTGTATTTTTTGGCTCAGGCTTTTAACCTTCAATAAATATTTGTAAGATTATATCTCTGCTAAGAAGACACGGTCAACACACGTGCACACACACACACACACACACACACGCACGCACGCACGCACGCACGCACACAGCTGACTTTGGGCGAGGGCAGAGTACACCCTGGACAGCTTGCCTGGCCATCGCCGGGCGGAAACATGCTGACGGCTTTGCAGCTACTCTTGTCGAAAGTCAGCAACGGTTCTTATAAGCCTCTCACCATAGACCAGGGGTGTCAAACTCATGCCACAAAGGGCCATGTGGCTGCAGGTTTTTGTTTCAACCAAGCATCAGCACATCTGACTTGGCTCATTCAAACAACTGATAAGAGTCTTCAGACATTTGATTGGTCAGTCTCTGGACAGAGCACACAGATTGACCAATCAACTTCCTGAAGACTCTTATCAGTTGTTTGAATGAGCCAAGTCAGGTGTGCTGCTGCTTGGTTGAAACAAAAACCTGCAGCCACATGGCCCTTTGTGGCATGAGTTTGACACCCCTGCCATAGACAGTGAGAGACACGGCCGGCCTTTGATAACCCAGTTAGTGCACCAGGGGGACAATGATAGTCATTTTCTCTCTGTTTGCACTGTGGTTGCAAATTTTTGTGAGTGCAGGAGAGAGTAACTGACTGGTTCCAGAGGTTTACAATCAACTAAAACTCAGAAACTTTGTTTTGTATTAAAACTAAATAATTCCTCAGCTGAAACTATTATAGTTTCACTCATCACTTATTTGCCGAACCACTTTCTCCTGCTATTGGGGTCATGTGGAGGATGGTACATATCTCCGCTAACACTGCGTGATAGTGGGTACACTCTGAACAGATCATTGTCAGATAATCACAGGACACACACACACACACACACACACACACACACACACACCAAACAGCATTTCACACTCACACTCAAACCAAGGGACAATTTGTAACAGTTTGCTTAATGTGACTATTTGCGTACTGTGTGGAAACCAGAGTACGTGGAGGAAACCCACGCCCCCACAAACAGAACATAAAAACTCCACACAGAAACGCCTGGGACTTGAACCCAACACCTTCTTGCTGAGAGGTGGACATGCTAACCGTTACAGCACAATGTCGCACTGATCATTTTTTCAGGATAAAATTAAAACATTTTGAGCATGTGTAAAACTGGAAGGAAATGAAAACTGCTGTGTAATGTAAACTGCTGTGATGGAAAGAAGTGATCTTCGGTCGAGTTCTATGAGGTTTTATAAAGAACTAGAGTGATTTCAGATTGATTTTTTTTCCTACAGGAACTGTATTGGATACTTCATGAGGACTTCCTGGAGACATCATTTGAATCTTTTATCTGTCCGCGCTACAATAGCAAAAGAAAAGCACTAGCACCCCCTACACCCCCACATCCTCTCCCGCCGCCCAAAGTCTCATTGGCGCATACATTTTAAAAAGATGACCCCTTTTGGTCAGGCATGAGGGGTATGACTAATGCTGTATGAGCTGCAGGATGCAGAATATCCAGCAGGGGGAGCCACAATAATGACACTTTCTATGATTTTAAGCACAAGTAACCTTTTGGGGTGATTTGTGCCAAATGTGAATTATACATTAATATCGTATTTGCGGGACATTTAACAGGCTTATGGAGGGAAAAATAATCGTACTGAAAGGTGTGTGTGTGTGTGTGTGTGTGTGTGTGTGTGTGTGTGTGTGTGTGTGTGTGTGTGTGTGTGTGTGAGTGAAGCCAGTCATAGAGAAATACAGTGCTGTCAGAATCTGTAAGAAAGAGAGAGAATTCTCTCTCTCTCTCTCTCTCTATCTATCTATCTATCTATTTATCTATCTATCTATCTATCTCTCCCCCACTCTCTCTCTCTCTCTCCCCCTCTCTCTCTCCCTCCCGCTCTCTCTCTCTCTCTCTCTCTCTCTCTCGCCCTCGCTCTCTCTCTGTCTCTCTCTCTATCTCTCTCTCCCTCCACTCTCTCACTCTCTCTTCTTTAACACTCTCTCTATCTCTACCCCCACTCTCTCTCTCTCTCTCTATCTCTCTCTCCCTCACTCTCTCGCTCTCTCTCTTCTTCAACACGCTCTCTCTCCCTCTCGCTCTCTCTCTGTCTCTCTCTCTCGCTCTCTCTCTCTCTCTATCTCTCTCTCTCCCTCCACTCTCTCACTCTCTCTTTTTCAACACTCTCTCTATCTCTACCCCCACTCTCTCTCTCTCTCTCTCTATCTCTCTCTCCCCCACTCTCTCGCTCTCTCTCTTCTTCAACACGCTCTCTCTCTGTCTCTCTCTCTCTCTCTCTCGCTCTCTCTCTCTCTCTATCTCTCTCTCCCTCCACTCTCTCGCTCTCTCTTTTTCAACACTCTCTCTATCTCTACCCCCACTCTCTCTCTCTCTCTCCCCCCCACTCTCTCGCTCTCTCTCTTCTTTAACATGCTCTCTCTCTCTCTCTCTCTGTCTTTCTCTCTCTCCCCACTCTCTAGGAGCAGTGGTGGTCTAGTGGTATAAGGTGCTGGATCGTTGATCCAAAGGTTGGGGGTTCGAGTTCCACTCTCCACAAGGTTGTCACTGTCCCCCCCAGTGCAGTGAACTGGGTTATCAAAGGCGGGCCATGTCTCTCACTGTCTATGGTGTGAGGTTCATGTAAAAGAACCATTGCCGACTTTCGTAAAGAGTAGCTGCAAAGTCATCAGCCTGTTTCCGCCCTGCGATGGCCTGGCGAGCTGTCCAGGGTGTACTCTGCCCTCGCCCTGAGTTGGCTGGGATGGGCACCAGCCTCCCTGCGACCCTAATTAGGATGAAGCGGTTACAGAAAATGAACCACTTTCTCGCTCTCTCTCGCTCTTCTTCAACACTCTCTCTATCTCTGCCCCCACTCTCTCTCTCTCTCTCTCTCTCTCTCTCACACCCCTTCCACTCTCCACTTGTGTGTGTGTGTGTGTGTGTGTGTGTGTGTGTGTGTGTGTGTGTACACTGTCCAAGACGTAGCATAACAATGAGACTGTGCGATGGCCTTTGATTTGACACGTATTGATTTGAGATATGACGTTTGTGAATTGCTTGAGCTCGTCCCAGATCCTCACCAGGAGATTTCTCAAACACACAGCACCCCATCAATGCATTACTTGGAAGGATCTGCCTTTCTCTCTCTCTCTTTCTCTCTTTCTCTCTCTCTCTCACACGCACACACATATACACACACACACACACACACACACACACACACACACACGCACACACACACATCAGTTCCATTTTGTTGAGCACCCATAAGTGTGCACTTATTAGGATTTAGTCCCATTTAAAGGAATTGAAAGTACTGTATCTGATTTCATGCACATCTGAGGAAGACAGCTTTGTTCAAAAAGCAAAAATAAATAAATAAATAGTTATGACAACAAGAACCTATAAATATTATCCAGACGGATTTCACAGTGTCAGTCATTAAGCAGCCTTTATATTTAGAGATATAATTTCAGCCAATCAAAAAAAAACAAACAAAAAAACCCCGTCTTGGTTGGGACTGGCCGTGACATTGATCTGGCCAAACATGAGAAGTTGATCTATGTCGTGTGCTGTCGTAATAGTCAGATAGATTGTTACAGTGTCGACTGCAGGATTTATTGTGTTTATCTCACACCAGAGACGTTGCTCAGTTCGGAGTTAGTTTCACATCGAGTCTCGTTGAGTTCTCTCCTTTTCTCTTCACTCGGCTCCACGGCGGCCGCAGGCGAGTGTGCTTGACATGTTAATATCATAACAATGAGTGGAACTCATTCATTGTCTGAACCGCTTAATCCTAATTAGGATCGCAGGGAGGCTGGTGCCCATCTCAGCCCACTCAGAGCGAGGGCAGGGTACACCCTGGACAGCTCGCAGGGCCATCGCGGGGCCAACACTGACACAACCATTCATACTCACACCCACAGGCAATTTGGAACAGCCAAATATCCCACTGTGCATGTTTGTGGACTGTGGGAGGAAACCGGAGTACCCAGAGGAAACCCACGCAAGCACGGGGAGAACATACACACTCCACACAGAAACACTTGTGAGATGGACGTGCTAACCGCGACGACGCCACCGTGCTACCAATGAGTGTAACTGTGGAGTTTATTTACATGAGCTCGGTATTTGCAGACTTTATCATTTTGATTTGTTTCAAAACAAATGAACACAGATCAGAAACCTGCCACGAGAGTAGCTGCAAAGCCGTCGGCGTATTTCCGCCCTGCAATGAGCTGTCCAGGGTGTACTCTCCCCTCGCCCAGAGTCGGCTGAAATGGGCACCAGCCTCCCCGCGACCCTAATTAGGATGAAGCAGTTCATCGCCTGGAGTCGGCTGGGATGGGCGCTAGCCTCTCCATGACCCTAATTAGGATTAAGTGATGACAGAAAATGAATGAATATGAAAAGCACATGGCCATGTGGGACAGAACATCACAAACTTTAAAACTTCAAGAAAAAAACAACTACGTACACAAAATACAGTGAATTCTGGTGCAGGAGTCCCACTCACCTCGATGAGTACAAATCAATTGGCTTATTTTACTGGGGCTTCATCTCTCTCTCTCTCTCTCTCTCTCTCTCTCTCTCTCTCTCTCTCTCACACACACACACACACACTCACTCACGTTTTCTCTCTCTCTCTCTCTCTCTCTCTCTCTCTCTCTCTCTCTCTCTCTCACACACACTCACGTTCTCTCTCTCTCTCTTTCTCACACTCTCTCTCCATCCCACTCTTTCTCCCCCACTTTATCTCTCTCTCTCCCCACTTTCTCTCTCTCTCTCTCTCTCTCTCCATCCCACTCTCTCTCCATCCCACTCTCTCTCCCCACTTTCTCTCAATCTCTCCCACTTTCTCTCTCTCTCTCTCTCTCTCTCTCTCTCGCTCTCTCTCTCTCTCTCTCTCCCTCTCTTTCTCTCTCTCTCTCCCACTTTCTCTCTCTCTCTCTCTCTCTCTCACTCTCTCTCCAACTATCTCTCTCTCCCCCACTATCTCTCTCTCCCACCATCTCTCTCTCTTTCTCTCCCACTATCTCTCTCTCTCTCTCTCTCTCTCTCTCCCCCACTATCTCTCTCTCTCCCACCATCTCTCTCTCTTTCTCTCCCACTATCTCTCTCTCTCTCTCGCTCTCTCTCTCTCTCTCTCTCTCTCTCTCTCTCTCTCTCCCACTATCTCTCTTTCTCTCACTCGCTCTCTCTCTCTCTCTCTCTCTCTCTCTGTCTGTCTCACTCTAACAAGCACTAATGAAGCAGCGACTGGTCACAAACTCGAAGCATGGCAGGTTTGTAGGCGGGGCTTGACATTGTAGTGCAGTGGAATATTGTGGCATCTATTTTGTTTTCTTATATGTTTTTCGTGACGGTTTTCTGTGGTCCACATCACAGAGTAAGTAATACAGGGATCCCTCACTTTCCGCGGTTAATTGGGACCGAGATCCCCCTGTGACCGTTGAATTCCGCGAAGTAGGATCGACCCCCACGTCTGACGTATGCGTACACGTATATAATCTCAATAAATACATATTCAACGCTATAGATGCTTATAATAACAATTAAACATTCAAAAATAATGCATAAGATGTAAATAAAATATAAACACACACATACAGAGGCGCACATCACATCAAAATGTGAGTAGTTCTGTTGGGGGGTTTTGGGTTGTTTTTTTTGTTTGTTTTTGTTTGTTTGTGGGGTTTATTTGCATAATAGGCCTTGTTTTTGCAGCATGTTCCTTAACTTTCCCCCTATTCTTCCTTATTCTTTAATGTGATGAATATTTAAAAAAAAAAAACACGTTGCACTGAAGCCGCATGAATTGAAGCGCGAGGTAGCGAGGGCTCCCTGTGTACCGAAGTGTATTATAAAATACAACAACTGTGGCAAGAGTGCATTAATTGTTGCACTTGGAGGCCATTTTGAGACTCAAACAGTGACAAAGGACTCATCTGCCTGCCCGGAAGTGTTGATGAGCCAAATAGAACGGAGCCACTGCTTTGGCTGCACATAGATCGGAGTTAATTGAAAAGCAAAACATGGTCTCCAGCTCATTTTGATAGAAACAGACATTTTTTTTTTTTGTAATTTTATTCATTTATTCTTTTGTTTGTTTGCAGGGCTACAGCTGATTGGTGGAAATGGTGGTAGTGTGTGTATCATTTTAGATGGAAATTTTGGGGGAGAATTTAATTTAAAATTGTGAAATAGTTTGATGTTTTGAATATTGTCATCTGTTATGAGCACTACCAATGAATACACACACACACACACACACACACACATCCTTCGGTCTCCACCCAAGCACAAGACTGACATCCAGAGTGAGACGTACAGAGAGTGTGAGTTTGAAGAGAAGAGAAAGAAGGTGTTGATTAGTGTCACTCAGAAGCGCCTCCAGCTTGATCGCTGAACTACTGAGAGAAAGAGCGAGAGAGGAATATATGGCAAAGAGAGATCAGCTATGAGCGGAGAGAGGAAGTGAGGTAGCACCTCATTTAGCCTGATACCCGCTACAGTCAGTCCCTGAAAAAGAAAGTGTGAAGTGTTAAAAGTGGGCAACCTCCTCCACCCTCCGTAACCGCATCTGTATCCGATATACACAGTTATAGTGAAGAAGAAGAAGAAGAAGATAAAACAGACCTGAGGAGATGAAGCCAAGTTTTAATGTTTTTCACATATTTACTGTTAAACTCGTACACGAGAACATGTGAGCGCCACACAACATAACCGCTGTAAGGCTGATGTACGAACCACAATACCACCGTGACACCTGATTTAAGGGCAGAACGTCAAAATTAATATCATGATTTATCAGGATTTATATATTGCATGACTTGTTTTGTTTTATTATGAAACTAATTTGAACAACACAGACATTTACAACCAGAGGCCAATGTAAATTGCATGCTATATGTTTAACAGGCGAATGCTGAGTTGTGTATAATGCACTCACTTGGCAAACTAGAAAGCAAACCAGTTTGTGACTTCACTCGCCCAGAAATAAACACGCAACATCGTGTGTGATCCTATCAAAGCACGTTATACCTTTCAATCACATCACAAAGTCTATGTTTCGCAATCTATTCACACACACACACACACACACACACACACACACACACACACATATATATATATATATAATTATAATATATATATACATATATATTATATTTATATATAATTATACACACATATATATATATAATTATATATAATATATATTAAGCGGTTCTGAAAATTAATGAATGAACACACACACACACACACACACATATATATATATGTGTGTGTGTGTGTGTGTGTGTGTGTGTGTGTGTGTGTGTGTGTGTGTGTTCATTCATTAATTTTCAGAACCGCTTAATCTTAATTCGGGTCGCAGGGAAGATGGTTCCCATCTCAGCCAACTCTTGGAGATGGCAGAGTACACCCTGGACAGCTTGCTAGGCCATCACAGGGCAGAAACTCCCTGACGGCTGTGCAGCTAATTTTGTTGAAAGTCAGCAATGGTTCTCTTACATGAATCTCACACCATAGACAGTGAGAGACATGGCCGGCCTTTGATAACCCAGTTAGCTGCACTGGGGGACTTTATAATTACAGTAATCTTATTTACTGCTTACTTCTGGTCAGTAGAAATAGTATGATGTGGTCTTGGTTAATTGCGCTTAGTAATGAAAAATTTCACGGTCGCAATGCAAATAGGACTTGATATTGCAACAGGGCTGAAAATGTTGTCAGTGCAAAAAGAAGAATTGTCCAACATGGCAGGAATAAAAACATCATACAACCAATAACTATATTGGGTACATTACCGTGAAAAATGTCAGTGGTATTTCTTGAGGCGGGAAGAAAAAAAATCATCAGCTATCACCCTGAGGCGTCCCAGATTCCAGGATAAAATATCATGTAAATACTGCTTATGGTCTTTTGTTTTAAATCCATTTAAGATTATACCAACCTCGAACCTTTTCATTAAATTCTTCTTCTTCTCTTTTAGCAACAGAGAAAGTTGGATCTCCTGACCATCACTAATCCAGGTGAGTAAAAGCCGCTGTATATGTGTGTCTCTGTGTGTTTTCTTAATTATAAAGAACATACTTAAGTACTCGTGAGCATCCAAATACAAAAGAAGTCATTTCAGGAGTTGAATAGAACTACAACATTCAACATCAGTGGTTCGAATGCATGGTCTCCAGTGTGGTGATGGGGAACTCAAGACTTCTGCAGGAGCATCTGGGTGATGGTACTCAGCGTAGTCCGAGCACACAGAGAGACAGATGGGGAAGTCTGGAAGAATGCAGTGCCCATATGTCTAAAATCTTGGGCTGCTCTAATGCACTTTGATTAAAATAACATTTATGGAAAGCATGCTGAGTGGGCTAATTTCCACAGCTTCACATGGCATCTGTTCCCCCAAACTGCTCAGACTGTACCGCTGACCTTCACCTGTATAAGCAGAGCCACTTTGGGGCTCGGTTTCTTCACAAGTACATTTTCCACCTAATTTGGCACCTGGGTATTTTTTTTTTTTTTTTTTTTTTTGCTGAACTACAATATAATCAACCATTAGAGGGAACTAAACCAATCCCATGTCACAGGTCATGAGATAATGTACAAGCATCTCTCAACTGCATTTAAAACATGAAGTAATGTACCACTGATGAGAACTTCTCAGTTCAGATTGAACCAGAATCCAGTTTAATTTCCTTGTAGGTCCCGGGCTCAGGTGCTTCTGTGGGGCCGCCGCATATTCTCCCGTGTATGTGAGGGTTTCCCTTCGGGCACTCCAGTTTTTTCCACAGACCAAAGACATACACATTAAGCAAATTGCTGTTTGGTTTGGTGTGTGTGTGTGTGTGTGTGTGTGTGTGTGTGTGTGTGTGTGTGTGTGTGTGTGTGTGTTTCCCTGTGATCGTCTGGTGAGCTGTTCAGGGTGTACAACGCCTTCACCCAGTGTCATTTTAGACAGGCATCAGCTTCACAACCTCCTCCATCCTCACAACCCTAGTAGTAGTAGTTACAGTGGAACCTCGGACTCTTTACTCAAATCTGCCTTGGTTTTCGAACAAATGATCAGAGTTGGAACGGAGCAGAGTCGAGTGTGTTGAATGCTGTTCAGTGTTCAGCACTTTGAACAGCCAATGAGAGAGAGTCTCGTGCTGTGTATCGTGTTTATTCATTACATTACGACTACTTTAACCCGTAACCCTGAGTCCTGAGAACAGCAGCAGCAGTAATTCTACTGGAAAGGAAAAGAGAAAAGTCGTGAGAACGTGAAAGAATCAACTGCGATCAAGAGACAGAGAAGGGGGAAAACCGCCACGCCCCCTCAAAGCAATAACCCGTCCCCATCTCTCCCGCCCCATCCATTCACATACGCTGACACATCGCAAACAGAAAGGTATGTATTGTAAACAAATACAGTACATAATTAGATTAATTATTACATACTACAGTGGTACCTCACCTTACAATAGGCCCAGCAAACGAAAAATCCATAGTTACGAAAAACATTTTCCAAAATTTTTTGTCTCTGTATACAAAACATGTTCTCCTTACGAAAACACGCCAAAAACGCCATTCAAACATTAAAACGCGCCATTCAAACATTCAAACAATGCACGAGCTGCTCTCCCATTGACTATCTTCCAACATCCCACCCCGCTGGCCTCCCATTAGCTAGGAGGGACAACGTAAGTCAAAAATGACTTAACTCGAATTAGCTTGTCGCTAGGCTAGCCTAGGCTAGGCTACGCCAAATTTACTTGTATAATATTATATGTTTCTGTTTTAAACCCTATGTATGATATTACATACGCTAAAATATGCTTCTTAAACACATTCTATAGATAGTCTTTCTCGTTAATACAGTAATAATGCACTAAATTTTAATAAGGATTAAGTAAATTTTTTAAAATTTTGTGCTATGATAATATTTATGAATGAATAAAGTGCATAGACTCCTTACCAGAAGCTAGAGAAGATGCAGGATGTTTGAGTGACATCATAGCGCTTAAATAATTATTAAAAAAACACACTAAAAAGACTTGAATTCACAATTCAAGCAATCGTGTTGATGACGTGTGCGAAGGAGGGAAAAAAAAAAGAGGTGTACACATCATCTGCAACCAATCAGAAGGAGGAAGAAACAAAAGCTCTCAGCCATTGGCTAAATGTGAATCATGTGCCCGTAATGTTGTGATGATGCGTATGTATAATTTGCCAGAGCTGCCGCTAATTCAGTGCTTCTCAAATACTGTAGTGGGGTGCGATTATTTTTTTTGGAAATCCACCTATCATCCTCCTAATCCATAACTGGGTCAGTACACATGGAGGCACATCATCGCAGAAGGAGTATTATAAAAATAAATAAATAAATAAAATAAAATAAAGCTTACCAGGCTCAGTAAAATCAGAAGAGAACATACAAGAGCAGAAAATACGACTCACTAGTTTGTTTAATCAATTCAAAAGTCGATGGAAAAAGTCCACGTGTTCTCATCACCGAAAAGAGAAATTAAACAGTCATTCATTCATTTTATGATCTGTATCACTTCCCAAAGTCCATACGCAAAGACATCCGAGGCACGAACCCTGGCGAGAGTGATAACACTAATACCATCATATATTAAACGGATTTACAGGTTAAAATAAAAGGGCAAATAAAAGTATTTTGTGGGAGGCGCAGTAGTTAGAATATCTGCCAAACAGTAAGAAGGTCCTGGGTTCAAATCCCCAGGTTCAGTTTCACCCAGCAATGGTCTGGCAAGCTATTTAAGGTGTGCCATATCTTTGTATAGAATCCGCTGAGATAGGCTTCAGCCTCCCCATGACCCTGGCATGATTAAACTGTTCCGCGAATGATGCTAATGCTTAATAAAGAGGCTTTTTTTATTTATTTAAATGTTTATTAACTGGCCAGCGTTTTTTTTTTTTTTTTTTTTTTTTCCTTCGACTTTCATTATATGTTTGAAATGAGCAGCTTTTTTGTTCTTTTTCAGTCCAGGCAATCATGTGAAATCCCTCGCAGTGTTAATTTACATAAGATATAAGTGCAGTAGATAATGATGGGATTGAAATGTACCTCAGCCAGTGGGGACCTTTTAAATGTACTTAATAACTTTGATATAGAAAAAAAAAAAGAATTATTTCACCGTGAAAGGTGAGAAACCTTTTTTTTTTTTTTTTTTTTAAAGAGTGTCATTCCTTTTGTGTGGTAGAACACGTGGGCTGTTTGTATACATGTTTATTTGAATGCAGAGAATGTCTTTATGTGGTTTTAACCCTGTTTTATCTGTATGGAGCGTGTAGGGAGATATTTTTTGCAGTTTGTAAAACATCTGGTGCACTGAAATGACTCGGGGAGATAAAGTACTGACACATAGGACACACTAACCTTCTGCGTATAACCGTGTGTGTGTGTGTGTGTGTGTGTGTGTGTGTGTGTGTGTGTGTGTGTCCGTGTGTGTGTGTGTGTGTGTGTGTGTGTGTGTGTGTGTGTTTGTGTGTGTGTCTGTGTGTCTGTGTGTGTGTCCATATGTGAGTGTGTATGTGTGTCTGTCCATGTGTGTGTGTGTGTGTGTGTGTGTGTGTGTGTGTGTGTGTGTGTGTGTGTGTGTGTCTGTCTGTCCATGTGTGTGGGTGTGTGTGTGTGTGTGAGTGTGTGTGTGTGTGTGTGTGTGTGTGTGTGTGTGTCCATATGTGTGTGTGTGTGTGTGTGTGTGTGTGTGTGTGTGTGTGTGTCCATATGCGGCGTGTGTGTGTGTGTGTGTCTGTCCGTGTGTGTGTGTGTGTGTGTGTGTGTGTGTGTGTCCGTGTGTGTGTGTGTGTGTGTGTGTGTGTGTGTGTGTTTGTGTGTGTGTGTGTGTGTGTGTCTGTGTGTGTCTGTGTGTGTCCATATGTGAGTGTGTATGTGTGTCTGTCCATGTGTGTGTGTGTGTGTGTGTGTGTGTGTGTGTCTGTCTGTCTGTCCATGTGTGTGGGGTGTGTGTGTGTGAGTGTGTGTGTGTGTGTGTGTGTGTGTGTGTGTGTGTGTGTGTGTGTGTGTGTGTGTGTGTCTGTCTGTGTGTGTGTGTGTGTGTGTGTGTGTGTGTGTCCATATGTGGGTTTGTGTGTTGTGTGTGTGTGTGTGTGTGTGTGTGTGTGTGTCTGTCCATGTGTGTGTCCGTGTGTGTCTGTGTGTGTGTGTGTGTGTGTGTATGCGTGTGTGTGTGTGTCTGTGTGTGTGTGTGTAGCTTCATGCACATCTCCCGATAGTAAAACACGTATGTAAACGTGTATGAAGATCAAGTAATATTGCCATGCTTGGTTTTTGGAGGTGTTTGGGATTCTTACACTGTTCACGTTGCTCTCTTTTCACATTTCTAATGACTTTCTTTCTTCCCTACACTCACCATAGAGGGGGCTCCAATACCCTGGCCCCTCATTAGCTCCTCCATGTGAAGTACACTTCACCCCCCAGCCCTTGTCAGCCCCCATTTAATTGGACACTTGAGCGGCACGATGTGCATCTAGCTCTATTGAAGCCTGACATTTCAAACTGCTGACCTTTCTTGCACAGCGCAGCTAAATAATGATTAGACCTGCACATTGTTCATCCACAAAGCCAGGCCTGAATGCAGCTCTGCATACAGGCCAAAGAAAAGAAGAAGAAGGAGAAGAAGACGAGCAGGAAGAGAAAGATGAGACTGAAGCAAAGGCGAAATAAAAATAGTTTTTGGCTAAAGTGAGGGACTGAGAAGTTCTGCGGCTTCGGTGGTCATAGCCAGAAAATTGAGTTCAGCCATCTTTTCAGAGGCTTTTGTCAATCTATTGATTTAAATGCCCTTTTCATATCAGCAGACTCCAAAGTGATATAGTGTGTTGCTCGAAAACGAACGTTGCCCGGTTTGTGTTTATTCTTTCTTCCCTCACTTTCTCACTCTCCACTATTACAGAAAAAAAAAAGGTCAATTACATTCATGAGTCTTGGAGGGATCGGCGAGCCTGCCGGCCAGAACAGAGATAATAGGCAACCTCCATATCTCCTCTAATTCTGTTCCTCTTTCTCCGTGGGAATTCTCTGGAAACACACACACACACACACACACACACACACACACACACACACACACACACACACACACACACACCTCCATGTTAATGTATTTGATCTCTCCAAGTTCCTCCTTATTTTTCATTTAATCGGATGATTTCCACACCCGGCACAGCTCAAAGCGAGACGCCCTTTCTAAACACAGTTAAGTAAAATCCACTTTGTTTCCTTTTTGCCTCAGTTTCTGAAATCTCAGCAAATCTTTCCAGGCATCTCCTCTCTCTCTCTCTCTCTCTCTCTCTCTCCCTCTCTCTCTCTCTCTCTCTCTCTCTCTCTCTCTCTTGCTCTCTCTCCTTCCGAATGTTGGCCTCAGGCTGAGTGATGCAGGGATGGTATCTCGACACCCTGACTTCCTCCTCTGTCTGTATAATGCTGTAATGCCTTCCCATGACCAATACTGCTAAAGTGCCGGCCTGTTGCTCTGTTGTTGTCTGTCGTTGCCCATAATACAGGGAAAGGAGAGAGAAAACTAGATGACCAATTTAAAATGATTGTATATAGCAGCTGACAGGGGACATCAATTATAAAACACTATTAGACCAGTTGTGATGAAATCCCGTAATTGCCCAAATTATAGCCTTTCCACAGCGATTTGCACGGTGCATATCCGGAGACTTCATCATTAATGACTTTATAATGCTTATGAGGAAAAACAATTGTGTTAAAAACGTAGCTGAGAGAAAATGATGTGTGTTCAAGGATGGGGACTGAGAGAGAGAGAGAGAGAGAGAGAGAGAGAGATAAAGCATCTGGTTTTGCCATCGGCCACTGGACTATTTTTTTTCAGCTGATTTTTTTTTTTTTCTTTTGCGAAATGCACATGGAGAAGCGTGGCGAAATCAGTGTGAGTGAGTTAATGAAGAGAGAATTAATGCATTAATGTATCAGGCTAAGATATGAGGTGTGTGTGTGTGTGTGTGTGTGTGTGTGTGTTGTGTTGTGGGTGCTCCTGAGAAGATCTGTACTATTACAGCGTTATTTAAAATATGTCTGAATTCCAAGCCCTGAAGCTTTTTTTTTTTTTTCCCCGATGACTGCTGCCTCCCAGTTTATACCCCAGTCTTACAAATAACACAATTTCACGCCTTCTTCACATAATCAGCCATGAGCTTTCCATTTTCCATGTGAAAAACAAAAACAACAAACACTCGAAAGATGCTAAATGAAAATGCATTGTACTGCCGCTATTAACTTGTCTTTTCCTTTTCAAGAACCCGTGCCAGCATGAGAAAGAGAGGGAAAGAGAGGCAAATATTTGAGAAAATGTAAACAACATTTTAAGGGCCTCTCTAGCATGACAGCCGAGACAATGGTGGCAATTTCTTTGTCACCGTGGACACTGGCTGTTTCTGTGTGCCGCAAATCCATAAAAAAAAAAAAAAAAGCATAATTTCAGGTTGAGGGACCTTTTGTTATTTCCTGTTTGAGTGTGTGTAATGGAGGTAGGTGCTGATGGGGCTTTGTAGTGCGTTGAGGTGGTGGATGGCAGCAGACCTAAGGGCAAGATAGAGAGACAGGAGCAAGAGTAAGGAACAGATAAAAGGCCAAAGAAAGAACAGAAAAAAAAAAAGAGCATCACCGCCAGCCGTCCTCTTTTCATTCTATCAGTGCTGAGCCTGTTCACTTGCTGCTGGCTTCGTTAAAATGGTGATACGGTTACCTAGTTACCAGCAGGTCTTGTTTGCAGGGTCACTTCATTAGCTCCGTGCTGCCTCTGCGGCAGAACGGTATGTGTTGGCTCAACAAAGAGCAGCGAGCTGTCACTCGCAAGCCGTTGCTCTCTGCCGCAGCTGCTTATCAGAATGGCACGCGTGCACACACACACACACACACACACACACACACACACACACACACACACACACACTCACACACACACACACACACAAACCTCCCCTGAAGATGTTTGCATGCCTTAACGGACAGTGATAAGCCTTGTTGTCCTGCTGTCAAATTAGCATACCTACTATATCTGGATGAGAAATTAGTCACTCCGTATAAACATGGTGTCGTCTCTCATTAGGCTCATGGAGGAACTAGTACTGCGTAGCGCGCATATTCAGAAGAAGACAAGCATTGAGGCATGATGGCATCTCAGGTGTTCAACATGGTGACATTGGTTTTTATATTATGGCAAATCACAACTGAGGAGCTACTGCAATTAGCAATGTCAGAACCTCATGTACACAACCCTTCAGATCAGTGACCTCCAATAAATAGGTCAAGTCCTTTACACCCGAGCCATAGTGGCTCATCGGACCGCTGCTTATCCCCGGTTTCCATAGCGTGAAGCGACTAGCAGTTCAACTGCTTCTGGATGGGACGCTAGTCCATCGCAGGTTACCTTCCCAGTTTCTTTTTACTGGTCCCCATTTATACTGCTGGGTGAACAGAGACACACTTGTGTTAGGGGTCTTAGCACAGTGGGGGTCTAACTGGGATTCGAACACACAACCTCCTGATCATGAGCACAGCACCCTAACCATGACGCCACCGGCCCCACTTCCATTAAATAAAATAGTATTAAAACCATTCAACTTATATTTACAATATTTGGCAGACTCGCTTTCCCAGAGTGACTTACAATTCTAATTTTTATACAACTGAGCATTAAGGGTCGTGCTCAAGGGCCCAACAGTGGTGACAGCGGGGATTGACCTGTTGAAATTCGTATCAGTTATGTATCGCGTTCACCGCTAAGCCACAACTGCGTTCAAACCTTTTCAGCATTGTTTAAGCCCTGTGCCATCCCTTTTGACTTCTTCTCGTATTTTGAAGACGCTAAATTTGCAGTAAGCGTTTACCAGATTCGTCCATGTCTTCTTTTCTTTTCGGCTTGTTCCCTTTTGTTTTGTTTTTTTTGTTTTTTTTCAGGGGTCGCCACAGCAAATCATCTGATTCGCATATTTGATTTGGGATGGGTTTTTATGTCAGATGCCCTTCCTGACACGACCCTTTAGCATGGGGGCAGAAACACGCTGACAACTGTAACATAGACACTGAGAGACATGGTCGGCCTTTGATAACCCAGTTCGCTGAACTGGGGGGAGGGGGGGGGGGGGGGACTCGAACCCCCAACCTTAGGATCAGCGATCCAGCGCCCTGCACCACCAGGCCACCACCGTCCACAGCAGCTGAGGATGAAATAAGTAAACAACCTCGTAGTTCATGCTAATACAGCTAAAAAAAAAATCATATTTGAAAAGTTACTCGTGAGGTATTGGTCCTTCTCTAGTCGGATCGATAGTGCGGGCCCTGGAGTGAGCGTGATCCTCGCGAAGTGCATTGAACAGGCCTGAAGTTTGAGCACTAGTTCAGCACTGCTCATTTGTTCATTTAAGGGAAGATCAATGGTCCATCGTCTGTGTCACAGAGAATACACAGTGGGTTGGCACACCAGCAGTGATACCCTTCTGAATATTTGATGTGGGTGTAGGTGAGGGGATTGAGGAGGAGGAGGGGGGGGGGCACAATATAGTTTTGCAGCTGTTCTCTCTGTCAGTTATGCAGAGGGTCTCAGGGCGACAGACATTAGTAATCGATGGCGCTCCATTGCGGCCTGTTTTGAGGCCACTTTTCATTTCATGGGCTATCACTTTTTTTTTATTATTGGGTTGATGCCATCACGGCCAATTAATTATTCATGATGTGCTAATTTGGGGACAAAATAAAGTAATGTAATTAAGACCGGTTCAATTAAACACCAGAGGATCTGTGCTGGCTAAGTTGTTTATCAATATAAGATGAAGGCGCCAAACAGCTCCGTTCTTGATCGACCCTGACTGTCTTTGCTCCCCGAACATACTGGACTCTTTATTTTAAAGCATATTTGTAATGCTCTCTAAATGATCCTGCTGTCTCCTGCGGGCTTCAGAAAGTCTGGCAGAAGCAGCAGGAAGTGAGCATGCCAGACGTTTGGCTCTTACTTAGGCAGTGATCATACTCGCACAAACACACAGCCGCGTACACACACGGGCACCTGTGCAATCGTCTGTCTTTCTCCCAAACTGGCACAGGTGCAGCATTTTGATTGGCCATGTGCTAATGGCTAATATGTTTGCGCCTAATGCCAATGTCATAACACCTCATATTTATCTCTCTCTATCATCATCATGATCATCATCACCATCATCATCATCCTCATTTGGCAAATTGCTAGTACCTCACCCAACAACCGGACATTTTTAAATTCCAGTCACACAGTACCTACCTCCCTGTCGTGAGCCCAGCTCCATCAGCCACATCATTATAGAGATTATGCCATGTCTTTTATTAAATGGCGGTTAATGTATCACCAATAAAGATGAATGAGGGGAGCTGAGAGACTCTAATTGGAGGGACATGATGTCTGACTCAGTGTCGGCAACCACATCTGCAGTGCCAAACTCTTCACGAGTCTCCATCATCTAGGTCTTCACTGTGTGTGGCTGTGCAAACAGATGCTAATGTCAAACGATCTTGTGTTCTGTAACCTTCGTTGGCTGTGTGGACATTGTGTGGACATTACACAGTATACACAGTATATATTGGCTACAGACTGATTGGCTGATGATATTTGTGGAATGTTTTCGGAAAACCCATGAGATATTTCTCTGGCTGAATTCTGGCAAACATCCATCGGGAAAAATCGTAACCTCAACTTGAAGAAGTCTAAGACGCTCCATATGGTGAAATGTATATAAAACATCTGGCCATCACAACCATAGTTTGATCTTCCAAAATCTGTTGTCATCATAGTAAGCAGACAGTTATAGGGATGTCAATAACTGTGAATGCTTATATATTACAATAATTTCTTTTCACGAGAACTCTGGGGGTGGCACGGTGGCGCAGTGGTTAGCACATCCACCTTCACGCAAGAAGGCCCTGGTTTGAGTCTTGGGCTCAGGTGTTTCTGTGTGGAGTTCTGTGTTGCATGTTCTCCCTGTCCTATGGGATTCTTCTGGCTACTCTGGTCCCTTCCCCCCACAGTCCAAAAGTATGTACAGTCGGCTGAGATGGGCACCAGCCTCCCAACGACCCTAGTTTGGATTAGAAAGTGATGAATGAATGAATGAATGAATGCATAGAACCAGGTCTAGACATATCTCAGCATGACACAACCTCTACACTGAAAGTGAGCTCCAGGAAAGTTTATCAAGTTTGGAATGGACTAATTTGAGTGTCCTGGACTTTTGTCCTCTACTCTGGACCTGACCTCAACTCCATTGTAAAACCTTTGGATTTCCAGGACATCACTGACATCAGTGTCCATGCTTACTATTGATATTCTGGCTGAATGAGCACAGACCCCACAACCATGCCGTAGAACCTACGAGAACATCTTGGCAGAAGAGTGGGGGTTGTTATAACAACGCTGATCACCAAGCACATACTGTTTGAGTATTATTGGTCATGTGTCTATATATACAGTATTTTTGCTATATGATGTATATTTTACAACGCTAAACTCGAAGTGTTTGACTCTTTTCAGTGTTGTCTCTTGCTGCAAAGATGATGTCATGCAAAGAGCCATTTTCACCCTCAAGTAAAACCTCAAAAATATCTCGAAGCTTGCTAGCGAGGTGTTTTCCTTGGATTATGAGATTTGTCAAGTAATGGTCCTGAGCCTGATCAGTCCACTTTATATTCAGATGGTGGTCCTCAGAATGTCACCAATGCTCCTGCACCACAGGTGGATGAACATTAATTTTTAGGAAGCCAAATTTTTACATCCCAGAGCTGTCCCTCTGGTTGAGATAGCATGCAAAAGATAAATCGATTTTACTCAGAAAATAAAGCTGATGGTGTATCACAGAATGCACATTCTTGTTCTGACTGCACTTCCCATCATCTATTGCACTGCTGTCAATCACCTGACTTCTGATTCACCTCTGATCACCTGCTCAAAAACAAGGTATGAGGACTTGTTATGATCGTTGTAAAGTATAGCTCTGTGTGTTTTCTTACAATCTCTACCAGGCATTATTTATTCTGCGAGTGTTTCCAGTATATGACCGAGGTTTTCTTTTTGTTGCTGATTATCTGCCTGGTTTATGACATTTTGTTTACATGCACTGTATGCTCTCTGCCTGCCTAACTTTCCTTGCCACTGGATTATCTTTACTGTGCTGTCTGCCTGATCGAGCGACCTCTGCCTGTCCCACGTTTTGATTTGTCTGCCTCGATCTCCTTATTAAAACTTGTATTCTGCATATTACGTCAGAGATTGAAATGTTGAGGTTCTCTTTGGGAGTAACGAGGATGGATAGGATCAGGAATTAGTACATCAGAGGGACAGCATATGTAAGAGGTTTTGGAGACAAAGTCAGAGAGGCTAGATTGAGATGGTTTGGACATGTACGGAGGAGGGATAGTGAGTATATTGGTAGTAGGATGCTGAGGTTGGAACTACTAGGCAGAAGGTCTTGAGGAAGACCAAAGAGAAGATTTATGGATGTGCTGAAGGAGGACATGAAGGTAGTTGGAGTAAGAGTAGAAGATATAGGTATAGGATATAGGGTGGTGGATCGCTGATCCTAGGGTTGGGGGTTTGAGTCCCACTCTCCACAAGGTTGTGACTGTCCCCCCCAGTGCCGCTAACTGGGTTATCAAAGGGCGGCCATGTCTCTCACTGTCTATGGTGTGAGGTTCATGTAAAATAACCATTGCTGACTTTCGTAAAGAGGAGCTCCAAAGCCATCAGTGTGTTTCTGCCCCTTGCTAAAAAAAAAAAAAAAAAAAAAAAAAAGGGTTGTGACAGGAAGGGCATCCGATGTAAAAACCTATGCCAAATCAAACATGCGAATCAGATGATCCGCTGTGGCGACCCCTGATAAAGGGAAAAATCCGAAAGGAAAAGATGATGATTAGGGTTGCAAAGAAGCTGGAGCCTATCCCAGCCAGTTCCAGGCAAAGGCAGGATACACCCTCATTAGCTCCCCAGCCCATCACAGGAGCCAACACACACAATCATGCACACTTCTACTCACACCTGTGGGCAATCTAGAACAGCAAATCAGCCCCGTGTGAATGTCATTCGACTGTGGATAGCAACCGGAGTACCCGGAGGAGACCCACAGACTTACAGGGAAGAACATGCAAATTTCACCGAGAATCGCCCTCCTTGTTCCCGGGACTCGAACCCGGAACCTTCTTGCAGTGATACAGACTTGCTAACCACTAGTGACTCCCAGGTGTTTATATTTATGTGGTAAAATGTGAGATGAGATGAATTGAGATTTTCTTTCCGCTTTTTCCGTTTATCAGGGGTCACCACAGCGAATGATTGAATGATTCGCGCTTTGGATTTGGCATAGGTTTTTACGTCGGATGCTCTTCCTGACACAACCCTTAAGCAAGGGACAGAAACACGCTGACGGCTTTGCATCTCCTCTTTACAAAAGACATGGTCCGCCTTTGATAACCCAGTTACAGTAGCAGTACTGGGGGGGGCGGGGGGGGGGGGGGGCAGTGACAACCTTGTGGAGAGTGGGACTCAAACCCCCAACCTTCGGATCAGCGATCCCTCTACCACCACTGCCCTTATGTACACGATAAAATGTATGTGTGCATTATAAGAATTCATCATGTGAGGCTGTTCATTCCGACAGATTGAATTCTATTTTCTGATCAATGATCAATTCAGTATGAATCTTTTTATTGTAACTTGTTATTGATTTGGCCATTTCATTGGAAGTGGGATTGTTTCCGTGTTCCTTGAGCCGGATGATAATTTTGGTGTTTTTCATTTCTGATTTTTATATGCTTGAAGTGATTTATACACAAAGGACTCCGAAAGAGCAAGAGAGGACCAGGTTTATATTAGACTTCATTTCGACTTGGTTCTCTCCATATTTCTTTCGTTCAGCGTGGACACTGGGGTACTTGGTTTTGCTCCGGGTTCACTTGAATGCCTCAGCTCTGGGATGTAGAGAGGCTTATTGGAGCAGACCTGAGCTGCAGGACAGGTGAGCTATTGAGGAGAAGATTAGGCTGGAACTACTGTGCCACGGAGCAACCATCCAGGTCACGGTCCTGCAGTTCTTGCTCTTTCAACACTCAACCAGGCCTAGTGGGAATTTTGCAAGATATTTCTGTTTGCTTAGAAACTGACACCAACTTTTGTGTTTTTGTTGTATGATAATTTATTACTGTTCAACCTGGCATCTCTCAAACATTACAGCTTTTTGATGAGATAAAGCAGATCATTATTTGTCTTTGTTAGCGAAAAGTATTTGGTAGCTTTTTGTTAGCTGTGATGTTTCATGTTCTTCATACTTTGACTCTTTCAGTATAGAGAGAGAGCGAGAGAGAGAGAGAGAGAGAGAGAGAGAGAGACTCGTCTATGAAATAACATAAAAACAGGTCAACATCGGATCGTCCATCTGAGTCAAACAATGACATGAAAAAGAACCATGTAAAGGAAGTGCCATCTAAAGTTCTGCATCACTTACTTTTCAATTATGGCAGATGAAGCAGAACGGAATTGTTAGTGCCATTTATTGAACGTGCACCTCTCTGTATTAAAGCACCAGTCAAGGAATCCATTGCTGTGTACAACAACCTGTCTGTTAAATCCTTTTTATTGTCAGGTAGCCAGTGTGAGTTTATTAGAAACAAGGAAGTGATAAAAGGAGAAAGACACTCGCACACTTTTCTCAACAACACTTGAACACACACACACACACACACACACACACACACACACACACACACACACAAGCAGCAAGTGACAGTCATCCTGAAGAATACCTTCTCCCTCTTTTTCTCACTCTCCCTCCCTCCTTCTCTGTCTCACACACACACACACACACACACACACACACACACACACACTCTCTCCCCTCCTCTCTCTCTCTCTCTCTCTCTCTCTCTCTCTCTCTCTGTGAATTCTGGTGCAGAACAAAAGCAATAGCTGAATGAATCGATTATTATAATGAGTAGTTGGTGTGAAGAGCGCTTTCCCACTGAATGAAATTGAGATGATGGGTTATTGAAAGAAGAAAAAAAAAAACATTAACCAAAATCTTTATACATTGCTGGGTACCCACTTTCTCTATCTCAAAGAGCTGCAGATTCCTTTATCCTTTTGACTATCAGGTCTACTCATGAGATAATTTAAAATTCTACAGTTTGCCGAATTACAATGACAACGACCTGTAATTTCAAAATATATGCGAGTAAAAAGCTTGTCAATTTTGGTGTTCATGAGATAATAGTATTTTTCTGAAACCCGTAGATCAAAATACACACTTTTAACTCCTGATTTGCAAAAAATAAATAAATAAGTAAAAAAAATAACGGCAATACAATAAGTAGTAAAAAAAACAAGTATGACAGTAAGCAATTAGCAATTAATGCTTCACACTTCTATTGTTTTTATTCAGTTGTTCATGATTCATAACGACTACAGGGACTGAAATATGTAAAGAATGTAGTTTTAAGAGTGAAGATTACAAGTGCAGACCCACCAACCGGTTCTGAGATTGTCCACAGGTTGTACTGTAGAGATAATGACTATGTAGTAAACTACAATTTAACTACCCTTGTCTGTTAATAGCCAAACAGACATAGTCATGTAGAGTGATAATTCAAAGCGAACAGGTAGGAATTCTTGTACAGTAGTTCCGAAAGGGTTCATGCTCAATATTTTTATTATTTATAATATATATGTATATGTGTGTGTGTGTGTGTGTGATAACGAAACTGGTACATTAACTACCCAACCTCAAACTTGGATAAATATTTCCAACTCCAAGTTTATTTGTGAATCAATGCATCAAAATCTTTAGTGCATGCCTGGGACATAATATCATATCAAAATATGTACATATATGGTGGACACAGTTTTTGAAAAAAAATATTATTAATTAATATGTAATTAATAATAAATCCTTCATAGTTTACACCTGTATCACGCTCAGCTTTGTGACATGAGAAATACATTATTATTTTCCCACTGAGCCTCTGCTAAGGTCTCCATAGGTCCATTAACCACATGACTTGGAACACAGGTGCATCTATAATAAACCATGGTACTTGCATGTGCATGGAAAAATTGGTAAATCAGTATCAGACTTAAAACGGGATCGATGATATACATAACTTTTCCTGCCCATGTTACATGGTGTATCTTGTGCTCCCACTGATCACTGAGAGATGGTCAATTATTAACTATAGTTAATAAAGAAAAGTTGAACATGTCAAGAACTATCAATTGGAATAGTATAGCTAATTACACAATTATTAACTAACCTTCTACATGTACAGTATTACATTATATTAATATTAAAGGCTGACTTTCTGAGTTGTCATACTGATAATTTGATAACGTTGTTACTCTGGGGAATATGATTCTGCACCTACTAGGCTTTACTGCATATTGGCCTAGTACATTAAAAATTGGAGGAAACTACTTTTTCTAAATCTGTAGGAAATGTAAAAGGTCAGTATCACACATTTCTGTAACAGTTTCCTGATCAGACTAATATATATATATATATATATATATATATATATATATATATATATATATATAAAACAATAAAAATAAAAGGACAGGACAAAGACTTTCTATTGAAACTCCATTTATCACATAGAAAGTCTTTGTGCTGTCCTTTTATTTTTATTGTTATTTGCTCTACCAAAAAGTATTGAGTACTCTCCTACGGAAGGATCTACTCAGAAAATCATATATATATATATATATATATATATATATATATATATATATATATATATATATATATATATATATATATATATATATAAAACGAATTTATTTAATGATATATGGATATTCAAAGATTAAACTCTTCAAAATAAATATACCAAACTACTTTGGTTTCTAATTAGTGTGTTACAATTATTAGATCTTTTCTAATCTATAATTTATATCTAATAATAGAAGGAATATAATTGAATCTTAAAAGGGCCAACCTGGGAGCCAGTCTGTTTTTTTTAGTTATAAATACAGGCCACTACATACTGATTTTCAAGACTTTTTTGGAACTTTGCAATAAAGCTGCTTATATTTTGTTTTGTTGTTGATACTCCACAGGAATATAAAATGTGAAACACACACACACACACACACACACACACACACACACACACACACACACACACACACACACACACACGGAACATAAAATCTTGATTTGTATAGTTTATTTTTATATATTTTAACCATCACAGAAGCAGCTCCAGTTTGCACTCTGTTCAACGATTATAAATGCCATGTATCGAAAGGTGTCTTTTTAAACTCAGTCACTGGTTTAATATATACTACACTGAAATGTAAGTAAACTGTTTAAAGTTTTAGTGTTTACTACATGAAAACAGAAGAAATGCAAACTAAAAAAAGGTGGTTTATTTTTTTATTTTAAAATGTAATAATGATGACACCATCTGATTTAAATTAGTGTAATGAATAGTAAGTGTTCATCATTTTGATGATTTAAACATTGTCCAGTATTGTTTCATCACCAGATAGTGGACAAAAAAGATCACCTTAAGTGTAAATGGATTAAAGTTGGACCACATTCACCCTTCCAGGTCAAGATAGATAAGGAAGGAACAAAGCAAACATCTTTGTCACTAATGCTTCAGTGATGAGCCGAGGTTCAGTTTACTACCTTTATTGATTCACTAAACACATTTACATAACATATATTTAATAATTATTAGATTTACATTTCTTCTTCAGATTTGATTGTCTATATGATTTTTTGAGTTGTTGACATTTGAGTGAAATGATGAAATGAATTTATTATTCTTATCCATAGAAAAAATAATTTAATTTTTAAAAAGTAATGTGAAGTCAGTTTTGTGTTTTGTACCAGAGCCTCGTTGCTCATCAGGCAGGAACTTATTCCAGTTTCTCTTGGGTGACGTGAAGAGGAGTTAAAATTCCTTTTGGTTGGGACAGTAGTACATTCCTAGTATTCCGACTGCTATCCATTTATACTGCTGGGTGGACAGAGACACACTTGTGATTAAGATCATACCCAAAGGTCTCAACATGCTCAGGCTCCATTGGGGATTCGAACCAGCAACCTCGATCAGGAGCCCAGCACTCTCACTACTACTCCACCAAACAATTCTACTTGACCAAATGGTATGTTTTGTGACCGCGGTCAATTTAATAAAACCAATGAATAGAATTTTATTCGGAGAAATAATTAAGAACAACATGTCAGGGAATTAAAAAAAAAAAAAATCAAAGTACAGTACAGTACAGTATTCTTTGGGATAATCTCTGAGTTGATTAGTTGAGTCTATATCAGAGAGGGGGCGCTGCGCACCAGGCTGAACGAGTCGATCCCAGAGGCATTTCCCTTTGTATTTATATTTTTAATTCTTTTAGAGGGAAACTGAACCATACCCAAAGTGCTGGACCAAAGAGAAATAATGTATGCTTTTGTGAGGTTTTTGGAGGACGACACGTGTTGTGCTTTACCCGTTGCGAATGTGAGAGATTTGAGACCAGTGCACAAAAGAGATTTTGATGAGCAGAAGGTGTATGTGGTGTTCAGAGGTGAGGAGAATGGTACAGGCCAGCCGGCCAAGGCGCACATTCTCGCTCTGGCAGGTAAGTTCGCATTTCCACTCCTTTCCTTTTTATTTCTCCTCTTAGATTTTTTACTTTCTAGACAGCGAAATTAGTAAAACTCGGACTAGAAATCGGACTTCTTTCTTGCTCCGTGGTGGACACTATTAATCATAAAGTAAACCGTGGCTGTTTTTTTTAAATATTATTCTGGTTGTGTTTGTTTTGCTATATATTTTTTTACCTTCTAACCCGAGGCGTTTAAAATGTGCGTGTGGAATCGTGTCGATAAATTTAAAAATATAACTTTACGGATATAATTACGTATCTTACAAGAAGGAGTAGGAGAATATGTGTATATTGTTATACTGTGTGTTTATATGTAATATGGGGGGGGGGTGTTCTATATGGCTAGCTAGCGTGATAGTTAGCATAGGTGTCAGATCCGTTTGCAATCCCTAGCTAGGTGTGTTGCTAGCCGATATGCTAACGGTGGCGACGTGCAATGGTTGATGTAACTCGCGCATTTCACTGCGTTTTAACTATTTTTTTACCTCAGAAAATAAGAAGAAAGTCTTAGAGTTAACAGACACGGTCATTTCTAAACACCATAACCGATTTAAAGTGTTTCCTCCGAGTTATTTTCCTCATGCCAGGCTTTTCAGTGAGATGTCAAGGTTCAGGTATTTTTCCAAAAAAAAAAAAAAAAGAAAGCAGCAAATCAAAATGTGAAAGTTGTCTGTGATTCCTAGCGAAACATGAACAAAATTTTCTATAAAACTGTAGCTGAGATTGCTAATTCAAACAGAGTTAACAGACCTGACCTCCACTGCTAATTCATGGCTGTTTACTCTTGTGTTTTTAAGTAGAAATCTTTTTATTTTCTGTATTTTCTCCCCTCTAAAGATGTTGTTGTTGTTTTTAATTTGTTTTTTTGTTGATTTTGCATGTTGTTAAAACTTTTTTCTTTTGCAATGCTTCCTGTAATAACAATACCTAACCATTATATTATCAATTCTTATCTCTTACATATACACCCTGTATAAAATCTCAGTTGACTTTTATCCCTTTCATTTTTCCCCCCTCAGACAGCATTGAGGAATTGGACAACAGTATTATGCAAAAGAAAATGAAAATCCCTAAAATGACTACCAGGAATGCAGGACATGCCATCGAGAATCACTTTGGTGAAGAAAGAACACCACTCCGGCATAAAAAGGTACAGTTACCTCCAGAAGATCAGAAAACAAACATTCATTTTTTATTTACAGTCTTTATTTGTTTATTTATTTATTTATTTATTTATTTCTTCATCTTTTCATTCTCTGTAACTGTTTAATCCTAATTAGGGTCACGGGAAGGCTGGCGCCCATCCCAGCCGACTCCGGGCGAGGGCAGGATCACTGATCCCAAGGTCGGGGGTTCAAGCCCCACTCTCAATGGGTTGTCACTGTTCCCTTAGTGCAGTTAACTGGGTTATAAAAGGCCGGTCATGTCTCTCACTGTCTATGGTGCGAGGTTGTAAAAGAACCATTGCTGACTTCCAGCAAGATTAGCTGCAAAGCCGTCAAGCAATGGTTCTTTAACAGCCTCGCACCATAAACAGTGAGAGACATGACCGGCCTTTGGTAACCCAGTTAGCTGCACTAAGGGAACAGTGACAACCCATTGACAGTGGGGCTTGAACCCTCGACCTTAGGATCAGTGATCTGTCTGACTGACTGACTGACTGAGTAAAAGAAAGAAAGAAATGTACTGGGGAAAGTGTTTTTATTATTAATATGCTTTTAATTATTTTGATGGGAGATGTTAAATGTTGGATCTATAGTTTGAACCAGAGCAGTACACTGATATATTCAGTGAGAGTCTGTGTGCCACTTGCATGCTCCCTTTACATCTCTATCATTGTGGCGCGTGAGAAAACTGCACATGTAAAAGTCGCCTTTTATTGTGGCCAGCCTAAGGCACATCTGTGCAATATTCATGTCGTCTAATAAGCATATTGAAATGTCACATCTGTGAGGTGGATGGATGATCTCAACAAAGGAGACATGCTTGCCAACACAGATTTGTGAACAATATTTGAGGAAAATCGGCCTTTTGTGTGCATACAAAAAGTTTTTGATCTTTTGACTTCAATTCATGAAAAACTGGAGCAAAAACATGTTGCATTTATGTTTTTGTTGTGTGTGTTTTTAGCGTGTGTGCACGCACATACAGGGATCCCTCGCTACTTCGTGCTTCAATTCATGCAGCTTCAGTGCATCGTGTTTTTTTTTGTTGTTGTTGTTGTTTTTTTTTTCTTTTATAATATTCATCGAATTAAAAAAATAAGGAAATTAAGGAAGAATAGGGGGAAAGTGAAGGAAAATGCTGCAAAACAAGGCCAATTATACAAAAAAAAAAAACCCAAAACAAAAAAACCCAACCCAAAACCCCCAACAAAACTACTTACATTTTTATGTGAGGTGTGCATCTGTATGTATGTGTATTTATATTTTATTTATATCTGATGCATTATTTTTGAATGTTTAATTGGTATTATAAGCATTTATAGCATTGAATATGTATTTATTGATATTATATACATATATCCATGTACGTATATGTCAGTCGGGGGGTTGATCCTACTTCGCGGAATTCGAAGGTCGCGGGGGGATCTTGGTCCCAATTCCCAATTAACCTCAAAGTGAGGGATCCCTGTATGTTTTATTCTCTGGAAAGCCCAAACAGAGATGGCAGTAGCGAGTATTTAGTGGTAGCAATAACTTACGAAGTGGTGGCATTTGGTTTGTGCATAAATATCCAATGTAATAATAAAAATACTCTGAGAATTACAGCACACAGCAATATCTTTCAGGTGTTGTTTGTTTTCTGATTTTCTCCTATCAGGTTAGTCATCACGAGGGAATGCAGTTCTCTGTTAGTTTGCATAACCCTCCTCCGCAATATAGTTGTATTCAATTCTCACCCACCAAATATTACCTTTCCTATCTCATGACCACCACCAACCAGTGAAAAGCGAAAGCATTCACATGGTTCTCACCTTTTTTCGAACTACTGTACAGGTGTACATTAGGCCCCTGCCCATTCGCGGTTCACCATTCGCAGCCTCGCATACTCGTGGATTTTTCCCTCAAAGGCTTTTTTTCACAAGGTTTTTAATGTTTTTAAATTAGTGTAATGTTTCTCAGTTATTTTCTGTGACGCCCCCTCTAGGAAGAAAAAAAAAACATTTCACATCTTCCCCCCCAGCGCCCCCGTGCATCACTATAAATAGTATGATTTGTCTATAAAATTGTTAATACACCTCTGCATCACATTGTATCTTTATTAACATTAAAAAACCACTTAATTCTAGTACATTCTAGTACAGTATGGCAAAAAAGCATGTTCCCCCAGGGTTGTGCGCCCCACTATTTGAAAAGCACTGAATTGGCGGCAGCCCTGGCAAATTATAGATACGCATCATCACGACATTACTTGAACTTGATTCAAATTTAGCAAATGGCTGAGAGTTTTTTTCTCCATCCTGCTGATTGGTTGCAGATGATGTGTACAATTCTTTTTTTTTTCTGCTTCGCACACGTTATCAACGTGATTGCTTGAATTATGAATTCACATTTTTAGTGTGATTTTAATGATTATTTAAGTGATATGATGCCACTCAAACGCCCTGCATCTTCTCTAGGTTCTGGTAAGGAGCTTAAACGCTTTATTTATTCATAAATATTATCATAGTTCAAAGTTAAAACGTTTTTACTTAATCATTACTACATTTTACTGTATTGTTAGTGTATGAATGAGTAAGACTGTCTACAGAATGTGTTTAAGAAGTGTATTTTAGCACATGTAATATACATAGGGTTTTAAAACCGCATCAATAACTTGGGGATTTTTGGGATCCGCTGGTTGGGGTGGAACGTATCCCCCCACGAATAATGGGGGCTTTTTGTATTTGGGGACAGTCGAACACACTCGGAGGGTAAGCGCTACCCCCCCCCCCCCCCCCCCATACGAATGAGCTGACAGGCACCCATGATTGGTTGCCGATTATTATGAGTGACAGGGAAGTGATCGAATGCCATCCATCCCTCCCGTGAGAGCTCAGCCAATTAGCTTCACATAGACTCCTGGTCACTGATGGCTGTGGCATCAACTTGGATGAGTCAACAGTTTTTTTTTATGGACTTTGTTTTAAACTATTATTACTATAATTAATTGCAGATTACTGAGCCCCTTCCAGATGAAGACAGATAGGCCTAATCCATGACATTAACCTGCACTGTGCTTGACTAATGAGGCTCTGTGTTTTGGAATATGAGCAAATCTTTCAGCACACTTTCACCTTGCTGTCACTTTGTTAGAGGGAAATGTTTGTTCTAGCAGGAGTCCAAAATTGAGAATCTACGTAGTCAATACTTACTGCTCAAGTCATACCTTCAGTCAAATGATATTCAAATCCTAAATTTTTTGTTTGTTTGTTTGTTTTTATTCATTATTCTGTCTTCTCATTTGGAAGTTTAGATTCCATTTTTCCCAATACCAAAAAAAAAAAAAGGTGATTTCAACCCAAACTAAAAGCTTGCATACATTGTACATCTTTGCACATCAAAACATGTTATTGTTATCGCAATCTTTTCTGTCAACAAAAGAAGAGTAATAAACCCTTACAAGGATTTTCACAAGCCTCTCTATTCACAAGAAGACGCTACAGAAGTGGTCTAAACTGCTTATACTTCTTCTGGATCCTGCATGGAACATGTGGAAAGAAATGAATCGAGTTGCCGACAAAGATTATTATTTCAGACAGTGTCTACTGAATAGACCTGCACGTCGTCACTTATAGTCTGTCGTATTTGTTGGAAAAGCCAACCGCCATTGATTTAAATCTTTTTTTAGTATATTAACGTTTCCTATATAAACTGTCTGACTTAACTGCTCATCATGTATATTTAAACACACACAATTCCGGAAATACTCTCACATGACGGGACTTTAATTACTGAAATCCGCCATTTTGATGGATGATAAATGGCGTATTTCAGCGGCCGGGCTTGAGTGCATAATCTTTGCCATTGTCTCATTAAATATCTTTGTGCATAGAAGCAAGTAGTTAGTCTTGCTAACTGTAGAAACTCGGTGAAATTAATAAACAATACGTTTCATCTACTTCTATGAGTGATGCATCAATATATCAAACACTTTAAAGCATGTAAGTTTTTCCAAATGTATTTTCAAGCTATCAGCAATGTGATTTAAATATTGTTTAAATATATTACACATATTCGTTCTTAAATCGCCTCTCTAACAGTCAGAACCTGATGCGACACTTTATTTACTACAGCCGAGCATAGTTGTCAGTGTATTATCACTAGTGATGGTATATCTTATGTTAAGGTTTATAATATGCTGATAAAATGATGCACAATTATACAACTTATAGTATCGCAACTTAACAGTCCTTCTCAAAAAATTAGCATATTGTGATAAAGTTCATTATTTTCTGTAATGTACTGATAAAAATTAAACTTTCATATATTTTCGATTCATTGCACACCAACTGAAATATTTCAGGTCTTTTATTGTTTTAATACTGATGATTTTGGCATACAGCTCATGAAAACCCAAAATTTCTATCTCAAAAAATTAGCATATCATGTTCAGGTAGTCTAAACGAGCTATTAATCTAATCATCTGAATCAACCAATGAACTCTAAACACCTGCAAAAGATTCCTGAGGCTTTTAAAAAACCCAGCCTGGTTCATTACTCGAAACCGCAATGATGGGTAAGACTGCCGACCTGACTGCTGTCCAGAAGGCCATCATTGACACCCTGAAGCAAGAAGGTAAGACACAGAAAGAAATCTCTGAGCGAATAGGCTGTTCCCAGAGTGCTGTATCAAGGCATCTCAGTGGGACGTCTGTGGAAAGGAAAAAGTGTGGCAGAAAATGCTGCACAACCAGAAGATTTAATTGGTCGGATGAAATATGCTAATTTTTTGAGATGGGGATTTTTGTTTTTTCTTTACTTTTTTGCCAAAATTATCAGTATTAAAACAATAAAAGGCTTGAACTACTTCAGTTGTGTGTAATGAATCTAAAATATATGAAAGTCTAATGTTTATCAGTACATTACAGAAAATAATGAACTTTATCACGATATGCTAATTTTTTGAGAAGGACAAGTATATCCTTCCGTACATATAGCAAAAATATATTTCCACATCTGTCATTCGTATCAAGAAACTGTCCGAGTCTTGTATCAGTTATTAAAACAAACAAACAAAGCGAGCGTTAATTATAATACATTAATTAAAAAAGTTATTTAATAAGATTAATACATACCTATATCATGTTTGTATGGCTATTTGATATAGATTATTACAGACAAATCAATGTTTTAATAAATGCCATAGCTAGATAAATTCATTACAGAATTTTTTCTAACATTATTTAGACGATCCATTTTGTGTATGCAGCCAAATTATAAATCCTTCGCGCACTTTTAACTTTGACTAGTAATAGCCAACCGTGTTTTACATAGCCAGTTATATTTTTTCCTATGACTGGCTAAGCAGTTAGCCAGCCGTTCCACAGAGCAGCCAGCTAATTTCTTTACAGCTGGCTGGCTCCCAGGTCATTCACTAAAAGGCAGGGGACATGAGCAAGCTTTTTTCTTATCAAAGAGAAAAATATTAGAAGAAATTCAAAAGCAGACAAAAAGATTCACCAAGTTGAAATAGTACCCTGTTTTTACTATTTTATCATTTCTAAATACGTGCATTTGAGGAAGGATCAGAGTTAGAAGAACCCTTATATTTGATTGACAGTGTGGATGCTCAGAGAATTTTGAGTCTATTATAGGAAGCCAGCCGTGTCCTGGTCTATATGGGGATGAAAGACTGCTATGAGTCAGGAGTAGAGTCAGAGTTGTAGGAGAATGACATGGAATAATGAAACAAAAATTCTGAATTTTTGAACAATTCAATTTAAAAATCGAGTTCTAAAATTGATCCTACAAACAACTTCAGCTTATCAGGTAAGTTGCGATTTAGATTGTACCAGAAGACACTAAATCTTCTTTTCTTTTCGGCTTTTTCCCGTTCTCGAGAGTCGCCAGAGCAAATCATCTGATTCGCACATTTGATTTGGCATGGGTTTTTACGTCGGATGCCCTTCCTGTCACAACCCTTTTTTTAGAAAGGGACAGAAACACGCTGACGGCTTTGCAGCCTACTCTTTATGGAAGTTAGCAATGGTTCTTTTACATGCCTCTCACCATAGACAATGAGAGACATGGCCCGCTTTTGATAACCCAGTTAGCTGCACTGGGGGGGACAGTGACAACCCTGCGGGGACTTGAACCCCTATCCTTAGGATCAGCGATCCTGCGCCCTACCACTAGACCACCACTGCCCTAAATGACTTAAGAAAATTCAAAATCTTCTCTGGGGTTCATGCCCCTGAATGTTATGCCACGATGCCTTTGGAGATACATGCAGTTTTGTCGCAGGCTAGTCCTAATTTTATGAAAGGTTACTTAAAAAAATTATGGAAATCCATGATCGTATATACAATAATGTATTGCTTTTTGTAGTACAATACAACTAGGCAATTGCCTAGTTGTATTGTACTACAAAAAGCAATACATGACTACGAAAAGCTGTAAACATGAAAGTGTTGTACATTTAAATGCACTGTACTATATACCAGTGTTTCCCAACCTTTTTGGGCCAAGGCACACCTTTTACATTAGAAAAATCATGAGGCACACCACGGAACAAAAATGATACTGCCCTCTAGCAGAACAGCACTGTTACTACAGGTTAAGTGAAATTGGTTAATTTTCCGCGGCACACCTGATGATTTCTCACATCACACTAATGTGCCGCAGAACTGGGGTAGGGAAACACTGCTATATACCATGGGATCTCGTATAGGGGCAGATGCTTGTCTGATGTATACAAACATGTCTTGTTTTATTTTACTCAGATGTTTACTACTTTCCTTCTGATTTGTTAGTTTAATTGTATATTTAATAGTTGTATACTGTTATTTTTGCCTTTATTTTTGATTTATTGGAACTGACACTTCTATGTCCTATTCTGGTGAATCTTCATTAGAGTGAAATGGACTAGGAATTCTGGCCTTTTCAAACATTCCTTGCCTCATCTTCCTCCGCTTGATTCGGGGTCGAGTCGCTGGGCAGAAACTTCGAAATGGGGATATATGAATTTCCACTTTTCCGTAGGATTTTCACCTGTTTTCCGTGTAAAAATGCCAAAGCTCTTCTGTAAACTGCTTTCCGCTTTGATCCTTGCATGCCGTAGTCCAGTGAAATGGGGGTATAAGGTTACATTGTCGGTCAGGTCCTCCTCTCCAGTATTCCTCCTTAGACTATCCTGGGAACACCAAAGAGTGTGATTCCATAATAGTTGGAACACACCCTCTGGACCCCTTTTTAAAAGTGGGGACTACTAAATCAGTTTGCCAATCCAGAGGTTCAGGCCTCGATGACCACATGAGGTTGAAGAGATGTGACAACCAAGACAGTCTAACTTTATGATTTGCAATAACAAAATTGTTTAATAGTTTCATGTAAATGCATCAAGTCCAAGCCTCCAGGTAAGGACTTAACAGTTGTGTAAAGTTCACCATGCAGACTCTCTTCCTGGCTCATAAACAGCCCAGCATACAGATAAGTACAAAATTATTATGAAAGTAAAGTTTTCTTCTAAATTCTCCTGTGTGTGCTTTTTTTATTAATATATATTAAACAGAGCCAGGAATTTTAAGCCCAGAATTTTTCAACATCTTAATTTTTATCCTTGTAGTTTTTGTAAGTATGCAAATTAAAATTATTAGCTTGACTCGTGCTAATAGGCAACTGTGTAATATATATATCTTTTTTTTTTTTTTTACTTGCTGGATATCATCCTGTAATTTTCAGGCATGTCTCCTGGCGAATCCCAGTCCATTCTTCTTTGGTAAATCCCTTAAGATTGTCTGGATTTCATAGTCTCATAGTCTTCTGGCATGGTCCATGGTCTTTAGTTCACCCTGACAGATTTTTGATGGGATTCAAGTCAGGGCTTTGTGCAGACCAGTTAGTAATGTTTGCTTTGGTTTTCTGAAGGTAGTTATTCAGAAAGAGAGATAAATGTTGTTGTGTGTGTGGGGGGGGGGTGATCCAGTTTTGCTGCTGACTGCTTGCGGGTTTTCTTTTAACATCTTCACATATCCATCTTTCTTCAAGATGGAAAGAATCGTGAAGTGGTCACTTAAGAAAACATCTTTGTTTTTGGTATGATGTTTTCATAAGTGATCGCTCACAGCCCTTACTGAGGTTTTTATACTCTGTGTATATTGGGAGGTAACCCTCAGTTTAGACTTGAGCATTACAAAGTTACAGCACATCATTGCACAATGGTGATTTATGCTATGGGCCAAAAAAAACGTCAGTTAACTCTGGGTTTACACTGGGCCCACGTTTACGGTCTAATGACATGAAAATCCTGAGAGTGTATGTGGAGGGTCATGGGATTGAATTGTGATGGCTTTTTGTATTACACCCCCATTTTCTCCCCTAATTTAGTCGTATTCAGTTCCCACCCATCAACTATTTCCTGCTTTTGAGGGTACTTTGAGGAATCTTGATGATATTGAGGGAACTTGGTGGAATTGTTGTTCGTGACATTTATTTGCCGTCACTGTCATTGATAGCAGTTGTGATTATAACGGCATAACAGACCTTTATGCACTAATCGTGGGGAATCTTGATGAAGATCTTCAAGTTTCATCTCTTGGATGCACCCTTCCTCTTTAAATACCTCAGTCGTGCTCAAAGCATGCTCATAAATAGTGGAGCACTTTTTTCTGAATCATGGCGATTGTGGAGACTGTCGCCCAGTGTACACCCAGGTTAATGATTTTAATCTTGGTAGAGGTATTTTTGTTTTGCACACACAAATTATTTAAATAAATTGATATATAAAGCAAGCATCCGGAATAAATCCAGGATGTTTAATAATTTGTGTCGAAAGTTCCTCACGCTCAAAATAAGATGGTTTGGAAAATTTTGATGAAAACATAATCTTATAGTGGGGATAATAATGTTGTCTGTATGCTTTGATAATGACGTGTGTGTCGGCTGACATGCAAACAGCTGGTCTTTTTGTTAGATGTGTTGTTCAGTTGTACTGTCAGCATGTGACAACAACAGAAAGAAAGAATGTGGTGTAAGAGAATTAATTGGGTTTCAGGCCGGTCTGAAATGTACTGAAGGTAGTCAGCTGAAAAGGTCTGTATGCTTTCTTGTACGGAAAAATTAACCGCACGAAATTTGAGAATGCACCGATTTATGCTGGGCTCCACCCACGCCGGGCAGTGATTTACAACTTATCTGTCGGAGCCACTGCCTTAAGAACAATGCTTATTTCAATTTACAGAGATCCCTTGTCACTTGGCACTTCGGTTCCTGCGGCCTCAGTGCATCGCAGGTTTTTCAAAAATGTTCATAAAAAAATTACGGAAAAGTTAAGGAAAATGCCACAAAACAAGATCGATTATGCAAAAAATATAAATAAATAAACTAAAAAAAGAACCCCCCCCCCAAATCAACCTATTTACATTTTTATGTGAGGTGCGCGTCTGTATGTGTTTGCGCGTCTGGGTGTGCGTTTTTGTGTGTGTGTGTGTATTGATATTTTATTTACATCTTGTACATTATTTTTGAATGTTTAATTTTTATTTTAAGCATTTATAGTGTTGAATATGTATTTATTGATGTATACACACATGCAGGGATCCCTTGCTAATTCGCGCTTCAATTCATGCGGCTTCAGTGCATCGCAGGTTTTTTTAAAATATAAAAAGCCAAAAGGATTAAAAAAAATTCATTGAATTAAAAAATAAGGAAATTAAAGAAGACTAGGGGGGAAAAGTTAGGGAAAATGCCAATTGTGCAAACCCCCCCCCAAAAAAAAAAAAAAAAAAAAACCAAAACTACTTGCATTTTGGTGAGGTGCACATCTACATGTGTGTGTATTTATATTTTATTTACATCTTATGCATTATTTTTGAGTGTTTATTATAAGCATTTATCACATTGAATATGTATTTATTGATATTATATACACATGCATGTACGTATACTTTTAGGGGGTCCCAATTAATCGCGGAAAGTGAGGGATCCCTCTTACTTAAGTGAGGGGTCGATCTTACTTCGCGGAAATTCAGTGTTCGCATAGGGTCTCGGTCCACATTAACCATGAAAAGTGAGGTTTCACTGTGTTTATTCATTCCCCATGAAAAGTATACTGGTTAAGATCTCTGATTGCCTATGGCATGAAGGCTCTCAGTTCATGTGATCGGCTATTACATCACAACACATTTCCTTCGAACAGTGTAGTACTTTGTAAATAAAAGATAAATAAAAATAAGGCAAAAAGAACAACTACTCTAATTCTTATGCTTATTTATTTGAAAAATGATGTACTTTCTAAACCTAATATTGGGTTTCTAATGGTCTTTACAACATATTTTCTTCGTATTTAAGTGCCAGTTAAATATCAGTTGAAAAGTGAGCGAATCTGTCTTGTAGGTACAGTGTCACAAGCAGCAACGGGCCTCTAACTCCTCCAAGAGCCTTGCCGCTGTAGTTGCACGTCTGGAAAGAAACGCTGTGAGCTCATGTACTGAGGGTGAGGAGCTGCGTGAGGAGGAGGAGCCGGAGGAAGAAGAAGAAGCTGTGGTGCCCCGCATCCTCTATGAGGAGCTGGTGCACAGCTACAGGCAGCAGGAGGAGGAGGTTCGGAGGCTGCAGCAGGAACTGGACCGAACACGTAGACAGCTGCTGCAACAAGCCAAGAAGCTTAAGGAGCACAGCAGTCTGCTGACTGAGGTCAAGGAACTACGGGATTTTAACCGCCGCTTGCAGGATGTGCTGCTCATGAGGCTGGGTAGTGGTGAGAGACACACACACACACACACACGCACACACACACACTCACACAGACTATATGCTGTACCCTTCTCTAATACAGCCTCTCATATTATATATACACACACACACACATATATGTATATATATAGTAAGTGATGGGTGGTAGGCGAGTTGATAATTGTCAGCAGATGGAGATTTTGATGAAGTTTATTACTTGTTTGGTTTAATGCATATATGCTTATCTACAAATACAACTAATGTATTTTTCTTTAAAGCATTTGTTTAAAACACTGCTTTATTTGTTACAAAGCAGCTGCACAAACAGCTGTATGATTGCAGACAGCTTAGTGTATACTTTCCTTAACAAACTGCGAGTACACAATGACAGGCTTGTTTAAGAAAACAGTTGACAGAACATGTTCTGTTCTATCCCTTCCTTCACCATCTCAAGTTTTTCTTTTGCAAATTGAACCAACTCCTCTTCCAAGATCGTGTCTGTTTTAACCATCACCATCGTCATTAGAGAGGGAAGAAGGAACCAGCCAGAGACTGGAATCGACCAGTTTCCAGTGTGTCCGGTCGTGACTCGATAATAGTGTCACATGCCCAGACATGTTTTACAGGATATTGCCACATGCTAACATCATCAGTGTGGAAGGTCTTCACTTTGGGTGATGACATAAAGTTTGCAATTTGTAATTCGTGTAAGAATAAACTAAACCGTGGGGGGGGGATCCACCACGAAGACTTAGAAGCGGCATACCGAATTGGCACAAAACACAGTCGTTCAGCTGAAAATGGCCAGTTTGAGGAATGTAATGCTCAAAAAATATAGCTAATGTTAAAGCTAACAGAACTAGCATCATTTTAGCCATCTCTGTACGAACATGCCTTTTGGAGCGAGAGAAGCACACAGACTTGCTAAGTGGGCGCTTCAAAAAGCACACTGCGGTATGCGGTACAGAGAAGGTTTCACAAACATTGAAAAAGTGCTGTTCTCCACTTTTCCCGCCATCACTTCGAGACTACTGTTACTATAAAATAATCATTACAGTGGTACCTTGACTTACGAAATTAATCCGTTTCGAGGGCAAGCTCGTAAGTCAAAAAGTTTGTGAGATAAAACAAAAAGTTCCATAGAAAATAATAGGAAACCAATTAATCCTTTCCAACCCCCTCCCATACTCATTACATTCCACAAACATGTTAACCTAATATATTTTAGAAAAACATGTAAAAACAATAAATTTCATAATAATAATACAGGTAAATTAACATTAATAATAAATAATAATAAAACAAAAATAAACAAGTCAACTAACCCACTGTGCCAAAGATGTCACGTGGACACGAAGAGGCAGGCATAGCACACTATGAATGCCAGTGAGGAAAGGCCAGTGCTTCTCAAATAGTGGGACGGAGCGGTGTGATGCCGAGGGTGGGGGTGGTTTGACCGTGCGAAACATGCTTTTTTCGCCATACTGTACTAGAATTAAGTGTAATTGCGCATCCTGTACAGTGGCAGTGGCACTCGCACTGTTTTCTATGGGGTAGGGAAAAAGCACCGAGCAAACGATTATGAAGTGCAGTAAACACTATTTATAGTCCCATGCGGGGCACGCGGGGGCGTCCCCCTTCTTGTTCTTCTTCTTCCTCCTATAGGGGGCATTACAGAAAATAATTGAGAAGCACCGCACAAGGCATTCCCTGAGCGTGGAGGAATAAATGCGGAAGAATACAAGGCTAATTGGCCCAGAAAAGACATTTCCACAGCAGAGTTCGTAAATCCAAATTTTGCTTGTTGAATGGGGCAGATTTTTGGTGGAATCATGGACAATTCATTATAAAGGACACTCGTAAGTCAAGGTACCACTGTATTAGTATGAAAATAAAATTTTGTATTTGTCTGAAGATTTTTTTTATTTTTGTTTGTACACACAGTAACTACAGTGATTCAAAAGAAAATCTGAAACCAACCTGGAGATTGCGAGTTCTAATACAGGTTAAATGTCGCAGACATCCGTGGCCGGGAGTCCATGGGAGATAATTGGCTGAGCTCTCACAGGAGCGAGGGACGGCATACGCTCACTTCCCTCACTTTCACAGTGATCACGAGCCAATCATGGACATCTGTGAGCTCATTATTCGTATGAGGGGCCAGATGACGCTTTCCCTCCCAGTGTGTTCAACTGTCCCCAAAAATGTGCTGTGCCGCAGTTCAAAAGGAGGCGGGTGGCTAGCGTTACACGTCATAGAGAAAATCTGATAGCATCCAGGAAAATTGCAGTCGGTGCATCACTCTTGTTTCTTTTTGTCGCGGTGTGTTTAAAAATGCAATTCAAGGCAAGCGTGTTTGAAATATTCTGATTATCCCTTATAATTATCTGTTGCAAATGTTATGTACGGTATATAAAAAATAAAATAGACCGTGTCCTATTTAAATTTCTTCGAAACAATTTTGAAATGTAAGTTGTGCAGAGTATCTGAGAAAACACACTTTGATGTGAGAGTCCTAAGTTCACCCAGACTCCTTCAGTTGGTTAGTTCCTGGGGTAAGAATGACACCAGCCTTTTCTCGCTCTGTTACTGAGCCGCCTTGGGCTCACGACCACGGACGACTGTGTTATAAAGGGCTGGATTGTTCGCTATTATACACAAATTTATATTTTGTGTTCTGAAAAAGTAGATTTTTTTTTTTTCCCATTTTATTTTGATAAACTCCATTAATTCTGCAAGGAAATAATATTCCCTTTGCATTTAACCCATCTAAAGTGAGCGCGCACACACACACACACACACACACACTTGGAGCAGTAGGCTGCCATACACACTTGGGCATCTGGAGAGCAGTTGGGGATTAGGTGCCTTGCACAAAGGCACTTCAGCCATGAAGATGGAGGAAGGGAAGGTGCAGCTTACCCACCACCACCATCACCCCCCCCCCCACCACCACCACCCATTTTTACTCCTGGTTCAGGAATCGAACCAGTTCCCTTTGCTGGGTGGTAAAAAGTAAAGTCCTGTGGGCCTTTTACACCCGAGCCATAGTGACTCATCGGACCGGTGCTTATCCCCGGTTTCCATAGCGTGACGTGACCTGAAGTTCAACTCCTCTTGGATGGAATACTAATTCATCATTGGTTACCTTCCCAGTATATCGTAGTACTATTTATACTGCTGGGTGAACAGAGGCATACTTGTGGTTGAGACCTTGCCCAGGGATCTTAGCACAGTGGGGGGAGGGGGGGAGGTGTAACTGGGATTCGAACACACAACCTTCCGATCATGAGCGCAGCACCCTAACCACTCCACCACCGGCCGCACTTTGCTAGGTGGTGATGTGCATATAATCAGTATCCTGTGTGTGTGTGTGTGTGTGTGTGTGTGTGTGCGTGCATGTGGGCTGTATGTTAAACAATTTTTGTTCTTCCTTGTTTTATTTCACACTTCAAGCTATGCCAGTATATTAAAATTTGATGTGTTAATTAACTAGTGGTTGAATGCTTTACTGCTCACAGAACCAATGCACGATAATGGCACTCAGACAATCAAAGCTGAGGTGGTGGAGCCAATACCTGAACCCCAGGAAATGTGCAGAGAGGAAGCTAACACTAGCTCCACCCACTCCCCTTCCCCAAGGACCATCTACACCTTCAGTGATGGAAAAGTAAGTGTGAGGGAGAGGAAGAGAGATGGGAGTGGGGGGACTCTTGCTTTTGTGTCATTTTTGGAGCTCCCATATCTTTTTAGAATAGTCCTTGCTTTGGGGCTGTGTAATCTTTTGTTCAGGCTTTTTAGTTTCATCTAATTGACTATGAATCTTTAGTCCCAGTAGGCATTTTAACTAGAGCATTTATGTTGCTATTTCCCAGCAGCTTAACAGGCATTCACCCCTTATTCCATCTTTCTTTAAGTCAGATCAAGCATGAAGAGCAAAAGCAAATTAGGCCTTACAAACCCACATGCTGCCCATATTAATTATTTGTATCACAGGAGTTGTCCTGAGTGACGACTAGCCCGAGAACGCAGATCTCCTCTAAGAGCAGTGAAAAGCATGTCTGCTGGCCGGCAGCCTAAAGCACATTAGTCACTTTAGGGGAAAGGCCTCTGGAAGTCGGCCTAAAGACTTCTCCGAGTGACAATCCTCCTGATGGTTTCTTTGGCATCGTCTACCACGATGTAACTTAAAAGTCGACACTCTGGTATGGTGTCTGTCAGAACATGTTATTCTGCCTGGAAACACCTTCATTCCTGAGAATATTTATGATGTGTTAGTCATAATCACCCCAGGTTTTCTTTAAAGTAAATCCTGGAGAATGGGGAGGGAGGACCGGTGTGTACTGTATATGAGGAAAACGTTGGCTGCCCATGTGTACCATGCCACACCTTCCACCTGTTTCCATCAATCACTGATCACCAAAAGAAACGTAAACAAACTAGATTGGACATTACTGTTTCAATTCTGAAGTGGGGCCATCTTGGTGAGACCACCTTGTTTTGTCTTAAATCAAGGTGATCTCACCAAGATGGCCCCACTTCAGAATTGAAACAATAATGTTCAATCTAGTTTTCTTCTTTTGATAATTAGTGATTGGTGGAAAAAGGTGGAAGGTGTCGCTACTGTTTGGTTGAAGTGAAAACCTGTACCCACACCATATATGTGGATAAGATTGGAGACCCCTGCTTTAATAGAATAGTGTTTGTCAGCATTGCTGTCTTATTGGTCTCGGTAAGTGCGTCATGCATTCAGTGTTGTTCCGGTTCTATCTGTGGACAACGTGATGTTCAGCTGTAGTGTGGAAGAAGTTGTGAGCTCAAATTATTGACATTTTGGTAACATTTATCAGTTGGTAAAAGTTGTAGTACGGACCAGAAATGGACTCACCTGGGATTGCATGTGATGAATCTATTATTAAATTACCAATAGTATTAAAGCAGTGAGATTGGGATTGGATATTAAAATATCTTAAAGTTTTGACATCCCATAGAGCACCAGTAAGTCCATTAGAAAAAATATGAAAAGAATGTGGTGCCACCGTGACGCTTCATAGAAAAGGTTCGTAACCTGTTTGGGGGGGGAAATCCAAGTTTAAAGTTAACTCTGAAGGAACTGGAGCGATCTGGAACTCGAACAGAAGTAGAGATGTTCACACAATACTCACCTTTAACACATTATTGAGAAAAGCCATGCGGTTTGTTGAAACTCTGTCAACTTGTGGGCAATTCCAGCATTACAGATGTTATGGCTTTAACGTTTAGTGCGAGACTGATTGAAATGGCTCAGACACCTCACAAATACCCCCAGTACATCTAACTGGGTTATCAAAGGCTGGTCGTGTCTCTCTGCCGTGCGATGGCCTGGCGTGCCATTTCAATCAGTCTCGCACTAAACGTTAAAGCCATAACATCTGTAATGCTGGAATGATCTAATGAGGATTAAGGTTCAGAAAATGAATTACCTTAAAAATATAACTCCCTAGTCTTGTGTATGGACATTTAGGAAGGGAAGAAAATACAGACGCTATTCGATATTTTTTCACTTTTACGTGTTTTTTTTTTTCTCAAAAAAAAAGTCGAATTTTGAGTTTAGACGTACCTACGTAATACACTGACAGAATGACGCTGCATCCAATGTTTACAAACGAGCCTGAACGTGCCATTCCTTCTTCCCAGTTCAGTTTTTATATATATATATATATATATATATATATATATATATATATATATATATATATATATATATATATATATATATATACACATATATACACATACACACACACACATTATATATATATATATATATATATATATATATATATATATATGTGTGTGTGTGTGTGTGTGTGTGTGTGTGTACAATAAAAGGACAGGACAAAGACTTTCTATTGAAACTTCATTTATCACTACAGATCTGTTTCAAGGGGTGGTGAAACCATCCTCTCTCTTCAGGTGATTATAGAAGAGATTATTAAGATAGATTAAGAGATATTCTTCTATAATCACCTGAAGAGAGAGGATGGTTTCACCACCCCTTGAAACAGATCTGTAGTGATAAATGGAGTTTCAATAGAAAGTCTTTGTCCTGTCCTTTTATTTTTATTGTTATTTGCTCTACCAAAAAGTATTGAGCACTCTCCTACGGAAGGATCTACTCAGAAAATCCTCTATATGTATGTGTGTGTATGTATATATATATATATACATACATACATATGTGTATATGTATATGTGGGCAGTGGTGGTCTAGTGGTATAGGGCGCTGGATCGCTGATCCAAAGGTTGGGGGGTTCGAGTCCCACTCTCCACAAGGTTGTCACTGTCCCCCCCAGTGCAGCTAACTGGGTTATCAAAGGCGGGCCATGTCTGTCACTGTCTATGGTGAGAGACATGTAAAAGAACCATTGCTGACTTTCGTAAAGAGTAGCTGCAAAGTCGTCAGTGTGTTTCTGTCCCTTGCTAAAAAAGGTTGTGACAGGAAGGGCATCTGACGTAAAAACCTCTGCCAAATCAAACATGCGAATCAGATGATTCGCTGTGGCGACTCCTGAGTAAAAGGGAAAAGCCGAAAGAAGACAGATATATATATATATAGGATACACAGAGATGAATTAACTATCTGCTCAGATCGGAACAATCTACCATGCATACTCGGTTAAGGTATATAGGCCAATCTATAAAGTTGCTCCATTCTTTTCTTTTCTTTTATTGTTTAGTAATTTATACTATTTATGTATCTATTTATTTATTTACTTATATAATATATATGTATGTGTGTATGTTCGTACTTGTATCTATTTTTGCACCCCCTACTGATGGTACCTCAAGAGCCTGTAACAGTGAATTTCTCCATTGTGAGATTAATAAAGCTGTATCTTATCTTATCTTATCTTATCTTAAGCAAAGAGAGTTGTAAAATGAATGAAAACCCAAGAAAGAGGACTCTCTGCTTTGCTGATTCACATCAGTGATTCACATCAGTGCAGGCTGAGTACTAAACGAGTTCAGCGGTGCCCTTGCGCACTTAAAAGACTGGAAGTCCGTATAACCCGTGTTTTGTTTCAAGCAAGTAAACTACTTTCAGCAAGTGCTCTACTTTTGGTATTGAGCGCCTCACATATTGTAAGCGTTGATTGGCTGTTTTAAGCTTCATGTAAAGTGAATCGGATCAGCTTCAGGTCATGTGACCATCCGTCGACCATCGGAACCAATAGTAACTAATAATATTTTAAATCTAGTGGCCTTATTTTTTTTTCTTATTTCCTTCGACATCACTAAATTTGTGCTTAAAAATCCGTCAACCATAAAATAAAATGAGTGGCCTTACATTTTTCTGTGAGGTGCGCGTCTATGTGTGTGTATTTATATTTTATTTACATCTTGTGTATTATTTTTGAATGTTTTAATCGTTATAAGCATTTGTTGCATTGAATATGTATTTCTTGATATACACATACATGTACGTATACGTCAGTCATGGGAGACGATCCTAATTCGTGGAAATCGGCGGTTGCAGGGGTCTCGGTACCCATTAACCGTGGAAAGTGAGGGATCCCTGTATATTAAATAATTTCCTCTTTCATTGTGTTATTGTAAAAAAGGACATGTTGTGTATAAACAAGTTCATATACAAGTTGGATGAATGTTGATTTATAAAATGATCAAATCAAGTATTTTATTGAACTGGTATGTTGTGAAAATAGCTCACAATTGCCCACATGTGTTTTTTTTCTTGAGGTACACCTGGGTGGGGGTATCTGGGTGGAGGAGGAGAAGTGGCATCAGCTGCAGCGGACACAGGGTGACTCCAAATTCACCAAGAACCTGGCTGTCATGATCTGGGGCACAGAGACGCTGAAAAACCGCAGTGTCACTGGTGTTGCTACGAAGAAGAAAAAAGACGCTCTGCCTAAACCACCTCTTTCCCCGAGCAAACTGAAAATCGTACGAGGTACAGTCCCTCCCTCTTATTCACTCAATGAGAGGGTCGTGTTGTTTGCGTTATAAGATTTAACGGATACCTTTTAAAGCATGTAATGGCCCATTTTAATCAATCAGAGTCTTGTTTTCAAAATTCTATCTCTAATCCACCTTTTCTTTCTAGAGTGTCTATATGACCGTGTGTCTCAGGAAACGGCCGACAGTGCTGAGATCACTCAGCGGCTATCCAAAGTGAACAAATACATCTGTGAAAAGATCATGGATATCAACAAATCCATCAAGAACGAGGAGAGGAGAGAGTCCAAGCTCCTCATCCGGCAGACGGTAAAGATGGAGAACTTGTATGATGGCATGTAGGACCTGCAGAAGTGACAACAAAGACTGCTGCTGCAAGGAGAGGTTACACACGATCACCTGTGCTGCCATTTTGGATTTTCACTGAAGCCCACAGCGAGGCCTTCCCCCCCCCACCCCACCCCCTTAGCATTTTACTCCCACAAAACACCTCAGAGGCGATGAGACAGCTTTACCTACAATCCACAGAGCCTGCCATGAGCTGAGTTTGTTGGTCTGTGTGCTGTGAATGAAGGGCGGTAAGGGGGCTGAATGGTGGAATATCAACGTGGGGGGGGGGGGGGGTGCGTGGTTCAGTCATTGTTTTTAACAGGAGCGATCCTTTAAATCACATTTAAATAGCAATGTGTGTGGCACATCAGCTGATGTTCTGTGTCAGAACATGTTTTACTGTCGAAGTCAAGAATGAAGAATTTCCTTGAAAAGAACGGTTCTGTTTTAAGGAGAATGTTCTTGAAACTCGAAATTTTGGGTTTGAAAACTTATAGAATTCGCTCTTTCTTCATGCGTCTGTTGTTGGTGTGAGACACAAACACGCACCTTTTTCACAGCGTTTTACTCCTGCAGTGTCTCAATAAAAGGAAAATCGGTTATTAATTTAAGACGCGGTTGGGTAGAATGTGTTAGGCGCTGTGTCCGCAAAGTGCGTTTTCTGCACCGTCAGCACCATCAACCTCAATTTTCAGAGAGCTTCCAGAACGCTTCCTTCGAGTGTTTATTGTTGCTAGGTTGCAGAAAACGTTTCCACATTCCTTTGTTCTGAAAAGCAAGTCACTATTTCTTCATGGCGAAGAACAAGGAGGCCCAGACGCTTTGTACCGCCTCTCAGAGCGATTTACCCGCCTGCGCTCTCATTGTGCCAGGCCTGAGTGCACCTATGACATCCTAATTCAACTTTTTGTGTTGAAGAGAATCAAATCCACCTTAGCATGATGGCGACTTTTTTTGGATTCTTGTTGATAAGTCTTCGTGATTTGTTATCACCGAAAGTTATCTTGAAATGATATCATGATAGATATTATCGTCAAAGTTCTTGAAAATATTGTGATATAATTGAGCTCGTATCGGCAATCGCTACGTAGCAGGAGTTGAAATAGTTTTGAATTGAATGGGTCATGAGTGTCGTGGGCGGGGTGTAGTTTTTAAATCCAGGAAGTTGAGGGCTGTAAATGTTCAGCTTTCTCGGAAAGTTCGAATCGAATCTCGTTGCCACCGCTGCATGAACTACATTTGGTGTCTTGGGGGGCTTTTGTCATTCATTCATCATATCACTTAATCTTGCACGGGCTGCGGGGTGGCTCTAACCAACAGTCTGCCTCCTTCTTATGAAAAGTCCTGAATATGAAAAATCCAGTATACGAAAAACATTTTCCTACATTTTTGTCCTCTGTATACAAAACAACTTCTTAAGAGAAGCACCAAACGTGCCATTCAAACAATGCGCAAGTTGCTCTCTCATTGGCTGTCTCCTAACATCCCGCCCCGCTGGCCTTCCATTGGGTAGGAGGGATGACGTAGCTCCCTCCCATTGGCTATCTCGCAACAACCCGTCCCACTGGTATCCCACTGGCTAGGAGGGATGACGCTGTCGTTCCAACTTTGTTCAGTTTGTTTGAACTGTATTCATGTTTGTGTCATTCCAACCGTATTTTATGAGGCTTTTAACTTTGCATAAACATTTGTAAGATTATAACTCTGCTAAGAAGACATGGTCAACACACACACACACACACGGACACACACGTGTGATTCCCAGTGAAAGTGACTTCCGATGCTATAGTCATTGTATGATTATAACTTTGCTAAGAAGACATGGTCAACACGAAGTAAGTACCTTAAAAGGTATGCTTTTATCATTTTTAAAGGGTAGTCTTGGGAGCCGTGGAACGAATCACGCATTTTACATGTAAAATGCGCCTCTACTTACGAAAACTCCAGGTTCCAAAATAGGCGCTGGAACAGATTAATTTCGTAAGAAGGGGGTCAACTGTATCTCAGCCGACTCTGTGTGTGTGTGTGTGTGTGTGTATATATATATATATAAAAACAAAAATAAAAGGACAGGACAAAGACTTTCTATTGAAACTCCATTTATCACTACAGATCTGTTTCGAGGGGTGGTGAGACCATCCTCTCTCTTCAGGTGATTATAGAAGATTATTCTTGTATAATCACCTGAAGAGAGAGGATGGTTTCACCACCCCTCGAAACAGATCTGTAGTGATAAATGGAGTTTCAATAGAAAGTCTTTGCCCTGTCCTTTTATTTTTGTTATTTGCTCTACCAAAAAGTATTGAGCACTCTCCTACGGAAGGATCTACTCAGAAAATCCTATATATATAAATATATATATATATATATATATATATATATATATATATATATATATGCACACACTCACACGCACCGTCTTATTTGAAGAAAAATGGAAGTTCAGTGACGGTTTTCAGTAAAATTTAGTCATTGCTGTTGTGATCGACGTGATGAACAAACTCAGTTTCTCAGTCGAGCGGTGAGGTTAATGAGCGCATTTATGAATTCATGTTTCTCTAAATATGTTTACATATCAACAACATGCTCTGCAGTGTGGTCTCAATCTGCTTTTTTTCCGTGATGTATTTGAACCTTTTCACAGAGAAACAGCTGCAGCATCTTGTGTAACTGATTTTAAGAGTTGTGTTTATTCACCAACAGAATAGTTTAAAATTATGATACGGTTAAGGAAAAGGGTCTTGGCAGGGGGTTTATGCTTTTAAAATGGCAATCACTTAGAACTTGTGTGTGTGTGTGTGTGTGTGTGTGTTCGTGTTTTATAGCTGGCTGTGAGTGTAATACAAGCTGATACTGCTTAACCTGCACATTGGTGTGTGTGTGTGTCTGGGGGCGGAAACACTGGCTGTGGGTAAAGCTGTCAATAGCGCTTGGTGTTACATGTGGTTTGTTTGTTTTTTGTTTGTTTTAATTTATCTTTATTTTTTTATTTTTTATTTTTTTATCGAAATCTATTGAGCGACATCCCCAGATGGTTTATCTTTTGCAAGGGGAGAAATTAGAGGGGGTGATTTTTTTAAAAATATTTTAAAGTGATAACCTTTTTGCGAGCCATGTCATCCTCTTCCCTCCTTTCTCATTTCTTCCTCTCACTCGCGATCTCATTTCACAAAACGGTTCATGTGGATGTGCATTAAAAAGTCCTGCTTGCTGCAGGTTTAAGATCTTAACTGTGATGGCAAACTGCTAACTGTGAATCAACCTCAGATCTGCCTCGCCGCCTTCCCGTCTTTCACCTCCCTGTCCATCATCATCATCATCATCATCTTCTTCCGCTTAGTCCAGGGTCGGGTCGCGGGGGCAGCAACCTTAGCAAAAAGGTCCAGACATCCCTCTCCCGAGCTACTTCCTCCAACTCTCCCGGGGGGACACCAAGGCGGTCCCAGACAAGCCGAGAGACATAGTCCCTCCAGCGTGTTCTGGGTCGACCCCGGGGCCTCTCCCCGGTTGGACATGCCCGAAACACCACACTAGGGAGGCGTCCGGGGGGCATTCTGACCAGATGCCCGAGCCACCTCAACTGGCCCCTCTCAATGCGGAGGAGCAGCGGATCTACTCCGAGCTCTCCCCGGATGGCGGAGCTTCTCACCCTACACCTCCCTGTCCTTCTTGCTATAATTTTTATCAGAAATGTTTTGTTTTAGTTAACTCTTTTCAAGAGGAGAGATTTCTATTGTATATTTGGACATTTTTTTGTTTGTTTGTTTGGTTTTTTTTTTTGGATCTTGATGATCTATATCCAGGCTGCACCTTATTCTGATTAATCTCTTATTGAACCAAGTCATAATCAACATCATCATCATCATCGCATATCCGCACGATTCTACCTTTTTCCTTCATGCCTGTCCATGCATAGTTTTTTGCTTTTTTTTTTTTAGTCTTCACTTTGTGTTATGAAAGCATTGTCTTAGTGAAATGCTGTCAAAGAAGCAAACTCTATTTAAAATGATAATAGCTCATTTACACTCGTCAATTATCACAGTGCTCCTATGATCACGTCACTGTGAGCCATTTGTAAAAGAGTATCATTTAGTTTTCCTTTCCGTTGTCTGGGAGTGAACTCAGAATCCAAATGGATGTGTTCACCATCTACAACAGCACTTTAATCTTAAAGGCCGTGTCATAATGATGGGCAAATACGGATCTTAATGGTGATATTAAGGGTCGTTCTCCACCCCACCCCCACCCCCAAGATGGCTAATCGAAAAACTTGGCACTTTTATAACAAATATCCCATTTATGCTTCAGAGATAGAACTGTTTTTTGTTTTTTAAAATTAATTATAACTTACCTCTAATATGTTGGTGTATAAATGATAGACTCGGGCTTTATTGTACGGTGTATGGTTCAAGGTTATATATTTTTTTGTGAACTTTTTCCTCTTCGTGTCATGTGCTGTGTGTTTATATGTTGCCCCCACTAACTGAATATGTGCTCTATATAATAATGGCTCTGTGGGTACACTGGAAAAAAAAAAACACCAGCTTTAATTTGGCTGATGTTGAACAAAAAGCCAAAAGAAACTGACAATCCTCATGATAATTTTTTTTTTCATACTGAGATTTGTCAGCTGTAATGATGCCTTGAAAAGCAGTACAGTAATTCCTCTCTGATAGCCTCTCACTCCAAGTGAACAGCTTTCACATGCAATATGGCTGATATACACAAAGTAACATAACGTCCCTTCAGTTGTGAACCCTAACAGGGAAAATTGTGACTGTGAAATGTATAAATATGCTATATATATTATATTATATATATCGCCATGACAAACTGTATTCATAAGATGCTTAAAAGCTCCAAAAGTATACCGGTACACCTCCCTGAGATAATGGTCCTCTGGTCCACACTAGTGAACTTTGTCTGTCGTCATATTTGTCTCCATGCTTACGAGTGACATCACTTTGGTGCTTAAGCTTTGAGCTGCTTAGCTCCATAAAGATCCAAGCCAAGAAGAGCACTCTAAAGTGAATGCCTCTGCGGAACCATCAGGCCAATGGGATCATGAAACCAGTAACTGTCTGATTTTCCCTTTTTTTTTTTTTTTTTTTTTTTTTTTTCCCCTTTCCCGAAATACAGTTTCTAAGGTGTGTGTGTGTGAGGGGGGGGGGGGATGCCGGGTGTGGATGTTGGGTACTCTTCAGATTCTCGGGTGGTGGATTCAGTATAAGCCAAAGTGGAGTAGTAATCGTTCAGCTTGATATGAACTTGCACAGAATTGGTAATTGCCAATATCCAAAGTCATCCAAGCTCCAAAAAAAAAACAAGGCTAAATGTTTTTGTTTATTTGTTTGTTTGTTTGTTTAAAAATGATCAAACAGCTTTTGTTTCCCTTCAGATTTTGTTCATCTTGTATTCGTGCTTTCGTGCTTAATTTCATATTAGAAGAGTGTTCGGCTTTCAGTGGTATAGATGTGCATAGAGTCCTCTCATGCAATTTATTTTCCATTTATTATTCTTTAATTTTTAATTTTGATGCCAAAATGGAGAACAGGGAGAGAAAAAAAAATCGATCTTGGTGTGTAGATTAGAACAGATTTGGCCTCTTTTTTTTTTTTTTTTTTTTTTTAAAGCTTCAGACACAGATTGTGAGTCAGATGCTGAGGACCCATTGAACATGAACAAAGCTGCCCAGTTCTCCACTCACACTCTTCCTGCCAGCACCACTACACCATTATTTCCTGATCAGATTCATCCTAACACGTTTCAGCTCTCAGCCCGTGGCACTGTTATTCAGGGTTCATTTGGAGCTTGGTTTAACCGGGAAGTTTCGTTCACACACACACACACACACACACACAAACCCCACAAAGCCCACAAAGTATTTTTATAAAACCAGTACATGTGATTTTGTGGCAATTCTGAAATGTGTACTCTCTGAATCCTACCTCATGGCTTATCATGTCACTTTAGTTACGTGCTCCATTCACGGCACCTCACTCTACACGGGCACAGATTTGTAAATAAATCAGTCTGTATTGTAAACTTTTAAAACCATATAGCTGATTTCTGCTTCTTTTTTAATAGTATATATATTCAATACAAATCTCCTTTTGGTTTCTGCCTGTTTTGTATAGGAACGACTCGTTCTTTCACAATTGTGGTTCGGTCGGTGTGGTTTGTGTTGTAAATCTTTGTCGTTGTTTTTTCTGTTGAGTTTTGTGTTTTTCTGGTTGATGGTGCTATCAGCACACGTGTCATTTACCTCAGATGGTGCTACTTTTTACTGTGGTGGATGTCAGTCAGTGTCACATGATCAAAGAACTGTTTTTTTTTGTTTGTTTGTTTTTTTTTTTCCTTTTTTCCTTTTGTTTGATATTAAATGAAATCAGGACAGACATTTCTTGTTAGTCAGACCATGCATGATGTAACGTTTTGTTGAGTACATATTTTGTAGATCGTTCTGTGTAGAGTATGGCTCACTATGTGTTGATGGACAACTGTGACGGTGTATGTAGTTTCATTAACAACAGACTTAAACGCTGCGGGGAGACGAGACTCTCCGCACTCGATCTACCTGTATGGTACTGGGCAGTGTATCGTGGTCCTCAGCAATGAACTTCTTTAGCTCCACTGTAGTTATCATGAAACTACAAGAAATTATATATTTAAAAATATTTTAGATATTGCAATACAGTAAAGTGTATTTTAAAGAGTTTATATAACTTGCCAAAGTGGTTTTCTCCCAAAGACAGTTTATTTGCAACAGTCGATTATTTGATGGCAAAATGATGACATAATCTATAAATAAAATGGCTCTTTTTTTAAAAAGTTAATTTTACCTCTCATTCCCATCTCCTAATGAGATGAGACTTTGCTTTTGTTTTCTCTCCCTCACCACGTTGATGTTGTTGGTTTATGTTGCCGGTGGTTGAACTGCGTCCGGAACAACCTCAGAACTAGAATACTGTACACTCATCATCCTGAAACATCGGTGTTGCATTTAATCCTGTCCTTTCATTTCATCTTTCATGTTCTTTGTTCTTGCTGCTGAATAATCTCTATAAATCTATGTATATGTACTTTATATTTTTCAGAATCAATAGAGAATGTCTTCAAAATACAACTGTGAAATCCTTTCTTTGAGTGGCAGGTGTTGTGGGCGTGGTGATTTCGACACACACTGTGCTTTTGTCTGAATCATCTCTTTTGGTAGAGAAGTGCACAAGTGCACATGCTTAATGTCCTTACCTTTGGGTTGCATTTCCAATGAACATCCAAAGACAAGAGCTGGCAGGTATGCCTGTTTTTTTTTGTTTGTTTGTTTTTTTTTTAATTTTTAAAAAAAAAAATTTTTAAGCCTCTGACCGAGCCTCAGTTTCATCAGAGTCTGTGTAAATGTTTGGTCTGTAACTGTAGGCTGCGGATGGGTGAAATGAAACCAGGCTGTTGTGTTTAGCTTCTTGCCGGGTTTAAGGAGATGACCTGAAAAACGAAGCATTTTCTCACTGACCGCTCTCACTCCTCTCTGGTGCCCAGCTGCTGTGGTTGGTCGACATCAGTTTATTGTGTATGTGCTGCAGTCCAAGTACTCTTGTTCTATGTACAGATCAACAAAATAAATTCAGACTTTTATTCTACAAATCACAGAGCCAGTCTTTTTTTTTTTTGGTCACTTCTTTTCCCTTTGAGTGAATTTTTCATCTTACTATGTAAACCGAATTACTCGGGTGATTTAAAAGGCAGGAGAATTTGCTAGTGCGGTCATCAATCACTCTTCGTGTAATCTGGTATGAAGTCAACAAAAGAAAAATTCCTTAAGCTTTAAAAGTTAGAAGCCATTGAATGAAAGCCACTTGAATTGAAGCCACCAAGTTTTTTTCTTTGAAAAGCACACAACTGGCATCTATTATTATTGCTAGTAGTATTAGTAATAATATTAGTATTTGTATTTTAATGATTTTATAAATTCGGCAGGAAGTTTTATTTTTGTGCTCATTCTATAATTCATTGTTGAAAAGAATCAAGCCACTATTCAAATAATGGCTATTTCCCCCTTTTTTATTTTAAAAACTAAAATTCACTTCTACGGGGAAGTTTTTCACAAATTTGAATTTGATTCTTGGTTCTTCTTTTCTAAATTAAAAAGAAAAAAAAAAAAAGACCTGATCCATTATCAACAAGATCATCAAAGAGTGAAAACCTCTGCCCAGCACAGCAATTTCCTTTATGAGCCAAAAAGTGCCTTGTCTCACAATTTAAAAAACCCTTTAAGAAATTCCTGGTGCAAAAATTTGATTCAAATCTTCACTAAAATCTCTACAAAAGCTTCCCTGTCCAAAGCTCCACCCCCCGGTAGAAATTCAATGAGAGTCCGCATATGCGTGTCTGCATAATTAAACAAACTTAAGGGTACATTAAATAATCGTGTTTTTCATATTTCTTGGAACTAAATTCAAACCAAATATATAAAATTAATGTGCTGTGATTGTTCAAGCGATTTTTATTGAAAAAGTTGTTAACAAGATGGACATTAATGTTATGATATCAGCCTGTATTTATAACCGATCACATTTTGCTGTTGACTTTGCTTACTTACAGGAATTTGATGTTTTTTCTTTTCATACTCAGAAATGTCGGTATTAACGAGGCCTCGCACCAAAGAGGTCCGTAGTTTGAGTCACGTGTTTGATGAGTTTGTCTCTGTATGGGGGTTTGCTTGGTCACCTCGTGCATGCATGGGTTTCCTCTTCTGGTTTCTTTCTACAGTTTGAAGTCATGCGCATTAGGTTAGCTGAATGTTCCAAATTGCCCCAAGGAGTGTGTGTGTGAGTGTGTGTGTGTGTTGCAAATGGTCTTACAAGCCTTTCAGGGTGTACCCCTTCTTTGCCCAGTGTCAGCTGAGCTAGGCTCCAGCCTGCCTGTGAGCCTGGTAGGATTCAGTTGTTAAGCAAAGGAGTGAGGTATCGCTGATAAAGCTCCGCTTAAAACACAGGTTTCTATGACTAGCTGGAAGATGTTCAGTGGCAACTTTGAAAATCTGACTTAATCCTCAAATAAATCTTAGATAATCCTGAAAAACTGCAAGATGGACTCGGAACAGAAAGGAAATCCAATCATGAGAAATATGTCGGTCAGTTAATCTGTGGGTTTTTTTCCATGCTGTGAGAATGACTGTTTCTGTATTAGCTTCTGTGTTGCAGTGTTCAGTACCCAATGCCTCCAACATTACCTGTAGCTTTTGAAAGAAAACCTGTTTCTCCCTGTAGAAACTGGTATGGATACACCATGTGGGCGTCAGGATCTTTAACACGTGTTTGATGTTTCATTCTCACATAGAGACCTTAGTCAACTGTTACATTAACAAGGAAAAGTAGTTTAGTGGCAATTATTTAAAAAGTTCATAAAATACAATGATATATATATATATATATATATATATATATATATATATATATATATATATATATATACATACATACACACACAATATATATATATATATATATATTGTGTGTGTATGTATGTGTATATATATGTATGTGTGTATGTATGTATGTGTGTGTGTGTATATATATATATATATAATATAGTATGTGTGTGTGTGTATGTATGTATGTATATATATATATGTATATATGTGTGTGTGTAGAGTACTTTGAAGAGCTGATGAATGAGGAAAATGAGAGAGAAAAAAGAGTAGAAGAGGGGACTGTTGAGGACCAGGAAGTAGCAAAGATTAGTAAGGGTGAAGTGAGGAGGGCATTGAAGAGGATGAAGAATGGAAAGGCAGTTGGTCCTGATGACATACCGGTGGAGGTATGGAAGTGTCTAGGAGAGGTAGCAGTAGATTTTCTGACAAGAACATTTAACAAGGTCTTAGAGAGTGAGAGGATGCCAGAGGAATGGAGGAGAAGTGTGCTGGTGCCCATTTTTAAGAACAAGGGAGACGTGCAGAGTTGTGGCAACTACAGAGGGATAAAGTTGATGAGCCATACGATGAAGTTATGGGAAAGAATAGTGGAAGCTAGACTAAGGGCAGAAGTCAGCATTTGTGAACAACAGTTTGGTTTCATGCCCAGAAAGAGCACCACAGATGCAGTGTTTGCCTTGAGGATGTTAATGGAGAAGTACAGAGAAGGTCAGACGGAGCTGCATTGTGCCTTTGTGGATCTGGAGAAAGCATATGACAGGGTGCCGAGAGAAGAACTGTGGTATTGCATGAGGAAGTCTGGAGTGGCAGAGAAGTATGTTAGAGTGGTGCAGGACATGTATGAGAGATGTAAGACAGTGGTGAGGTGTGCTGTCGGTGTGACAGAAGAGTTCAAGGTGGAGGTGGGACTGCATCAAGGGTCAGCTCTCAGCCCCTTCTTGTTCGCTATGGTGATGGACAGGCTGACAGACGAGGTTAGACAAGATTCCCATGGACTATGATGTTTGCAGATGACATTGTAATCTGTAGTGAGAGCAGAGAACAAGTGCAGGAAAATCTAGAGAGGTGGAGGTATGCCCTGGAAAGGAGGGGAATGAAGATTAGCCTCAGTAAGACAGAGTACATGTGCATGAATGCCAAGGACCAAAGAGGAACGGTGAGAGTACAGAGAGCAGAGATAAGAAAGGTGGAGGATTTTAAGTACTTAGGCTCAACAATCCAGAGCAATGGCGAGTGTGGAAAAGAGGTCAAGAAGCGTGTGCAGGCAGGTTGGAATGGTTGGAGAAAAGTGTCCAGTGTGATGTGTGATAGGAGGGTACCGGCAAAAATGAAAGGAAAAGTGTACAAAACGGTGTTGAGGCCAACGATGCTGTATGGGTTAGAAACAGTGGCCCTGGGGAAAAGACAGGAGGCAGAGTTGGAGGTAGCAGAGATGAAAATGTTGAGGTTCTCTTTGGGAGTAACGAGGATGGATAGGATTAGGAATGAGTACGCCAGAGGGACAGCACATGTAAGACGTTTTGGAGACAAAGTCAGAGAGGCTAGATTGAGATGGTTTGGACATGTACAGAGGAGGGATAGTGAGTATATTGGTAATAGGATGCTGAGGCTGGAACTACCAGGCAAAAGGCCTAGAGGAAGACCAAAGAGACGATTCATGGATGTGGTAAAGGAGGACATGAAGGTCGTTGGTGTAAGAGAAGAAGATGCAAAGGATAGGGTGAGATGGAGGCAGATGATTCGCTGTGGCGACCCCTGAAGGGAAAAGCCGAAAGGAAAAGAAGAAAGAAGAAGATATATGTGTGTGTGTGTGTGTGCGTATATATGTGTGTGTGTATATGTATATATACATACAGTGATCCCTTGTGACTTCATGCTTCAGTTTCTGCAGCTTCAGTGCATCGCGGGTTTTTCAAAAATAAAAGGAAGTTCAGGGGAAAAGTGAAGGAAAATGCCCATTAACCGTGGAAAGTGAGGTATCCCTGTGTATATCTACACACACACACAGATCTAGCTATATACTTTTTCACATCAATTCACACATGTACAGAAGGGTGAATGATATATAAAAGGTGTATGATATACACCTGTAAGAGGTAAAGGTTTTAATTATAATGTACCTGGTGCTGAAACGTTATGATGTTCCAGACCTGCTCGAAACATAATTATTGCACTGTCCAGGAAGATGGTCTGATTTGCTGGTTATTCAGGCAGTGTGTGTGTGGCGGTGGTGGAGTTGTACGTTTACCATCTTGTGGTTAAAAGCTGTTCTTGAGTCTGTTAGTTTTTGTTTTTAGTGTCCTATACAGTTTTTCAGAGTGGAGAGAGGAGTAAGGGGCGTGTCCAGGGTGTATGGGGACTTGATAATTCCACCGGCTCCACTCTGAAATCTGTCAGTGTAAATGTCAGTGAGGGAGCATAGTGTGGTTCCAATTACCCACTCTGCCATCCTCACCACCCGCTGCAAGGCCTTACTGTCCTCTGCAGTACAGTTCCTGAATCACACTGAATATCAGTCGGTCAGGAGGCTCTCTCTTGCAGAGTGGTAAAAGTTTGTGAGTTGAGGTTGGGGTTTACGAACTTGGAGCTTTCTTAGGAAGTACATCCTTTGTTGTGCTTTCCCCATTTGTAGGGAGAGGTTTGTGGTCCAGATGAAGTCCGCAGAGATGTGGACCCCAGGAACTTTGAAGCACTCCACCCTCTCTACCTTCTCTCGATCAATGTAGAAGGCAGTATGCTCAGTTTGTTTTGATCCGCTAAAGTCCATTATCATCTTGGTTTTAGATGTATTTAGTTCTAGATTGTTGTAGCACAATCGCAGCAGATGCCAGACCGTCCTGCAAGCTGACTTACACTGACGGTGGTGTTGCTGGTGTGAGTAGGGGAACAGTCATCTGGTTTGAAAAGGGGGCTAAGAACATACCCCTGTGGTATTCCGCTGTTCAGGATAAGAGTGGAGCAAATGTGTTCTCCTATCCTGATGTTCTAAGGTGTGTTACTGAGAAAGTTCAATATCAAGGTGCACAGTAAGCTCCCTAGGTCCAGATTGACCAACTTCTGAACCAGTTTATGTGGCTGTTAAAATCGGACCCCCACTGCCCCCGGTTCCTTTCTTTTTTCAGTTTATTGAGAATGTTTAATAGTGTGTGAGATGGCATCAGACAGCTCTCGCTTTGTTGTCTTATTTGGTGTGTATCATCTGCTGGATCAGTTCTACCCCCGTTCTGTGGCTTTGACTTTGAATTGAATACACACAGCTGGCGATGAGCAGGAGGGTGTGTGTTTGATGTGTGAAGCAGTGTGAGCGCGTCGGGATTAAAAAGCTAGATTGATCGGAGTGTCAAAAAGAGATAAGCACACTAGTCTGTCTGATTTATTAGGGAGGCAGGGAGTTAATATCAGAACACCCAGCTGCATTTTCTGTCTCTCTCTCGCTCTCTCACGGTTCTCTTTATTGTGCACCGTTAAAACCATAGTTATTAAAATAGCTGTTATATAAGATGATTAAATCACAAGACAGAGTTGATGGGTAGCTTGCTATGATCTGTTTGGTTTTTTTTTTTTTTTGTGTGCTGTTACAGATGCTTTTATTAATTCTTTGTTCTCTGTTTTCATTATTTACCATGGCAACAACGCCCGGAGGCTTCTGAATGCATGTAAAAGTAAATGTGTTTCTATACAATATGGCATTTCTATTTGGCCCAAGTTTTCTCATCGTTTTTTCTGTGCCCAAGGGGACTGCTGAATGTCATTAGCGCTAACAGTGTCCACATGGCGGTAATGTATTGCAGTGAAGGATATTGACAGGGAGATGATTCAGTATAGTAATGATGGATGAAGCGAGTGCTCTGGGCCAGCACACACAGGGCCATACGTGCTCAGAGAGAGAGAACACACTGTTCCTCTGCAGCTTGGCCACTGCGTCGGTTTCTTCTCGTTTACTCTGAAAATCTTATAAACTGTTTTGGAGGAGTAATGTTTTTTTTTAGCCTTGAAAATCCTGAAAGTTTTATTTGCAGCGTTTTCTATTACACTGGTTTAATAGCATTGTTTCTTGCCTGTAGAAACCTATTAGTTGTTGTACATTCCAGAACGATTAAATTGGGTGGTGGTTGTGGTGGTGTTGGAGGGGGGTGTCAAGAAAAGCGAGTCCTCTTCCTCACTGTTAAACGATGCGCTCGTCAATCAGAGGCCGAGTACATCGACTCCTGTCTTCGTGTGCATTAAAAAGAAACGTACGGTCATTACCTTCCCCTGGGGTGGTGGGATTAGGTGTGTGATGTGCTATAATACAATCGGATACGATTATCCTACTAGAATGAGATGGGAGGGTGTTTTGTAGACTATTACTGTTAACTGCTGGGAAATTTTTAGCTATATGCTCCCCAGGGTCGGTGAGTGCCTTGTATATGAAAAGAAGAAAAGTGGTGATGGAGAAAAAGCGCTTGGAAAAATGTCCCTCTGATCTAATGCAGTCAGACGTGGTGAACATATGTCGCTTTAATCTTTACGGCTTCCACCCATCAGGAGCCAGTGACGGGGAGCTTCATGTATCCTTCAGCCAGGTGTAGTGTTCCCGGTGCTGCTCACATCATCCTCATGCTATAGAAACATCTAATTGGACATCTGTAGTGATGTGTGGCGAATGTGACAATATGATGGACATTGAAGAGATGACAGAGAATGTGCATTGTTAACCAGTAGTCTGGGGTGTGTGTGTGTGTGTAAAAGTAAACCGAGCACCACATGATAAAAAGTTTTAATAGCCACACACATACAGATTTCACTGTTCACGTGGAATTTATACATGATCATCATATCTTATCCCCGTAGGGTAGTGTAGCAATTGGTCTCTTCCGGAGAAGATTAACCGGGACGCAGGTACGCTTGCTACTTGTCCCCGGAAACACGCTCGCTGACGGCTTTGCAGCTACTCTTTACGAAAATCAGCAACGGTTCTTTTACATGCCTCTCACCATAGACAGTGAGAGACATGGCCCACCTTTGATAACCCAGTTAGCTGCACTGGGGTGACAGTGACAACCCTGTGGGGACTCGAACCCCCAACCTTAGGATCAGTGATCCTGCGCCCTATCCATTAGACCACCACTGCCCACTTTATACATGATATTCTTTTCCTTTCGGCTTTTCCCTTCAGGGGTCACCACAGCGAATCATCTGCCTCCATCTCACCCTATCCTTTGCATCTTCTTCTCTTACACCAACGACCTTCATGTCCTCCTTCACCACATCCATGAATCGTCTCTTTGGTGGCCCACTTTATACATGATAACTCATAAAATGTTGAGGTTCTCTTTGGGAGTAACAAGGATGGATAGGATCAGGAATGACTACATCAGAGGTTTTGGAGCCATAGTCAGAGAGGCTAGATTGAGATGGTTTGGACATGTGCAGAGGAGGGATAGTGAATATGTTGGTAGTAGGATGCTGAGGTTGGAACGACCAGGCAGAAGGCCTAGAGGAGATTTATGGATGTGGTGAAGGAGGACATGAAGGTAGTTGGTGTAAGAGAAGAAGATTCAGAGGATAGGGTGAGATGGAGGCAGATGATTCGCTGTGGCGCCACCTGAAGGGAACAGCCGAAAGGAAAAGAAGAACTCTCATTCACCAAGCCACTTAATCCTACAAGGATTGGGCAGAGGCTGGAGCCAATCTCAGCCAACACTGGGTGACGGCATGGTACACACTGAACTTCTCACCAGCACAACCACTCACACTCGCATCTAGGGGCAATTTGGAACAGCCAATTTACATAACGTTCATGTAGGACACAACCAAGTACCTGGAGGAAACCCATGGAAACAAACTCCACACAGAAACTCTCTCGTTAAGCTCGGGACATGAACCCAGGACTCTCTTGCCATGAGGAGGATGTGCTAACCAGTACACCACCGTGCCACCCGATGATAACTCGGAGACCACATGTGTTTTGTTTTTTTAGAATTTCTTCGGCATGCCACATAATACATGGGTTCTTTTCAAAGATCGGAATCAATACGTCTCGAAGTATAAAGCTGCACCTGTACGTCTGTGATTCATTTCTGGAGCTCGTCTGTTTCCTCTTGTGTTTGGAATCTTTTATGGAAGGTCATTCACACTAAAGCCAGTAAATGCTATTAACCTGTACGCAGACTCAACCGTCTGGTTACTTCTTTGTCCTCAGAGTAATCAATATGAGAAATCTGCCCAGGTTAAATTGTTTGTTTTTTATTTATTTTTATATTGCTATGGTATATTGATGTGGGTGCATTGATTCGGTCATGGCTTTGGTGTTGAAAAAGCTTAAATACTTTTGAAGAGAAGTAGGAAAGTAATGGAGGAAAAGGTTGTACTCGTTTTATTTTGATGAATCCAATGCTTTTCCTTTTCAACTCCAGCTGTTCCGTTACGAAGCAGTGAGAACACCCTAAGGAATCTTATTTTAACTCGTTAAATTAAAGTGTCTACCATCTTCTCCATTGAATTTTTATCTCTACTCTTTATCATTCTGATTTACAGTGTGTCCTCGAGCTTATCAAACTTATCCCTTTAAATCTGTTGATGTGTGTATGTTTGAGCCAAAATTCTATTCAGTTTTCTTTGTGTCGCGTTTTTACAGTTGACTTTGTCGCAATGCAGCTTTACACGGTAAAAGTAGGAATTTTAAAAAGAGTACATTTTCTACAACCCCTACACATCCCTAATGAGTGTTGCCCGTGGCAACTATGGCAAGGAAGAACCCCCTCAGTTGACGCGAAGAAGAAACCTTGAGAGGAACCGGGCCCAAATGGGGAAACCTATCCTCATTTGGGTGAAACGTCACTATAGTCCAAAATGAAGTCCGGTTGGTAATACAGCAACTGTAAGTCCTAAATAATTGTGGGGAAGAAGTTTATATCTCCAGCATTGAAAAGTCATGTTCACAGCCTGAGTGCACAACTAAGTCCATATGGATCTTCATCAGCAGACGGAATGGGCTTCCAAGATGAGAACTCCAGCCAGCATCAGCACACCAGGAAAGACCACAGGACTCAGAAGGCAGAAGGACCAGGATCACTGGCATCCCAGAAGACAGAAGAGGGATGGGGGTGGGTAGGGGTTATTGTTTAGTGTAGTAAAAACAGTGGAATGGAAATAGATTTATGATTGCTGAGTGCAAGCAGGGAGTCCGGCTTGACTGGCTATGGCAGCATAACGAGAAGAGAGAGAACCAAAAGGAAGACAGACATGAGGGCACCCCACTGTCCGTGGCCTGGGTGAGCATCTAGAGTGAGGGAGTGACAGCTTCCTACATTGCAGTTTACCAGAACTCTCCGTGCCTGAGACCCTCAGATGTGTAGAAATAACCTTTACCTAATACAAGGCTATTAACTAAAAATACTTGATCTAAAGGGGCACAGAATACATGTGTGTGAACGACAAGGACCCAAGAGGAACGGTGAGGTTATAGGAAGCAGAGATGAAGAAGGTGGAGGATTTGAAGTACTTTGGCTCAACAATCCAGAGCAATGGAGAGTGTGGAAAAGAGATGAAGAAGCACATCAGAGGGACAGCACATGTAAGACGTTTTGGAGAAAAAGTCACAGAGGCTCAATTGAGATGGTTTGGATATGTACAGAGGAGGGATAGTGAATATATTGGTAGTAGGATGCTGAGGTTGGAACTACCAGGCAGAAGGCCTAGAGGAGATTTATGGATGTGGTGAAGGAGGACATGAAGGTAGTTGGAGTAAGAGTAGAAGATGCAGAGGATAGGGTGAGATGGAGACAGATGATTCGCTGTGGCGCCCCCTGAAGAGAACAGCCGAAAGGAAAAGAAGAGGAAGACGTGATCTAAAGGGGCGTGCTGGATCATAAACGATAAGAAGTTCACCAAAATAACTTTGCCCGAGACCATGAGGTGCTTTACAAATTAAAAGTAGTATTTTATATTCGATGTGAAATTTAACTGGGTGCCAGTGCAGTGTAAATAAGATCTGGGTGCTATGTTCATGTCTTCTGGTTCTAGTAAAGACCCTCGCTGCTGCATTCTGGACCACCTTTAGTTTGTTTACGCACCGATTAGAACATCGAGCAGTAACGCATCACAACAATCTAATCTCGAAGTAACAAAATCATGAATAAGTTTTTCCGCATCATGCAGTGACATCAAATTTCATATTTTAGCAACATTCCTAAGACGAAAGAAGGCCAACCGAGTAATATTATCTGCATGAGCTTCAAATGAAAGACCAGCGTCAATAATCACGCCAAGGTCCTTTACTGCTACGCATAATGAAACTGAAACACCATCTAAATGTATTACATAACCAGAAACCTTATTTCTAGCAGCCGGTGATCCAAATACAAGTACTTCTCTTTTATCCCTCTTATCAGAGTTTAATGAGAACTTAATAAGCTTCCAGTGTCTAATGTCCTTCACACATTTCTCAACCTTACTAAGCTGTCTTTCATCTGACTTTGCTGAAATATATAACCTGTGTATCATTAGTATGACAATGAAAGCTAATGACATGATCATGAATGATATTACTTGAAGGGGGTGTGTTTCGAGAAATAAAGCAATGGGCCTAGAACAAAACCTTGGGGAACACCAAACTTAACATTAGAACGTACAGAGAAATCACCATTTACATATATAAACTGATAACGGTCAGTTAAATAAGACAGTTAACAGTAAAGATGTTGATTTATTGATGGATCCAAGTTCCTACTTTTTTCCTATGGCCTCAAACTGTGCATAGAAACTAGAACAACAAGATCACCAATACACACACTGGAAAGAAGTTCAGACATTCAAAAGACACTTGAAGTACAGACTCTGCCTCCACATTGAATGAAGTCAGCTGATGTGGCTCAGCATCTGGCTAGAATGCCTCCTGGACACCTCCTGAGAGATGAGACCCCAGGGCTGGCCCTGAACATTTGCGTAGCTCTGGAATGCTATTGTATCCCCGAAAAGAACTGGAGAAGGTGGCCAAAGACATGTCTGAGCAGAGACACAGTTTCTTCTGGGTTTTTTGGTTTTCTTCTGACTCCCATAAACAGAGCAATAGATGAAACAAATATGCCAAGAGTCCAAGTATACTTCACTAGATGTGGTCATGATGGCTCAGGTTTTTGTCATAACATACTCAACATTAGTAGTCTGTACCGTATCTTAAGAGATGATGTTACATCACAACATAGAAGAATTAGAATTTTCAGTGTTGGCCAAATGGGGCGGCATGGTGGCGTAATGGTTAGCACGTCCGCTGCACAGCAAGAAGGTCCTGGGTTCAATTCCCAGCTTGGGCGTTTCTGTGTGGAGTTTGTATGTTCTCCCCGTGCTTGCGTGGGCTACCTCCAAGTACTGTGGTTTCCTCCCACAGACTAAAAACAGGTGTGAGTGTCAGCCCTGTGATGGCTTGGCGAGCTGTCCAGGGTGGACCCCGCCCTCACCCAGAGTCGACTGAGATGGGTGCCAGCCTCCCCGTGACCCTAATTAGGATTAAGCAGGTCAGAAAATGAATGAATAAGTGTTGACCGAATGTAGACACAGTTGAATATTATCTTTCATTAATTCAATTGATACATCTTCCTTTTGTCTCATTTTCTTCCAATATCAGCATTAAACATTTAAGAAGCTGATCTTTGAATCTGTTTGACTGATGCATCTTTTAGTGCATTTTTAAATCTTGCCATCACCAAAGGTGGGCGGAGGAGGCGCTATACAAACGGTTTCCGTCCAAAATGTTATTACAATAACTTTTAAAGGGAATGATGGGGAATCGCCACATTTGGTGAGTGTTCCGTGGGGTCACTTTGGCGTACTTTGCTGTACCTATTCTGCGCATGCTGTGAACATTCTGAAAGTGTAAGAATTTCCACTTTTCTGTGTAAAAATGCCAAAGCTCTTCTGTAGACTGCGTTCCGCGCCTTTCCGTTACATGATCCTTGCATGCTGCAGTTCAGTGAAATGGTGGTATTGGAATTTCTACTTTTCTGTAGGATTTGCGCCCGTTTTCAGTTTAAAAATGCCGAAGCTCTTCCGTAGACTGTTTTGTGTCTTTCCGCCACGATCATTGCCCGCCGTGCGCCAGTGAAATGGGGGTATTTGTTAGTGAGAACTTTGGAAGGAAATAACATGGGATCACCAACTATGGTGGATGAGTTCCGGTCAGGAAGGTTTCAGTTGGGATTGCACTGTATATGCATCACGTTGACCTTGTTTTAAGGTCACAAAGTCCAAAAAAATTTGGCAATGCCAAGGCTTGTTAGTGTGATAACTTTTGAAGGAAAAACGCAGGATCACCAATTTGGAGACCCTCAGGAGTGTCTACTGGATTTGTTTGTGGATCACGACCTTGAAAGACTGCATAGCCGTCAGTGTGTTTCTGCCCTGCGATGGCCTGGCGAGCTGTCCAGGGTGTACTCTGCCCTTGCCCAGAGTCGGCTGAGATGGGTACCAGCCTCCTGGTGATTCTAATTAGGATTCAGCAGTTCAGACAATGAAGGAACGAATTAGATTTAAAGGATTGTTATATGATAGCAGAAAGGTGGTTCTGTCATTCATTTTCTGAACTGCTTCATCCTAATTAGGGTCGCGGGAGGCTGGTGCCCATCTCAGCCGACTCTGGGCGAGGGGAGAGTACACCCTGGACAGCTCATTGAAGAGGAGAAACATGCTGACGGCTATGCAGCCACTCTTGACGAAAGTCAGCGATGCAGAGATGGTTCTTTTACACCTCACACCATGGACAGTGAGAGACATGGCCGGCCTTTGATAACCCAGTTAGCTGCACAAGGGAGGGGCAGTGACAATTTGTTGGTAGTGGGGCTTGAACCCATAACCTTCGGATCAGCGATCCAGCACCTTTTACCACCAGGCCACCATTGTCCGCAGAAAGGTGGTGCTTTCTCTATAATTAAATCTAATGAAAAGAATAAAAATGCAGATTTTTGTCTCAGATTTGATTAATGGAGGCCTTTTCTATAAATCTTTTCCTCAGTAAGCAAATAAACCAAGACCAAGCATGTGTAGCTCCACCCATGTATGCAGGCATTAAAAGAAAAGAAAAGATAAAAAGCAAAAACGATTGGTGCTTGTTCAAGGTCACTTTTTTTATACATGACGTGTCAAGCACTGTTAGTGTAATAATTTTATTAGTTGGTATTTGTGGGCCAAACTAGTATCTAAATCATAAAAATGAAAGTATTGATGAGGAATATGGTAATTTAATACTCAATAACCAGTGTAACCTTTTAATGTGAGTTGTAATAAAAGTTTTGCTAATAAGAACTACAGTGACTTTCCATCTGCCTTTCATTCATTCATTTTCTGCATTTGTCTTACAGCTGTAGACTGATGGTGTTTCTGTATATTTAGAACTTTTTAATGGACATCCAGCACCACTGTTACAATACCATTCATTCAATTTCTGTAACCGCTTAATCCTCATTAGGGTCGCGAGGAGGCTGGTGCCCATCCCAACCGACTCTGGGCGAGGGCAGAGTACACCCTGGACAGCTCGCCAGGCCATCGCAGGGCAGAAACACGCTGACGGCTATGTAGCTACTCTCGTCTTGTCGTTTACATGAACCTCTCACCATAGACAGTGAGAGACATGGCCGGTCTTTGATAACCCAGTTAGCTGCACTGGGGGGACAGTGACAACCCGTTGAGAGTGGGGCTTGAACCCCCAACCTTAGGATCAGCGATCCAGCACCTTCCCACCAGCGCCCTGCCCCCCCTTTTGAATTAAAAAATGTAATGGATCACATTACACTACATTTTTCTGTTCTTAATGTGATATTTTGGGGATAAATCATGTCCTGATTCTTTGAAATTCTGGCTACAGGAAGTAAGATTCTGTATTTATAATCAATGATATAGTCATATAGCCGTCTATCGGCCCTCCGCTGTTCTTCTTGTCTTCATCCTGACTGACTGAGTTATGTCACATTCTGATGTATTTGTCCATATTAAAATGAAGTGCAGAGGAAATGGGTTTGTGGGCTGATCTGCTCTCTCTCTCTCTCTCTCTCTCTCTCGCTCTGTCTCTCTCTATTGCTCTCTCGCTTCGTCTGTGTGCAGCAGAAGGCTTTTTAAATTACTTCGATTAATGCAGAATGCTGCCTCAATTAAAAAATCCAAAGCTATCATGAATTTTTCATACTCAAAGCGTTTAAGCTAATTATTGCACAAATGAGGCACTTTTCACTGTGGCACCACAGTGACAGCGAATGTCATTGTCACAGGACCTCGCTTTGCAACTATACTAATCTACACACCATCTTATTTTCTACCTCCACACACACGTTCATCATTCAGTTCATTTTCTGTACCCGCTTAATCCTAACTTGGGTCGCGGGGAGGCTGGCGCCCATCCCAGCCAACTTCGGGCGAGGGCAGAGTACACCCTGGACAGCTCGCCAGGCCATCGCAGGGCGGAAACACGCTGACGGCTTTGCAGCCTACTCTTGACGAAAGTCAGCAATGGTTCTTTTACATGCCTCACACCATAGACGGTGAGAGACATGGCCGGCCTTTGATAACCCAGTTAGCTCCACTGGGGGGACAGTGACAACCTTGTGGAGAGTGGGACTCGAACCCCCAACCTTTGGATCAGCGATCCAGCGCCCTATACCACTAGACCACCATTGTCCCCTCCACACACACGTCATGTTCCCTTTTGCTTTATAAGAGTGTAATGTGTGTGTGTGTGTGTGTGTGTGTGTGTGTGTGTGTGTGTGTGTGCCTGCGTCTGTTGAGCTTAACTGTCATATGGTAATGTGTGAAAATATATTATAACCTGACCTGTTGCCCTCCTGAAATTATAAATTGACTGCCTGTTTGTTGGAATAACTGTTTATTGATTTCTCAGTATTCACATGACCTTAAACATCACGGTTAACCTCAAGGTCAGATTCAAGGTCATGTTTAAATTCTTAAAATGCTTCTTAGATGAATTTGTATTAGTGAAATATCCCCAGCTGAAACTCTGCTCTCTGGATGGATGGAATAATGGGATTTTGAGAGTCTGATTATTTAAACTGTAGAAAGGGGCGTGTCATGGGAGCTGGTGAAAGTCCTGGATTTGCATATACACCATCACTGATCGGTTAATCACTGTTAAATGGTCCCTGTGTGTAAGACGTTTGGGAACTTTTGCGTTGATGTACTATATTTAGCCGATAAATCCTGATTATTGACTGTTGAATCTGTAGAGCTGCAGTCGTTTTGAGATTTTGAAGTATTAACGATAAGATTCTGCACTTTTGGCTATGAGGTAATGAAATGTACAGCAGCCTGAATGGCTTTTGTTCTCGGGCCTTTAATGAAATTAGATTTAACAGCAAGGTTCTGTCTGGCTTGAGTTTGAATTAACTGTATCTCTAGAGGCGGATGAATAGAAGCAAAGAGTTTTTTGTTAAATACTTTATTGAGTCTTAAGATCCATCTTAGATGAAATATTCATCAGTTCTGATTATGCGAAAATGATGACTGACGGCTCATGTAACACAACATGGGATTAGAACGTGTAAGTAAAGCATATTGACTTTTGTAAAGAGTCGACTGCATAGCCGTCAGTATGTTTCTGCCCTGCCGTGGCCTGGCGAGCTATCCAGGGTGTACTCCGCCCTTGCCCAGAATCAGCTGAGCTAGGCACCAGCCTACTGGTGACTCTAATCAGCACTTCAGAAAATCAAGGAATGAAACAGTAAAACATATTTGTTAGATTTAAAGGATTGTTATTTGATACCAGAAAGGTGGTTCTTTTCATTCATTTTCTGAACCGCTTCTTCCTAATTAGAATCACGGAGAGGCTACTGTCCATCTCAGCCAACTCTGCATGAGGGCAGAGTACACCCTGGACAGCTCATTGCAGGGCAGAAACATGCTGACGGCTATGCAGCCACTCTTGACGAAAGTTAGACCTCACACCATGGACAGTGAGAGACATGGCCGGCCTTTGATAACCCAGTTAGTGGCACCCGGAGGGGCAATGACAATGAAAAGAATAAAAATGCAAATTTTTGTCTCAGATGTGATTGATGGAGGCCTTTTTTATAAATTTTTTCCTCGGGAAACAAACCAACCAAGACCAAGCAGGTGTAGCTCCACCCGTGTATGCAGCCATTAAGAGACAAAAAAAAAGCAAAACCGATAGGTGCTGTTGTAAAGAATGGCCAAATGGTGGTTTAGTGTTTGGCACATCGACCACACAGCAAGAGTACACTGGGTTGGAGTCCCGGGCTTGACGAGATTTCTGTGTGGAGTTTGCATGCTGTCCCCTGCTTGCCTGGGTGTTCCTCTAGGTTCTATGGCTTCCTCTTACAAGAGTCTTAAAGACGTGCACATGAGGCTCACTGGATGTTCTAAGTTACCCCTAAGTGTGAATGGTTGTGTGTCTTGGCACTGCCTGTGTGGCCTGCCTTTGCCCGGAGTCCAATGAGACGGAGTCTTCATACAAACCTGAGTGGGATTAAATGGTTCAGCGAATGAATAATAAATGAATGTTTAAGGATAAGGAGATGCGCTAGCAGTAGTAAAACATTATTGGATGGTTTTCTAGTTAGTAACTCGTGGTGGAAATGAGATCCAAGCAGTCGTGTTCAGTGTTGGTATTATTCATGCACAGTTTGTAGTTTACAATCATCTCAGAAATGGTGCTGGTTACACGGACACCCTCTTACATGTTATATCATAAATATAGAGTCAGTACAATCACTATCCGAGTTACGAAGCACGCGAGTCACGACTACCCGTACTTACGACCACGTCTAGCAGATGCCTATTATGAGTTTACTGTATATGTCTGGCAGTGCAGCGCGTAAGATAGTTATGGCAGCACAACGTCCCAGCATTCTACCACTACACTCAGTGACTAGATACCGCCGCAGTAACATCTCTTTTACAGTACAATTTTACATTCAGGATCTGTACACCGTTACCATGGCACCCAAGAGGAAGTCCGATTCATCACATAACAATTCTACCAAGAAAGCAAGGAAGGCACTGTCGCTGGAGACGAACATGAAAGTGACGGTGAAATCTCCATATCTCCCACTCCACGGTATTTACAGTTTTGAAGGAGAACGACCGTATTAAGGAAGAGGTGAATGCAGCCGCCCCAATTAAGTCAACTATCATCACAAAACAGTGTGAAGGACCGATTGCAGAGATGGAAAAGTTGCTGTATACGTGGTTGGAAGATGATAGTCAAAGAAATGTGAAAGTGATGTTGCGAGCAGTGCAAAGTAAGGCTACAAGTTTATTTCGCATATTGAAAGAACGTGCAGGTGAAGAACATGCTTCACAGGAATTCATAGCGAGTGCTGGGTGAATGGGATCCGACTTACGAACAAGCTGACTCGCGGCTGGTTGGTCGGAACCGATCTAGGCCGTAACTAGGATAGTGAGTGTATTTCACTCTCGGTATCACCAAGGGACTCGCCATCGGTTCTTGGTTAGTTGATACTTGGTTTGGGAGCACGATACTCAAGATACTCCAGAGAGCGAATGGAAGTAGATGTTTTTTTAAATGTGGATAAAAAGCCGTCCATGTCACTGAATGATTCGGGTTATTTAAGCGGTAAAATGCTACGAGGTAAACAGGATGTGACGAAAGACACACACACACTGAAAGAGTACTTCAAATAAACCATGCTGGCGTCTGTGGATTTTGAAAGATGACGGAGATCTTCTCCACTTCGTCTCTGTGCTTTTCACTGCATTCCAAAGTTTGGAGCTTGGTATAGAAATAACACCCCCACCTCAAATTACTGGGAAGAATTAATTAGATTTGTTTATATTTTTCTTTTCGTTCTCCGCAACAATCAGCATCACAAACGCACACACCGACACATGCCTTTAATGCGTGTCAAATCGGTATGAGAATTTCACAGCCCCGAGTGTTTAGTATTCAGTGGGTCTGGTGGTGTGAACAAAAGTGTCAGCCAGAACTGTCTGAAGATGAGGACTTTAATTTGCTGAGAGCTAGAGCGGCCCGGGCTGGCTAGTAAAAGTAAAGCTTCCTGGCTGAACAGAGAAACACAAAAAGCTGGAGATGAGGCTGAAGTGACCTCATTCGCCCTACTGCTCGTTACTTTAGCGCTCCGCATTAGCCGTGAGATTGACCTGAGTGTACGCCACACGTGCCAAAATGCCGGCGCAGGGCAGATGTGTGGTGATGAGTTTAAAAGTCAGTTTTATAATCGCATTTACTTTTGGGAGGACTTTAATATTTGCGGTCCTGGAAAGTACAGGGATGCAGGTATTTGAAAAACAGACATGGACAGAAAAGAGACAGAATGAGGTCACAAAGAAAAGCATGGAGTGTAACAGGCAGATGGAAAGGAGAGAGAGAGAGAGAGAGAGAGAGAGAGAGGACAGGGAGACCTGTAATAGTCGTGTGACTTACTTATGGTCACCTGGATGTCTGTCAGCAGGAGTTGGTTCTCTTGGGAAGTGATAGAAAACGCTGGCTGTCACCTCCAGTATCATCAGCCATGTGCCTGCGTACACACGTGCGCTCTCCACTCTCCCAGCAAAACACAGAACAGGTTTCCCTGAAGGCGAACCCGAGCCGAGGCCTGCGTGGAATTCTGTCGCGGAGAGGCGTGCTTTCGACTCGTGTAAAGCTCTGTGCCATACGCTGTGTTCGCACCGAGAGTCTGTGTGATGGCGGTGGGTTCACAGTGAGAGCAAGGCTGGCTTCAAGCAGGAAAACCATGAGAGTAAACACACCACGGTGAGTGTAAACACTGGGAGGGTTAATGGGAACTGAAGGCTGTGTGAACACACACCACACATTCCAGCAGCTTGGCCGCCAGTCCTGCACCTGCATATCATCTCTCTCTCTCTCTCTCTCTCTCTCTCTCTCTCTCTCTCTCTCTCTCTCACACCCACTCTCTCTCTGTTATTCTCTCTCTCTCTCTCTCTCTCTCTCTCTCTGTTATTCTCTCTTATTCTCTCTCTCTCTCTCCCCACTCTCTATCCCTTATTCTCTTTTATTCTTTCTCTCTCTCTCTCTCTCTGTTTCTCTCTCTTATTCTCTCTGTCTCTCTCTCTCTCCCCACTCTCTCTCTCCATCTTATTCTCTCTCTCTCTCTCTCTCTGTTGTTCTCTCTCTGTTATTCTCTCTTATTCTCTCTCTCTCTCTCTCTCTCTCTCTCTCATTCTCTCTCTCTCTCTGTCTTATTCTCTCTCGCTCTGTCTCTCTCTCATTCTGTCTCTTATTCTCTCTCTCTCTCTCTCTCATTCTGTCTTTCTTTTGTTCTTTTCTCCCCGCTCTCTTTCTCTCTCTTATTCTCTCGCTCATTCTGTCTTTTCTTCTCTCTCTTATTCTGTCTCTTATTCTCTCTCTCTCTCTCTCTCGCTCTCGCTCTCTCATTCTGTCTTTCTCTTTGTTCTTTACTTCTGTACAGCCCTCTCTCTATCTCTCTCTTGCTTTCTTATTCTGTCTTTTGTTCTTTTCTCCCTGCTCTCTCTCTCTCTCTCTCTCTCTCTCTCTCTCTCTCTCTCTCTCTCTCTCTCTGTCTGTCTGTCTCTCATTCTCTCTTTCTGTCTCTTATTCTCGCTCTCTCTCTCTCTCTCTCCCCCCGATCTCTCTCTCTCTCATTCTCTCTTTCTTTTGTTCTTTTCTCCCCGCTCTCTCTGTGTCTCTCTCTCGCTCTCTTATTGACTCTCTCTCTGTCTCTCATTCTATCTTTCTTTTTGTTCTTTACTTCTGTACAGCTACGTCTCTCTCTCTCTCTCGTTCTGTCTTTCTCTTTGTTCTTTACTCCTCTACATCTCTCTCTCTCTCTCTCATTCTTTCTTTTTGTTCTTTACTTCTGTACAGCCCTCTCTCTCTCTCTCTCTCTCTCTCTCTCTCTCTCTATCTCTCTCATTCTGTCTTTCTCTTTGTTCTTTACTCCTGTACAGCTCTCTCTCTCTCTCTCATTCTGTCTTTCTCTTTGTTCTTTACTCCTGTACAGCTTTTTCTCTCTCCCTCTTTCCTTGCAGTTTAAGGGGAAAAAATGAAAAACACGATAGCAGCACATCACAATTCATAGGACTGTCAGGTTAGATTTTGCACAGTATCACTTGTGTAGCCTGAGGGCTGAGCCGGAGTGAGAATCGCGCTCCCTTCCCCTGCATCAGCCTGAAAGGGTGAAGCGTTCTCGAATCCTGCTGCCTGATATATATCTGGTATGTGTTATTGCTGTTCGTAGAGGCCTACACACTTCGTCAGGAGCCACTAAACCATCGTTTTATCTCTCAGGTGGCACCTGTACAGACACAGCGTTTGTACACGATATGGCTAAAAGTATGTGGACACCTGACCATAGCGGCTGTTTCAGTGTTAGTGGGATTGAGGTTGAGGTTTTGTTCAGAAAATTCAAGTTCTTCCACACCAACTTTGTAAAACGTGTTTCTGGATTGAACCCGTACACAGTGGCGTTGTTGCACTGAAACAGGCTGTTGAGAGCATTCAGTTCTGGTATAGAAGCTTTAATTGCTCCAGCACACAGAGATATTCTCAACAATTACGAGCTTTGAACTTTGTGTCAGGTACTTGGAGAGGACCCATGAATGGGTGTGAAGGTCATGTGAATTCTGCAGCTTTAGTACGTTCCCTCTGTACACATCAATATTATTGATTAAAGAATAAAATATATACAGGGGTCCCTCACTTTCCACGGTGAATCAGGACCGAGATCCCCTGCAACCGCCGAATTCCGCAAACTATGGACCCCCCCGACATGTATATAATATCAATAAATATTCAACGCTATAAATGCTTATAATAACAACTAAACATTGAAAAATAATGCAGAAGATGTAAATAAAATATAAATACACACATACAGACGCCTATGTGTGCACACGCAGATGCGCACCTCACATAAAAATGTAAGTAGTTTTGATGGCGTTTTTTTTTTTTTTTTTTTTTTAACCTTTTCCCCTACACTTCCTTAATTTCTTTATTTTTTTAAGTCGATGAATATTTAAAAAAGAAAAAAAAAAAACCTATGCACTGAAGCCGTATGAATTGAAGCATAAATTAGCGAGGGATCACTGTATATGTATTTTATATGCAATATTAATTTTATAATAATGTTCGTATATATACACACACACATTCAATAGCAGTGTGTTAAAAAAAGCGAATAAGGCTTAAAATCCTTAACAGCTTTTATTTCCATACACAGAAACGCATTGGGGGCTCTACACATTTTATTCCAAATCAAAGCCTGAAGAAAAATATCAAAATTTGTGTAATTTGTTTAGATAAATTGAATTCGGGTGAATATGACACTTAAAGAAATAGCAGTGTCTGCTTCCTTTACAAACTGAAACATTCACTGTATAAACTGAAAAATTCTTCTGAATCACTGAACTAGTATTTAGTTGTATAATCACTGTTTCTGAGACCTGCTGTACATCCGTGTTGCACGAAGTCGGCCAACATCTGGCACCTGTGAGCAGGTTTTCCAGTCCAGGATGATTCGACTGTATTCCACAGTTCTTCGGTATTTCTTGATTTATTTTTCCTCAGAAGTTGCATTTTTTTATGTCACCTCACAAGTCTTCTATCGGTTTAAGGTTTAAGGATTGGACTGGCCGCTCCATAACGTCAGTCTTGTTGGTCTAGAACTAAGATGCTACACATTTACTGGTGTGTTTGGGGTCATTGTCTTGTTGGAATCCATTTCAAAGGCAGTTCATTTTTAAGCAGAAGGCAGCACGACCTCTTCAAGTGTTCTGATGAATTCAAACCGATCCATGATCCCTGGGATGCGATAAATAGGCCAGACACTGTAGTATGAGAAACATCCCCATATCATGATGCTTCCACCACCAGGCTTCACCGTCTTCACAATGTACTGTGGCTTGAATTCAGTTTTTGAATCTCATCTAACAAACTGTCTCCGGCCACAAGACCCAAAAAGAACCATCTTACTTCCATCAGTCCGTAAAACGTTGCGTCGTTTCTCTTCAGGCCAGTCATTGTCCTCATTTATACATTGTAACCTCTTCAGCGCGTCTTTTTTTTCAGTGGTGGACTTTGCGGGGCTTCTTGCCGATAGCTCGTCTTCACATCGGCGTTTTCTAATTGTAACAGGACTCACAGGTAACTTTAGACCTTCTTTGGTCTTCCTGGAGCTGATTGTTGGTTGAGTCCTTGCCATTTTGGCTCTTCGCTAATCCATTCGAATGGTAGCTTTTCACTTTCTTCCACATCCTTCAGGTTTTCATTACTATTTTAAAGCATTTGAGATCATTTTAGCTGAGTGGTCTCGTTTCTGCACTTCTTTATATGTTTTCCCTCTCCAATCAACTTTTTAATCAATGTACGCTGTTCTTCTGAACAATGTTTGGAATGACCCATTTTCCTCAGAAATGTTCTATAACCAGCAGGTACAACATTTGCTGCCTTCCTTCCTTCAATAAGGGAAATAACTGGCACCTGTTTTTCAAAGAATGAATGACGTCACAAATTGAACTCCATTCTGCTTTTATTTTGAACACGCCCCTTTCAATTAGTGATTCAATCACACAGAGTCGGCAGCATGCAGGTCATGACTGTTGGTGTATTGGATTCTATTCCTTGACTACACCTGATAGGAAATTATTTGCCATGTAGGAATATCATTTCTACAAAAAAAACACTGATTGATCAGGTTAGTGATTTCTGACTGATATTATCTTAAATATATATTCTGACTGATATTATCTTAAATACAAGTAAGTGTGTGTGTGTGTGTGTGTGTGTGTGTAAAAGACTCGTTAATAATAATCAGTAAAGACAAGTTTTGTCCCGTTAGTTTCTTTGAAAACCAGAGATGACTTGGACTGTACATACTCCAGTTTGTTTTTTTTTTCAAGCTCCATGATGTTGGATTAAGGACAGGGACGCCTATCCCTGTTTCTGCACATCTACCTTCCTGAGGACTTTCAAATGACCTTCAAATCCAATTAAAACTTAAGACCTTGAAATAAAGATCTAAGATGATGATTAAATCTGTCAGGTGGACCCCATTAGGGTTGAGACGAAAGTCTGCAGGAAGGTAGGTGTCCAGGGACAGTGTTGCACGCCCCTGATTTAGGGAACCTACGAGCAGGATGGAATGTGGTTATTTATATTCATTTGTATATAATTACCTGTAACTCTGAATCATTGTGCTTTTGTGATGCAACTTTCACACAAAAACGAATTGAAGAAGCAAATTGCAAACATCTAAATAAGCTTTAAATTTCCATCAGTTATATTCCGAGGGTTGGACAGAATGAACAAACAACGACTGGAACAAAAAAAACTTGACAGCGAATGTCAAAGCTTTTCCACACGCTCTCATACTCTGGGCGCGTTCCTTGTAGTGTAAAGGGTGCTTAAGCTTGAGACTCAACTTTTATATCTACATAAGAAGCAAGCAGGTCGTTTTACACTCCACCATCAGGCTGCACCGCTGCACTCACTCTGTACAAACATCTAGAGCGCTCATCATGCTTTTATAAGTGGCAGCGTGAATCCAACGTAAGATCCAAAAAGAGGAGGAAAAAGGAGACACAACAAAGTTGTGTTTTCTGGTACTGGATAAAGTTTGAAAACCCAATTTTGGAAAAAATAGCAAATCCTATTTATTATTTATCATCAGGGGTGGGGGCAAAGGGCTTGTGAATGTCAGTGCTTGAACTTTACAGGCATCTGACATCCACAGTCTGTTTTAATACATGCTTGGAAAGGGAGACGATTCAATTTGGTTCGATCCTGCTTAGTGAAACTTTAAGGCTGAAACCCCTGTGAGTGTACATGATTTAAATGTAATTTCATGCATGTGAATGTTCTCTCACTGAATACCAGCCAGACTTTGCAGCAGTTAAAATGGTTGAAGATTTTCATTAAAATTTTTGGATCTACCACCATTCGGTGAGTGAGTTGGAGCCCTGTGATGGCCTGCTGTTCCATTAACAATAAATTGTCCTGCTGTGTGCTCGGTGTTAACTGCTTGGGCTTCGGATCATAATGAGATGCTTTCTAAACATGACAGTAAATGAATGAATGTTTTGATTCCTAGAATGTCCAGTCCAACATATTTTGCAGGTTTCATAAAAACACTCACAAGGGTTTCATTTCACCTATGAAGCAATAATTAGATTAGAAATATTCATGTGTGAAGATGACACGGGGAGACAGCAGGTCATATTGCTGCCTTATAGCACCGGGGCTCTGTGTACTGTATTTTGATCCTATCGAGATAGAATTTTTCTGGACCCTAAGTTTCCTTTATCCTCTCAATAGAAAGTCACTCCCCACAATTACCATTAAAGGTAGTGCCTGTCTTAGAACTTGTGTGGCTTACGACTTGCACGACTTGTGAATGGGTTGTGACCCTGGGGAACATGCTTTTTTGCCATACTGTACTAGAATTAAGTGTAATTGTGCATCCACTACGGCAGTTGGCAGTGGCGCTCTCATTGTCATGCTATGGTGTTGAAAAAAAGCACCGAGGAAATGATATGAAGTGCAGTAAACACTATTTATAGTCACACGCACGGCTGGGGGTGTGTGTGTGAAATGCTTTTTTTTTTTCTCTCTTCCTAGAGGGGGCATCAGAGAAGATAATTGAGAAGCACTGCACAAGACATGGAATACACGCAGAAGAATACAAGGCTAATTGACTCAGAAAAGCCATTTTCCCAACAGAGCTCGAAAATCAAAATTTTGCTTGTTGTATGGGGCAGATTTTTGGTGGGATTGAAGCTCATATCATGGAAAATTCATTACAAAAGACACTCATGAGTCAAGGTACCACTGTGTGTGTGTAATATATATATATATATATATATATATACACGTGTGTGTATGTGTATATATAATACATATATATACACACACACACAGGGATCCCTTGCTATTTGCACTTCAATTCATGCGGCTTCTTTGCATCGCGTTTTTTTTTATAAAATATTAATCGATTAAAAATTAAATAAAAATAAATTTAAAATCTATTAAAAAAATAAGGAAATTAAGGAAGAATAGGGGGAAAGTTAAGTTAATGCCACAAAACAAGGCCAATTATGCCAAAAAAAACCCAAAAAAACAAAACAGAAAAAAAAAACAACCCAAACCCCCCCCCCATCAAAACTACTTACATTTTTATGTGAGGTGCGCATCTGAGTGTGTGTGTGCACTTGCGTATCTGTTTGTGTGTGTGTATTTATATTTTATTTACATCCTATGCATTATTTTTGAATGTCTAATTGTTATTATGAGCATTTATAGTGTTGAATATGTATTTATTGATCTTGTATACACATCAACATGTATGTACAGTATACGTCAGTCGGGGTGGGGTCATCCTACTTCGTGGAATTCGGCAGTCACGGGGGAATCTCAGTCCCAATTAACCACAGAAAGTGAGGGATCCCTGTATGTGTGTGTGTGTGTGTGTGTGTGTGTGTGTATCCCCACGTCCTTTGTAAAGAGACACATCAGGTTGAAAATTCATGTACACTAGTCCTCCTCCATATATTAATGTCTAAACAAAGGTAAAAAGATTGCAAACAAAATTTTGACACAAACTTGTAGAAAGGTTCAGTAAATGCTAGTCGTAATACATGTACAGACTTGACTTTCATCCAAACTGTTACGACCTGTTGATCAGGACCAAATGCGAGCGTAAGTAGAACAGGCCCTTGACATTCGCGAGGGTTTGGTTCCGGGCCCTCCCGCGAATCGAGATAATCCGCAAGTTCTGTACCCGGAAGTAAAATCCTATGTATGACATCACATGTGCGAATGAACAGCTGTAAGTAAAATACTATGTATCTATTACATGCGTTAAAATATGCTTCTTAAACTCATTCTATAGACAGTCTTACTCATTAATACAGTATTAATGTAGTAAAATGTAGTAATTATTAAGAAAAACTTTTCATTTTTTACTCTTATTTTTATTGATGATAAAATAAAAACATTATACAGCATACGCATAAAACACCTTTAAATGCATTCTCTTTATAAACATACAGCACTGTAGTTTTCAAAACTGCCCACTAGAGGAACGTACTGTATTGCATTAGGCATGACACGACTGAATTCAGGGAGTTCGTCAAACTTCAACCCGCAGATCAGCTGATTGCCAAAATTTGGGACGTGCTTCCTGTCACATAAACACTATAGCGTGTGAGTCTAATAAAATTAGAGCTTCAAGGTATCGGAATTGCCCACACAGAAAGGATTGGCTCTCAGCTTTGCGCCACAGTGACGTGGCATTGAAAGTAGATGAATAAATTTGCTCTAAGCAGTTAGAAAGTGAAGCTGCATCATCTCCTGCTTGGCCTTTTAAAATGCTGTCGCTGCCGGCAGCGCGAACAACCATCGTACACAACACTCGCACTGCACTGCCATGAATCATGTTTCACCACTTTTGCGGTCGTCAAGTCGATCAGACGAAACTCGCATAGGTCGTAAGTCAACGACTCATTGTATTCAATGCATTATACAAACTACTGTAATATATCTTAATCTGTTCTATTTAATGCATTTATGAAACAGTACAGCAATATTCCAATGTATCGATGCATCGGAAATTTTTTTATCAATATGTTGATACCAATAATAGGTTTTCAATGACACCCCTAAATTCAGGTATTCACTGCATTAAGTCCGAGCAGCTCGGCCACGCCCCCCCAGCCGGAGCTGAAGTACAAAACAGAGTTTTAGAGTGATAGAGTAAGAGACGTTACAAACCAAAGAAGCGGTGATGTTGATGTGAGTTAATCCTCTGGCGCAGAGGTGAGCTTGCTTTTGTTTATTGGGAGTAAATGAGAATAGTGAACTCGGGTGTGTGTGCTCCTGAGCAGCTCAGCCACGCCCCTCAGGAAGTAAACAGTTAGATAGAGGCACAGAGCCAAAATCAAAGTCCCTCAAAACACAGACCATAACAAAAAGGACATCAAAGAACAAGAAATGTAATAAATTGGATAAACAAAACACAATGAGAAACATGCTACACCACAGTAAATAAAATATAACACACAAACATTTTAAACATTACCTTAGGTCATGTACTGGAATAATAATTTAAAAAGACTTTAATAGTGGAGTGTTTTACAACAGTTCAAAAGATTACTGTATTCCTCTTCAGCAATGATGTGACTTCAGAGGAAACCGTCGTTTCTTCCAGAGAGTCTTATTTCTTCAGAAGAGACATCCAACCTAATTACCTTTTTCTGGTGCTTAAGCAGGCGTTTGAGTGACATCATAGAACTTAACTGGTAATTAAAACACACTAAAAAAGGCTCATTTCCACCATGTCTGCGAATGAGGAAAAAGGGGCGTTACATCACCTCAACCAATCAGCAGGAAGGAGGACAGCCATTGGCTGAATTTGAATCACGTGCGAGCTGCTTGGCAGGCCGTGAATACGTAAATTGTGAGTGCAAGCTCACCTGATGTCTTATGAGTTGCACCTGTCTCGTGACAATCAGCTCTGGATCCAGCATGAACTTGACCAGAACAAAGGAATGAATGGATTGATCAGGTTCCCTCTAAATGTTTTAGGCTGCCTCCAAATGCGCAGCAACTTGTAAAGATGCGGGTGGCAGTGTCGCACGTCACAGAAGGGGGCATGTGCATGCTTATGCACCTCTCCAGTTGGTGACATGGAGGCACAACTTGATAGTTTGGAAGTGGATATGAATAAAGTAAGGAGAAAAAACATGGAATTTTTTTTTTTGAATACAGTGATACCTCAGCTCACGAACATAATTGGTTCCCAGAAAGTGTGTGTAAGGCGAAAAGTTCGTCTTCCGAACATTTATTTCCCATAAGAAACCATTAAAATGAGAATAATCCGTTCCCAGGTCCCCATAAAACATAATTTTCTACTAAATAAGCCTTAAAACTACACAAAAATATACCTTATTTTATGTATAATAAATGTCTATTGTATTGTAATTAAAGAAATAAACTGTACTGTATAATAAAGTGGTTTTATTTACCTTTGTGATGGTAGTTGATGGCTTGATGGAATGGAGTGGGAGGAGGAGGGAGGGAGGGAGGGACTTACTGTTTGGAAGGAGAGTTTGGAAACGCCTACTGTTTGGAAACACCCTTAGCCACACACGCAC
>CM045749.1:20531728-20534228 GCA_024760905.1 Plotosus lineatus | reverse complement strand
CCCTTTAAAATAACACTGGGTAAGTAGTGTAGAAAAACATGTGCACACACTGGCATTTGTCACTTCGTTTGAACCATATTCAAAGTTTTAATGTATTTGCTGCTAAAATTCGCAGAGAAGCCATTGCACCGATGCTTTTCAATCTAAAATGTGTTCACAGTAGATTACAAAATCATAAATACACATAGCCTATATACATACATTCATTTCCTGTACCCGCTTAACCCTAATTAAGGTCGCGCGGAGGCTGGCGCCCATCCCAGGCCGACTCCGGGCGAAGGCAGAATACACCCTGGACGGCTCGCCAGGCCGAAACACGCTGACGGCTATGCAGCTACTCTTGTTGAAAGTCAGCAATGGTTCTTTTACATGACCCTCTCACCATAGACAGTGAGAGACCTGGCCGGCCTTTGATAACCCAGTTAGCGGCACCTGGAGGGGGGGGGGGGGGGGGGGGGGGGTGGGGCGGACCTCTAACCCCCAACTTTTAGAATAAATGATCCAGCACCATTACCACCAGACCACCACTGCCTCGCCCAATATTCTTCTTCTTCTTTTCCTTTCTGCTGTTCCCTTCAGGGGGCACCACAGCGAATCATCTGCCTCCATCTCACCCTATCCTCTGCATCTTCTTCTCTTACTCCAACTACCTTCATGTCCTCCTTCACCACATCCATAAATGTCCTCTTTGGTCTTCCTCGAGGCCTTCTGCCTGGTAGTTCCAACCTCAGCATCCTACTGCCAATATACTCACTATCCCTCCTCTGAACATGTCCAAACCATCTCAATCTAGCCTCTCTGACTTTGTCTCCAAAACATCTGATATGTCACTGCCCAATGTTCTATATGTTGGAAAGTAAAAGATAAAGGAAACGTGTAGGTCACGGGTCTCAAACTCATTCCACAAAGGGCCGCAGTGGCTGCAGGTTTTTGCTTCAACCAAGCAGCAGCAGACCAGTCTCTATACACAGCACACGGATTGACCAATCAGCTGCCTGAAGACTCAGATCAGTTTATTCAGTGAGTCATGTCACGTTTGCTGCTGCTTGGTTGAAACAAAACCCTGCAGCCACTGCGGCCCTTTGTGGAACGAGTTCGAGACCCCAGGTGTAGGTAGAGTAACTACAGCCTAATAGGGCGTGTATGTGTGTTGTATGTATGCACCAATAAGAGTCAGGCATGTTAATAGTGACCCACAGATTTTGTAATCCTGTACACAAGTTCTATTAGGAAGTTCGAACTACAGATCCGGTGAGCGACGCGGCGGTGTCGTAGTGGTTCGGCTCGGTGAATAATTTTCAAATGGATTTCTTTGTGTCATATTCTCCCCCGTACTTGCGTGGGTTTCCTCTGGGTACTCCAGTTTCCTCCTGCAGAAAACAAGCTTATACGATGCATGCAGGATTCTGGACAGATCGTCACCCAGCTCAGGATTGAATGACGAGCCTGGAGGTCGTGAGGTCATCACTCTCTGTGGTGAGTTTTCAGTCCAACACTGTATCTGATTCGTATTGAATGACAATGAACAAGGGTTCATTTCAACAACATTAGAAAGGACAGATGTGATATAAAAAGCAATATTGATTCCGGCTAACACGATAATATGTTTTAACAGCATTGCTACAACCTCGCAATAACATTATTTGTAAGGTAAGTCTGTTGGGGTTTTTTACCGCGGAGCCTTGTGGCTCATTAGAGCCGGAGCTTAGCCTGGTTTCTGTAGCGTGGCGTTACTACTCCTGATGGGACACTAGACTACGACGGGTCGCCTTCCCAGGATTTTTACTGCTCGGTGAACAGAGGCACACTTGTGGTTAAGATGTTTCTCGGGGGTCTCAGCACAATAAAACTCGAACAGGTATTTGTACCGGCTGTGTATTGATCATGAGCCCAGAACCTGACCGCAGCAGCACCAGCCCCACTGCTTATGTTATTTGTATACTGCCAAAAGCATTTTTTTTTTTTTTTTTTTAATATTGGAGGCAGCGATTTTAATAAATTTCTTGAAAACATTCATTTTTTTCCTTTCAGTTTCCTTTTCAGTACCTGCGTGAGTCACGTAAAAGGAAACGCAAGTATGGATGTGGACGCTGCTTGTCCCATGTTAGATGGCTCTGTATTGGCGGCATGGATGTGTGTGACATTTTGGCAATGTCCAAACAACTTTGTGCATAAAAGTCATCTACATATTCTCAATAAACCTTACAAAGTTCAAATGATTACTTAACCAGAGAAATGCTGACCTTTGCACCACCTCAGTAATGTTGCACCGTGTCGTGTTCGAGCCCGGACGCTTTTTCTTTCACTCGCCGCCTGGTTGTTTTCGATGAAACAAGAAGTATAAATTAGACGTCACTCAGTATTCAGGGTTTCATGCTGTATTGAAATGTTTCTGTTGCAAACTTTTTCCAGCGTGATGTTGTGCAGCTGTTTTTTTTTTTCCTATTATCAGGTAATAACAAGAGATTTGGCAGTGCTTTTAAATAGCAGATGTCCCTTA
>CM045749.1:20496728-20524228 GCA_024760905.1 Plotosus lineatus | reverse complement strand
ACCCCCAACCTTGGGATCAGTGATTCAGCACCTTTACCACCAGACTACCATGACCCTGTTCTAATTGTGTTTAGATTTCAAATACCCGCTCAATAACTCACTCACTCTCTCACGTGCCAAACAGCTTAATCCTACTACAGTGGTACATCACCTTACGAAATTAATCCGTTCCGGAATTAATTTCGTAACCTTTTTCGTAAGTAGAACCGTATTGTAAAACGCGTGATTTGTTCCAAGGCCCCCAATACTATCCTTTAAAAATGATAAAAGCATACCTTTTAAGGTACTTACTTCGTGTTGACCATGTCTTCTTGGCAAATTATAATCTTACAAATGTTTATGCACGGTTAAACGCCTGAGCCAAAAAATAAAGTTGCAATGAGCACAGTCGAAAAACTCATGAACAAGCTGCTGCTCAAGGGAGCTGCGTCATCCCTCCTAGCCAATGGGAGGCCAGCGGGGCGGGATGTTTGGAGATAGCCAATGGGATGGAACTGCGTCATCCCTCCTGGTGAATGGGAGGCCAGCGGGGCGGGATGTTAGGAGATAGCCAATGGGAGGCCAGCGGGGCGGGATGTTGGAAGGTAGTCAATAAGACAGCAACTCGTGCATTGTTTGAATTTTTTTTTTTTCAACTGACCATGTCTTGTTAGCAGAGTTATAATCTTACAAATGTTTATGCAAGGTTAAAAGCCTGAGTCAAAAAATAAAGTTGCAATGAGCACACTCGTAAAACTCATGAAACATGCTGCTGCTCAAGGGAGCTGCATCATCCCTCCTCGCCAATGGGAGGCCAGCGGGGCGAGATGTTGGGAGATAGCCAATGGGTGGGAGCTGCGTTGTCCCTACTAGTCAATGGAAGGCCAGCGGGTGAGATGTTGGAAGATAGTCAATGGGAGAGCAGGTTGTGCATTGTTTGAATGGCGCGTTTGGCGCGTTTCGTAAGGAGAACTTTTTTCGTACACAGAGACAAAAAATGTTGGAAAATGTAATCTGGACTTTTTATTTGCTGGGATTATCGTAAAGTGAGGTACCACTTTATGTTGTTGGGGCAACATTCGGCAAAGGCAAGGTACCTACCAAACAACTGTCAAAAATAGCTGTCAGCGTGTCACTGTCGTGCGGTGGCCCGGTGAACTGTCCAGGGTGTACTCTTCCCTCGTCTGTAGTTGGTTGAGCTGGGTGGGTGCCAGCCTCCTTGTGACTCTAATCAGGATTCAGTGGTTCAGAAAATGAATCAATGAATTGTTCCAATTTGAACAGAGTAATGAATCCTTTCTCTGACCAGAAATCAACTGAATTTGATTTTATTGTTTGAGATGAATTATTCTGACTCTGAAAACCCCAAGCCACTTACATTGACATAAATCATTTATTAGGAGAGATGACGCCTGTGACATAATATTCATTTCTACATTGCTTTTCAATCTAAGCCGTTTCATCATGGTTTGGGGTCACAGTGGATTTTTAGCCTGTCCCGGTGACACGTTCCCCTGGAGTTACACTGGGGTGCAGTGTCCATGGTGTCCGCGATTCAAAAATAATTGAGTGGCTTGAGGATTGATGAGCACGATTGGAGTATGATCGGGGAATAAAAAGGAGGCAGGGTGCATCCTAGAGATAAAACTTGAAGGAATCCTGTTTCCAAGTTCCTGAAGATCCTCTGTGATGGCACATCATGGTCCGTTATGCTCTTAAGGTTTTTTAATGCACCGTCACAATTAGCATGGATCTGTAATCATCACGGCAGAATTTCTGACCGTCAAAAAATTTGCAGCAATCATTATAATAAACACGAATCCACCAAGTTCCCTCAAAATCATTCAGATTCGATCCCACGACCCCCCATGCTCCTCAAAATCCTCTCAAATCGCAGCAATCACGTAAACCCAGGGTGTAAAGCCAGGGTCAGCGTGAGGCATGAATACACTCAGAAGGAGACTTCGGTCCATTGCAAGGCACCTTATTCACAAACACTCATTCACACAGTGATTTACAGACTTGTGCACAACGATGGAGAGGTTTATCTGCTATCTAGAATAATCTGTGCGAAATTGTAATGTGTTTATGTATGCAATGATTGAATAATTGTATCATGGACCATTTATAAAATCTGATCAGCACTTTGGTTCCTGTACTGAACTCCACATAAAATATGTACCACACACTGCTGTAGTTGATTAAGATTATAAAGCGGGGGAGGGGGGTAAAGTCCATTCGGAATTAATGGTCATTATCATGCAATACACAGAGTAAACATAGTCAACACAGACCGTGAGACAACTGGGCCTTTGATAACCCAGTTAGCTACTCTGGGGTAAGGTTGCTGGTTCCTTTGGGCTTTTTACATCCGAGCCATAGTGGCTCATCGGACCGGTGCTTATCCCTGGTTTCCATAGCGTGAAGCGACTCGGAGTTCAACTCCTCCTGGAGGGCAGGTTACCTTCCCAGTACAGTCGGCCCTCTACTTACGAAATTAATCCGTTCCAGAGCCTTTTTCGTAAGTAGAGGCGCATTTTACATGTAAAACGCATGATTCGTTCCAAGGCTCCCAAGACTACCCCATAAACCCTTTTAAAAATTATAAAAGTACACCAATTTTGTATGAAATGTGTGAAATGTAAAAGAAAATTATTTATTAAACCATTTAAACATTTTATTAACATTTATTATAATTAATACATTTTTTTTATTCATGCACATACACTCTTTCTCTCTCTCTCTCTCTCACACACACACACACACACACACACACACACACAAAAATCCCTCTCTCTGGTGTGTTTTGCCGAATGTGGGCTCCGCCCACACACAGCGCACAGCCGATGGAGCAGTTGTGTTTAAATGGACGGGATGTTGTATTTAAAGCGGAATTATAGTGCCTGTTTGAAAGATCAGAGGTCCTGATTCAATATTAACTTGCTTCCTTGCGAGATTGGAGGTCTTGTCCCACGGAGCACTCTGTTTTCATGCTCCTTCTGCTTCAATATCATTCCGAAATAATCGCCTCCGTCACTGTATTTCCACTTTTCTGTATTTTCCGGGTCCATGATGGATAAAGACATACTAGTATAACACTGCAATGATCAATCTAAAAAAAAAAAAACCTCATGAGCCAACATTCCTGTTCCACACGCGTGTGAGAAACAGGAAGTATGGGTACAGTTCAGCTGTCTCCTGGCCAATGGGAGACCAGCGGGGCAGGATGTTGGGAGACGGCCAATGAGAGAGCAACTCGTGCATTGTTTGAATTTTTGAATGGCACATTTGAATTTTTTGAATGGTGCGTTTGGTGCTTTTCGTAAAAAGAGGTTGCTTTCGTAAAAAAGAGGACGAAAATTTAGGAAAATGTTTTTCGTAACCTGGATTTTTCGTATTCAGAGGCTTTCGTAAGAAGAGGGTCGACTGTATATTTTTACTGGTACCCATTTTATACTGCCAGGTGAACAGAGGCATACTTGTGGTTGAGACATTGCCCAGGGGTCCTAGCACAGTGGGGGTCTAACTAGGATTGGAACACACAACCTCCCGATCATGAGCCGACAGCACCCTAACCACAACGCCACCGGCCCCGTAAGATTATAAAGATCAATATTTAAGGTAACAAAGACGGAGATGATAGAACTTCATCATTTTTACTTGACCGTTATCATTAATCATCACAGCCTGGCTCATTAAAAAGCAGATCCAAGTTAGCTGACCGAATCAACCTTTTAAAAGCTGGACTTAATGGAGGAAAGGTGGTGCTTTTTGCTGAATTCGGCATGTTGGAGTTCTCCCTGTCATATCTCAGGAGCAGCATTACATCAGACACCTTTTCATGTCTTATCAACCTGAATTAAAAGTGGCAAGACGGCCACGAAAGGAAAGTTGAGCTGCACAATCTGGGTAACCTTCAAAATTCATTAGATTTCTACTGTTTGTCAAAGACTTCTCCTCTTTTGATGCAATTTACATATTTATCAGTGCAGATCATAATATGACGTCTTGAATTTTTTATTACGAGGCAGCAGGAGGTAATGTAGGGACTGTAGCACTCTCGGTGGAGAAATATGCTGAGCTGGCTGTCTTTGCCAAGGGTGTGGACATGAATCTTCACTGAATCTCTCTCGCTCTCTCTCGCTCTCTCACTCTCGCTCTCTGTTACTTCATGTCTTCCTATCGCTCTTTAATTTTTTTTTTTTCCTACTGGAAACAGGAACTCCATGTCTGAGCAGGAGTAACTGGATTGTTGACGTTTCCTATGATTTGGTCCTGTGCTGGCCCTCTCTACAGGGTGATCTGCTAGCAAGGATTTCCAGGCTCATCGCTCCTTTAGTACCAATAAAGAGGGCGATATATGGAACGAAGGCAGTTAAGAGTCCCTTCAGAGGAGTCGGCTCATGACCGCTGTTTAATGGCCTAATTGGGACTATGTGTCCTCCACATGGTACAGCATCACACAGCATCTGGGTAGCACTTCATAACTCAAACTACACCATTTTCAGCTTCGAGACATTTTTTTAGCTGAGGTCCTTGAGATCCTTATAGGGAAAGAGAAGGACAAAATGGAGGGGGGATCTATACATTAAGGCATCACGTTGCCTGTCGGATGCTAAAGCAAAAACAGAGTGTAACAAAACCACTGAAGCAGCGAAAAAAGAAAAAAGAGAAGGGGGGGGGGAAAAAAAAGAAAGAACTCAGCTGGCGGCCGAAGCACATTTGTCTAGTTTTATAAAACTCTTTCTTCCCCTTAACCAGGCAGAAGGAGGTAAACGGTGAGATGTGTGTGGTGCTAGGGCCCCCTGCTGATATCCAGCCCCACCTGCAGGCCACACGTTGTCGGTTCAGATAGGTGAGGCTGAGATACATCCTGAACATCAGTCTTTTGACGGAGAAGTAGCTTCAGACAGACCGGGCATCCTTGGCAGCATTAGAAGATAAACTCAGCATCTCCTCTCGGATCAATAAAGTAAATAAAGATTGGGATTCTGATTCTGATACACTCCAGATTACTAAACGTGTCCATATTATGCTCAGAACACACGGAGTCCCCCAAATTAATATTTAGAAGATCTAGTCATATTCGAGTAGAAATAATATGGCGGAGCTCAAGGCAAAATTTAGCAATCTGTTTATTTTATAGTGCTTACACACACACACACACACACACACACACACACACACACACACACACACACACACACACAATGCAAGGCTGACTCCATCACTGCTTTGCTTCAGTTTAAGTCCATAGCGCTTGCCTCCAGCGCCTTCACAGCTATCATTTCGTTGTTTTACATCCGCTGTTGGCATGTCCCGGTGGGCGGGGGCCAAGGTGTAATTTAGAACTGATGGAATTTCACAGGCAAGTGAGTGGTAGGACCTGGGCAGGGTAAAAAAAAAAAAAAAAAAAAAAAAGCTCTTGCGTTCATGGCAAATGGGCTAGGCCTCTCCGCCGAGACTCCTGAATGGCAAAGCCATTCATCTCAGTGAAGGGCAGAGAGCGAGGGAGAAGAGGGCTCTGCTTTCATTTTCCTTTAAAAATGGAATAATGGTTTATATTTACGGCTCTGGTGTCAATGTCGGACTCCCAGGTTTTTTTTTTTTTTTTACTTTTTTTTTTTTTTTTTGCTGGATGCTGAGAAAGCCGAGCTGGGGTGTTTGTGTTACTAAATAGGGTTCGCTACTGCTGAGCACACACTTGGCTGAGATCAATAAGATATTAAGCTTATGTACATAGCAATGAGCTGCATAATCCCTGAAGTCATTTAGGACGTGAAGAAGAGGAAGGGCTGCCCAAACAACACCATAGACATGATATATTAATGACCAACTATTCAATTTCAAGCAGTCCAGTTAGTGTCTGCACCGATTTGTAAGTGTGCCTATATGCAAAGAAGTGTCTGTGTGTGTGTGTGTGTGTGTGTGTGTGTGTGTGTGTGTGTGTGTGTGTGTGTGTGTGTGTGTGTGTGTGTGTGTGTGTGTTTAAATAACGCATAACCATCAATTAACCTTAGTTTGGCTCACTCTCAGTAACGTAGTAGCGTGACATAGTGCAATAGTGACAGTGTTGACAATAATTAACCCATGAGATCGCTCATGAGATCAGATCCTCAGCCCCGATGATGCCAGGACCACCACCCCACCCCACCCCCAGCACTGCTGGCACAATGCATTAGGCCACGCTTGTTTTTATGCGTCCTGATATATGTGTACATTATTCAGGAAGCCTGTTGAATAATGCATACTGGTATTTTTTGTTTCATTCATATTCTGATTGACCGCAAACACCGCCATAGTGTCGTCCACAACATCCTGTAAGCATGTATAATAGGAGGGCACTTATGTGTTTTGAACAAACATCAGAGTTTGTGAATGTATGGAAATGTTCGTGGAACTTTCTTTCCTGTTCTGCAACACACACACACACACACACACACACACACACACACACACACACACATCCACACACGCCGTGCCTCCCTTCTGGAGTTGTGCAGCACATGCCGCAGACTAGAATATTATTCCTGCCTCGAAAGTAATCATCTGCACTGAATAGTAGACACAGAGCTCAGGATGTAGTTTAGCATGTCTGCCGATATGATAAAGCTTTCCTTTGCAGCTCTGTGTGTGTGTGTGTGTGTGTGTGTGTGTGTGTGTGTGTGTGTGTGTGTGTGTGTAGGTGTACAGGAGTATGAGTATGAACATAACTATTGTGTTATTTGCCACTGGTCATTATAGCATTCTCCCATTTGCATTGAAAGCGAGGGATTTTTTTTTTTTTTTCCTTTGAGATTTTTTTCTGCTTTCCCAACCCGTCCTATAGCTGATAAGCAAATGATTGTGACTGGTGCATGAATTCATGGGTTCGTAACAATGAAATCAGGAGGCACCAGGTAGAAAAAATGAGCTCACCTCACCATGGGTGGAAGCGTATCAGCATTTTAAAATAGCCTGGTTTTTTTGTTGAGCATCTGCTCCCTTCTGCTTTATTAGGCTGAATAACATTCCATGTCAGGTGTACACCGGGTTCCTTTTGCAAAAGGTACCTGGTTCATTTTTTTTTTTTTTTTTTTTTTTTTTTTTTTGTATTAAAATTCATATTGAAATCAGGTTCCAATAGGGATACAAAACAGCATGAACAGCATATCAGAGAGAAAAAATCTTTGGCCCATTATTACATCCAGAGGACGAGGGCAAGCAGTAATTTAATTTGAACCATCACAGAAGAGTCTTGTCCTTGGCCTGACAGGGACACCGGCTCACCAAGAATTTTCTTTCTTCTTGTCTATTTTGATCTCTGTCAAATCATTTCAAACACAGCTCTGTGCACCACATCTCCAGTACACAAAATGAAGTTGCTAACACATCTTGAGTTATCAGTGTATTACAGATTTTGTTGGCGAGTTTTCCACCCTTTGCTCTCGGTTGGTATTTTCATGTTCGACTGTATGTGCACCTTCAATGATGAAAGAGTGCAGCTTGGTGGAAACTTGGAAATTTGCCACTGCAGTGCTCCGTTCAAGTCCACTTTCAAATTCTGTAATCACAATAATATTTTTGTCCTTATAACCAGTCACTGTATATATATCCAGTTTTTGTATGTACGGTAGCGTGAAGCGTCCAGGAGTTCAACTTCTCCTGGATGGGACACTAGTCCATCACAGGTTACCTTCCCAGTATATTTTTACTGGTACCCATTTATACTGCTCGGTGAATATAGGCACACTTGTGGTTGAGACCTTGCCCAGGGGTCTTGGCACAGTGGGAGTCTAACTGGGATTCGAACTCACAACCTCCTGATCATGAGCACAACACGCTAACCACTACACCACCAGCCTCACACTGTATTTTGTGGCATCCCATTATTTTAACCTCTCCAATGGACCAATGGATTTGGCACAGGTTTTTCCGTCGGATGCCCTTCCTGACACACCCCTTTAGCAAGGGACAGAAACACGCTGACGGCTATGCAGCGACTCTTGTCGAAAGTCAGCAATGGTTCTTTTCCATGAACCTCTCACCATAGGCAGTGAGAGACATGACCGGCTTGTGATAACCCAGTTAGCTGCACTGGGGGCACAGTGACAACCTTGTGGAGAGTGGGACCCGAACCCATAACCTTAGGATCAGCGATCCAGCACCTTTTACCGCCTGATCCCCACTGCCGAACTGACAATAATAAATTAGTGTGGTAAATAGGCAGCCTGAAGTTTCCTACGGTAACAAACCCGAACATTTATTGCCCAACAAGGTAAAGTCCGTTGGGCCCACCACACCCAAGCCCAGTGGCTCATCAGACCGGTGCCTACTCCCAGTCTCCGTAGCGCGAAGCGACCAGGAACCGCCAAAAGGAAAAGAAGAAATCTTTTTTTCATAGAGCCCATCCTGCTGGTCTTTACCTTTATATTTTTTAAGCATAAAAAAGGGAACCGTTGTCATCATTGAGTCATTGTGTGTGTTATTCAAACCCTTTAATTAAGGAATGTTCTGGATATTTAAAAATATTATGTAATATCTGTTAATATCAATCAATACCAGTGTATGTATCAATGTATATCAATATATGTGAATGGAAATCGATGACTAACTCACTTAATGCTATTAGGGTTGCACAGAATATCTCGGCAGCAGGAAACGCCCTGGGCTCCCGAGTGGTGCATTGACAAAGTGCATGACCATTAACCTGGAGGTCGCAAGTTCAAATCCAGTTCAATGACACACATTAACGGGAGTCAATAAGAGTACAACTAGTTAGTCTAATCCTCAGAGAAAACCCATGCAAGGGTCTGGAGAACATATAAACCCCACACAGACGCAACCAAGCCTGGGAATCGAACACATGACCTTCTTCCTGTGAGGTTGATGTGCTAACCATCATGCAATCATGCCGCCCTCCAATGATGACTTGTTATTATGAGGAATTTGAACATTGGAATCAAATGTGGATAAAATCTCGAAATAAATGTTTGTTCTGTGTTTCTGTTGACTTGACGAGGTTTGAGATTTTGGATCAGAGCACACACTGACCAGACCAACATTCCTGCTTCATGACTGTGGGATGCTAGATTCTGCTTTAAGGGACAGACTTATGTATTCTCACTACATACATAACTTCTGAAACTACATTGTGTGTGTGTGTGTGTGTGTGTGTGTGTGTGTGTGTGTGTGTGTGTGTCAGATAACCTGAGTCCAGAGCGAGAGAAACGTGTGGTCTTCCTTACAGCTCGTGTTCACCCTGGAGAATCACCTGCTTCTTTCATCTGCCAGGGTAAGACCTCTGTCCTGAACCACACACACACACACACACACACACACACACCTATCATTTTCGTCTATGAAACTGGGCTCTTTAATCTATAAGTCTGGCTCTCATGATGACCAGCACTGTGAGGCTTCGATGAGGAAATGCAGGGAAAGTTCAAGGAAGATCTGAGACAGAAGGACCTTCCGCGGCCACTTAAATCTTCGTATATGAATCAAATATTATCTCTCACACACACATACAGATGCTCTCCGACTTACGTTTTTAATTGGTTCCAGACAGCTGAACGTAAGTTGAAAGTGAACGTAAGTTGTTACGCTTGACGCTCATACTGCACTATACATCCATAAATAGGATTACCGTACATCATAGAACACCCCGAAATCAATTCTAAACATAACATTGTAAAATAATATCAACGTTAATTAAAAAATAAATTGAATTCAAGCAAAATAATTTCAAATATATAAATTTTAATCAAATTCACTCATCAAATATCAAAAAGAATATCAAATATAACCTTTAACATTCTCTCTGACAGTGTTTCCCGACCTTTTTGGGCCAAGGCACACCTTTTACATTAGAAAAATCACGAGACACACCACGGAACAAAAATGATACTGCCCTCTAGCAGAACAGCACTGTTACTACACACTAACTGAAATTGGTTAATCTTCCGCGGCACACCTGATGATTTCTCATGGCACACTAATGTGCCGCGGAACAGGGGTTGGGAAACACTGCTCCATGATGCAATCTTTCTGCTTGTAAATAGTTCCGATGGTCGACGGATGGTCACTTTAAATGAAGCTGAGCTGAGTCACTTTACATGAAGCTTAAAACAGCCAATCAACGCTTACAATATGTGAGGCGCTCAACACCGAAAGTAGTTTACTTATTTTGTGCTTGAGACAAAGTGCGGGTTATACGGACTTCCGGTCTTTCAAGTGAGCAAGGGCGCCGTTGAATACCGGTTTACTACTCAGCCTGCACTGATGTGAATCACCAGCAGAGCGGAGAGTTCTCTTTCTTTTGTGGATTCGGGTTTTCATTCATTTAACAACTCTCTTTGCTTAACTGAGTATGCATGGTGGATTGCGCTGATCTGAGCAGATAGTTAATTCATCTGTGTATGAGACTTGCATCCATGCTAGTAGGCTCACGCTTCTGACCAACCATATTTGCTTAGGGTTACAAAAGTCCGCAAAACAGTGTAAACACAAAGATCACAGAGACGACGTCTTAACACAAGGGTAACATTCTATATAATTTATATATATATATATAAAACTGAACTGAGGGGCACGTTCAGTCTATTGTTTGTAAACAATGGACGCAGTGTCATTACGTCAGCGTACTACGTAGGTACGTCTAAACTCAAAATTTGACTTTTTTTTGGGGAAAAAACCCTGTAAATTCGAAAAAACGTAAAATGGATGAACGCAAGTCGGGGAGCGTCTGTAATGTACATGTTTGTCATGTATACGTGTGAGGATCTTTACGTAATGATCTTTCATTAATGAAGTTAATTAATGTCGCACAGACAGTTCACCTCTAATCTTAACCGGATTAATAAAAGGAAACCCTACGGCACTTCTACTTTATTTATTTGTTTTGTTTGTGTATTTGTTTGTTAAAATCAAGAAAACATTCGCATTTACACTGGCAAATGTCAAACATGCCTGATGTTTTTATTCTTTTGGGAACATTTGGTTCCCCCTTTCCATAGGACCGCTGTCAGGCTTTCCTACTCAGGGACACCATCGATCACAAATCCCCGACACACCCAATAGCTGCAGTTTTTCCACAATGCAGACTTTCTAACCTGCTCTTGTTATACACTTCTGTAATTACACCCAGTTAAACAGTCTTATCCTAAATACAAAAAGAGACGCGTTTTACATGCCTGAACATCTCGTGCTTCAGAGCTTGCTGTGTAGATAATTAGCAAGTTAAGTGCTATAGTAAGTTAGGAGAGGACTGACATGGATAACAGTAGTCTGGTCACGATAATGCTTTCAAATCACCTGCCTTGCCACCTCAATGTGACTTTCAAACACACACACACACGCGCACACACACACACACACACACACACACACACACACACACAGACAAAAAAAACTTTTCCACACAGATGTGCATGAATAAATCCAGGAAGTCTGAGCAATTAGATGGAGCACTGGTGTGGCCTCTGCATCTCTCTTTCACTCTCTCTTTCTGACTCTCTCCTCCGTGCCACATTGACTCAATTAAAGAGCTTGTTATGCCTCCATTAGTGGTAATGAGCAGGACAGAATGAGCACGAGGAAGAGAAGAGGCATAGGGTCATTGCTTTTTCCCTCCCTCCCTCTCTCTCTCTTGCTTTCTCTCTACCTATCCCTCTCTCTTTATCAGTCACTTATTTACCTGTCAATTATTGCCACTCAGTGCAGGCCAAACAAAAACACAACTGACTGCTCCCCCTGACCCCATCAGCATCACCACCCAGCACTGTCCTTTCCCTTTCTCAGCTCTTCACCCGATCGTCGACTCGATTGTCTCTCTCTCTCTCCCTTTTTGTGTTTCACCAAATATACAGTATTTAGTATGACCTCTGATTCTTCACCGCTTAACTCGGAACTTTTTTCTGCTTTTCTTTCCATATTCCTTTGTCTTTTAGCTCGGCTTTATTCAGCCTATTCCATTTATATCGACCATAGATGGATATCTCGGATTTCATCTCTGGTGATATAATGGACCTGTCTGGGCTTTTGATTGGTTTTTGTCCTTTACCCCACTCGCATGAATATCTCTGAAAGTTGAACTTTGTGTATGTGTGAAGATATACGACACTTGTACAGGAAATTTATGTCTGATATTTAGAAGGTAATACACTAAGTGTGCATATGTGAGCTTACACTTTAAACCTGGAACCATCCTTCACTTTGAATAGAGATCAACAAAATATATATGTACACACACACACACACACACACACACACACACACACACACACACACACACATATTGAATTGGCAATTTTCCTAGCAGAGATTGAGATTGTCATCTCTCCTAGGGGAGATTGCGATTGGCATATTTACTAGGAGAATTGGAAATTTTCCTAGTAGGGATTGCGATTGGCATCTCTACTAGGAGAATTGCCAATTCTACTGAATAGCCATCTCTACGGTGACATATATATATATATATATATATATATATATACACACACACATATATATAGGGATTCCTCACTTTCCATGGTTAATGGAGACCGAGACACCCCCCCCCTCCGCGAACATTGATATCTAAGTAGTTTTGTTGGGGGGGGGGGGGGTTGATTGTTTGTTTGGTGTTTTGTTTTGCGGCATTTTTCCTAAGTTTCCCCTTATTTTTTGATGAATATTTTTGAAAAACCCACGATGCACTGAAGCCGCAGAAATTGAAGCACAAAGTAGCGAGGGATCACTGCAGATAGAATGGGTGTGTGGTACTGTACAAGAGTTTTAGACACATGCAAAGGAATGATGACACGTTATATTTACATTCATACACACGTTATATTTACATATAAATGACAACAGGAAATTAAAGATCACCACATAAAAATTCTATAAATCACAGTAAACAGTAATAAATGAAACTAATTCAATATTAGATGTGATGATGACTTTTTGTTTAAAAAGTGAACAGCATCAGGTAGAGTTTGTTCAGTTTTACAAGTACAGTATCTACCGGGTCTCTTACAGAACCAGCCACAATTCTCCTGGAAATGTTGCCTGTTCTACTTGAGTGTTTATTTGCATGTAAATCACAGCAGCCTTCATTATGTTTTATCTGAAAAGTCATCTCTTTTTGTAATATGCTGCTTTATTTATTCACATACTGCACTAATGTTCTTTATGTAACATTTCATTTTGTGCTAGAAAACTAATTTCTGGAAATCTAAAGTGTTTTTGTACAAACCTGCTTATATACAAATTATAAAATAAAATATATTATTAAAAAAGGTGTCCAAAACTTTTGCACAGTACTTTGTATGGGTGTCTGGGTATATGTGTGTATATCCATCCATACATTCATTTTCTAAGTCACTTAATCTAGGGTTAGAGTTGTCAGGAGGCTGATGCCTATCTCAGTCGACTCTGAGTGAGAGCGAAGTACATCCTGGATGGCTCACCAGGCTATCACAGGGCCAAAGCACACTCAACCATTTCCACTCACACCCACACATGAGGATAATTTGGAACAGCCAATTAGCATACTTGTGCGTCTTTTTTGGACTGGTGGGGGTAACCAGTGTACCCGGAGGAAACCCACACAAGTACAACGAGAACATACAAACTCCACACAGAAACGCTCAGGCCCTGGAATTGAATCCAGGCTGTTAGGTGGGCATGCTAACCACTGTGCCTCCGTAATGCATGTCTTCCTTCTATTTTATTTCTGTTACTTTTTTTCATATTCATTACTGGTAATCGCTCAGAATTGTGTGTCTGTTTAGGTGTTATCGATTTCCTGGTGAGCCAGCACCCTGTGGCACAAGTCCTACGTGATCATGTGGTCTTTAAAATTGTTCCCATGCTCAACCCTGATGGTGTGTACCTGGGCAACTACAGGTGAGGTTATCTAATTGCATTCACACTACACATGATGCAAATCATGATGCCCCCCTGATCGCCAGGAAGCAGTCTTACTCCGCGAGATTGTGTGTGTAGTGGTAGATGGGGAGAAATAACTGAGATATACTTGTCTGTGGAGCTGCACCTTTCTTCACCACTCTTGGATTTAAGGAAATGTGTAAGTAAAGTTACATATGATTCATACAGCACTCTAGATTGTGTGGATGCATATAGGATCAGGTTACCCTCCAGGAAGTGCTGTTTACAATAATCTAAGAACAGATTTCCTTTGCCAAGTCCTGAGATTTTTTTTATGGTCAGAGACTTAGCAGGCATAGCCATCATCGTCCATCATTAACACACCAAAGCTAGTGAAAGCATGAGGATGCTGCTGACATCCTTAGAACAGTTATTTCAAAATTATATGTCCAGATTTACACCAGATGTTTGTATCGGGACACTTGTGTGAGCTCTGGAAGAACACACCCAACACTATACTGAGCTGCACTCACTTGGTCACTCCGAGCATCCGCTTTACTCTCCATTCCATAATTGCCTTTTACTTAATGTCGATGGCTGCACTGAATACCAATAACCTGCTATGTACTCCCACAGACCACAAAAAGGGCATTACTGGCTGCCATCTGGTGTCAGCTAGGCAACATTGCACAGCATAGGGAGAGGTGGGGGTGCAAAGGTGGTGGTGGTGGTGGTGGTGGTGGTGGTGGTGGTGGTGGGGAGGGGGGGTCAAGCGGGGCTTAAACGCGGTATAAATTAATAAGAGTCGATGAGGGAAGTAATGGTGCAGGATGAGTGACAGGTGACTCCCTCTCTCTTGTGCATACATTCTCACACTCCATCATGCCTTTGCTGCCTCAGCAGTACAGCAGCATCTGGCAGGGGAGAAAGAGAGAGAGAGAGAGAGAGAGGGAGAGAGAGAGAGAGCGAGAGATCAGATGCAGAGAGGAAAACAGGATCAATCCTTGCTGACTAGGGGATTAGTGATGCTGTGCAGGCTGGGGCATTGACTCCGGCTGCTGCTCAAAGTCATGGATCCTCTACCTCAGCTCAATAGCACCTGCTAAAGCCTTCACTGGAACCTCTGTGTCTCTGCTGTCAATTCATCTGTCTACAACTTCTGAAGAAGCAGATACATTATCCATTAACATAGCTCAATACATACCTGTTGGGCAGCCGAGGGCCAAGCATCTTCTTAACAAATACTAGAACAGAAAATCCTTTTGTATATATGAGTTCAGCTCACCGGCTATTGCTTCATATCCCTTATATCCTGGTATGCCTCAAGGACTAGTGCTTGGCTCCTTTTTATTCTTACTGTATACCTTGTCGGATGTTATCACCTATTCTTCATCTCTGCTATGCTAATGATGTTCAGCTCTACCCTTCCTTTCCTGTGCAAAATATGATGGCATGGTTTGGTACATAAAAGCCAAAAGATTATTGATTTTTACATGAAAAAATAACAATTGTCGAATAAGTGCTGTACTTAAGTCTATCCATATATTATCTGTACCGCTTATCTAACAGGGGGGCAGGGCTAGCTGGATACGATTGCAACTGACTTTAGATGAGACTCAGGGTACCACCTGAGCAGGTTGCCAGACTGTGGCATGGCTAACACAGACACAAACAATTATCTATACCACAGTCTGGCAACCTGCTCAGGTGGTACCCTGATTCTCATCTACAGTCAGTATATGAAATATAGAGTGGCCAGTTGCCACTTATTTACCCTCACTCTCGCTCACTCATATGTTGAGCTGCTTAATATTACTCGGGTCTCGGGGAGGCTGGAGCCTTTCTCGTCTGACACTAGGTGAAGGCAGAGCACTGTGGGGCCAACACACACATGCCATTTACTCTCATACCTATAGACAATTTGGAACCGACAATTAGCCTAATGCGCACGTATTTGGATTGTGGGATGAAACCAGAGTATCCAGAGGAAACCCATGCAGCCACGGGGAGAACATGCAGGCTATACCCAAGCCTAGGATTGAACACAGGACATTTCTTGCTGTGATGTGGATATGCTAATAAACAAATGTTAGCAAACTGTGACTCAGAAATAGCATTAAGTTCCTGTGTACTGATTTACAGTCTCGAAATGTTCTCTTGAAAAAATATTTAATTTAAATACTGTAGGCGGAACAGTCGTGCAGTGGTTAGCAGGTCCGCCTCACAGCAAGAAGGTTTGGGATCAATTTCCAGGCTCTGGCATTTCTGTGTACTACTAAATATATTTCTCATTGACCCAGGCAGTGGTGGCCTTGTTCCTTCTCTTGCTGGATCATTGATCCCAAAGTTGGGGGTTCAAGCCCCACTCTCCACGGGTTGTCACTGTCTTCCCCCCCAGTGCAGCTAACTGGGTTATCAAAGGCCGGCCCTGTCTCTCACTGTCTATGGTGTGAGGTTCATGTAAAAGAACCATTGCTGACTTTGATCAAGAGTAGCCGCATAGTCGTCAGCGTATTTGTGCCCCGCGATGACCTTGCGAGCTGTCCAGGGTGTACTCTGATCCTAAGGGTGGGGGTTCGAGTCCCACTCTCCACAAGGTTGTCACTGTCTGCCCCAGTGCAGCTAACTGGGTTATCAAAGGCTGGCCATGTCTCTCACTGTCTATGGTGAGAGGTGTAGAAGAACCATTGCTGACTTTCGACAAGAGTAGCTGCATAGCCATCAGCGTGTTGTCACCTTGGGGTTGTCTCAGGAAGGGCATCCAGCATAAAAACCTATGCCAAATCAAACATGCGAATTATTTAATATGACTTCCATGAAGATAGAGGCAGATAATTCACTGTGGCGACCCCAGAAGGGAACAGCCGAAAGGAAAAGAAGTATCATCATGATCAGCCTATGAACGCTCCAGACCATTCTAATACACCTAGCGTGACCCAAAAGCGTGACCGGGCATCTGCTTCCTAACACAATCGAAACATTATGCCCCTCCTCATTTCGCCTTGTAGCGGAAAGCATCATGTTTCACTGATACATGGTGAATTGCCGGAGTCTAAATGAATGTGACTTGCCCAACGATTGGCCTGGCGAGTTTTCCAGGGTGTACTGTGCCCTCGCCCCGAGTTGGCTGAGATGGGTGCCAGCCTCCCCATGACCCTAATTAAGATTAAGTGGCTCAGAAAATTAATGAATTAATGAATAAAAGTACGTTGGTAACTAATACCACCGAGGAGCACATCGAGCTACTTCCTTCATAGTTGCAAGACTGGAAGATGTTTCTCTTCCATAACTGCCAAAACTTTGATGCAAAAATCTCTTGTGTGCGTAAGTGCGTTCATATACTGTATCTATAAAGACATGTTATTTTCTAGGTGTGTGATTATCTTTTTTCAAAGTATCACTTGGTTACACAGCTGTATACCATAATGATTCATAATCCCACAATCTGCTGTTTCCTAGAAGAAGGGGGTGGTGGGGTGGTGGGGTGGTGGGGTGGTGGTGGTGGTGGTGGTGGGGGGGGGGTTCTCTCAAGGTTTTTTTCCTCACGTCATCCCAGGAAGAATTATTTTTGTCACTGTGTCCTCTGAGCAGCTTATTAGGATCGAAATCTACATCTAGATTTCTGTAAGGCTGCTTTGTGACAGTATCTATTGTTAAAAATCTCGACCCAGAGAGAACAGAACTGAATTGAGCTGAAATGAATGTCTTTGTGTGCATTATTAGGTGTCATGACTGTGTTTGTTGTGAGAACACAATACAAGTATTCGTGTTTAAATGCCCTCTGCTATTTCTGTATAACCTTGCACTCACTTCACATGAGCCGGATACTGAGCGCCGCAGCCGGCGTATCACTTTCGCGTCCTCTTGGTTGAAATACATTGCCATGTTCGAAAATAGTGCTGGGATGGGCGGGTGTAGTGGAAGATCTCAGCCAGGCAGTGCAGACCTTTGTTTGCAGTGGTTTTGTTGTTTGTTTACTTACCTTGTTGACTTGGTTTTTCATGCAGGTGCTCCTTGATGGGTTTTGACTTGAACCGCCATTGGCAAGACCCATCACAGTGGGCTCATCCCACTCTCCATGCTGTCAAACAACTCATCATCCAAATGAACCAAGATCCTGTAAGTGACACCTCCCACACAAGCACATACATACAGGGAGGTACAAAAGTCTGAGACCGCTGGTGAATTTTGCATTCTTATTTAATTTAATCCATTTTAATTTTCATTGCAAAGTATCTTACTGAGGGCAACTTGGGTAGTTGATATTATTTGATATTTTACAATGTTATGTTTATAATAATTGATTGAGGGGTGTTTTATGAGATACGGTAATGGTATTTATGGATGTATAGTTCAGTATGAGCATCATACGTCACGCGTCATACGTCACTGTAACCACTTACGTTCACTTTCAACTTCCATTCGGCCGTCCAGAATCAATTAAAAACGTAAGTCGGGGAGTGTCTGTACTATTTTTGTGGGATCACAGTTACGGTTGACTTCTTTTACGTTATTTAAACAAACAAATTCTTCACCCTCTTTAATATGCTAAGTACAAATAAAGTCAAAATACTTAAAAAAAAACCCAAAAAACACAAGAAGTAAAAGTACTGTAGGCATCAAAAGTTAATATTGGCTTTCCAGCAGGAATAACATCTTGAACTCCTCTGCCAGCGAATAATGTTATCACCTGTGTTGTTCTGTCAGTTTGTTTGTGTGCATGATCGCTCAAACCGTAATGCACAGATTTGGAAGGTTTTTCTTTTTCTAGAGTCGGGCCTGGTAAAAGTAACAAACCATTATTGAAGGTGATCGGTGCATGGAATCATGTGCAGCATAATTATTTATAAATAAATAAACTTATAAAAGAAGAATGAAATGGGCTTTTCATTATTATGTGCCTTGGCATATAGCCTTGATGTTCATCGATGTACAGCTCGTAAAATAAAAATCTATAACTTTATACAACAAAAACAGGGGTGTCCCAAGACTTTTGCCCAATACTGTATATTAGAGTGTAATGAGTCCCTGATCTCTGCAGGGTATTAAAAATCGATCTGAATGTCATGAATGTGCAGCTTATTGAATCATTTTCTGAACCGCTTACTTAATTTGGGTCACAGGGAGGCTGGTGCCCATCTCGGCTGACTCTGGGCGAAGGTAGGGTACACCCTGGACAGCTCGCCAGGCCATCACGGGGGCCAACACTCAGCCATACATACTCAGTCTCACACCAAGGGGCGATTTAGAACAGCTAATTAACTTACTGTGCATGTTTTTTGGACTGTGGGAGGAAAGCGGGGTACCTGGAGGAAACCCCACACAAACTCGGGGAAAACATGCTCCACACAGAAATGTCTGAACTGGGAATCAAACCCCGAATGTTCTTACTGCGAGGTGGATGTACACCACCGTGCTGCCTGTAGAGCCAAAAGTTAAATTCTGTGATTAATACTCAGTATCACTCCATTCTCATAACATGACCTCTGTGGGAACTTTGACTGAACATTTTTCCGAAGTTGAATCTGTACGTCTGTTCGGGGCAATTTCCCACCTCTTGGCAAGGAGCATATAGCCTTGATGTTCTTCTCTCTGCTGGTTTCCACGCTCTTTGTTTGAGTACAGAGCCATCTGTTCTGGCTGGGTGTTAATTATGGCTAGAAAGTGAGTGAGGTGTGTGATTAGTGAAGGTCAGCAGCTGTCCTGGGAATGGCCTGCCCTTTGCTGCTCTTTCACATCCTGATAAGAGCAGGGTTGTCGGTGAGCGGAACAATTCCACGCAATGGGCCTTAACCTTTTCCCTCAGCTCTGACACACTGATCAATGGGATCCTTCATAGCAGAGTGAGCTGTCCATGTCCCTCATGCCTTGCATACACATATATACACAGCCTTTTTTTTTTTTTTTTTTTTTTTTTTTTTTACTTAAATATTAGCACTCCCAGGAACTTTATACAGTATAAGACTTTAAAAATAGTCTCTATACTCAAAATATGAACATGGTGTACAAATAAACAGATATAACCTGAGAGTAAATATAGAGAATTCGATTGAGATGGTTTGGACATGTACAGAGGAGGGATAGTGAGTATATTGGTAGTAGGATGCTGAGGTTGGAACTACCTCTAGAAGGCCAAGAGGAAGAACAAAGAGAAGATTTACGAATGTGATGAAGGAGGACATGAAGGTGGTTGGTGTAAGAGAAGATGATGCAGAGGACAGGGTGAGATGGAGGCAGATGATTTGCTGTAGCGACCTCTGAAGGGAACAGCCGAAAGGAAAAGAACACGGCGAAGAAGTAAATATAGTATAGAGAATAATGAGTCAGTAGTGAGGCGTTTATAGGGCGTGGTCTTTGGTGATGATAAGTGGGGGGTGTGACTTGCATTTATTTATATGAGACTTATTTATGAGATGTATTTGACTATTTACTCATATAGTCCAACCATGATTTTTATCAACCACTATCTCTCTCTCTCTCTCTCTCTCTCTCTCTCTCTCTCTCTCTCTCTCTCTCTCTATCTCTCTCTCTCTCTCTCTCTCTCTCTCTCTCTCTCTCACACACACACACACACACACACACACACACTCACTCACTCAAACACTCACATATATACACACACACCATATTTTTTCTGACTAATTACATCAGACTCTGATATTCTGTTTAAACTCTTAAACCCTGGGCCAACATTGTGTCATGTGACATAAGTATTTGCTCATTGGCTACACTGTACCTTCTGCCTTCCCACAGTACAACACAAACACAGCCTTATCCAAGCGCCAGACTACACGAACTGAGACAACCCAGACAAAGCTAACTCATCTCAAGCTGACACATATCACACAAGCAAAGATGGTCATTGCACACAAATTCACTAGCTGTGGTTTCATGAAATATATTTGATGAGATGGTATACCATGTCCTTGTGAAGTATTGGAACAGAAAGGGATACTGTGCACTGAAAACATTTTTGTGTGATCAAAAACCTGAATATAATTAAAAAAAAAAAAAGATCAGAGATTGTGTTGATTCCCTGGTGTTTACATCTAAATGTGTTAACCAACACTTTGCATTTTGCATAAAACCACCACACTGTCAGCAAATAGTTGCTAATTATCCCGAGTGGATAATTCTTCTATATTAAATTAAAACTCTGGATGATCAGGTTTTGTCACGGTCACCTGGAACAGGCAGTCTGATCAGTGTTACGCTTAATAAACCTGGAGGAAAAAAAAAAGACACCAAAACTGAATGAGTGTAAATAACAGCATAATACAGCGAGTATGCACCATACAGCCTTCACCTAATCTGCTTGTTTATAGGTTCAAATACGTTTAATTATTTAAATACGCAATGTACAAAAATGTATACAAATCAAGTTTTAGTTTGTCTTTCTTTATGTTTACATGTAAGCTCAGGTAAAGTGTGCTGGGCTTTTTACACTTGAGCCCTAGCGGCTCATCAGGGCGGTGCTTATTTACGGTTTCCATGGCGCGAAGCGACTAGGAGCATAACTCCTCCTGGATGGGACGCTAGTCCATCGCAGGTTACCTTCCCAGTATATTTTTACTGGTACCCATTTATACTGCTGGGTGAACAGAGGCACACTTGTGGTTAAGACCTTTCCCGGGGATCTTAGCACAGTGGGGGTCTAACTGGGATTTGAACACACAACCTCCCGATCATGAGCCCAGCACCCTAACCACTACACCACCGGCCCCACAATTTTAAATGTAGTGAATACTAAAACTTTTGGCAGAATGATGTTCATAGTGGTTAGCATGTCCACCTCACAGCAAAAAGGTCCTGGGGTCCAGTCCCTTTATCAGCACGGGCATTTCTGTGTGGAGTTTGCATGTTCTCCTCTTGCTTGCGTGAGCTTCTTCTCGGCACATGGTTTCCTCCCACAGTCCAGTATTGGCCCTGAGATGAGCTGGCGAGCTGTTCAGGGTGAATCCCGAATGAACTCAGAGTAGACGGAGATATACTCCAGCCTCCATCCAGCCCCAGTAGGATTCAAAGAATCGGCAGATGAATGAATCGGTGAATATACTAAAACTTTAAAAACATGCCGTCAGCTACACAGCCCTTATAGTGTGTGTGTGCAGACCTCACCCGTCATTGTCATGGTTAATTAAATCTGTAAAAGTAAACTATAGAACTCTTTTAAGTTTTTTGTTTCTGTGTAGTAAACAGAATGGCATCTCAGGGACTAGTGACGTGTTGAAGGTAAGGTAAAGTCCATTAGGCTTTTTACATCTGAGCCATAGTGGCTCATCAGGCCTGTGCTTATCCCCGGTTTCCATAGCGTGAAGCGACCAGGAGTACAACTTCACCCGGATGGGACACTAGTCCATCGCAGGCTACCTTCCCAGTATATTTTTACTGGTACCCAATTATACTGCTGGGTGAACAGTCAACAGAGGCACACTTGTGGTTAAGACCTTGGTCAGGGCTCTTAGCACAGTGAGGGTCTCAGTGGGATTCGAACACACAACCTGCCGATCATGAGCGCAGCACCCTGACCACTAAGCCACCAGCCCCACATATTCCGTGACATGAGTGAGTGTGTATTTATAAGATATTAAAATTAGATTGACATTTGCAGAATTGTGGGTGGAACAGTGGCATAGTACTTGGTACATTCACCTCACAGCAATAAGGTCCTGAGTTCGACTCGCAGGATTGCACTCGAGTGTTACTGTGTGGAGTTTGCAAGTTCTATGCTTGTGTGAGTTTCATCTGGATGCACTGATTTCTTCCCACAGTTCAAATCCATGGCTGGCTAATTAGCTGTTCCGATTCAGCTTTAAGTGTCACACTCACGCTGGGGAATATGAACAGTTGTATGTGTGTTGACCCTGCAATTGCCTGGCGAGCTGTCCAGGGTGTAGTCCAACTTCGCCCAGAGTCGGCTGAGATACATGCCATCCTACCCGCAGCCCTAATTAGGATTAAGCTGCTTAGAAATTGAATGAGTGAATGAATTTTGTTAGCATTTTTGTATCACTGGTGATGTTTAATAAGTTTTATTTAATGATCTTATTGAATACAGGATCTGAAATTCATTCATTAAAGAGTTTGAAAGCATTCGGTGGAAAAACACATTTGGAATTTTACTTTCATTTGACACTTACACACTTTTATTTTCAATCAATCTTGCTGAAAGTCACCTAAATGCTTCGGAGCAAAAACACTGTGCTATTTTACACCTGAATCGGAGCACTGGTCCAGGAAGAAAATAGCTTAAAGTCAGTCATGCAGATAAATATAATCGGTAGTGCAGGACATTCTTTTCTTTCTCTCCCCCCATCCCACCCCCCGTTCTTTTTTTTTTTTTTTTTTTAATGGAATAAAGAAACAAATGGGGCTATCTCCTTGGCAAAGCACTGCTTTTCCACCCCATTTATCAAGGGGAGGGAGGGATTCTTTTTTTTTTTTTGATTGGCTGATTACTGGGAACATTCATCATGGAAAACATCTCCCCAACAATCTGACAATGCCATTTTGGATAATTTGTTAAAGATGACAAAAGGGACGGCATTGCCATGCTTCATTTCTGACCTTTTTAATATTAGAAAATTAATTTTCCATCTGAAATGAATGTATTAGTCCCTGTCAGGATTAGCGGACGGATATTGCACCTTGAAGCAACTCCTCTTGTGAACTTTTATTTTTATGTTGATTTTTATATTTCTCCTCGTCATTGTATGTTTCAGTGACAATGGTAGGGAGAGATCCGGTGTGTGTGTGTGTGTGTGTGTGTGTGTGTGTGTGTGTGTGTGTGTGTGTGCACGCTTACATGCATGTCTTGTGTTGTCCTCTGTTGTCAGACACCCATTACTTACCCATCTCGGAGATTTACGAGCAATTTGTGCCTGTCATTGCTAACCTCCAGTTTGTGTCAGCACTATCTGTCCCTTCGTTCTAAAGTGCTCCCATAAGGAAGGTATACATCTCTCTTCCTCTCTTTCTGTCTCTTTGCTTAAGGGGATGGTAGAGTGAAGTAGTGAGGCCGATAGAGTAGCTCTAGGCCAACTCTGTCAGAATCTGATCTGCTGTGTTGAGAGATGGATTCGCTGAAGAATAGCTTTGTGTATTTGGTTTCAGTGCCCAACCTCGGAGTCATTAGCAGCCGACAGATGTAGCTGCTTAAGATGCGCTAACCACACAATGTGGTGGCTCGGCACTGTCAAAGTGCCCGTTCAGCTTGATTACGAGTCATCTCCGTCTTAAAAAGAGCTAAACACTTTCATCCATTAGCCCGCGGAACTGACTGAAGCGCATTGTTTTCCTCTATCATTATTCTTTCAGTTCTGTGCTGTTTACTCGGGCTGTACTCTTACACACCCGCGTTCGAGCCAAATTATCCTCAACTTCGATCTCGAGTCACATCCAGATCGAGTCCAAAGTACTGAAGCTGCGAATAAGACTCTGATGAAATTAATATGGTCCTGGGATGGACCTGCGTTTACTTTATCAGATATGAATTCAGATCTTTTTTTTTTCTCTTCCAGGGACAACCTGCTGTCACCTCGCTCACACTTGACTCATTATGTTTCATATTCACGTAACATGGGAAGTGTATAAGGACTGTAACCTCTCCAAATGAGACATGGGAGAACGAGAGGAGGCGAATGATTCATTCGTTAGTTTTCGAGGCCGCTTAATGCTAATTAGGTTTGCGCGGAAGCTGGCACCCATCTCGGTCGATTCTCAGTGAAGGAAGGGTACACCCTGAACAGCTCGTCAGATCATTGCAGGGTTAACACGTGTACAATCATTCACACTCATCCCGAGGAGCGATTCGGAAGAGCCAATCATCCTAATGTGCATGTTTTTGGATTGTGGGAGGAAACCAAAGTACCCGAAGGAAACCCATGCAATCTCTAGACAGAAACATCTGAGCCCGGGAATCAAACCCAGAACCTTTTTGTTGTCAGGAGGATGTGCTACCCACTGCAGCACTGTGCTATCAAGTTTAGACAAGTTTATTATTATAATTATAATCATGATGATAATAATTATTATAATAATGATGATATAGATGCCCCAATTATCGTTGTTATTATTATCGCTGAGTGGTTATCAAGTCTGCTTCCCCGGCAATAAGGTACTGGGTTTGATTCCCGAGCTCGGATTTGACATGAGTAGGATTAAACCATTCAACAAATGAGTACAGAGTGTTGATTCATTCATTTATTTTCTGAACCGCTTAATCCTAATTGCCGTCGCAAGGAGGCTGGTGTCCATCTCGGCTGACTCTGGGCGAGGGCAGAGTACACCCTGTACAGGGCAGAAACATGCTGACGGCTATGCAGCTACTCTTCGCAAAAGTCAGCAATGGTTCTTTTTACAACCTCTCACCATAGACAGCATGATAACCCAGTTACCTGCATTGAGGCATCGGCAATGAAAAAACTTGTGTGGGACTTGAACCCCCAAGCCTTAGGATCGGTGATCCGGCATTTTACCACCGGGCCACCACTGACTGCCCTGTACGGATTATTATTATTATTATTATTATTATTATTATTATTATTCATCAGTTCATTTTCTGTAACCGCTTAATCCTAATTAGTGTTGCGGGGAGGCTGGCGCCCATCCCAGCCAACTCCGGTTGTGAGTACACCCTGGACAGCTCGCCAGGCCTTTGCAGGTCAGAAACACACTGATGGCTATGCAGGTACTCTTGTCGAAAATCAGCAATGGTTCTTTTACATGAACCTCTCACCATAGACAGTCCCAATGGCCCGCCTTTGATAACCCAGTTAGCTGCACTGGGGGGGACAATGACAACCTTGTGGAGAGTGGGACTCGAACCCCCAACCTTTGGATCAGTGATCCAGCGCCCTATACCACTAGACCACCACTGCTTATTATTATTATTATTATTATTATTATTATTATTATTATTATTATTATTTGAATAATAACAAGAACCCATTCACTGATTCCAATGAGATTTGAATCTTATTTCGCTGTTCTTTTCCATATTAGCTGTTCCTTGTCTTCTATTATCAGATCACAGAGCTCCCTGAGGTCATGTTTTTTTTTTTTTTTTTTTTTTTTTTTTTTTACATGGCCAGACTTTGTTTTTTATAAACCTTTTATTATAGGTATTGCTGATGCTAAGTGCTTTGTGGTTAAACACATCAGCTCTTAATCTTGCTTAAATCAGCACCATTGTCTTCCCCTTTGCAGAGAAGCATGTTGTTTATGGGTCTTAAAGGCCCTGGCTAATTATTATGCTTTAGGTAGATACTCTGCAACCGAAGTTCTTTTGATATTCTGTTAACTCTTCCACAAGTGCATTCACATTCAGCCTGGATTTGCTTTCTTGTATTCAGCCTCACCTAAAATATGATGGACATTATGTTATATTTCCGAGTCGTGTTTGAGTATGCGATGCATCAGCGGTCAAATTATCTCATGTTTTCATATTTCTAATTTCCTAATTGCCTTTAATTGGCTAATTACAATTTCAAATTAACAAATCCCAAGGCCGGGGACGCATGTTAATTGAACGATCCATCACCGTTAGACTGGCGGAGTATTGTCCGGCTGTGATTGACAGCGCATTAGGGCTGTGTGATTGGCAGGCTTGTTGTTGACATTGGAAACTAGGTAAATTGTTGCCTGTGTGCCTCTGCAGTTGTCCTTGAAGTGAGAATTGGTACATGGAATGTGTGCATATTGAGGAGGGAGGTTCGAGCAATAGGAGCAGGCAGTGCTGATCTGAGACCAGTTGTTTTTTTTTTTTTAACCACGCAATGATTAAGGTCAGTATAGAAGTAATAAAGTATGCAAAGAGCAAAAAGAAAAGGAAAAAAAACAAAAAACTTTGAAACAGCATGGAGATGATGAAGCAGTAGCATTAAGATTTCCAATCTTATTTTCTTAATGGACCAAATCGGCCAAACGAACTGTTTTGGTCAATTAGCACCTCATGCATACAGTCCCATTACACAGCCTGAGACGTACGCGGCTTCCTTCAATATGAGAGATACTCAGTGCTGTGTGTGCGCACATGTGTAAGTGTGTCTGCCTATATTTGTATATCTGTGTGTGTGTGTGTGTGTGTGTGTGTGTGTGTGTGTGTGTGTGTGTGTGTGTGTGTGTGTGTGTGTGCTTAAGAAAATTCTTCGCTTGTGTGCCAGTCATGGAATGCAATACAGGGCGAATGGGCAATTAGAATGCCTTTCACCTCTATTGGACCCTGGGAACCCCTTCACGGAGCTGATGATGCTTTTCTAATGGTGCCTGGATTTGCCATTCTGTTTCGGTTTCTCTCTTTCTCTCTCTCGCTCTCTCTTAATTTCTCTCTCTCTCCCTCCCCCTTTTATCTCTCTATTCCCAGATCTCGCTTTTTCTAGTTCTATCCTCCTTTTTTTCCTGTGTGTTGTTTCCCTCTCTTCCTTGCGGGCTCCATCCATCAGGCTGGCATGCAGGCTGCCGCCCCTATCCCAGCCACAATATTTCACCGCCTGCCATCAGAGGCCTGACAGCCCTGCGCTCGCCAGGAAATTGCTTTGGCTGTGAGCAGAATTTCAAGCACCAAGTGTCGCCTGAGTTTTTCCCTCCCTCTCTTTCTTCCCCTTTCTCTTTTTCTCTAATTCACCTACTTGTTCTCTCTCTGTTTCCCTCTCACTCACTCGCTCGCTCAC
>CM045749.1:20404228-20494228 GCA_024760905.1 Plotosus lineatus | reverse complement strand
GTGCGATATGGGAATTAGTGGCTAAGGGATTACGGTTCATTTTCTGTAACCGCTTCATCCTAATTAGGGTCGCGGGGAGGCTGGTGCCCATCCCAGCCGACTCAGGGCGAGGGCAGAGTACACCCTGGACAGCTCGCCAGGCCATCGCAGGGCGGAAACACGCTGACGGCTTTGCAGCCTACTCTTGTCGACAGTCAGCAATGGTTCTTTTACATGAACCTCACACCAGAGACAGTGAGAGACATGGCCGGCCTTTGATAACCCAGTTAGCTGCACTGGGGGGGGGGGGGGGGGGGAACAGTGACAACCTTGTGGAGAGTGGGACTCGAACCCCTAACCTTTGGATCAGCGATCCGGCGCCTTATACCACTAGACCACCTCTGCCCTAAGGGATTACGGCTCTAGGTTACTGCTCTGAAGGTTGGTGGTTCAAGTCCTATTACTTGATACAATACTTCCTCTTTTGGGTCCTTGAGCAAGACTGTAAGACCTCAATTGCTCAGTTGTATAAAAAATATGAATGTACTCTGGGTGTCTGCTAAATACGGTAAACATAAATGTAAATCTAAAGACTGGATATTAGAGTTACTGTTGCCTTCCTCTCAGCTCAAAGCAGTCTGGGAAATGTCCTTTGGTTCTCTCACAAATAAGGTGGTTCTGTCCACAGTGCTTGTTGCACCATTCTATGTGTGAGAGAGAGAGAGAGAGAGAGAGAGAGATGTGTGTGTGAAGATCCTGGAATTTTTTTTTTTTCAAGTTAGCACATCTGGCACCAGGAACCATAAAAGTGTCACTGGCATCTTATTTTTTTCACGATTCAAATTAATTCTCGGCATGCTTTTTATTCGTTGCCCTGTTGTTGCTACTATGACATCATTGGCTGATTAGAGGCAGGCATGTTTGACTCAAATATCATGGACTTTTATTATCATAGATTTTTATTGATAAGGCTTTTACAGGGGGGGTTGCCATGTCTTCCCATAACCCTTCCATTTATCAGAGTGCATGTCTGTGCACTGTGGGAGGAAAGCTGTGTATCTGGAGGAAATCCACGAAAACCGAATACATGCGAACTTCACACAGCCTGAGCGCATTACTCGAACCCATGGCTTTCTTGCTGTGAGGTCGATGTACAACATACGATAAAAAAATTCAAATAACCAGCAATGTATGTGGATGTAGTGGTAAAGCAGTGCACAATTTACTGAAGAAAGTCAGGACGATTTCAACCAAAGTCCTTCAGTAGCTGTGAAAACAAAGTGCTTCTGATGCTGTCGGAGGCAAAATGAAAAGGACTTTTTTTTTTTCTACTTCGGAATGTTTAGACAGGAGAAAATGGAGAACCTAATAAAAAGCATTGTTACCATTTGTCTCCAGAAGAGGTTTTTGTTGGAACAGTCTTTTGAACAGTTGATATATGACGATTGATGATTGGAGAGGTTATGAAAGGCATTTGATGGCAACCTGGTATTCATCAAGCCACTTCTGCCCACTTTAGCAGGATGTATAGACGCACTATTATTCTGGAATACAGCAACATCAATATTAATGTGTGTTTACTCTATGCGGTGCACCTGGTCCTGTAATATTGTCTCATATTTGTTGACTATAAACATGGCTGTTTAAACAACCGTGCAAAACTATCTGTGATTTTTGCAGGATTATTGTCCATACTATTATAGATCCCCCACAATACTTATCCGCTGGCAGCAGATGTGTGAAAAAGACTTTTTTTTTTGGCTTCTCCCATCACAAATCCATCAAAATATAAGAAATATGATGTACAGTGATTCATCAGACGTTAGCTTATTCCACTGCACAATGATCCAGGTTTGTGCACCATGCAGAATTAAGCAGACTGCACACTGGCCTTTGATGCAAACCTAGCAAAGTCCGGCTATGATTGGAATTTTGGAATCTAAATTTGTTGCATCTGCAAATCCAGCATCCACTATTTGGCCACTTTGCAACTCTGTTGGAACTGTTAGATACTGTACATCGGCCCCCTACTTATGAAACCCCCTGGGTACGAACATTCCGGGTTACGAAAAACATTTTCCTAAGTTTTCGTCCCCGGGCTGCAAAAACATCCTCCTACGAAAAGCGCCAAATGCGCCATTCAAAATTCAAATGCGCCAATTAAAATTTCACACAATGCGCGAGTTGCTCTCTCATTAGCTGTCTCCCACCATCCCGCCCCACAGCTGAACGTTACCCATACTTCCTATACCCATGCTTCCTGATTGTTACACACATGAAGTTGACTGTTGGCTTGTTTTGAGATTGATCATGCAGCATTATATTTCGTTATCGCCAAAATCCCTCGACAATCAGGACGATATTGAACCAGAAGGACACCTTAAAGCAGAAATACAGTGATGGAGGCAATTATTCAATATTAAAATTAAAACAGAGTGCTCCATGGGAGAAGACCATCCGATCTTGCAAGGAAGCAAGTTAATACTGAATGAGGACCTCTGATCTTTCAAACAGGTACTGTAATTCCGCTTTAAATAAATCATCCCGTCTATTTAAACATTTAAATAGAATTGTTCCGTCAGCTGCGCGTTGCATGTGGGCGTGGCCCGAGGTGTGTGTGTGTGTGTGTGTGTGTGTGTGTGTGTGTGTGTGTGTGTGCGTGTGTGTGTGTGTGTGAGAGAGAGAAAGATAGACAGACTGCCTACAAAGTCCGAAATGAAAGGAGGCTTAACTCTTTCATTTTTAGTTTAGTTTTTTAAGTTGTTTAATTCAGTAAATGTTAAATAAATGTGGCGCATGTGAGGAAAACGTGGCTCATCTGGACCTTCAATCCCTCAAGGAATCAAGTTAAAGTTGAGTTTGGATCTCCGCTCTGTCAAGCAGGGACTTTCAATTCCACGTCTTAAAATGCTCAGGTGTCCTGCTTGTGGGCATGTCCCGCAGCACCACAATAAACATTTAATGTATATACAATACACATTTCTTGCGTACTGAATTGTGTGTATGTGAGTGTGAGAGAGAGGTGTGTGTGTGTGTGTGTGTGTATGTGTGTGTGTGTGTGTGTGTGTGTGTGTGTGTGTGTGTGTGTGTGTGTTAATAAAAAATGTTTAATAATGGTTTAATTAATATGTTAATAAAATGGTTTATGTTAATAAAATGTTTAAATGGTTTAATAAATAGGTTTTCTTTTTTATATTTCATACAAAATTGGTGTACTTTTATCATTTTTAAAGGGTTTATATGTGGTAGTCTTGGGAGCCTTGGAACGAATCAGGCGTTTCACATGTAAAAATGCGCCCCTACTTACGAAACATAAGGCTTGAGGAGGCACAGAGCCCTACTCTGTTGTACGCTCCTTTTCATATCACAGTTAGCATGTACTTCACAGCAGATGGCCATCTCAATATGCGCGCATGTCACAGTGACTTCATCACAGCCGCCACAGTCTGTCTGCTGTGTCACACCTCCGTCCATAAAAGAAAAGTTGGTAGTCCTGACAACTTTTAGGAATGTAACATAATGTGAAACCAAAGATAATTACACATTCTGTCAATATAAACTAATGTAGCTATTTTTTTAATGGGAGCAGTGGTGGCCTGGTGAGAAAAGGTGCTGGACCACTGATCCTAAAGTTGGGGGTTCAAGTCCCACTCTCCACAAGGTTGTCACTGTCCCCCCGGTGCAACTAACTGGGTTATCAAAGGACAGCCATGTCTCTCTCACTGTCTATGGTGTGAGGTTAATTTAAAAGAACAACCATTGCTGACTTTTGACAAGAGTAGCTGCATAGCCGTCAGCGTGTTTCTGCCCTTGCTAAGGGTTGTGCTAGGAAGGGCAGCCGACATAAAAACCTACTCCAAATTAAACATACGAATCATTAATATGACTTCCATGAAGATGGAGGCAGATGATTTGCTGTGGCAACCCTTGAGGGGAACAGCCGAAAGAAAAAGTAACTAATTTTATTAGAAATATAAATAAATGAAGCAATAAATTATCTTTATTTGATGAAGGTCTTGGAGCCTACTAATGTTCCTACACAAGATGAAGGGAACATCAGTGGGTTGTGGTCGGTGTACACTGGTATGGGTTCGCTGGACGAGGATGTTTATGTCAAAGTTCTGTACAGCTAGCATTAGGGCGAGCGCCTCCTTCCAAGGCCTGAAGAATGGGTTGCACTCATAGTAGGGACTTGACATCATCGAAGTCCCTCTGACAAGATTCAGACCAAAGATACTTACTCTCCTTCTTTAGTGAATTGGTTAGTGGGGCAGTGATGTCAGCAAAGTTTTTTCAGAACTTTCCATAGTAGCCCGCCATGTACAAAAACCAAATTAGTTCATGTTTATTATTAGGTGGTGTGAAGTCCACGATACTATGGACCTTTGCGGTAAAAAGGGGCTATTCGCCCATGGCCAACAATGTACCCCAGGTAAGACATGCTAGCTTGGCCAAACTCACTTTTAGTTAGGTTGATTGTCAGGTTGGAGACTAGTAGCCTACGGAAAACCTCCCTCAGATGAGACGGGCGTGCCAGGTGTCACTGTAGATTACAATGTCGCCTATGTAGACCTCCACGCCTTCAAGGCCTGCCAGGCACTGGTTCTTCATTCTCTGAATGGTGGCTGGGGCATGACCTTGGCCACTTGGCGTGTCAAAAGCTGATATCTCCTTGGTCCTCTCCATGTGCGGCATACCCCAATATCCTTTCAGCAGCACTTTGTGATGCGTTTTGCTCTGCCAATTTTGTCTATGCAGTCATCAATTCTTGGAATGGGGTACAAGTATTTCTTAGGGCATTCACTCACTTTCCAATAGTCAGTGCAGAATTTGAGTAAGCCATCTGGTCTGAGGGCTGAGAGGCATGGTAAGACCCAGTCAGTTCGACTGGGTTCAATGATGCCGTGCTCCAGCATGTAGGACACTTCTCTTTGCACCAATTCAGCTTTTTGGGGGTTGATTTGATACGGGTGCTGCTTGGTTGGTTTCACGTTTCAGACGTCCACGTCATGTTGGGCTATGTGGGCCTTATTAGGGACATCAGAAAACAGGACTTTAAACTCCAGTAAACGGTCAATTAGTTGACTTCTGGGCTCTGGAGACAATTGCCTTAATTTCTTTGGTAGGTTCGACAGGATGTGAGAGCTGCTCAGCTTGATCGGATGGTCACCATAGAGGCGTCTTCCAATTTGGTACCGTGGCTGCAGTTCACAACCAAGACTTGGTCTAGCCTCTGGTGGTATGGTTTTAACATGTTGATGTGGCATAACTGAGTTTTTGCATCAGTCCGTTGTCTTCAAGATGTAGTTGACATCATTAGTTCACCTGATGACCTCATATGGACCATTATATTTTGCCTGTAAGGGACTTCTAGGGATAGGTAGCAATGCCAGCACCTTATTTCCTGGGTTGTAGGAACCTTGCTCACTCTGGTGGCCGAATAGCCATTTCATCTTCTGCTGAGCATCTTTCAGGTTTTCTTGGTAAAGTTTGCATACGTGACATAGTCTTTCCTTGAAATTCGATACCTAGTCCAATAGGCTTACATCTTTGGTCGTCTCTTGTGGCCTTCTTTCCTTGAAAAGTTTTAGCAAGCCCCACACCGTGTGCCTAAACATGAGCTTGAAGGGGTTGAATCCCAATGATTCTTACACCAACTCTCTGGCAGCGAACAACAGAAGTTGGTCAAAGAATTGGGATTCTGAATAATATGCACTGGACGTTATTTTCTTTATTCCAAGTTCGTAGGTCAAAGTCTGGAAGATGGCTGACGTGAAGTTTGATCATTGGTTGGATTGTATTTTTTATTGGTAGACCAAACAATGTGAAGTTGAGCAGGGCTTTTGCAATATTATGGGTTTGGATGTTCCTCAAGGGGATCACCTCAGTAAACCACGTGGACGCGTACATGATGGTCAGCAGGTACTGATTACTGGACTTGGTTTTGGGTAAGGGTCTGACACAGTCGATGATGGCCCCACTAAATGGTTCTTCAAAGGCTTGTATGAGCCTGAGAGGTGCAGCGGGAATATACCTTCTACATTTTAAATTTAAAATATCCTGCTATCTTCAGAATGCCTTGGGAACCATTACTGTTTTGTGTTGATGATCTCCAAGCTGCATTGGGGTTGTCAAGGTCCTGACCTGATCCTCCAGTTAGCATGTTTCTCTTGACTAAGAAGACCTTTTATATTGCTTCCCTAACTGCCTTCTCCTTGTCGGATCTCTTTGTTGGTACACCGAGGATTCTGGTGATGCCCTTTAGTGATTTCATCTCAAGAGACTCTACTGTCTCTAGGGAGGGGCTCCTCCAGAAATCAGACAGGATGACAGACATCGTGCTAAGTTCAATGGCTCGGTGCAAACACTCAGTGACTAGATCAGGTTGTTCGGTTGCTCTCGGGTCAATGTTGATCAGCGTTGATCAGCCCCAATGAGGTCTTCAGGTAGCTAGTCACAGAGGGTCGATGATGTCCAGTGGTCCTACAATCAGGATGATTGGATCCCAGACGAGCCCCAATTTATTTGACGGACTGGCAAAGTAATGCAAATGAGGACTAATTCATTCAGATAGATACACGTGGGTTAGCAACGTCTCAATTTTCTGGGATTCCAAGTGGTCCGTCACACAAGGGCTGATTAGGCACAGATCCCTCCTCTCTCATATACACTCTTTTTTTTCTCAAGTGTTACACACTGACTTCATCACAGCCAGCGCACATGTCACAATAGACTAACATCACAACCACTGTGGTGTCTGTCCACTGTGTCACATATGGTGTAACCTTCCCATTTTCAAGAGCGTAGGGGCAATGAACACTCAGTGTTTTAAGGTTTTTGTTTCGAAATTCAAGCCCCAACACAACTAAGCTGCTTTGTTTGTTCGCTTGAGCACGGCACGTTCACAACTGCTCAGTTGTGTAAATAAAATACAATGTAAATAGGAGTAGTTTCCTTTCGGCTTTTTCCCTTTTTTGGGAGTCACCACGGCGAATCATCTGTTTCGCACATTTGATTTGGCATAGGTTTTTTACGTCGGATGCCCTTCCTGACACAAACCTTTAGCAAGCGGCAGAAACACGCTGACGGCTTTGCACCTACTCTTTTACGAACGACAGCAATGGTTCTTTTACATGAACCTCTCACCATAGACAGTGAGAGACATGGCCGGCCTTTGATAACCCAGTTCGCTGCACTGTAAGTAGCTCTGAATAAATACCTTGAAGTAAATGCAAACCTCATAGGCATAAGGGACTCTCACAACAACATTTAGTTAACATTTAACATCTCACAATAACAGATCACTCTTTCTCCTTAATAATGATTATTTTTATTCATATAATGCATACTGACTTGCTAATGTTCTGCTCTCAATTATATTTGCATCTTTGTATGTGTGCTACAGAAAGTGAGTCTGGAGTTCTACATTGACGTACATGCTCACTCCACCATGATGAATGGCTTCATGTATGGCAACGTCTTTGAGGAGGAGGAGCGCGTACAGAGACAGGCCGTCTTCCCACGTCTACTGTGTCACAATGCGCCCGACTTCTCTCTTGTAAGTCGGCAAATCATGCAACACATGATTATTATAATTACTACTGCTACTATTAAAACTACTACTACTACTACTTCTAATAATAATAATAATAACAACAGCAACAATTAATAATAATGATGTTTTTTTCTATACTGTATTAATCCCACAAGGGAAATTTTGGCTCTGCATTTAACACATCCAATGTCAGCACACAGACATAAACAGTGAGCACGAGCACACACACACACACACACACACACACACACACACACACACACACACACAAAACACACACATTTGGAGTAGCGGGGTGCCCAGAGAGCAGTTAAGCGTTGGGGGCCTTGCTCAAGGGCACTTCAGCCGTGAAGGTTGAGGTAGGGACGGTGCCATTCACTCCCCCCGTCACCGATACCACATTCTTCCTGCTGGTTAGGTAATCAAACAAGTGACCATTAGGTCCTAAACCTGCTTCTTTAACCATTAGGCATTGGCTGTCCCCAAGTAATACATTTGTTGTAATTCAGCAAAATTTTAAAATTTTAAATTAATTAATTAATTTATTTATTTATTTATTTTGCTGTAATTTATTAATCCTGTGAGGGAAATTATTGCTTCTGCGTCTAACCTATCCAAAGCACACACACACACACACACACACACACACACACACACACACACACACTCGGAGCAGTGGGCTGCCACACACACTTGGGCGTGGAAAATCGTTGGGGGTTAGGTGCCTTGCTCAAGGGCACTTCAGCCATGGAAGTGGAGGAAGAGAAGGTGTAACTCACTCCCCCCCACCACCACACAAATAAATCAAGTCATTTGTGATTTTTCACAAAAACAGCAGGTCAGTAAGAGTTTTGTAGGAAAGTCACATTCACACAAATTAAGTTTTGCAAATGTATAATTTGTATAAACTTGTGTTGGTTCCTTCTTGAGAATAAATGTGTGATTTGTTTATAATAAATCATTTTAGTTATTAGCAAATATTTCCTGTGAAACATATCTGCTCTCTCTGCATTTGCAGATTGATACATTTTTTTTTTTTTTTATCGTCACCCTCTTCTCATTTAACATTTTTTAAAGTGCAACAGTCTCCATAAATTATCTTGTTTTTCATTTTTCCCTCTAACCTTTTCAGTTCTGCGCAATGAGCTGATAAACAGACTCAATAGTGCTGATGAGTTGTCTATAAGGGTACGGACACGTCTTTAGCCATTTCTCCACGGACAATCTTTCAGACACATTAGGATAAGCATACTGATGAGGATATAGTCTTTGTGTGTATGTGTGGTTGGGGGAGAGAGAGAGAGAGAGAGAGCGAGAGAGAGAGAGAGAGAGAGAGAGAGAGAGAGAGATATTCAGCATGTTGTGGGAACCTAAATCTGTTTTCATTGTCACATTATGGGGACAAAATGCAAATTGCTATGACATAAATCAGTTGGTTTTAAGGTGAATACATGTTTGAAGGTTAAGCTGTTAAGGTTAGGTTAAGGTGTAAGGAACCATCTTCTCTAAGCCTCACTGGTTCCTCATGTTCGTTGATGTGTGAAAGGCTAAGCAGATTCAATCGGTTCCCAATTTAAGAATTTAATTAAATCCATCACAATAATTACAATACATGTGATATTGCGCATTTTAAAGTCTGAGTCGATCCACCCTCTCCAGCAATCATTCAATATAAATCCCGTCTTCTCTCCGGTCCCAAGTCTTTATCCTCTTTGGAATGTTTCCATCTTGTCGATTGGTTTTTGTGTGCGTGTGTGCGCGTGTGTGTATGTGTGTGTGTGTGTGTGTGTGTGTGTGTGCGTGTGTGCGCGTGTGTGTGTGTAAATAGACATGAAATAGAATCTTAATCCACACTGCTGCTCTACCTAACACATAACCTTTAACTTATCATGATATGTCTGCAGTCAAACACGGGGAAAACACAGCATAATTAAAAAGCATATTCAGTTACAAGGATGCTATGCAAACAGCACACTCAATAAAAGTGGACAGATTTACAGAGGCGAAGACTGTTTGTTCATGTGAAAGAAGTTTTCTGTGCCCATTAGTTTGTCTGAAACCAAGAGACTTAACACTTTTTGTGTGTGTTCACATTTTACACAAATGCAGTATGGAAAGAGAAACAATACAGAAGATTCTGAGAAAAAGAATACAACTCTTATTAATTCTGTCCAGGGTAAGTGTTAGGGTTAAGTTAAGGTTAGGGTAAGTGTTGGGGTTAGGTGCGTGCGTGCGTGCGTGTGTGTGTGTGTGTGTGTGTGTGTGTGTGTGTGTGTGTGTGTTTGCAGGTGTATATGTGTTTGCGGATGTACACAGGGATCCCTCGCTACTTTGCACTTAAGTTCATGCAGCTTCAGTGCATTGCATTCTTTGTTTGTTTGTTTGTTTGTTTTTTTTAACTATTCATCGAATTAAAAATGAAGGATTTTGATGAAAAACATTAAGGAAAATGCCACAAAACAAGGCCAATTATGCAAAAAAAAACGAAACAAAAAACAATCCAAAACCTTCAAACAAAACTATAGTCATAGCTCACCTTACGAAATTAATCCGTTCCAGAAGTGGTTTCGTAACCTGATTTTTTTCGTAAGTTGAGCATAGCATTTTACATGTAAAAGGCCAGATTCGTTCCAAGGCCCCCAATACTACCCTGTAAAGCCATTAAAAATTATAAAAGTGTATACTTTTAAGGCCTCCTTCTGAAAAATAACGGAGTATTGATGCGAGCTTCATTGTGTCTTCGACCTATGAAGATTTCTTCTGCTTCTTCTCAGCTTCAATATTCATTATCGTACCGATGGTAGACGGGTTTCGGCCATATTCCTTTGCGATATCACTCAACTTCATGCCACAAGCCCGCTTCTTCTTTTCACTCGCAACAGGAATCACTTTCACCAGGAATCACATGCGTGTGTGTGTGTGTGTGTGTGTGTGTGTGTGTGTGTGTGTGTGTGTGTGTGTGTGTGTGTGTGTGTGTGCGCGCATGTGTTGACCATGTGTTCTTATCAGAGTTATAATCTTACAAATGTTTGTGCAAGGTTAAAAGCCTGAGCAGAAAAATAAAGTTGCAATGAGCACACTCGAAAAACTCAGGAAACAGTGTTAGAACTCCGTGAAAGAACAATGGGTCGAAGGCACACGAAAAGCATCATGGGTATTATGACGATACAGCTCCCTCCTAGCCAATGGGAGGCCAGCAGGGCGGGGTGTTGGGAGATAGCCAATGGGGGAACAAGTCACGCATTGTTTGAATCTTTTAGATGGCGCATTTCGTAATGTGAATTTTTTTCGTATCCAGAGACAGAAATTTTAGGTAAATGCGTTTTGTAACTTGGATTTTTTGTTTGTTGGGTCTGGGTTTGGTGGGTACCAATGTGCTTACATTTTTATGTGAGGTGTGCATCTGTGTGCGCGATCGTCTGTTTGTGTATTTATATTTTATTTACATCATATGCATTCTTTTTTTAATGGATAACTGTCGTTATTATAAGCATTTATAGCATTGAATATGTATGTATTGATATTTTATACACATGTACATTACATACACATATATGTCAGTCAGGGGGGGTTGATCCTACTTCACGAAATTCAGTGGTCGTGGAGGATCTTGATCCCAATTAACTGCGGAAAGTGAGAGATCCCTGTATGTGTGTTTGCGGGTGTGTGTGTGTGTGTGTGTGTGTGTGTGTGTGTGTGTGTGTGTGTGTGTGTTGGGGGTTTGGAAAGTTAGGCATGTTAGGCACACATGTTAGGCACACATGCAGAAACTGATGATTTAAAATGCAAAGGAATAATCTTGGGTTGTGTGGAACAGTTTGTAAGATTCATTCATTCCTTCCCATTCTGTATTGAAGTAAATTGTATTTCTGGAATGAACGCAGTGTTAGATATTTTCAAGGTAGCTGTGCGTATCTCAGGTTTGGAGGAACCGTATGTGCATTAAGTTACAGTGAGGTATTTTTATTATTATGTGATGTTTCGATGCTGAAAAGTGAGCTATCTTTTAAGCTATCTTTCAACTCTAGTGTTGCATTTGTAGTTCACTGTCTTTTGTCAGCGTAGAATTTCTCCGACCTGCATCAATGACCTTCAGAGCTCACACAGTGTGACATTTCGCAGATGTGCCAGGAGTGTATAGCCAGAGTAATAACCTTTACTGTTCAGTCAGAGATTCAGCAGTTCTTCTTTTCTCTCAGTCATACAAAGAGCACTCCGCAGCACACACTCATTTTGGTCCATGATACACACACACACACACACACACACACACACACACACACACACACACACACACACAGGTCACACGATTTAAGATATAATCTAAATGCTGACGTGAAAAAGTGGGCAACACAGGTTTCCCGTGCATAAGTGTGTGTGTGTGCATGAGAGAGAGCGAGAGAGAGAGAGAGAGAGAGCGAGAGAGAGAGAGAAAATAGACTCGTAATGATATGCAATAGTGGAAAGTGTGTGTATGTGTATGTAGTACATACACTTACAGTGAGGGCTATGGAATAAACGTAAGACCTTACCACCGTGATCATCAGTCTGTCCACCTCACAGCAGGAAGGTTCTGGGTTTGATTCCCGAGCTCTCAACAGTTTCTTTTGGTAACGCTGGCCACACAATCCAAAAACATGCACAATCTGTTTGTCCTTAAATCATGTGTGTCCTCAAATCGTGTGTGTGTGTGTGTGTGTGTGTGTGTGTGTGTGTGTGTGTGTGTGTGTGTGTGTGTGTGTGTGTGTGTGTGTGTGTGTGTGTGTGTGTGTGTGTGTGTGTGTGTGTGTGTGTGTGTGTGTGTGTGTGGGGGTGTGTGGGTGTGCGCGTGCGTGCGTGCGTGCGTGCGTGTGAAAGAAAGAATAATGGTATGTGGGTGGGCCCTGCATTGGTCTGGCGAATTGTTCAGGGCGTATAATTTCTCCATTATAAATTAAGAAGTTTTTCTGCATTTGTGATTTGAAATTAATTTGTCCATATCTCAGCTAAATTTAATTTCATCACAATAAGATACATTAATTGAAAGATTATTTTATGTTCTTTCAGAGTACAAAATCTCATTTTAGCAAAATGGGACTGATTTGGTACATGTTACCCCTTTAATGTATGATTCCTCTGATCTGAGGTGGTTCTGAACTGAGCTGCTGTATTAATTAAGGTGACCATTGAGCAGCGGTGAGAAGACGATTCTAAATACAATTATACTGCTTATGGTCAGGAGATAACGAGTCGGGATCCTGTTAATAACACAGCAAGCATGTGCTTTTCTTCCACAAAGAATCGGCTTCATTTTCAGGTTGGTAGTCTTTATTTGACGGTGAGACCTATTCTTGCCAAGTCTTTTTAAAAGAAAGTAGCAATGAATACTCAAGAAGTTGCTATCAGTCACCATATGACATCACTACTTAATTTGCATATTTATCAATTCACATTATAATTTGAATTTTAATTATAGATAGATAGATAGATAGATAGATGTAATGTGTGTAATATCCTCTATTATCAATGTAGTAATTAGAAGTATTTATTCTTTGAAATAAGTATTGTCCTAATTTTTAAATATGTCCAATTCACGACTGACTTATCATGTACAGAGTACATTCCAAACTTACCATTAGCCTTAGTAAGCCTTTTATTCAAATTTAGAATTTAAATATTGGCATAGTACATTGTAGTTGTATATAAAGGTCATAAACTTCAGTGTACATTGATCCCTCACTTTCCGCGGTTAATGGGGACCGAGACCACCCCGTGACCGCCGATTTCTGCAAAGTTGGATCGACCCCTCTGACTGACGTATACGTACATGTATATGTGTATATCATTTCAATAAAAACATATTTAACACTATAAATGCTAATAGTAACAATTAAACATTCAAAAAAATGCATAAGATTTAAATAAAATATAAACACACACACATACAGACGTGCGCGCGCACAGATACGCACCTCACATAAAAATGTAAGTAGTTTAGTTGGATTGGGGTTTTTTTTGTTTGTTTGGGGCTTTTCGCAAGTGTGTGTGTGTGTGTGTGTGTGTGTGTGTGTGTGTGTGTGTGTGTGTGTGTGTGTGTGTGTGCATGTGTTGACCGTGTGTTCTTAGCAGATTTACAATCTTACAAATGTTTATGCAAGGTTAAAAGCCTGAGCCAAAAAATAAAGTCGCAATGAGCACACTCAAAAAACTCACGAAACAACAGTAACTCTGTCCTTTACACGAAAAGCATCATGGGTATTATGGAGAGGCAGCTGCCAACGGGAGGCCAGCGGGGCGAGATGTTGGGAGATAGCCACTGGGAGAGCAACTCGCGCATTGTTTGAATTTTTGAGATGGCGCTTTCAGAACGTGAATTTGTTTCGTATCCAGAGACCGAAATTGTAGGTAAATGCATTTTGTGACCTGGATTTTTCATTTGTTGTGACTTTCGTAAGGTGACATACAACTGTACTGGAAATTCACAGTGTAATCAAGTATAGTTGGATATTCATAAAGATGAACAGTGTAGGTACAGTTTATCATGTACCAGAAGTATAAATGTGTGCATCCCATGGACATTATCATAATATATGTGATCAAGCAGACATTTCATCCTCATTAATACAGTGCCAACAGATGGTGATACACGTCAACAAGTGACACATAAAACCGTTTTGTCTTCATAATTCAAATCATCTGATGAGTCAAACGGAAAAGTAATTATGTCATTACATTTTTCAAATCTATAAGAACGCGAGGGCAGTGGTCAAGGCGCTGGATCACTAATCCTAAGGTTGGGGGTTCAAGCCCCACTCTCAACAGGTTTGGCTGTCCTGGAGAGCCAACGATGGCCTGGTGAGCTGTCCAGGGTGTACTATGCCCTCGCCCGGAGTCAGCTGGGATGGGCGCCAGCCTCCCTGCGGCCCTAATTAGAATTAAACGGGTGCAGAAAATGAAAAAATGAAGAATCTAGTGCTCAGAAGTTTAGGTGTTTTTAATCAGAACGAGGCTTCTGGTGGAACTTAGTCTTGTTTAAATCAGACATCCAGGGTCGAGTGCTCTCTGTGTTACTGAAGTACATGGTGTCATCAAGATATGAAGAGCTCCCGAAGGCCATCCTAAAAATGCTGTAGGTGCTTGTGAGTCTGCCAAGGAACTGAAACGAAAACTCTTTAATTACTTGAAAGAAATCATTCCATTGTTCTGAAAATCATCTGCAAGTGCCATTTATTTCAGTTCGGAACTGGCTGGCCCAGCAAATTTTGCCTAATAAAAGATCTTCTTCTTTTCCTTTCAACTGTTCCCTTCAGGGGTCGTCACAGCAAATCATCTGCCCCCATCTCACTCTATCTTCTTCTCTTACACCAACTACCTTCATGTCCTCCTTCACCACATCCATAAATCTTCTCTTTATAGAAAGTGTGTTGGTGCAAAACAATTAGAAAGGAATTGGACCAAATTTGACCAGCGTGGAACACGTGCCATAAAAGTTGTGCCAGTGGCCGTACTACACAAAGAGCAGGGGCCTCATGTACAAAGGGTATGTACACACAAAAACGTGACAAAATTCAGAGTGAAATGACCATGGAAATGTGCGGTCAACTTTATGGCTGACATGCACATGTTTCTAGAGCTGTTGGTCCTTTGGCGACACCTTGAGGTCGGAGACTGTTGATAACGTGAAAAAATTTGTCCTCGGAGTAATGTGCACTGGAACAATTAACGCCGATGAACGTTTAACACATCCTTACGTCTGCAATTAAATGAGTGGCTGCAAAGTGATGCAGAAAATACTGTGAACAACAATGGCTGCATGAGCAACATTAGAAGAAATTGCGAAAGGTGCAATAAGTGTAAACCAAGTATTCCGAGACAGAGAGGATTTATTGGCACATGACTGGCTCATTAGCCGGTTCAGGTTCCCGAGTGCAATCCTCCTGGAACTGTGCGCGGAGCTGCGGCCGGTCCCGGAGCGTGATGCGATGCCAGTACCCACACTGGTGCTGACCACACTGGGGTTCCTAGCAACAGGGGAATTCCAGAGGGAACTGTCTGCTCGATCGGGACTGTGCCAGTCGACCCTGAGCCGAGCCATGCCAGCCAGCTGTGTGAGACAGAATTACCCATGTCAGCCAGGTATATCAAATTCTCATGAAGTGCTTCTCATACACATATATGAATGGTCGGTCGGTCAACATTTCTTTTGCAGCGAGAGCTGGTTTTTCAAATGTAATCAGTGCTGTCAACACATTGCTATCGCTAAAAGCACCATCACAGGATGGATTTGTTTGTCAACAGGAAGCATCAATATACATGTGTTGCACAAATGTAGTTAACTCACGTTGTGGAGGGGTGGCCTGGTTCAACGCACGAGTCATGCATCCTAAGTCACAGCATGGTTGGGAACCGACTACAAGCTTTTATTATTATCATTATTATAATTATTATTTTTATGTATTTAAAGATGAAACTTTCTGATTTTCTGTGTGCAATGGGTGGCACCCCGAAAATGATCCTGCATTCACAGCATCATTAGTAGACATTCAAATAAATTACAGCTTCAGAGCTTTCTGTCAGGCCCCTGATAGGACACAGCCAATCGGGCGGACTGCAGCAACCGGTGGTTGTGGCGCACTGACACGGGGGCTGGTGAAGAAATGCTCAGAGTCTGTGACAGGACAGCGTGCCAAAAAGTATATTACACCCTGGACAGCTCGCCAGGCTATCCCAGGGCGGAAACACGCTGACTGCTTTGCAGCTACTCTTGTCGAAAGTCAGCAATGGTTCTTTTACATGAACCTCTCACCATAGACCGGCCTTTGATAACCCAGTTAGCTGCACTGGGGGGGGAACCACTCGAACCCCCAACCTTAGGATCAGCGATCCAGCACATTTTACCACCAGGCCACCAGTTAGGTGCCCTGAGGGGGGCTGTGACAACCTTGTGGAGAGTGGGACTTGAACCCCCAACCTTTTGGATCCAGCGCCCTATACCACTAGTCCACAACTGCCCCTGTTTGCAGTTATGTTTTCTGGATTTAGGTGTATGCCGTTTTTCAGGAGGAATTCCACACAAGTCTGTACACGAGGCCCCAGGGCTTTTTGAATAATGTGCTCTGAACAGAAGAATCGAAGAGTAACGCTACACATGTAAACATGACAACAACTTTGTGGTGTAAATGTTGTTGCTGCCTCAGAGACTTGAAGTCATCGATTCGAATATAAATTCTGCATTCAAAGAATGTTTGAAGATGCTGTCTGTCTGAAAGCTGAAGATGAGCTGGAGGTGGACATTTCAAACAGGATAAGGATCCTAAGCACATGAACAAATCCACCAAGAACTGGCTCAGTGAGAAGAATTGGAAGGTTATGAAATGGCCTAGTCATCTGAAAACCTTTTAAATACATAATAGAAAGCGATAATATAAAGATTTATAGAGGGTGTGGAAAGACAGCGAGCAGTTCAGAATCTGGACTCGTGCCACACTTCTCTGCCTATTCAGCACTCAGATCATGCCGCTTGTTGAAGTTGTGCATCTGGAGAGGGCCATGAATCTGCCCACTAGCGATCTTCCTCACTGACACCAGATCAGTCACCTCCACTTCCCATAACAAACGCTTACCAGGCATTAGAACTGATCCGATCCAAACTGCAGAAAGGCCGGCAATATGCAGACTAAGCACATAGTAAAAGTTACCAGCAGAGAAAAGCTGCATTGATCGCAATTAAGGATTCCTATCATGGAAAATCGTAACATTAATTATTAATGCATAGTAATGTACACCCACCCAGATTATGCCATTATTACAAAAATACTTAAGTTGAGAGCTTTTACATTTGTAATGCAGTAGTGCCAATTATCACTTCTTCCATGATAACTTTTTTGCTTTCCGGGCTTTATATCTGTATATATATATATATATATATATATATATATATATATATATATATATATAATATAATATACCCCCATCCCTTGCTACTTCGAGCTTATATATACATATACATATATATATATATATATATATATATATATATATATATATATATATATATATACATATACATATTATACTATATACATATATATGTACATACATATATATGTATATACATACATATACATACATACATATGTATATACATACATATATACATATATACATATTATGTATATATATATATATATACATATATACATATTATATATATATAATATGATATAATATAATATATCCTCATCCCTTGCTACTTCGAGCTTCAGTTTCTGCGGCTTCAGTGCATTGCGGGTTTTTCAAAAATTCATTCATCCATCCATTTTCTGGAACCGCTTAATCGTAATTAGGGTCACATGAAGGCTGGCGCCCATCCCAGCCGATGTACACCCTAGACAGCTCGCCAGGCCATCACAGGGCGGAAACACGCTGACGTTTTTACATGAAACTCTCGCTAGCCAGATTTGACTTTTTTGATGACTATATCTGGCTCTACAAAATAAGATGGTTGGCCTTTCTTAACAGAATAATGAATACATAAATTCACTGTCACTTAAATAAAAATACAAAAAAAGCCATCGAATAAAACAAAAACAGATGAATAAATTTCACGCATTTAAATCTATACATCTATTTTCAATGTTATGTCACTGTGGCGCGTAGCGGAGAGCCAATCCTTACTCGTACAGACGTCAGTGTGTGGGCTGGTCCGATACCTTGAAACTCTAATTTTATCGGAATATAAAAACAGCCACAGACTGCGCGTGTTGTTTTTGAGTAAAGAGGTAAATGTCCCTCGTTTTTGATCAGCTCTTTTGTACGAAGCCAAGCGCAGCCGGCAAGCAAACACAAATGGACAGACATGGAAAAACTTCAACCCGCAGACCAGTTGATTGCCAAAACATGGGACGCGCTTCCTGTCACATAAACACTGCAGTGTGCGAGTCGTGCCGTATTGACCATTTTATACTCTTATTATAGTCTTATTATACTCTCAAATCGTTGGTCTTCTTTTTCAATTTACATGTGTGTATGTATATGTGTGTGTGTGTGTGTGTGTGTGTGTATATATATATATATATATATATATATATATATATATATATATATATGTGGGTTAATCCTACTTTGTGGAAATCGGCAGTCGCTGGAGTGGACTCGGTCCCAATTAACCGCAGAAAGTGAGGGATCTGTATAGTCATATTTATTACACTTGTTTATTCTATAGGGTAGAGAATGTACTATTTTAATGCATTCCTGCGAGCTTTATACTCCACAAGGGTACTGCGACAAACAGGCTCAAGTTTTTATTTGGCTTTAACTACGTTATATACACATTGACCATGAAATCACCTTTCAACATTTTGTGCTTATTCATTTTCAATTAGTAGTCACTTTAAAAATGCACAAGAAATTTTAAAGAATGGAACATAGCCAGAACCTGACTCCGAGCACAGCAAAAAAGTTCAGCTGAATACAACTTCAAATAAATTAAAAGGAGTCTCCCATCATGGCTCAGGAGAATAAATACAAATAATGGTTTGTGTAGATACTTCCATCTGCTGTGCTTTGGTCCCAAAACAATGATGTGCAAAATAATAAATAATTATTTATAGCAGTATCTAGGTGCTCTGTAATCATCCCCAAACTGCAGAATTGTAATGGTAAAAATATGACAAATATCTCCTGGCAGAAGATTTTTCCAAACTCCGGATGCATTCGCTGATTTAAAAACAAGGAGGAGCTGAACTGCATTTAAAAATAATAATAATAAAACCATTTTCAATAATTGAAAGATTAATTTATTTTCACAATAAAAATTATTTTCAAAGTTGCTCATTTACCAAACCATTTAATCCTACTATTAGGGTCACAGGGAGGCTGGAGCCTATCTCAGCCCGCACTGGGCGACCGCAGAATACACCCTGAACTGCTTAACCAGACCATCACAGTGTGCACACTCACACTTATTGACATTTTAAACCAGTCAATCAGTCTAATGTGAACGTCCTTGGGCTGTGGGAGAAAACTGAATTACGCGGAGGACATCCACGCAAGCACGTGGCGAGCACAAGTTTGGGACTCAAACCCAGGCTGTTCTTGCTGTGACATGTGGACATGCTAACCAATATAACAGTGTGCCACCTTAAAGATTCATTTATAAACATTTTTTGTAGAGCGACACACCTCTTATGCAACACGTGCCATGGTTGCATGCATGTTGAGTGACGAGTTGAATGTGCAGGGATTATTTATAATGAATTAATTAATACTTGGTTATGTTTCCCTTGAATATTTTACAAGGACAGAGATGTGTAAGGAGATCTTGGACTTGTCCCTCATCAAGCTTCTCTATGGTATTAAATCAGACAACATCGCATTGAAATATGGAGATTAAAATGACAATCTTTTTTTTTTTTTTTTTTCAAGGTCCGCCCCCACGCCCCCTTTTTTATTACCATAATCATTTATGAGTTTATTTGACTGGATATTTGGGATCATTGTTTTGCTTTATGATGTAATTGATTCCTAACCTCCTGATTGTATACCAGACAGCAATGGCGCGTCTGATTTGTCCTCTATCTGGGGATTAAAAAACAATCAGAGTGGATGATGATTAAATCAAAATGACAGACACAGTTTGTCATGGTCATTTAGAGCAGGTGGTGTTATCATTGTCACGCATTAAAATGAAAAAATAAAGCATAAAAAGTCTTGTTCTCATCTGGCCTTCGGTATAGTATATAGCACTGAATGGCTTGAAAACACTCCATTGAGGAACCTGGTCGACTTTTGTTTCTTTGGAGTATATATTAAAATTCTGAATATGTTTTAAAAGACACTGTTAGCTGCACAGCACTTAGCGCTGCACAGCGCGCATGCCTACTTAACCCGCCTCTGTAATAGTTAAAATATGTAAAAGTATAAACTATAAACGTTTTGCTTGAGTTTGCTGTCTATGTTTCTGTGTAGCATAACACAGTGTAGTATAACAATACTGTAATGTCCTTCAGGATCAGTGGAGGACGGCATGTGGCCTAGTAGTGAGCACATCTCCCTCACAACAGAAAAGTCCCCGGTTTGATTCCCGGGCTTGGCGGTTTCCGTGTAAGGTTTGCATGTTCTCCACGTGTTTGTGAAGGTTTCCTTCCGGTACTCCGGTTTCCTCCCGCAGTGCAAAACACATGCACATTTAAGTTAAGTGGCTGCTACAAATTGAACGTAGATGTGAATGTGAGAGGTGTTGTGTTGGCCTGGTGGTAGGGTTTCTGGATTACTGATGCGAAGGTTGATGCTAAGGCTATCACGGCTGGTCCCCCAGTGCAGCTAACCCTAACTGGGTTATCAAAGGCCGGCCATGTCTCTCACTGTCTGTGGTGAGTGGCGTGTAAAAGAACCATTGTTGACTGTTGTCAAGAGTTTCTGTCTTGCGATGGCCTGGCAGGCAAGCTGTCCAGGGTGTACTCTGCCCTCTCTCAGAGTCGGCTGACATGGGCACCAGCCTCCTTGCAATCTGAATTAGGATTAAGTGGTTCAGAAAGTGAATGAGTGTGAGTGTAGATGGTTGAGTGTGTGGTGACCCTGCGATGGTTTGGTGTGTCTGCGCCATCGCCCAGTGTCAAACTCCCCATGACCCAGTTCAAGTGAGGCTTTGTGGATGTGACTGATTTATGTAGTTTATTAATATTCAATAACATCAACCTTGCCTTTTGCACATAATTGTTAATAATCGTATGTTGTTTGTTTTTTTTTTGTTTTTGTTTTTGTTTTTTTACAGAAAACACTAGTTTTTTTTTTATTTGTTTTTTAGATGAAAGGTCAAAACTATTGTGATTATAGTGATGATTAATAATTTAGTCTGTATTTGTCTATTCTGTGTGTTTTTACTGTAGTCTAGTACATCATTTAACCGTGATGTGGTGAAAGCGGGGACAGGACGGCGCTTCCTTGGAGGTCTCCTCGATGACACGTCCTACTGCTACACTCTGGAGGTGTCATTCTACAGCTTTCTAACTGCAGGCAGCACTACGCCCATCCCGTACACAGAGGACAGTTGTATCCTACAGTGTCTGTGTCTGTCTTTCTGTCTGTTTCATCTCATCCGCCTCAGGTCCTGTTGGATGATGCACAGACTGAAAAATTAACTAAGACAGAGATATAAGAACGGCGTATCTTTCTACAAGCGCCAGAGTGTTGGCAGAAAGGACAATCTGAGTAGAATGATCCCTGATCAGGTTTTAGGTTTCTATAGATGCTCATAACCTCTTTATAGTTTCATGGAGATGCAGGGATTATTGGGCTCAGTGACTCGCTGTGTCCTGCGTGGCTCTGTATAAGAGTTTGGGCTGGAAGGCAGATTATTTCCCTTGGAACTGAGTTCTTGGAACTTAGGAACTTGGACCAACTTGCTTCACTGTTTTGCCATTTGTTTGGTGTGGTCAAGTCAATAATCAAAGCACCTTTACTGTATTCTGTTGTATGCACTCCCTGCTGCAAACAAAATCCCATCTCTACCCAAGAGCTCTGCTGTAGATGTAGCCATTGAGTACTTGCGGCACAATGCGTTCCTGAGGATCACATATGTGACAAAAGGACCTGATTTCCTGGAATTGATGTGGGACAAAGCCTTGTAGACAAAAGCCAATGACCGTGCCACTGTCTGTCTGCCTTTCTGAAATTACTTCTCAGTCATTTGTGTCCAAGGCAACAGGCCGCACGGATGCGGAGCTCAATAATAAAGGCCCGAGTGATAATGTCAGTCTATTGAAAACACTTTGCTGGCCTCTGCGTTTAGCAGGAACAACGCTCATTGATTTCTTAATTATTCTTGGGGTCATTATGATGGAACAGGTCTTTGTTTCCATTGTGTGGCTGCAAGCCATACAAGGTATGCTGGCACACTAGACCATACTGAGATCTGTGTATTAGACTATAAATAGGTTCTTCTCAAATGGTGGGGCGTGCCGGGGGGGGGGTGATGCCAGGGGGTATGACCCTGGGGAACATGCTTTTCTGGAATAGTGTATGAAAATTAAGTGTAATTGCACCTCCACTCCAGTCGTTGGCAGTGGCGCTCTCATTGTCAGGCTATGGTGTAGCGATTTTTCGCACGAGCAAACGATATGAAGTGCAGTAAACAACCTTTCAAGAAACAATGCGGGAAAATTTCTAACAGGAACGAAGAGAAAGGTGGAGAGAGACGGAGATGTTAAGACATAAGTAAGTAAGACATGAGGTTAAATAAGGATGTATTTTTTATTTCAGGCACATTGGTGCACTTTAATTCTTTTCTGTTACAGATTAAAAAACAATATTTATGAAGTTTTTTTTTTATTTTGAGTTGAACTATATTTCTTTCTTTTTTGTTTTTAATGTTAATAAAGATGCAATGCTATGCAGAGGTGTACTAATAACAATTATATAGACAAATAATTCTATTTATGGTCGCTCGCGGGGTAGTGGGGGGCGTGAAATGTTTTTTCTTCCTAGAGGGGGCACCACAGAAAATAATTGAGAAGCACTGCTATAATTGTAAATGCATTCACTGAAGAAAAAAAATACTTTCCAAACACAGACTATGTACAGACCTCAGAACTGCCAATGATACGGTTTTGCTCTTGACTCTGGATTTGTCGGTAGACTTGTTGCCTCACAGAATCAATCACTGGCTCCATTCTTCAAGTCTGTTTGTTTTGGGTTTTTTTCCTCCCTTTATCCAGGTGGGTTCCTCCAGGTTCTAGTTTCTGCAGTAACGTTAAGAGGATTGGTGACTATAAGGTCGTATGATGTGTATGATGCATGACTGGCATCCCTGTCTCGCAGTGTTCTCAGGAGACTCTCCAGCTCCGCCATGACCTTGATCAGGGGAAGAAAAAAAAAAACAGTTTCTGATTATGAAAAGTTGGAATATGAGTGTTCATGACCTTTTAATGTGATGTTGGAATTTATTTACAAGATTCTATAATTTGCTCAACCCTTTGACATATGGTGTTGTTCATATGCAGATTTATTTAGTAGTGGAATTACAAGGTGAAAGTCATTGTATAGGAAGGACTTGAGTTCAGAGACTCTTTAGCGTCAAGTCAGGGAAGATGTGTGAAACCTAAGTGCCCTCTAGTGCTGGGAGAAAACTACACCATGTGTGCATATCAGTGTGTGTGGTTGTGTCCATGTCTCTTCCTCTCCATCTGTAAGAAAAAAAAAAAAAAAAGTCTTTCGCCTGTATCACTCTGTCATGCACCCATCTGCCAGCAGTCTCCCATTTGCTGGTCACTCTTGCAATTCTTTCTTTATTTATTTGCTGTTCATATCAGAAGGGGCTGTAAAGCCTCTGACTGATGCTGTAACTTTTCCCCTTTCTCACCATTTTCCCCCTGCTGCCTGTCCACTGCTCCACTGAACTGTCAACTCCAAGGCCTAGTTGGCTCGCATTCAATAATAAGAAACCCATCCATGTAGAATTACTCAACAGCATTGTAGATTATTTTGCCCATGACAGCAAGAGGATGCCTGAGAAAGGGAAAAAAAAAGAGGCAATTTACAGAGAGCTGGAAAGAGAGTCATAACTTACCCTGAGATGCCCTTCTCCTTGAAACTGAACCTGACTTTGCTTTTGACTGGAAAGAACTTGGGCAGACTGAAGGGATTGCTAATGTTGGTGTTTACAGATTATTGCTGGGTCTACAAAGACACACACGGGACCATGGGCAGCTAATGGCATGTCTTTTTAATTGTGATTATACCGCAGTGTAGCATTGGGCATGAATGAGGGTACCCCCTGCTGATGGTCATACACGAGCACAATCAATGACACAGGAATCCAGAGAGGGAGAGAGAGAGAGAGAGAGAGAGAGAGTATCAAAGACTAGAAAAGGTGCGCAACATTGGTTTGTTTTGTGTGTGTGTGTGTGTGTGTGTGTGTGTGTGTGTGTGTGTGTGTGTGTGTGTGTGTGTGTGTGTGTATAAATGGTTTGTAGTGCAGGCCCAATTAGGCAAAGGGCAGTTGGCATGGTATGTAGTGCAAAGATTGGGGTCATTGAGGTCAACAGAATCCGACGTGTCATTTCTTATGGACCAGTGAGCAGGTCTATAGAGCGTGCAAATCACCAACAAAAACCTTTTACAAGTGCCACTCCAGAGTGGAAAAACAAGGGGTGGGGTGGTGGGGGACCAGCGACACCGGTGTACATAATTACCTGTCCCAAAATGAACTTCCATCTCATAGTTGCAGACACACTTGCTGCATGCATATGTACATATAGCGATGTCGCTACTGTTCTGTTTCTTGGTAAAAAATGGAATATGTTCAGGACATGGACATGCAGCGTGAGATGAGTGTGATGATGATGATGACACCTTTACTGGTCCATACTGCGAAACTAATGTTGCATTTTTTCACATTAGCACTTGAATTTCTATGCTTGTCAAATGTCCCTTATGCATCATAGACTTACTATTATCCCTGCTAGCAAAGGAAGTATCGTGAAGAATGATACGGGTGCTTATGGGTCCGCTCGGGCCCTGAACGATGAAAAAGAACAGAGACCGTATGATTGGAGTGACCTTTCGGAGTGATGAGGCCTGATTAATGAAATCTTTGGAGCAGCCATGGCTGTAATTATAAAGATCGATTTAATGGCACCCCCCCCACCCCCCCACCCCCCCATGAGACCCGTGTGTTGTAAGAAAATCTCTTGCTGCCTGGAATGGACACAATTTCCTGTCATATTCCACATGCCACAAACCAAACAACAGCTTAATTGGTCACTGATAACACCTTGGAAGCTTCAAAGCATCATGTTGACGGGTGTTGTTGTTGCTGTTGTTGTTGGTGGGGTTTTTTTTTTTTTTCTTTTTTTTGGAGGTGAGCCGTTGTGAAACTTATTTTGAAAGGGTGGGTGGCAAACTGTGATGCCAGACCATCATTAGTGCTTCAGAGACGGGAGATAGCTGAGAGAATCTGGGAGCTCATTCAAGACTCAGCTGGGCACTTTATGGAGAGAGTTTCCTCTGCAACTTTTTTTTTTTTTTTTTTTAATACCCTGCTTTGTTTTTTTCTGCACCTCCAATGGAAGCAACTCTTTATATCATGTCAGGCTTTCGTTAAGGATGCACAGTTTTATCACTACCGCCAGGTTGAATTAAAAGTAAAAGTAAAGCCTGAAAAGCCGAGCTCGCGGTTGGTTTAAGGTAGAACTGCATTTATGGCTGAGAGTTCTTCACACATTACTGTTAACATTTTCCAGAAAAGCCTATTTAAAAGTTAGCCGTTCAGAATGGGCTCTGCTGCCCTTTATGGTCTGACAAGTTAATAGGTTTTCTCCGTTGTCCTGTCAGTGTGAGGGGAGAGGAAGTTCACTGCCTTGCCGATCATGCCGATTTTCTACTGTCTTCGGTTGCAGATGGCTACTGAGAGAGCCGTTATCTGTAGCCTTTAGGAGAAGGAAAAAAAAAGAAAGGGGAGAAGAAAAAAAAAAAAACAAAAAAAAAAAAAACGGTGTCCCGCTCAAGCAAGCACTGATCAGCCATGCCAAATATCCGGCTCCAAGAGTCACCTTAGTTAAATGCCGCACTGCTTATCCTGAGGACAGGCCGTACTTAGAAATTGATAAAGGCCGGACAGAGTGTGGAAGCAGACAGCTCGCTGGTTCCTGCTTGTTTTCCACATCAATCACAGCTTTTGAAGAAGACGGTCTGGGAATGTGCTGACAGCTGTCTGCAACCGAAAGGATCAGACTGGAAATGACACCTCACTGGCATGATCTTAAAAAAGCACTTCCATCCAACACGGCGTCTTTAATTCAGGATGCAATAAGCCACGGTTGTTGATGATACTGACTTTGTTTTGGTAATAAGTCAAAGGCCCATCACTCACGGGAATATGAACGCAAAAACGTGGCGGATTTCCTCCAGTTGTGTCGCACAGCCCAAGTTTTTAAGGTGAAATCTTTTTTATTTGTTGTTGTGAAAGTCAGTTAGTTTAAAGCACATTGTCCTGTAGGAGTTCACTTCTTCTGCAAACTTCTAATGGCCTTTATGGTCCATAAAGAACTGATGGGTTTCTCATTTCTCTCTCTGTCTTTCTTCCCTCACTCTTTCTCCCTCTGGCTTTCAAGTAGATTTTCTGTGAAAGGGTCATCAGATACGCCAGTGTTCTGCCTTTTGAGAACTTCACGCCATGAAATGGACATGATTGTGTAGGGTCTTTGTGTTGTGGTCTGCAGCTAATCATGCAGCGGCGGCTTCAGTTTCAGATCGGATGCTACACACCAGCGTGCCCATCCCAGCCACATAGCCCTGCGGCCGGCCATCTCATCTCCGTCGCCACTCTATATAATAGATGTGTGTGTGTGAAGGGATGTGAACACCGGTTCCGGTCAATATGCAGGTGAAGAGACACATCACGTGTTTCATTTCGGCAATGAAATTAGTAATGAAATGTAAATAGACACATCCAAATGAATACCGCTGGTACTGGAGAGTACTCATTTGTCCTACATTAGAGAGGCACATCAGGCAGTGAATAGAAGCTGCAGGGGGACAGTGCCTGCTCCCTTTGTGTCCTCCTGTTTGCTGTTTTAATTAGCATTGTTAATTGGCTGTTTGTGACACCCTGGTGACAAGCCTGTCACTCTGCTGTATTGATGGTGCTGATTGCCTTAATTTGTGTGCTTGTTAGCCAATGGTCGGTTAAAGACCATGGCGTCTTGTTCCTTGTCATTGGGGCATCATTGTCCGTCTGGCTGTATAGTGGGTCGGTGTGGATAAACAACCTGGTAAACACATAATTCGCCAACCCTGTCTCCCTCACGTCTCATCAGTCCCACTGGAGGCACGTCCTTGAGTTTCAACAAAGATGCCAAATCGATTTAGAAGGAGTGTGTACATAATATTAAGAACAGCGAATGCATCAGCGACATCAAGGGCTTTACTGCTATCCGGACCATTTCTGTCCTTCAAAATAGAATAGTCATCCAGTCAAAAAAAAATTTAATTAATTAATTTAAAAAAAGCCTGGCAGCTAAAGCGCAAATATATTGAACTTTTTTTTTTTTTTTTTTTTCCAAAACAATGTTATAATTTATGGTTGTGACAAACAAAACGTATTTGCAATGCAAACATTAACACAGACATGATTCCTTGTTGTACCTCTCCAGATATACTATGAATGAAATCCCATCCACACAGTGCGGATCTTTATCCTTTCGTTATAAACACATGCTACCCTTTTTCATCCATCATATCTTTCCCTGGCTGTCACAAACAAGGCCTTGCCCTTCTCTGGTCTGTTTGTTAGAGGTGATTCCCAGGGCTGCTTGATGACGCACAAGCTTCTTCTCCACTGTGTGCTTTTTTAGACCCGTGCCAACAAGCCTAACCATCCTGTTCTGTGATTACGCAACACCTCTCACCTCATGTCCTGCCAGGACGGTGAATATTTTGGAAACTTTCACAGCTTTGTGATTTCTCAACCGTTATTACTCCATTGGTGTGGCTCAGGTTGCAACTGGCAGACCTCCAGCAGCCAGTCCAAGCTCAATAGGATCTTTGCTTGCAGCTGTGAGGCTGATGAAGTCTTCTCATCTTCCTCATTGGGCCGTCCATCACCCGAGCCCCGGTACGGATGTGCATGATGTGACATCACAAGCTGAGAGGCCATCTGTACACGGCAGGCTCCTGGGCTATTTCTGTCACCACTGAGAGTGGGCATGCACACGCAACACACAGTTTGCTGGTGTTTCTGATGATCACGGGGAAGCACAAAACTTTTTCTGAGGTCAAAGTAAAAAAAAAAAAAAAAAAAAAAAACCCCACCAAGGATAATGGAGATTTCGGGAAGGCTTTGGCATTGTTTTTGATACTGCTGCCAGACAGTAAGAACTAAAACCATAGTTTTCAGATTGTGAAATTATTCAAAATTGATTCTTTCTTTTATCTTGAGTTCTTACATGGGTACGAACTCATCAGGCTGGATTCCAGACCATGTGATGTCATGGTGTCCTTTTTTCCCTGGCATCCAAAAATAGCACTTGTTGTTTTTGGAGGGCTGCAGAGGTTGCGTTCCTGGACAGATGGGCTATCAAGATGGGCACTGGAGCCCTGGAGAGATTTCCCATCAGACGACTGGATGAAGGATGGTGCCCAGAATGATGCTACTCTGCAGTATCTGTCTCAGCTACAACGATCTGGGGTGAAGATGAAGAAACTGCCACCTCTTGGAGTCGAAATGTTAATCAAGAACAGATGCCAGGCTCTCTCTGGTAATCAAGGGGGTAACCATCCTTGGTTCTTCCCGTTTTTTTTATTTAGTTTTTTTCATATTATGTTTGGCCCTGCGATGGCCTGGCGCGCTGACCAGCATGTACTCTGCCATCGCCAAGAGTTGGCTGAGATGGGCGCCAGCCTCCCCGCGACCCTAATTAGGATTAAGCGATTCAAAAAATGAATGAATATTATGTTTGGAATTGAGATGATGATGAATAACACGGTGGTGGAATAGAAAATCAGAGAGGAGCATCGATAGCAGTAGCGTTTAATCTACATTGTCCTATTTTGAAGAAGACGATGCAAGATTATGTGCACATACTGTATTCCACATGCTTTGGCATATCCACATTTCTTAACATGGGGAGGAAACCAATGGCCAATGACATCATCTTCCCATCCATCCATCCATCCATCCATTCATTCATTTCCTGAACCATTTAATCCAAAATGGGGTTGCAGGAAGGCTGGCGCCCATCTCAGCCGGCTCTGAATAGGAATGGGGTGCTCTCTGGATGTCTCGTCAGGCCACTGCAAGGGCAACACTCATGCAGTCATTCACACTTGCATCTAGGGGTGATTTGGAACAGCCAAGTACCTGCTGTGCATATTTTTGTACTGTAGGAAACCGGAGTGCCTGGAGGAGGCCTACACAAGAACGGGAAGAACATGTAAACTCCACACAGAAACACTCGAGCTACGAATCGAACCCAGGACCTTCTTGCTGTGAGGCTGACGTGATGATCACTATGGAACCAATTTATCAATTTTTTTTAATTGCTTTATCCTACCAGAGTCATTTTGGCCATTTATACTCACACCTTGGGGCAATTTGGCTAACAGACACTCAGCCTTATGCAGTCTTTGGATTGTGGAGGAAACCAGGGTACCTCAAGGAAATCCCATCAAGTACAGAACATGCAAACTTCACAGAGAAACACCCTTGCTTGAACTCGAACCCTGGGCCTTTCTGCTGTGAGGCGGACGTGCTATCCACTACGCCGCCGTAACCCCCTGCTCAACTCGTTCATTTGTCAAACTGCTTTCTCCTATTAGACTCACGAGTGGATGGAGCCTATCTCAGTCGAAACTGGGAAAAGGATGGGGAACACCCTGTACAGCTTGACAGGTCATTACAGGGCTAACAAGCACACAACCATTCACACTCACACTTGGCATTCTGGGACAGCCAATTAGCCTAATGCGCATGTCATTGGACTATGTGAGGAAACCAGAGTACCCAGAGGAACCCAACACAATCACAGACAGAGCATGTACTTCACAGTGAAGCACTCTGGCCGAGCCCAGAGTTTTCTGGCTGTCACTCAGTCATGAAAACCACTGGGGAGTTACTGTTCTTATATATATATATATACACAATAATAAAAGGACAGGACAAAGACTTTCTATTGAAACTCCATTTATCACTACAGATCTGTTTCGAGGGGTGGTGAAACCATCCTCTCTCTTCGGGTGATTATAGAAGATTATAGAATTCTTCTATAATCACCTGAAGAGAGAGGATGGTTTCACCACCCCTCGAAACAGATCTGTAGTGATAAATGGAGTTTCAATAGAAAGTCCTTGTCCTGTCCTTTTATTTTTGTTTATTTGCTCTACCAAAAAGTATTGAGCACTCTCCTACGGAAGGATCTACTCAGAAAATCCTCTATATATATATATATATATATATATATATATATAAGATTAGGGTTTTTATATATATTATATATAAGCTGGTTGTTTGGTACGATTTTCCCGTGTAAGAGCTTCTGCTGACTCTCCAATATCGTCCTCCAAGTCGTCACTTTCCTGGTCCGATTTCACTAAATGTGGACAGTCTTTCTTCATATAAATAACCTTCTAATCCTTCTATGAAATTGTCTTCGTCCATGGTTTAAAAAAAAAACTACTATAATGTCTGTTTTTTACAAGTTTCCGTGAGTTTGTGTTGTATATGTCAGGTATATAGCCTTACATTTACATTGCAATCTCGCAGTTCCGGTCCAGGCTTTGTCAATGATATGACGTCACGGCAAATGCGTCGTTTTAAAACTCCTGTGTTTGTCCTCGCAAGGCTTTGTCCTCGCAAGTTTGAATCCGGTTTACTGCACACAGCTGTCTGTTGCCAGGAGTCCATGGGAGCTAATTGGTTGCATTCTCACCGGAGGGAGGGACGGTATCGACTCAATTCCCTGTCACTCACAGCAATCGGCAGCCAATCTTGGGTGTCTCTGAGCTCATTTGTACAAGCGCCGGATAGCACTTTCCTTCGGAGTGTGTTAGACCGTCCCTGAATATGCATGGCAACGTGGTTCAAAAGAGGGAGGGGGTGGAAATTAGACTAAATTAGAGGAAATGGTGGGAAATAAAAAATAAAGAATAATTAGATTCGGTAATAATTTATAGTAAAATATGATGTATACATCGAACGCAGGGTCTTTGGAAGTAAAAGAGAGGAAAATGTTTCAAAGGACATTTTCTCTTTCAGCGTTGTTTTATTATCGATCAGATAACTTTGGCAGTCTGGCGTGTCATATCTGGACATCAACAACCATCTGACATCCAAAGGTGAATCATTAGATGTCTGTCCCAATCCATCATCGCAGTCCTTCTCAGGGGGTGTAACCTTAAACTCAACTCATAGGACTTCTACATATTTTTTGCTCCAGTTTGCCCCCCCCCAGTCCTCTTTTCATCTTGATTATTTCTTGAGTACCAGTATCACTGAAGACATTTTTAACATGAATTTTCAAACAGTTGTGCCTGGTCTTTCCACCATGTGAAACAATTATCTGTGGAAACAGAATGAGAATGCACGTTCTTCTGTTCTCATCTCCTCTAAATTGTACAGTGCTTTTCCTCTCTGACATGATGTTGTCTCTTATTGACCACGAGAGAAAAAGAGAAAGATAAGAGATCTTCTGTTGTTTTATCTCATAATGGTTCTCGGCTTGCCTCTTAGCATCAGTTAGATTGGCATCTGTGCAGCTGCATCATAAACGACCTCCCAACATTATGGTGTAGTGCTTTGGGTAATAGATGTGTTCTATAATGTGGTCGTGCTGAAAGCGGAATATAGGAAGTCTTGCAGAGTAGTTGTAGCATTTGTATGAATTTAAATAAAGCCCTAGCTGCGAATAACTGCATTATTTTTCCCCTCATGCCTAAAAGAAACATGGTTGATTTACACTCGCTAGAAGCCAAGCATTGCCTGAGCTGTTCTGGCTCTTTAGTCTGTGCTGGGTATCAGCCAGCTATTTATTTTTGTTCTGGAAGGGTGAAAATTGGGCTTTTTTTTATATATATATATATTTATTTTCATTTCAATTAATGGTAGCACGTCTGAGCAGAGATTTGTAGGAAAAGGCGAAGTCTGCATGGCAAGATTGGCAGGGCCTCAGAGGCAAAGCAATAGATTTATGTAGTCTTTCAACACACAAAGCATTGAGCCTAAGGAGATTTCACTTTTAAATGTCAGAGCTAAACAGATTTTCTCCACTGCATGACAGTGGCAACATTTACGATTGCCACCAGTATCTCAGCATGGTAAATGAATTTAAGCTTTTTTTGTCCTCAGAAAAAAAAATATAATTATATGATACATGTGGAGCTGCTATTCATTGTGTTATTCTGTCTATGAGAACATTATTGTAACCAGTTTGCAGAACATGAGCCCCTTAACAGGCATACGCAGATATGAAGCTGGGTAAAAACGTGGCTCGGACTTTTCTGGATTATTACAAACTAAACAGTCTGATTCAGGAGACTAAATCAAGCCAATTTAGCAGGTTAGCTTTGCTTTTATGGTCATTTCTTGATTCTTGCAGGGGGTTTCCAGCACAACTTATTTTTATTAATTATTATTATTATTACAAATGGGACACATTCTCTGTGATTCCATTAGGAACCACTAGGAAATTGTTTTGAAGCCCTATCAACATACGTATTCAACATGATAAGCGCCCAGGGCACTTAAAAATTGGAGTGGGTGGGCGCTTATTAAAATGTTACCAGCGGAGTGGAAGGGTAAGTGCTTATTCCCATCTAGGTGGAAAACATGAATAATAACAGAACCAATATTAATAATTAATAATAAAAGTTTTACTGGTATTTTTGTTATTCGTTTTGTAGTATCAAACCAAATTACTTGCATGAAAGCTGAAAATAAACAGAAAACAGCATAAATTTGAAAAAAAAAAAAAAAAAGACCCCTTACTTTTCCCTCCAGGTGCTCCTTTAAACATTTAACTGTCCCTTTAAACATTTTCACAGAAGTAAAACCAAGCCAATCAACACGAATGTCAACTTCAGCACATGGCACGTTGGCAACACGAACATAAACAAAGGCACATGGCCAGAAACATCTTTAAATTTATGAAGTCATCACTTTCTGATAGGTCCATTATCTGGCTCATCGCTCCGTTCATTCAGAGCATCCCATAGTTTTGCTGTAGCAGTTGCTAATGGTTCATCAGTTGTTGGACATTTACCAAGAGAACACAGCAAAATATTTTCCTGTTTTTAAAAGCATGGCGGAACGATCAAATGTGTTGTTACTGATGAACATTATAGACATTGAAATATCATGTAAACTCACTTTTACCGGCAGTGAACGCCTCATTTTACTGTTACAGAGACTGATCCAATAAAATTGGTAAGTTTGATCTACCATTTTGCTCCCAGTACACATGTGCGTATTATTAGACGTAAGTTCAAAAACATGGGGGGGGCCTTATTGGAGCAGGGAGCAGGGCGCTAATTACGTCGAATTCGGTATTTTTATTATTATCTTTTTCTTGACATCCTCTGTGTCCTCTACAGATTATATCGTGAATTTATTGAGCTGAATGGCTGAGAGTCCTTTGTGATTTTAAGCACAAATTCTAAATTTTTCATCCACATATTTTGCATGTGGTTTCTTGTGTTCATATTTAAACAATGTTTACATATAAACATTAACTATAAAAACATACAGCAGTGGTGGTCTGGTGGTAGAAGGTGCTGGATCACTGATCCTAAGGATGGGGGTTCGAGTCCCATTCTCCACAAGGTTATCACTGTCTCTCACTGTCTATGGTGTGAGGTTCAAGAATCATTGCTGACTTTCAACAAGAGCAGCTGCATAGCCGTCAGCGTGTTTCCGCCCTGCGATGGCCCGGCGAGCTGTCTAGGGTGTGCTCTGCCCTCACCCGGCACCAGCCTCCCTGCAACCCTAATTAGGATTAAGCGGTTACAGAAATTGAACAAATTATATAAAAACATAAATCTCTTGTTCTGTTGAAATAGAAAGTCAGTGTGTCAGGAAATCGCTGGGAAAATACCCCACCGTACACGTGTTTTTGTTTTTTTTAATCGACTACCCAACCTCATAAACACATGATAGTGGTTTGCTCGCAGTATTCAGTTTAGTTCATTTTCTGTAACCGCTTAATCCTAATTAGGGTCACAGGGAGGCTGGCGCCCATCCCAGACAACTCCGGACGAGGGCAGAGTACACCCTGGACAGCTTGCCAGGCCATCGCGGGGTGGAAACACACTGACGGCTTTGCAGCTACTCTCGTTGAAAGTCAGCAATGGTTCTTTTCCATGAACCTCTCACCACAGACTCAACTCGGTGTTGGTGATTAATTCTGCACGACACTGATCATCTCTTATATTACTGTATGTTGATACGTTTGCGTTTGATCTTTTGCACTTATATTGAGCACTTATATTTGCCTAAAAAAAATGTAGAAAAAAACCTCCATAAATAGTGATTTAAACCAAAGTCAAGTTCCTTTTTTGTGTTCACAAACTTGGCAAATAAAGCTGATTCTGATTCTAAACGATAATCGTGAAGTCCATCTGGCTCTCAGCAGAATTAATAAATTAATTTGCTTTGAGTCAAAAATGCGGTTTAAACACTAGAAAAGTAAATGTGCTCAAATTGTTTGGTGAAAACTCTTTTTCTGTTTCCATTGTTAGTTTGGATGCTGGGGCTGCGGCTGCTGCTGGTCACCAGGGAAGTAATGTTCGAAAAGGAAAGAACCAAAATTTGGACAAAAATGAGAGACGATTCCAAGGATGCTGAGACTAATTAGCAAAACATCATACAAGTTTCTTGGCAGCACAATCCTCACCTGTTATCATCAGTATGCAGTTCTGTGGAATTGACTGATGTAACTTTAGCGCTTTTCTCATTGTCGGTTTTGACGCACCAGCTGCATGTTTCCTGTAGATTTGGTTCTGGCGTTCAGTGAACCTCACTAGTATAACGTGATTGCGTGTACTGTATTACTGTGTTAGGATTTGTGTTTACTTTCTGATTTGAATCTAAATGCATAAAGATTGTTGTTAAAATGAGTCCGACTGTACTCGCATACGAAACATATTCTATACAGATTCTTTTTTTTTTTTTTTTTTTTTTTTTGCAATTCATTATCGTGATTTTATTGTTTTACATCTCGGCTAGAAAAAATGGTTAAGTTCAAGATCCATGATGAACCTGCTATTTCCCGCAGTATTATTACATAGCATGGGCAGTGGAACAGACAAGGCCACAGATCTGGAGAATTCTGTCCATAGTTTCTGCTTCAGCGCTCACAAAAGAATTCAATATTGTGCAAAATAGTGCAAAAATAGGCAATGCCAACCACTGTGTTCTGTCGTGCAGCATTCTCTCCACTGTTCTGTGTGAAAAACCATTAAAATGATTCACGACTGAGTTCACCTAAACAAAGACTATTCCCCTGCATGAGCTTTGACATTTTCATGAGAACATTTTGCTATGAATTTAAAAAAAAAAAAGCGAGCGAGAGAGAGAGAGAGAGAGAGAGAGAGAGAGCGCGCAGTCATGGTATGTATACTTGCTTTATTTAAATAAAGATTTTAGTGTTGTTTATTATAGACTTGTGTGTAGTAAATCTGAGTAAAAGGTTTGCTATTTTATTAATTTTATGAAATTTCTTGTAGACTTAAATTTCGTGTGAATATTGTCTCCTGTAGTCTCTTTCCTTTTCAGATGCAGGCGGCGGGAGGATGCCTCACGTTAGCAGTCAACAGTGCCGTGAAGAGCAGCATGTATTTTTCAGAGCAGTCATTTGGAATAAGTGAGGCAATCAGTCAGAACTAGCATAAACAAATGACTTGCATTTTACATGGTAGACGAGAAGATGGAGAGAGCTAATGCAAATGAGAAAACACATCCATCTACAGATTTTTGCACACACACACACACACACACACACACACACACACACCCACACACACATTACACAGAGCAACTCACCTCCCCACTGTGCTGTCATTTTTTTTTAACCTGTGTCTCAAACCATAACTTCCTTTTCCTTGCATCAGTAAACCAGGCACATCATGGCCTAATTGTCCTTATGCAGCTGTGAAATGAAAATATTTCCCCCTTTTCAAAATAACCGTGTTCTATTTTTAAACACAAGATCCCTGCCCTTGTGAACCCTCCATCAGATTTCTGGAGCTGAAGCCTCGCAGCAGTCTGTCGACAACATAAGAGCACAAAGTCCGTCTGGTTTTAGATGTTCGAATTTATAGTCATAATTATGCACATAGTAAATAATCTAATAATCATGACTGACCCATGGACACCTGTACGCCTATGTACAACAACTTCTCCATACTCTGGTCTTGTGTACAGCAATTTCCAATCAGAGTCAATCTGCACTGTGGACAACACGTGATGATTTTCATCCATGATTGTGTAATGTGGAAGAAATAATTTCCCAAGTTTATGTTGGCTGCTATGTTGTAAAGGAAGAAGGTCTATAATTGATGCAAAAACTATTAAAAGTATGATACTACATTCATCCATTCATTTTCTAAGACGCTTAATCCTAATTCAGGTCGCAGAGAGGCTGGCACCCATCTCAGACAACTCTTGGGCGATGGCGGAGACACGCTGCACAACTCGCCAGGCCATTGCAGGACAACACACATACTGTACGACCATTACCTATGGGCAATTTGAAACAACCAGTGCATGTTTTTGGACTGTGGGAGGAAATTGGAGTACCTGAAGGAAACCCACACAAGCACGGGGAGAACATACCAACTCCACACAAAGTCCGAGAATCAAGCCCAGGCCTTCTTGCTGTGAGGCGGACTTGAATTGTGCATGGCAATGCTGCGTGTCTGATGCTATTTGTTATTCTTGGGACATGAAGGAAATATGAACCTCACGATGAGCCCCAAATAGTTATTTTTTTGGACATACTGTAGTTTGGACTTAAGTGTTATTTAGAATTTATTTAAATTTGTTGGCCATTCAAGTAAATATCTACATATTGGACTACCCAATTCATTTTTTGAGACATTTTCTGAAATCATCAATTAAAATGTAAAATAATTAAGTAAAAAATAATATATGCAATGGCCTGGCGAGCTGTCCAGGGTGTACCCCGCCCTCACCCAGTGTCAACTGAGATGGGCTCCAGCCTCCCTGACCCTGATTAAGATTTAGTGGTTTTAAAAAAATGAACGAATAATATCGTCGTTCATTTTCAGGGGAGGTTATGTAAGATGTAAATGAGCAGTAGATAATATAAAATACACTGCAAAAAGGTGGTGATATATATAATATGGGTCGGATGGGCCATCCTACCTTTTTTAAAATTTATAAATATATTATATATGTAATATATATATGTAATACAGTATATACAGAATTCACATTACTGTTTACACATTACATCACTGTAATATAATTGAAATTTACCAAAATCCAAAAAAGTGGATCCAAAAAAGTGGCCCACCCTGGTCCTGGTAGGCAGTATGTTTTTATTCTTGCTGTAATAAATTTAATCAAAATGTAATTCAGAATCCTCTTTTCAGACTTTTCAGTTGGTTAGTGTGGAAAGTGAGCTGTGTGTATAAGGTGTACTCTGTGGCTTGTTGAAGATGTCGGGCCTGTAGCGTTGATATCACTTATATTAAGGGAGATGATCATTTATCAGATTAATGGTCGTAAATCTTAATAATGTCCTTGCTGAGATTACAATTAATTATAATGATTGTATGAAATGGAAATATTATGTTCATTCAGAAGCAGATTGAATTCAAACAATTTGATCAGAATTAGGCAAAGTAAAGTAAAGTAAAGTAACTATATATATAAGTAAATATATATATTGATACATATTTATTTATTCTTGATACATATACATACATACATATATACATACATATATACATATATATACATATATATATATATATATATATATATATATACACACATACATACATATATATACACATATATATATATATATATATATATATATACATATATATATTATATATATATATATATATATATATATATACACATCTGCCAAGCTGTTCAGGGTGTACCTTTATCTACAAGTCTTCTTTTTTCTTTCGGCTGTTCTCTTTCAGGGGCTGCCACAGCGAATCATCTGGCTCCATCTCGCCTTTATCTACAATTAAACATACAGGGGGCCGGTGGCGTAATGTTTAGGATGCTGCACCCATGATTTGGGAGGTTGTGTATTCAAATTCCAGTTAGACCCCCACTGTGCTGAGACCCCTGGGCAAGGTCTTAACCAAGTGTGCCTCTGTTCACCCAGCACTATAAATGGGTACCAGTAAAAATACACTGGGAAGGTAACCTGTGATGGACTAGCGTCCCATTCAAGAGGAGTTTTGCTCCTAGTCGCTTGATGCTGTGGAAACCGGGGATGAGCCCCGGTCCGATGAGCCACTATGGCCGGGTGTAAAAAACCCAACGAACTTTACCTACCTTACTAACTGGCTATTTCAAATCGCCTCTAGGTTTGCATATGAGTGGTTGGGTGTGTGACCCTATGATGGTCTGCCAAGCTGTTCAGGGTGTACCGCTTTTATCTATCTCCAAGTCGTCTTCTTTTCCTTTCAGCTGTTCTCTTTCAGGGGGCGCCACAGTGACTCATCTGCCTCCATCTCGCCTTTATTTACAAGTAAACGAAAGAATTTTGGGCACAGCCTTGAAACGGGGAGGCAGGCCGACAAGATTATATTCTTTTTGTTGACTCCACTTGTGACGTCATTGGGTTGCTCGAATTAGACTTAGAAATAATGTGGTAACATTGCAAAGACCAGGAACTTCCGTCGACCATAAAATAACATAAGTTAAATTAAAATAAAATAAAAATAAAATAAAATAAATCAACAAGAGTTGAGGTCACGTGACCGACTTCCCATTTCAAACCAGCAGCACGGACGCTGCTGCAGCTATGACAACATTGTGTTTAAGATGGGAGGACTGACTCCGCCTGAGAAAACCTCAAACTCCAGAGCTCGACGAAAAGCTCTAAAATGCACTGTAAAGCTTAAACTTAATGCTGTAAGTTCCGAAATATGCAATAATTGGCTTTAATTGCACTTATTTTAGTCAGTTTTTGCTGTTTTCTTTGACAGGAAGAAATGCTAATATGCTAACTAACCGTTAGCTTCCTTGCTAAAGTAATCAAAAAGCTTCCAGTGCTCATTTTCTCAGTTTCTATATATTATTATAGTATAGTATACAGTAATAATATATTGTAATTCTCTACCTTTTACATGACCATGCTGCATCTGATTAGTGCCATTAGTGCCTGATGTATTTGTTTCATAGGCTCTTGTCCTTTATCCTGGAGTACAGTGCTATAAGGAATACTCCTGTAACTGTAACTACAAGGAGTATGTGCTGCACATTTTTAGTGTTAATTAGTAGGATCAGATGTGACATTCGCACAGGGGATGCTCCAGGACTGGGGCTGGGAGTCTGTGTGCTTATCACATAAATAAATTATTACTTGAATTACACACTGACCTCTCTCTCTGTCTCTCTGTCTCTGCAGATCACTTGTCCAGGGGTTCTGTTCCCATCCCATGAAGACCTCTACTTGAGCATCCGGATGATGGGACAATGTCACAAGACAAAATGTGTCCCTTGTGCCTTCCCTCTTGTTTTGCATGAAAACATGGTGTTTACTAAGGTGAGGTGGATAAAATAGATTATTTTGGCCTCTGACCAAAGTCAGTCTAAACTTTGTCATTTCAGCTACATACACCTGGACAGTAGGACAGGACAGCGTGGCAAATTTATCAGAATAAATGAGGCACGCAAAACACATTTATAAATAAACTTATAAAAAATGCAGGTAGAGTTTACATAGGCGTATTACAAATTACATCAGACATTTGTACATGTATTGCATCAGCAGCAATAAAGGAAAGTACAGGGATCCCTCTCTGCACTTCAATTCATGTGGCTTCAGTGCATCTCGGGTTTTTTTTTGTTTTTTTTAAATATTCGTTGAATGAAAAAAAAAAGAAAAGAATAGGGGGAAAGGTTAAGGAAAATACTGCATAACAAGGCGAATTATGAAAAAAAAAAAACCACAGACAAACAAAAACAATCCAAAACCCCCCAACAAAACTACTTACATTTTTATGTGAGGTGCACATCTGAGTGGGTGCACACGCATCTGTGTGCATGCGTGCATGCGTCTGTACACATATTTATATTTTATTTACATTTTATGTATTATTTTTGAATGTTTAATTATTAAGTATTTATAGCATTGAATATGTATTTACTGATATTATATACATGTAATATATAATACTAATGGTCAGGTGGGTCGATCCTACTACGCGTAATTCGATGGTCGGGGGGGGTCTTGGTCCCAATTAACCACGGAAAGGGAGAGATCGCTGTATAAATAAGATGAATACGGAATATAATTGCTGGGGTTTTGTTGGTTTGAGGAGCGATGGCCATGATGTGCAGTATATGCAGACTACTGATGATATTTTAAGATTCATGATTTCTTTTTGGATATTGTATTTTGGACTGATATAAACCTATGCGAAATATTGAAACATGTGAATCAGATGATTCGCTGTGGCGATCCCTGGAAAAAGGTTAAAAGTCGAAAGGAAAAGATGATGTAATCTAGTATAAGCGGCATACCAGTTATTCTTTCGTACATTAAAAAAAAGACTTTAAACCATGTTACCAACACAGTTGTTTATTAGGAGCAAGATTTTTAATTATCTTAAACACAACACTGGTAAAAAAAAAAAAAAACGAAGAACGTGGGATTCTTTTGTCATGCACCTGACTCTGGATGAGCGTGTAGTACATCCTGAACATTTTGCCAGTCAAACACGTACAACTATTCACACTTGCACCTTGGGGTGATTTGAAATACCAAATGTTCACGTTACGAAAACGCAATCTCAAAAATGTCCATGTTTTTGGACTGTTCAAGGAAACTGGAGTACCCAGATGAAACTCACATAAGCATGGAGAGAACATAAAAATTCTGTACATCATCTCCTTCGCTGAGCCTGGAACTCAAAACCAGGACCTTCTAGCTGTGAGAAGGCCATGCCAACGGTGATGTTGACATCTTTTTCCTTTCGGCTTTTTCGTTTTTCAGGGGTCACCACAGCGAATCGTCTGATTCACACATTTGATTTGTCATAGGTTTTTACATCAGATGCCCTTCCTGATACAACCCTTTAGCAAGGGACAGAAACACGCTGACAGTTTTGCAGCTACTCTTGTGGAAAGTCAGCAATGGTTCTATTACATGAACCTCTCACCATAGACAGTGAGAGACATGGCCGGCCTTTGATAACCCAGTTAACTGCACTGGGGGACAATCTTGTGGATAGTGAGACTCGAACCCCCAACCCTGGTATCAGCGATCCAGTGCCCGAGGCCACCACTGCCCTCCCTATGCTGACATATTAATGAAAAATCCACCACAGAAGTAGCAGTGGCACAGTTGCGCCAAGAGACCCTGGTCAGCTTATATATAAGCATAAGAGTGTTGGTAATGGTATTAACATGAAAGTTGAAGCTTTGAAGCTGTTATAGCAGATTGATAGTTGAGACAGAGAAAGTGCTGGAACGACGAAAGAATTCGAACCTCACTGCACAGTTCTCTTTAGAGGTTACGTTAGAGATGAGAGATGAGGCCTAAATGCTGTTGGTGCCACTATAAGCATGTAGTCAAATTGCATTATGGGTAATGTAGGAAACCAATATTAAAAAGTCAACATTATTCCATTGTTCTAGTTTCAACTACAGGAGTGCACACAGAATATTTATTTTTATAAACTATATAAAAATGTAGTGGTACCTCACCTTACAAAATTAATCCGTTACAGAAGTGGTTTCATAACCTGATCTTTTTGTAAGTTGAACCGCATTTTACATGTAAAACACGTGATTCGTTCCAAGGCCCCAATACTACCCCCTAAACCCTTTAAAAATTATAAAAGTATACCTTTTAAGGCCTCCTTCTGCTTCAATATCGTACCGATGGTAGACGGTTTGGCCATAGAGTATTCCTTTGCAATATCACTCAACCGCATGCTATGAGCCCGCTTCTTCTTTTCACTCGCACTGGGAATCACTTTCAAACACACGTGTGTGTGTGTGTGTGTGTGTGCACTCGCACGTGTGTTGACCATGTCTTCTCAGCAGAGTTACAAATGTTCATCTTACAAATGTTTATGCAAGGTTAAAAGCCTGAGCTAAAAAAATAAAGTTACAATAGCACACTCGAAAAACTCACGAAACAACAGTAACTCTGTCCTTTACACGTGTTAGAACTCTGTGACAGAACAATGGGTCGAAAAGCATCATGGAGATGCAGCTCCATAATATCCAATATTGGATAAAACTGATGGGAGCTGCGTCATGGGATTTTATTGAGATGCAGCTCCCTACTAGCCAATGGGAGGCCAGTGGGGCGGGATGTTGGGAGATAGCCAATGGGAGAACAACTCGCGCATTGTTTGAATTTTTGAGATGGCGCTTTCGTAACGTGAATTTGTTTCATATCCAGAGACGGAAATTTTAGGTGAATGCGTTTCGTAACCTGGATTTTTCATTTGTTGGGACTTTCGTAAGGTGAGGTCCCACTGTATAAGAATATTTATTAAAAAGAGGCCATTGAATTCTAACCGAATAATTTTTTTTGTCAATTTATCTCTCTCTCTTAATCAGACCTTCTCTGGAGCATTCGACCATGCTGATATAGCTGATCATCTTGAGTGTAAGAGCTACGTGGGGCCATGTTCAGTCCGACCTCTTCTTTTTCTCCTGTATGCCAGATCAATAAGTAATAAACACTCATACTCAGTTTTGTTTTGTTTCAGATGATACAACCTATTTGGAGCTCATCCAACTTGTTCCCCCAGGTAAGGATCATCTGTTTCCAGATTGACAGCTCATCAGACTTGTCTTGTCAACCTCCTGACTTGATTTTTTTTTTTGTTTTTTTTAACCACCAATGTCAGTTTAGGTTAAAACATACAGATCTTTCATGGTGTGACACTTTGTTTTTTTTTTTAGTAAACTGATGGTATCATTACATTGGTAATTGCCTTGAATACAGAGTTTCTGCCTCCAACACTTGAACCTGTGTGCCATATTTCGCATTAACAAATGTCATTGGTTTATTTTCTGAACTGCTTAATCCTAATTAGGGTCACGGGGCGGCTGGCGATCATTTCAGGTATACACCCTGGGCAGCTCGCCAGGCCATCACAGGGCCAACACTCACACCTGTGGGTGATTTGGAACAGCCATTTGGCCTTTTGTGCCATTTGGCCTTTGTGTGTGGTTTTGGACTGTTGGAGGAAGCCGGAGTTCCTGGAGGAAACCAACACAAGCACAGGGAAAACATGCAAACTCCACATAGAAAAGCCCAGCTGGGAGGCGAATCCAGGCCGCCTTGTTGTGAGGCGGACGTGCTAACCACACCACCACAATTAACAAGTTTGATGATGATTAAATGCTTTGCCTGAAAGTCAGGTGGATGTTGCTGAATAGTCCCTGACATATCTTTTCACATATTCTGCAGCATCACCAAGCCTGCAACGAATACAGTAATTCGTACTTTATTTTATTTATTTATTTTCTCCTCTGTAAGGGAAATTTAGCCCTGCATTTAACCCATCCAAAGTGAGCACATTCACGGAAACATTGAAGGAGAGGGATCCCACCACCAGCTGCCATTTCTCCTGGGAGGGAATCCAATCGGCAACCTTTTGGTCCCAAATTCACTTTTCTAAGGCTGCCTCTTCATTCTTTACTGGTTTAATTCTGTCCTGATAATATGGCACACAAAAAGTAAGCATTTGTCACTTAGCCAAAAATTCAGCCAATTTTTTTTTTTTTTTTGAGGTTATATTTTTATAGATTTTTGACAGGCAGGCAGATCACATGATGAGCTCTGTGTGCTGCAAGTAATGTGTACATACTACCACAAAAATTATTAACCACACTCTGTACAGTGTGACACTCGTATGTATATTCCGGACCATACGTCGCTCCAGAGTATGGAGCATCATTACGTCAGCGTACTACATGGGTATGTCTAAACTCAAAATTTCGAAAAAACGGATGAACGTAATTCGGGGAGCGTCTGTGTTGTGTGTATATGTATATATGTGTGTGTGTGTGTGTGTGTGTGTGTGTGTGTGTGTGTATGTATATGTGTGTAGTATATGTGTGTATGTATACGTGTGTCTGTGTGTATATATATATATATATATATATATATATATATATATATATGTATGTGTGTGTGTGTGTGTGTGTGTGTGTACGTATGTGTGTATGTATTGTGTGTGTGTGTGTGTGTGTGTGTGTGTGTGACATCAAGTTACCATGAGTCGTAAGAGTAACCATCATTTTAAATCAAGCATTATTCTCTCAAAATAATGTCTATGGTATCATAGGATTCTATCAGTTTGTTTCATTCGCGTATAGCATTTACTGATGACGCTAATTTGTTTTTGATGCAAAGTGTTTTTGACATTTTCTAGTTGTTTTTTTTCCATGCACTGAAAGTCATTTTTGAGTTTTTCAAAATTGTACTTTTGTGAAGTAATGTTGACAGTACCACTACCTACAGAAAGTTTTCATGAAAGGGTTGTTTTTCCTGTTGAAACTTCGGTAAAAAGTGGCTATGAAAGCACTTCTACTAAGATGGGAACTGTCTCTTTATCGACTGATAACACAGAGGGTGAAATTCTGGCCACATTTGAGGAGAACACCAGAGACTTCCTTTATCCAGGCTCAAGATTGATTCCCCACAGCCCAGGTTCAGAGAGAGAAGTTCTCATGAAGAAATCTGCCTCGTTCCTGGTGTGTATCTCATCCACTGTCTGTGCTGTGATATTTTTGACACGTCTTAAAAGCCAGTACCATTTTCCTCCTATCTTCTTCAGGACATACATTGTTTGGGTAAATTGATCTGCCAAGAGTGTCATTATCTTCCTCTGCCAAACGTCTTTTCATGATTTTAAACTCTCTGATTTTCTTTCTGTTTTTGTCCCCCTTTTTGCTCTTTTTTCGTCTCACTCCTTCAGGGAATTTCACCCAAAGTGGAATTTTCAACCATGTCTGTGATTGAGGAGTGTGATGTGAAAAGTAACCAGCCTGCCAGCTCAGTGAGTGTGTGTGGGGGTGGTTGTTGGGGGTGTTTAAACAAAATGGACAAAATCACAATAGATGAAATCAACTTGGAATGGTTTACTTATGCTAATGCACAAGTTCAGTTTACGTGCCAAATCATAATTACATTCTATATAAAGCTGATGATGTGGAACAGGGATTAGAAATTAAGTTTGATGACAAACTATTTGTGCTCAGTGCTGATTGCCTACAATTCCGACACCCTTAATCTAAGGAATCTTAGAATGTGTTACACATACAATATTCATATTTTGTAATTTAAATGTAAATATTAAACATTTTCATACTCTAGTTCTTGATATCAAGCCAAAGAACTGTTTAAAAATACAGGGATCCCTCGCTACTTTGCACTTCAATTCATGCGGATTCAATGCATCATGGGTTTTTTTTTTTTGTTTTTTGTTTTTTTTAATATTCATCGAATTAAAAAATAAGGAAATTAAAGAAGAATAGGGGAAAATGCTGCAAAAACAAGGCCAATTATGCAAAAAAAAATCCCTAAACAACCCAAAACATCCCATCAAAACTACTTACATTTTTGTGAGGTGCGCATCTGATAGTGTGCACATGTGTCTGTGTGTGTATATATTTATATTTTATGTAAATCTTATGCATTATTTTTTTTAATGACGTCAGTCCCCTGGGTTGGGGTGGTAGGATCCTACTTTGCAGAGTTCAGTGGTCGCGGGGCGATCTCGGTTCCAATTAACTGGGGAAAGTGACGGATTCCTGCAATATTATTTGTATGTCTTTTCTGTTTTTTAGTATTTTTGTGTACATACAGTATGTGGAATATTTCTTTATCAATACAGCGGGGGCGAAACACAAATATCCTACAGAGTAGAGTAAACCAATAAGGTGAAACTTGAGTGCAAAGGGAGTCTGTTTACTTAGAAATGAAAATGGCTTTATCAATCTAAACTAAACCAGCTTCTTGGCTGTAGTATTTTCGACTGTGAATAAAAATTGTTTGGGGAAATCTATAACAGCTGACATCAGTAAATCCTGAATAAGTTTAGATGTTATATTTACACATTCATTTTCTGAACCAATTAGAACCTAATTAGGGTCGCGGAGAGGCTGGCGCCCATCTCAGCTGGCTCCAGGCAAGGGTGGGGTACACCTTGGACAGCTCGCCAGGCCATCGCAGGGCCAGCATTCACTCAACTATTCATACTCGCACACCAAGTCAATTGGTTAATCAATACTATGCATGCTTTTAGACTGTGGGAGGAAACCGGAGTACCTAGAGGAAACCCACGGAAGCACGGGCAGAACATGCAAACTCCACACAGAAACGCTCGAGCTGAGAATCGAACCCAGAACCTTCTTGTGGTGAAGCAAACATGCCACTATGCCATTCTGATAATTTAGACATTTACACCTTGGGGGGATCCTGTTTATCCTACCGTTGACTGAATGTTTCCAATTGCTTAACCATTAGAAGCAAGAAATCGAATAAACAGGTGACCAGATGTGCTATACACTTGCTTATATATAATATCTACGTATATACGTTTGCTTTTAAAAAGGAGAGGTGTATTATGCCGAGTAGTCCCTGAGACAGAACTATTCAATGATATCCACCAATCCTGAGGCGTGTTTTCATATACAGTACAACTACTACTGTATACTAAGTACTACACAGGTACATAAGAAATGCAAACTAAAAAAAAATTTTTTCATGGTTTATTTTCTAAAATTATGTTTTTTTCATTGTTTAGTTTTACTCTTTGACCTGATTTAGGTATTCTCCCAAGTGTGCAGGTGAACGATTATTAGTATGTACAACACTTGAACAGTGCGATCTGATTGGCTCACTATATATATATATATATATATATATATATATATATATATATATATATATATATATATGTATATAATTTTATTATTTTTTTTTTTTTTGATGATGATGGTGTGTTTCTTTTATAAATTCAGTAAAGTTTTCTGACAGTGCAGAATATAATGACAGTCAGATTTTTAAAAACATAAAAATAAATATGCTATGTAAATAAAATCGAAACTTACATCAACTCAATTGGCTCAAGTCATTGAGACTGACGGGAGTGTGTGCCATTCATCCCACTGAACACGCGCAGCCATTTTTTTGCTCTCTTAAATTCCCAGCAATGGATGGCTGTAGCATAATCTGGATTCAAGGACACCTTTCTTTTTTTTTTTTTTCCTTTTTTTTTCTTTTTTTTTCTTTTTTCATAACTTTCTTTCTTCTTTCTTTTATTCAGAAGCTCATAATAACCTTTCTCCGATGACCAGATTCGAGCTCTCGGGTCGTATTTTCTGGATGCTGGTAAACTCCAAGTAAACACAGGAAGCCTTGATAAAATATATATTATATTCTGGTGATAGTCATCATTCCAAACTGCTTCGATTTTTCATGCGACTCTTAGAAAGAAACAAACAAAAAGGAAAAAATTGCTTTTAAGAGACATTTACAGGATTATATGGTGACACGCAGAATAGGCCTGTCAATCAACTAATTATCTGCCTCTATACATTTCAACTCTTTGGCGTCTGGATTCCCAATGGTTTTAAAAGCACTTTTCAGGAAAGGCTTTTACAGTGAAGATAATTACGGAGAGTCACACTGATGAGACTGATGTACGGCTTTTTAAACCTTCAATTTATTTATGTCTTCTAAAATGGTCAGAATTCTTTGTTCGGTTTTTAGTGGCGGCGTCCAGTTAAAAGCACCTACAACACAACATTATAAAATTGACATTTTCATGTCTCAACTGAAATAAATATGTTCTAGCTTTGTGATGCTTTTGGTCTCTCTCATTGTAATGGGTTGTAATATGTGTGTCTTCGAACAGCGCTTTTGGGTGATGGCAACCGAGTGAAATGCTTCTCCGGTTATGTGCACCAGGAATAAATTTGGACAATATACTGATGACGTACAGTGTATGTGTGTAAAGAGAATAATCAATCCAGTTTTAAGATATTTGCAATTTGTTGTTTTGCGGCGTGAAATGAAAACCCACAAAACTATATTTCTCCAGCTGTATTTACTCAATGCAACTTATAACAGCCAAGTGAAAGATGTATTAAAGCAGGAAAAGCAGTTGAGATGGTTCGATCACTCCCTCTAAAAATTCTTGTAAATTCAATCAGGTGTCAGTTTGTCCATTCCACCCTGGAGTGGTTGCCATTTGTACAGCATTCCTTCTGATTAATCCAGCCTAGAAGCAGCAATTCCTATAGTACTGTGTTACACTACATGGAAGTGTAATTGTCAGCACATGATTAACTGTGGGTGGCAAAGCACTGTCAAAAGATCTCATGGTTAATGTTATAGGTACTGAATTAATAAAAAAAAAAGGCCATCAATCAATATCAATACAAAGCACAGTAAAGTTCGTATTCAAGAAGTGGATTGTGAAGGAACCCCCAGAGCAGCTAACTGGGTCTCAAAGGCCGGCTCTGTCTCTCGCTGTCTATGGTGGGAGGTTCATGTAAAAGAACCATTGCTGACTTTCGACAAGCGTAGCTGCATAGCCGCCGTCAGCGTGTTTCTGCCCTGTGATGACCTGGCGAGCTGTCTAGCACCCTACTCTGCCTTCGTCCGGAGTCGGCTGGGATGGGTGCCAGCCTCTTCGCGACCTAGGTTAGGATTAAAGCAGTTACAGAAAATGGATGATGATGATTGTGAAAGATAATTTTCACCTTCCAACATGACTGACCCAAACCTCAAGTGACTGAAGGAGAAAAATGTGGACGTCCTTGTGTGACTTGGTCAGAGCACAGAGTTAAATCCGATTGAAAAATTGTGAAATGGTTTTAGAAGTACAGCACACTCTACCAACCGTCACAATCCAATTCGACCAAGCTTAACCAGTTCTGTAAATGAAAAAAGGGGGGGGGGGCAAATATTGTCTAGATGTGTAAATTTGATAGAGATGCATCCCAACAGACGAGAATCATTTTTGTATCATCATCGCAAGAAATTCCAATGAATTGTGCTTTCCTTCAGAAATAAACAGGTAGCTGCAGTCTTTTTTCCTGCATGAAAGCATTGAATATGAGTCAATATAATGTAGCTCGATTGGCAGCAGTTAAGCACAATGAGCCCCCCCCCCCCCCCCCCCCCCGGCTCCCCGGCTCCCGGCTCCATGGGAAACATCATACAACAGAAAAATCCAGCAGAAAAATACTGTATATCTCCTTTCTTTCGGCTGGTCCCTTTCAGGGGTTGCCACAGCGAATCATCTGCCTCCATCTTCTTGGAAGTCATATTCCTGATTCGCATATTCGACTAGGCACAGGTTGTTACGTCGGATGCCCTTCCTGACACAACCCTTTAGCAAGGGGCTTCTGCGACTCTTTACGAAAGTCAGCAATGGTTCTTTTACATGAACCTCTCACCATAGACGGTGAGAGACATGGCCGGCCTTTGATAACCCAGTTAGCTGCACTGGGGGACAGTGACAATCTTGTGGAGAGTGGGACTCGAACCCCCAACCCTAGGATCAGCGATCCGGCACTTTTTACCACCAGGCTTCCATTATGTCTTGCAAAATATCTCATGAATGTACCAAAATATCAGATTATGATTGTGAGATCATATTGCCCGACTCTAACCAGGAGACCACAGATATATATATATTTATATATATATATATATATATATATATCTTGTATATATGAATGAAGTGAGTTAATGGAAGTTTTTGTGACTGCAAATAGAAACTGAAAAAACTTTTCTGTAATTTTTTTGTCTGGATTGTTCTGCTGTTTCGGCGGTGCTTATAACTGGCACCTATTCTCTTTCGCTGTCCATTAATTTCTCTTGTCTGGTGCAGTTCTACTGGTGTCGTATTTCACTGGATCTATTTATGCACAAGTGTTTCTTTTGTAGACGTTTCTGGTTCGGACTTGAAATGGTCTGCTCTTAAATGGGCTTTTCCTGCGATTTGCATGCAGTTCATGCGAACAGAGCTTGTTTCTGCTTTAATAAGCTACTCTCTGTGCTGGCTTTGTTGTTTCAAGGACATCCGGCTTTATCTTCTGTTACCAACACCAGCAAAGCCACTAATCACATCAGACAAGCACGACTCTCGCTTTAAAACGAGCTCTCTGTGCCTCCACCAACAGAAGAGAAAGAAAACCAGAAAGAGCGAAAGGAGAATACAGCTCCTCTTCCAGTGTGCGGGGGGTGACTGTAATTCTATTAGATCTGTCCTCTTCAAATAGCAATCTCTGTCAGGATTTATTTTTTCTCTGCTTTTTAAAAATGACTTAATATGCCAGGATGTTCCAATTAGCATTTAAATTATCTTTGTTTCTTTTTTCTTTCTTTCTTTCTTTTTTTTTTATATCCATGTAATTCCATTATCATATTAGTCTGAAACCGACCATCAAATGCAATTAACATTTTTAAAAACGTATTTATCTAAGCAGTGCCCACAGGAACCCAGTTATTGGAGCTCAGAATCATGTTAGCTGAGATTAAACTTATTAAAGTAATTTTCCCGCGAAGGCGAGATTGGAACCAAGAGGCTACATGTTCCTGGATTGAGCAGGATGTTCTGTTTTGGTTCGTTATCAACATCAGCTCTTTCAGGGAATACTGCGAACAAAGAAAATGTACCTCACGTTCCACGGTTTAATGGGGACCGAAACCCCCCGCAACCGCCGATTTCCGCAAAGTAGGATCAACCTCCCTGACTGACGTATATACGTGTATATGTGTATATAATATCAATAAATACATATTCAACACTATAAATTTTTATAACAACAATTAAACATTCAAAAATAATGACGTAAATAAAATAATACACACACAGATGCGCAGCTCACATATAAATGTAAGTAGTTTTGTTGGGGGGTTTTGGGTTGTTTTTGGGGGGGGGGGATTTTTGCATAATTTGCCTTGTTTTGCAGCATATACGTTTTCTTTAATTACATTATTTTTCTATTTTTTGATGAATATTTTTGAAAAACCCGCGATGCACCGAAGCCGCAGAAACTGAAGCACGAAGTCGCGAGGGATCCCTGTATCTGGCAAATGAGAAGCCTTTTTGAAATGTCAATATTCACTTTACACAGCGAGTGTAGCAGTGTTTCCTCTTCATGTAAGAAATGAAACACACAGTGGGATAATAGCAATAATTTTTTTTTTTTACCCCTCAACACTGAGTGATTACTTGGACTTTTCCTATATTAGTCGGGAGGGTCATAACTTTAAAATTACTTTATTTTATTAGTTTGTAATATGTTTCCTGAAGCCAAAATGTTCAGCTCTTTGACAAAAAATTGGATTGTGTCACATCTGTGTTTTGTTTATTTTGTACATAGTAATATAGCTACAGTAAGGTGACGTTCCTTTAAGTTCTATACTTTGTGCCAGGGGTTGCATACTAAAAAACATTCAACGCCTGAGTGGTGAACTTAATCGCATCATTTTTAGGGGATGGGCATGTGACATGAAATGGGTACAGACAGATATAAACAGATATAATCACTTTATACGTGTTTCTCTGTTGAAATATTTCCATAATGCACATTTGTTGTGCTGTTGGATGAGAAAACAGCTCAGAAAAATGCAAGGATAGCGAGGACTTCAAGCTATTCTGTAAACATTGAGACAGAATCTCGTTTTGGATCTGATGTAAACACCCAGTTCAAACCATGTGACGTCAAATCCAGGAGTTAACACTACTGCAGATGAAAGTGATAAAACATGGAGACGTCGAACAACTTGAAGACAAATCTTGCAGAATTAATTTCTTTTCTTTTCTAGACTCTTGGAGCTTCAGCCACAAAGTCATACGAGTATCATGTACCAAGACCGAGAAAGTCAAAGCCAAGCGCAGCGGAATGCTGTGGCTACCAGAGGCCTACAGTAGCATCACAGAGCCGCTGTCCAGCTCCATACACACACCGCAGGATGTGCCAACTCACTGATGATGCCACACAGCGCCTCCGCCACCTCCAACTTGGCCCCTACACCTTTAAAAAAGTCACAACCCCTCAGCCACCCTTTGTGGTGAGGAATAGATGCCTTCAGTTCTGCAGCACTTTCGTTTTTGTAAAGTTAATGCCAGCGTGCTTCTCTTTGTATTAATCTGTTTTTAATGCAGTTTGGTTCTTATAGACACTCTTATACAGAACTGAGGCTTTTGTTTGCCTCTTGTAGCTTTAATTATGCGACGGACTCGACTCATTTTTTTTTTCCTGGAATGTAACTTATGATTAATCTGTCAAAGGTTTAAAGAGAAGTGCAGCTGAGTAATTTAAATCGCGGTCTCGACCACATCTTCAGCTCAGTCCACCAGCCTCTCTTGAGTAAAATGCAGCAAAGGCTCCCCTCCTGTTTCCTTCTGAGTGTTTTCACTACACAAACAAGTCCTGAGGTGTAAATATCAAAGCTGTCATGCTATGAAAGGCGAGCTTCAGATCTAAGGCATGTCATATCAACATGGCATTTTCCATTCCTGAACCTTTGAAAATAAAGCGCTGTGTATTTTCTGAGTAAATCCCGGGGCAACAATTAACCTTAACGGTTCAACCATGATTAATTAAAAAAATAAAGAATATTTAACTGTTGTGTGTTTTGAAAGTCAATAGTTGATAATATAAAACTCTGAATTTTCATTTGGCTCCTGAATTGCAGTGTCACTGCCAGGTAAACCGGTACAGAGACACCTTGGATGAGTCAGCTGGATGAAATGAACTCACTCCGAGTTTTTCTCCTTGCATTAACCTTTCCAAAAAGTCAATAGTTCTTAAATGAAAGGCAAATTCAGCTGAACAAATAATTCCACTTTCACTTTTTCATGCTAAATGTCTAGCGATTGCTTGTCTTATTAAGGAGTGAAGGGAAACCTGATTGCATTCTGTGTTTTGCAGGTTCCTCGTAGTGTCAACTCTTCACTAATTGAATCTCTAACATCACCAGCTCTCCAGTCTTCCCCCAAGAGAAACTCCTCCTCCCAACCAACCGTGAGTTTCATATAAAGCACTGAGCAGTTCTCGACCACGGCATGCAGCATGTTAAAGCATCGATTATATATGTATGTGTATGTGTGTGTGTGTGTGTGTGTGTGTGTGTGTGTGTATAGAAACCACTGTCCACAAGGTTGTCACTGCCCCCAGTGCAGCTAACTGGGTTATCAAAGGCGGGCCATGTCTCTCACTGTCTATGGTGAGAGGCATGTAAAAGAACCATTGCTGACTTTCGTAAAGAGGAGCTGCCAATCCGTCAGCGTGTTTCTGTCCCTTGCTAAAAAGGATTGTGACAGGAAGGGCATCCGACGTAAAAACCTCTGCCAAATCAAACATGTGAATCAGATGATTTGCTGTGGCGACTCCCGAGTAAAAGGGAAAAACCCGAAAGGAAGACAGACATATATATATATATATACACACACACACACTCACACACACAGTGGTACCTCGGCTAACATGTGGCAATGAGCGTGCCATCTGCCAACTACTGTAATTACACTTAATTCTAGTACAGTATGGCAGGGTCATACACCCCTATATATATTTGTGGAAGTGCATGAAGTCTATGAACCCTTTAAACTGGTCTTTATTTCTTCCAAAACAGATTTTCATACAAGTAGTACAGAAACAGAACCCAGTTATACAAGCAGTTCATTAAAATATCACACTTGGTTCTTTATTTATTAAGGAAAATGATCCACTATTACATTGCTGTTAGTGACAACATTATGTCTACAACATTATGTGCCTAGGATTAGCAAGTAGTTTGTAGATAAATTAGAATCAGGGCAGCATGCTGGCATTGTGGTTTGCACGTCCACCTCACAGCAAGAATGTCCTGAGTTCGGGTAATCGTGTGTGGATTTGGGAATGTGAATGGTTGTGTGTGTGTGTGTGTGTGTGTGTGTGTGTGTATGTGTGTGTGTGTGTGCTCTGAGAGTTTGGCGTATGTATGTGTTTGGTCTGGTAAGCTGCTCATGGTCTACCTGGCCTTTGTCTGTTGTTGCCCAAGCAAGGCTTCAGCTCCCTCGTGACCCCAGTAAGATGAAGCATTTTGGTGAGAGATGAGCGTTTACAAGCAATGGGATGTCAGTCATGCACATGTTAATTTAAAGAACAAGATTCTCTCAAAGTCTGATGGTATGAATAAAAGTTATTGATGCTTGGAAAAAGAGTGGTGACGTGTTCACAAACTTTCAAGCATATAGTAAAAGTAATAGGATCCGTGCACCGAGAAGAAAGGTAGGGGTTTTTGTGGTCTCTTAAAATTATTATTCTTGATATTGTTGTTCATGTCGTGTGCTGTTGCTGTTCCACCAAAGCCTCAAATCAAAATTGTAATAAATTGCTAACAGTCTGTGGATGGATGAAATATTTCTGCTTCTTTCAGGTTAGAGGTCGTTCTGTATCTGTGTGTTCTGTATCTCCTGAGTGGAAGTCCAGATTGCTTCACAGCAGTCCCTCTCACAGAAGAACCTCGACTTATCAGTCCAGCCCTCTATCCAGTAGCCTCAAGGAGCAGAATTCATTGCTCAGCCGCTCTACACTCAGAGAAAGGTGAGCGGAAAGTCAGCTTCCCAAGTAAACTCGGGTTTTCTGAACCCTCCTCATGAGGGAGTCTGGGGCTTTATTACCTTTGCCAAGGCGATTGTCAGTTTGTTTATTAGTTTTTTATTAGGATTTACCCCAAATATGTGTGATTTCTCATGAAATGTTTATCAGGAGTGGGACTTTGGATAAGGAATACCATATTAGGTGTTGGAGATGGTCTGGATCAAATTTGGGATCCAGGAATTTTTAAAAGGATTCTTTAACACTGTAAGAGAAGGATTTTAAAAGTATACAGCATGCTTATCAGGGGGTGCGGTGCACTTTCTCATATTTGCAAAAAGTTATTTTTGAATTTTCATGAGATTTCTACCTAAGTTTGGGCTTTGAGTAGGAGCTGGAGATGAGCTGGAGCAAATTCAGGATCCGGGAATTTTTTTTAATGATTCTTCAACACTGAGAATTTGGATATTATGGGGGATTGTTGATATCGGTAGTGGTTTGCACTCCACAATGGCTTCAGTTTTATTTATTTATTCATGTATGAATTTTCACTTCTCTACACAATACCTTTTCTTTCCTTTTCTGTATCAGCTGATTTACTTTCCCATTTGTTTATTTGTTGTTCCCATCTCACTGATTTGTTTTTCCATAAACTGTCCATGTAATCTCTGATAGATTCATGTGTAAGATTTGTGAATTAAGTAAATATCATCCAAGGGTTTTTTTTTTTTTTTTCTTTTTTTTAATGGTTTGTTTTTGATTCTTGAGGCTACATATGCATAAGACATACTTAATGGTCCACCCGTCTCTTCAATGAATTTCAAATGATGTGCAGTTGATGAAACGTGAAGCTTCAAAAACGCCGATCGAATGATCCTTATTGTAATTTTTTTGGCACGTATGCGAAATGAATCTACTCATCCGCCTTCAAATGATGAAACCTGATGTCCACTCTTGTTTGTTCATTACTTAAAAGAAAAAGACAAATATTCCTGAGAAAACAAGGGCGGAAAGGCTATCGATTGTATTTCTGCGAGATCTAATGCTTCTGACCCGATGCACAGTTTAATAAAATCTAAGAGACCCTTGTCATTGATCTGAACAGCAGCCAGCTATACCGACAAATGTTTGTTTGCTTGCCTGTCTTTACTGATTTATTTATTTATTTATTTAATCCTGCAAAGACAGGAGCAAACATTTTAAATCAATAGACAATTTTAAACTGAAGAGTAAATTGTCGAGTAAATAATAGGAAATGTATGATACTTTTGTCTAGATTGAAAGCATGACTGGAGTCGGAAAGCCACAGATTAAGGCTGGCCTGGCAGATTTAGACAATAAGAGAGCGAGCACGTCTTTTCCACGTCTTTTCCACGTCTTTTGATGGGAAATGAAATGATGCTTTGTGAAGTTCAGTCTGTCCTCACTGCAGCAGTCGGCTTCTCTTGTGCTAATCATTTGGCCGAGCTAACGGTCTGAAGCACAGCCCGTATTAGGTTCATTAACCACAAGCCCTCATCTGTACCATCGCTCCCACAAGTCTTTCTTCTGTTTCTTTCTTCTGTGTATATTTCCCTTTTATATATTTTTTGTTTTTCTTCTTGATTTTATACTTTCTTGAAATGCTGTATGTGTTTATTGGTGTAATTTTCTTACTTCCTTCAGTTCCTGTTGCTGTTCATTTATATCTGTATCTATCTGCATGTCTTTCTGTTTATCATTCTGTTTGTTTGTTCTGTTTAAAAGAAAGTTCTATTTTCCGTTTCTACCTGTCCTTCTCCTTCTCGCATTTTTAACTTTCCTTTCTAAATAAACGCCAAAAGCGTGTTGTCTTCTCAAAAAGGGATCTAAAGGGTTAACTTTTCAGAACGAAGAACCCCTGACTTATCCCGAGACCTGTCGAAATACTGTATTGATAATTATTTATAGTATAGATCAGGCTTGAGGTCCTTTATATGCTTTTTTTTATTATAAAGTGTGACATTTTCAGTTATACTTCTAAATCTCCTTCTTCTCCTTTTGGCTGTTCCCTTTTTCTTGGGGGTCGCCACACGAATCATCGCATGAACATGGCATTTGGCATAGGTTTTTTTCGTCGGATCCTGACGTAACGCTTTCGCAAGGGTGGGAAACACACTGACGGCTTTGCAGCTACTCTTGTCGAAAGTCAGCAATGATTCTTTTACACGAACCTCTCACCCGATGGTGAGAGTGATGGCCTTTGATAACCCAGTTAGCTGCACTGGGGGGGGGGGGGGGGGCAGTGATGACCTTGTGGAGCGTGGGACTCGAACCCCCAACCTTAGGATCAGCACACTGTCCTTTACCACCAGGACACCACTGTCCTATATAGTTCCAGATATTGTTCCAAAATGAAATTCCAAATGAAACAAGTTTTTCATATTTTGAAGCAGCGTTAGAAATGAGACCTTGTGCAATTTTTTTTTTGAATATTTTCTCACACACTTGAGCCTAAGGTAAAAAGAACAAATGTTTAATGTTGCGTCAATTCAACAGTTGGAATGTTTTTGTGGGTTTGTCCTTTCTTTAGAAGTCCTAACTGCGTTATGTTCGGTGCTGCAGATGTGCCTAAACATTTTTCGCCCACTTCAAGGGGCACAGCACAGACTAGTGTTCTAACATGGCATAGCATTACACACACACATACATACATATACATCTACAGTGTGTGTGTGTGTGTGTGTGTGTGTGTGTGTATAAATAATTTCACCGTCTTGCATGAACATTGTCCTACATCACTCTGACTCATTTTATTACTCTGAGGTTGAGGACTAAAAATTTCTGTGCAGGTTTCAGAGCCCATCCAGTCCCTCACAAGGGCAAGAGATCCACCGACGAGTTCAGAAGATTTTACACACTCATGCCACTCCCCGCAAGCTCTCCTTTGTAAGTATCGCATAGGTTCGTGAGGTAACAATAATATTTTTCTCAGAAATGGATGCCATATATGTCTGATAACAGTCATTGTTGGATTTGTGTATTTATACCCAGAATCTTGTGCAAGGTTCGAGACGTGGTGTTTAAAATACCTCTCACACACTCTGCAAAACCTTGGTGACAAAATCAAAGCAAAGACGTGTTAATTATTTCGAAACTCTTCAAAATCCTTGTTCATTTAAAAGGAGGGAGGAGTGCGCGCTCGCGTGTGTTCAATGGGGAAGAACTCTGCAGCTGGAATATTGTCTATAGTCTCGCCTTTTCTGACACTAAAAGCTGGAATGAGTCACTGCAATTGCCAAGTGGAGCAAGTAACTGTGTTATGCACTCCAAACTACGGGGACGATTTAACTTAGAAAGGTCTACTTTGTCGGATATACATGGAGGAAGTCATGAAATGTGCAAATTTTTTACTTTTTCCAATTTAATTTGACGTAATCACCACACCTTAAAATATCGTGATCGTGGATATCATTGAAAAAATAAATACTGAAAAGGGATTTGTATTGTTTCTCTCTGTCTTTCCCTCCTCACTCATTGTGTGTGTATGTGCTGCAGAGTGAAGCAGAATCTGGTCAAAATGACCCTGGTCCTTCCTGCTCTGACCCACTGCTTAACGAGCAGCTCCAAGCAGACAGGTAGTATTTTCTGTAGGTTTCACAGTTTCTGGTTATTAGTAATGTGCAGATCAACCAATACCCTGAATGCCACAGCTGTACAGGCGAGTACATCACTACTAACTATAGAAGAAACATAGAGATTAGTATTAAATTTATATCTATACACTCCTCTTTAGAGTAAGCACATAGAGCCAGAGGGACAGCACATGTTAGATGTTTTGGAGACAAAGTCAGAGAGGCAAGATTGAGATGGTTTGGACATGTACAGAGGAGGGATAGTGAATACATTGGTAGTAGGATGCTGAGGTTGGATAGTAGTTACCAGGCAGAAGGCCTAGAGGAAGACCAAAGAGAAGATTTATGGATGTGGTGAAGGAGGATATGAAGGTAGTTGGTGTAAGAGAAGAAGATGCAGAGGATACTGTGAGATGGAGGCAGATGATTCGCTGTGGCGCCCCTGAAGGGAACAGTCGAAAGGTTTTCCTCTTGAGAACCACCACTTAAAAAATATATATATATATTTTTTATATATATATATATATATATATATATATATATCCTATAAATCAAATAAAAAGCTGCGTATTAGGTGAAATGTCTCCAGATGTTTAAACCAGACCTCATCAAATCACATTCTTTGCGCAAGTAGAAGTCTGGTACTCAAAAGTAGTCCTGAATTAACTCCACTCAAGTGAACGCGAAATGTACCTGGAGTGGACTTTTACAGGGATCCCTCACTTTTCACGGTTAATGGGGACCGAGATCCCCCGCGACTGCCGATTTCCGTGACGTAGGAGCCCCCCTGACTGACGTACATGTATGTACGTGTATATAATATCAATAGTCAACGCTATAAATGCTTATAATAAAGATTAAACATTCAAAAATAATACATAAGATGTAAATAAAATTTAAATGCACACGTACACAGATGCGCACCTCACAAAAATGTAAGTAGTTTTGTTGGGGAGTTTTTTTTTTTTTTTTGGGGGGGGGGGGCATTAATTGGCCTTGTTTTGTGGCATTTTCCTTAACGCCTTTCCTATTTTTCTTTAATTTCCTTTTTTTTTTCTTTTTCCGATGAATATTTTTGAAAAACCCGCAATGCACTGAAACGTACTTTCCGGACTCTGAGCGGCTACTTTTTTCCCCGCATGCTTTGAACCCTGCGGCTTAAACAACCATGCAGCTAATCTATAGACTTTTACGGGCTAACGGCCTCCAGGGGGTGCTCCAGCAGGAAGTGCATGAGAAAGAGAGGAACAGGTGCACTCAATAGTCCAGAAATTATGGTACCTCATTGAGACACATTTTTACCCACTTCCTGTTCTACCAGCCCTGAAAACCATTTGCTTTCAGAAGTGTTCTGCATCATCTCCGTCACAATATTCATTCATTTTCTAAGCCGCTTAAGGGCACGGAGGGTCACGGAGAGACTGGTGCCCACCTGAGATGACGCTGGGCAAGGGTGGGGTTACACCCTGGACAGTGCTGCAGAGGAACATATACCTGCTGCTAATATAATATGAAATCCGATATGGAAGGAAAGTTATTCAACCTTATCAGCACTGTGAACTTTTCGTGAAGCTTGACACATTTATACTTGCATGATATTCACACTTCGGGGTGAGATATTTAACGCCAGTAATTTATCACAGCCACACGCTAAAACTTCTGGAGTTGCGTTATCGCTGCATAATTTTTGTCAAAGCATAACTTTCCAAAGTGAGAAGACAAGGCAAAGTTGCATAAATGGAGTTATATTTACTCTGACACGCAAATGAAATGGCGAAGCCATAAAAAGGACCACGAGAAGCAGACTACGCAGAGTTGGGAAAAGGGAAAGTTTCCTAACTAATGATATAAAACTAAGATGAGTTTTATTCATTAAAAAATTCAATAAATTTGTGAGCTTCCTTTACCTTCTCTTAGTGGCTGATTGTGCACAAGAGGAATGCGGAGAAAATACTGTGTATATTAAACAAAGAAAATGAGAAGAACTGTGGTATTGCATGAGGAAGTCTGGAGTGGCAGAGAAGTATGTTAGAGTGGTGCAGGACATGGAACACAGTCGTGAGATGTGCTGTCGGCGTGACCGAAGAATTCAAGGTGGAGGTGGGACTGCATCAAGAATCAGCTCTGAGCCCCTTCTTGTTTGCTATGGTGATGGACAGGTTGACAGACAAGGTTAGACAAGAATCTCCATGTTTGCACGTGACATTGTGATCTGTAGTGAGAACAGAGAACAAGTGCAGGAAAATCTAGAGGGGTGGAGGTGTGCCCTGGAAAGGAGAGGAATGAAGGTTAGCCTTAGTAAGCCAGAATACATGTGTGTGAACGAGAAGGACCCAAGAGGAACGGTGAGGTTACAGGGAGAAGAGATAAAGAAGGTGGAGGATTTTAAGTACTTAGGCTCAACAATCCAGAGCAATGGAGAGTGTGGAAAAGAGGTGAAGAAGCACGTGCAGGCAGGTTGGAGAAAAGTGTCCGGTGTGACAGGAAGGTATTGGCAAAAGTGACGGTGTTGAGGCCAGTGATGTTGTATGGTTTAGAAACAGTGGCCCTGGGGAAAAGACAGGAGGCAGAGCTGGGGATGAAAATGTTGGTTTTCTTTGGGAGTAATGAGGATGGACAGGATCATGAATGAGAACAACAGAGGGACAGCTCATGTAAGAGGTTTTAGAGACAAAGTCAGAGAGGCTAGATTGAGATGGTTTGGACATGTACAGGGGAGGGATAGTGAGTATGTTGGTAGTAGGATGCTTAGGTTGGAACTACCAGGCAGAAGGCCCAGAGGAAGACCAAAGAGGATGTGGTGAAGCCTCCTGAAGGTATTTTCATAGTTGGTGTAAGAAGAAAATGTAGAGGACCGGGTGAGATGGAGGCAGATGATTTGCTGTGGCGCCCCCTGAAGGGAACAGCTGAAAGATTAAACAAACAAAACCCCCATATTAATATAATTCACACCATTTACTTTTTGAAGTGTATTGAAATCATTGCATCGATATAAACAGCGGTACTTCAAATTACGAAATGAGTCCGTTCTGAGGGCGGGCTCGTAAGTGTAAACCTTCGTTAGATGAAACAAATCTCCATCGGCAACAATAGAAAAAAAACATTAATCTGTTTACTGACACAAACATGCATTTTTTTGAGGTAATATATTTAAGATAAACATGTAACAAACATTTCACAATAACATACAGTAACTAATACTACAGTAACAATAAAAGAATAATATCATTCAAGTAGCATCGCCTTACGGCTCATCATTCATAATTTGTAAAATGATCGCGCATGTGGACATGTACAGAGGAGGGATAGTGAGTATATTGGTCGTAGGATGCCGAGGTTGGAACTACCAGGCAAAAAGGCCCAGAGGAAGACCAAAGAGAACATTTATGGATGCGGTGAAGGCGGACATGAAGGTCGTTGGAGTAAGAGTAGAAGATGCAGAGGATAGGGAGAGATGGAGGCAGATGATTCGCTGTGGCGACCCCTGAAGGGAACAGCCGAAAGGAAAAGAAGATCGCGCGAGGTCACAACAAACATTTGTGTTGACCCCGTGAGCGTACCTGCTGCAGGTTAGTAGAACACGAATTCAAAATGCCACAACATTTACTCTGCATTAGTAAACAGTCCTGCACGGTACTTGTTGCCAAAATTTATAAAAATAGCAGAAGTCCACTAAATCTGGGATCGGAGTTCAACTTTATTACTTTTTTTTTTAACCGTTTTTCACTCGACTGATTTTGCTCACTTGTCTTCTGTTGCTTGTCCACACGCCCATCGTCGTCGATGATGCTTGAATCTCAACAGCAGCCACACAGTGTGTGTAGAAGTCACTTGGAACAGACAGGGTCAGCTGATGCGCTTTTAAATCAGGACCGCTGGTGATCTCGCGTCTCCGTGATGGTTTTTACTGAACTTTGTTACCTTTGCTTTCTGTTTGCATTGTGGTGCGTGTACATACTGAAACCCAGCAAGTTCAGAAAGAGGTGGGGGGGGGGGGGGTTTACTGTTCGTGTGTGCACCCGAGATCTCACGGATGTCAGGATAAATATTTTAAATCCATGTAAAACCATTCAAGTTTTGTTTTTGATGTTTCTTGGGGTAGAAGTTCTTCTCCGAGGGTAAACCTTCATCATTGCCGTTAAAGATGATGCTTCTGTAAACTGCAGACTGTAACTCCTGCTCTTCCACATTGCAGAGTTATTCCTGGAGCGCCATCTGTTCGTTTAGATAACGGAACATTCTGGACCAACCAAGCTGCCAAATACAGCGGGAAGTCCTACCGAGCAGTGTTTGAGGACAGCCTTGGCAAAATTTATAAGGACCTGTACACGAAAGTATCATCAAGTGGCACATGACTCACAAAAGCACCCGGACACGGTCACCTCACCAAGGTGGTTTTTAATCCAAAACTTGCTAAAAAGTTATTTCTTCTTCAATACAAACCAAATTTCAAAGTTGAAGACCCGTGTGATGGTGTGTATCATGCTTACATCTGCCAAGTTATTGGAGTTCTTTCTTTTAACAGCTGGAGATTCTGGCTTTGAAATCCTGTCGCCAGCCGACTCCGGACGAGGACACCCTGGACAGTTCGCCGGGCAGAAACATGCTGACGTCTCTGCAGCGACTCTTGAAAGTCAGCAATGGTTCTTTTACATGAACCTCACACTATAGACAGTCAGAGACGTGGCCGGCCTTTGTTTACATGATTTATTGGGGATCAGTTCGCTCTGAAAAGGAAACTTTCACGCGGAGTTGAAGCCTCCAAACCAGCGGCACGAGTCAAGCTTCTTTCATCAGGAACACAAAAACAACAAAGCTAGTAATATTTCTCCTCATCTCTCTCTTTTACAGCTTTTACTTAAAAATGCAATACATACAGTTTAAAGTATCAACAGTAAAATTCATTACAGTTCCGCTTTCTTTACTCAATGTACACTGATATGAGCAGCAAAAATCGGTCTCACATTTCTCAACACCGCGTGTAAAGGATAGAACCGTCGCTTACATCATTTCTTTTTATGAAATTTCAGCTTCTTTTTATTCAGCTTTCCAGCTGCTGCCGTCGCTTTTTCAGCCATGATCTCTGCATATTTCCTCTTATTAAAACTGAAAAGGTGAACAGAAAGTGTTTTAAAATTCACAAAATCAGAAATACAACCAAGATTTTAAAAAACACACACCGTGTTTATCCGAGTCGTGGAAATCGTTTACCTTCTGAATTCTGCATCAGCAAGCAGTTCCTCCACGATCGTTCTCTTCCGCTCCTTCTTGGGAATTCGGGAATGATAGAAGTCGATGGGGTTATCAACCACAGTCCCAACCTGCAATGCAAACACTTTCAATTCATTCGATCAAAATTCCAACAAGTTCAATCCATTTTATACCTTTCAAGAAGAAAAAGCTGGACATCGCACACTTTAATAAAACTGGGTGATCTAGTCCAGCTAATACTCCAAAGTCCAAAATGTGACCCGAATGCTCACTTGAAAATATTTTGGAAATCCATCTCGGTCCTTCTTCTTGTAAAAGCGCTTTGGGTCCATGGCTGAACGCATCTGGAGAGCCTTGAGGTCATTCTTCAGTTCCTCGGTTAATTCAGGAGCTCTCATGTTAAACCAGCCAGCTCCAGTGTTCTTGGCTCTCTCCTCCTGCACAAAAATAAATAAATAAAAATCACAAAATCCTGGTTGTTTTCTCTTTATATTAAAATTCCAGAACAGAAACTGAAGGATGACGTTACCCTGCGCTTTAACTTGGCGCCATGTTTGGATTCCTTATACGGTGGCACACTGTCTTTCTTTTCAAAGTCTGGAACGATCACACTCCTCTTCAGCAACTAGAAAATGCGGAAGAAGATTTTGAAGTAAGAATATCATGGGGGGGCGGGGCTTAAACATGTGAAGGCCGACTCGACACCCACAATAAGATTCTGTGCCAGCACAAATGTAATTTGAAAACCCTCATCTCTAAATGTACGTTACACAACACCGCTGTGGCTCTGCTGCCTGTTTCAGGTCACAAAAGGAGCATTTTACATAAAGTACCACGATTCCACCAAAATACTTTTTTTTTTACACCAACTTTGTATTTATTATTCAAAAAAAAACCTGTCACTCGTGAGTCATTTGAACACATTAAATCTATATTTTTTGTATATATATATATATATATATATATATATATATATATATGAATATGATGTGTATATACACACACCATACTGTGCAAAGGTTTTTGGAAAATGAAAAGAAATGGTGTAGAACAACAATGCCTTATGTTTGCCTATAAATAACATTCAAGACTTTACAAGAAACTGCCCTGATTATATATTTTGGCTTATTTTGTTGAATCCAGAAGCACAAACTCATTTCAGTGTTAAGTTGCTATCACAGTATTCTCACACCCAAAGATACTTCAGGTTTGGAGTTGAGGCCTCTTTTGGAATTAAACCAATCACCACAAAAACTCTAAAATCACAGTAAACAGTCATAAATACAACTAATTCAATACTAGATGGACTGTGATATTTGCAGATGACATTGTGATCTGTAGTGAGAACAGAGAACAAGTGCAGGAAAATCTACAGAGGTGGAGGTATGTCCTGTAAAGGAGAGGAATGAAGGTTAGCCTCAGAATACATGTGTGTGAATGAGAAGGACCCAGGAGGAACGGTGATGTTACAGGGAGCAGAGATAACGAAGGTGGAGGATTTTAAGTACTTAGGCTCAACAATCCAGAGCAATGGAGAGTGTGGAAAAGAGGTGAAGAAGCGCGTGCAGGCAGGTTGGAATGGATGGAGAAAAGTGTCCGGTGTGATGTGTGATAGGAGAGTATCGGCAAGAATGAAGGGAAAAGTGTACAAGACGGTGATGACGCCAGCGATGTTGTATGGTTTAGAAACAGTGGCGCTGGGGAAAAGACAGGAGGCAGAGCTGGAGGTAGCAGAGATGAAAATGTTGAGGTTCTCTTTGGGAGTAACGAGGATGGAGAGGATCAGGAATGAGCACATCAGAGGGACAGCACATGTTTTGGAGACAAAGTCAGAGATGGTTTGGACATGTACAGAGGAGGGATAGTGAGTATATTGGTAGTAGGATGCTGAGGTTGGAACTACCAGGCAGAAGGCCCAGAGGGGATTTATGGATGTGGAGAAGGAAGACATGAAGGTCGTTGGAGTAAGAGAAGATGCAGAGGACAGGGTGAGATGGAGGCGGATGGTTTGCTGTGGCGACCCCTGAAGGGAACAGCCGAAAGGAAAAGATGAAGTATCTCTGCTGGGTCTCTTACAGAACCAGCCACAGTTCTAATGGAAATGTTGACTGATCCACTTGATTGTTTATTTGCATGTAAATCACAGCAGCCTTATGTTTGCCAATAAATAATATTCAAGACTTTACAAGAAACTGCCCTCGTTATATATTTGGCTTATTTTGTTGAATCCAGAAGCACAAATGCATTTCAGTGTTAAGTTGCTATCACAGTATTCTCACACCCAAAGATGAATCATTTTTTTTATCTGAAAAGTTGTCGCTTATAATATGCTACTTTATTCACATACTGCATGAACATTTCATTTTGTGCTGGAAAACCAACAATATTTGGAAATAGTGTTTTGTACTTCAGAAGAAGTAGTGTTTTGTACAAATCTGCTTCTCTAAATTACAAAATAAAACTATTAAAAAAGTTTAGGGGGGGGGGGGGTTTCCCTAAAACTTTTCTACAGCACTGCACACACTTGCAATAATAGACACCACGACAACTACCTTTTTAAAATGTGCCTTCAAATGTTTTTCACCGTTTGAACGCCAGATGTCGCCAACACGCACAGAAACACTTACTGAAATAATAAAGAAACGCCGCCTCAAAAAGCTTCATTTCGCCATCATTCATCCTCTACATTAGAAAATCCCATCTTGCACCCAAACGATTCTCTTTATTCTGGGAACCCAAAATCAGGACGTCTTGCTTTATGTAAATTTTCCAGCAGCATGTAGAAGCAACAACCTGAGGAATTTCAAATCAAACATCTTTCAGGAAGTTTTAGCCAAGAACCGCCCACAGACCTGCTGAGCTGAAAACGAGATTCGGAAACGGTTGCTAAGCGCATTAGTAAAGTGCTAAAATCAATGTAAAGCTACAGAGACATGCTTTCCTACTGTTGAGTAGGAATTCACAGTGGCACTCATTCATTTTATGAACCGCTCAGCCCATCCCGGCCGACTCCAGGTGAAGGCAGAGTACACCTTGCCAGGCCATCGCAGGGCAGAAACACGCTGACGGCTCTGCAGCTACTCTTGTCGAAAGTCAGTAATGGTTCTTTACATGAACCTCACACCATACACAGTGGGAGATATCGCCAGCCTTTGATAACCCAGTTAGCTGCAAGGGAGGTGGACAGACAACAGAGTGGGACTCAAACCTCCAACCTTAGGATCAGTACAACTCTCTCTCTCTCTCTCTCTCTCTTCCTTTCGGATTTTTCCCTTTTTCGGAAGTCGCCACAGCGAATCATCTGATTCACACATTTGATTTGGCATAAGTTTCTACGTCGGATGTCCTTCCTGTCACAACCCTTTAGCTTCCGAGACAGAAACACGCTGACGGCTTTGCCGCTATTCTTTACAAAAGTCAGCAATGGTTCTTTTACATGAACCTCTCACCATCGATAGTGAAAGACACGGCTGGCCTTTGATAACCCAGTCAGCTGCACTGAGGGGTGGGGGTGGGGGTGGGGGGGGGGGACCAACCCTGTGGGGACTCGAACCCCCAACCTGAGGATCAGCGATCCTGCACGCTATTGACCACCACTGTACTGGGGGAAGTCCCTCCATCTCGCTCTACAAATTCGCCCACGTTTTGCAGCAAGTCGCACGTATGACACGTCCGTTCAACTCTGTACTGAGTGACGCTCATCTGCAGTGGCTGACTGGCGCAATAACCGCGCGACTATTCGACGAGATTTGTTGCCAATACTTAATAATCGATTTTATTGATTGGTTGTTGCAGCTCTACTCAAATCCAATCAGGATCAAATACCTCACTGTGACTCTTCTGATCTTTCAGCTTCATCAGGTTGCTCGAGACAGATTTGGATTTGCTGCCATCAAAGTTGATATATAATCCACCAAGAGCCTTCAGTTTTAAACCCGGATCTATAGAACTGGATAAATCATTCCTGAAAGAGAGAGAGAGAGAGAGAGAGAGATCAGTTCGGCTCGAGGTTGGGTTTTTGTTTTGTTTTTTTTAAAAAAAAAGGTTTAAATTAAATTTTATAGAAACAGTGAAACTCACAATGCCGGCTTCCTAGTAGTGAAGAGGACTTTTGAATCTTCATCTTCCCCTTCGTCGTCATCATCGTCCTCCTCATCAACAAACTCCTCTTCATCTTCCACAGTTTTGGACTCGGTCTGCGCGGTGTCAATGTAGTATTGCTCACCGGGATCACATCCGGGACGTGCATCAATAACAAACAGCCCGTTACCCTTGATGGAATCTGATGTCCCCGAGGGGTGTGGCTGATACACAGAACACGCCTCATCCTCACCGTCCAAATCCCCAACCTCGTCATCACCTCCGTCCACCGAGAGTCCATCATCATCATCATCACTCTCCTCCTCACTGCTGTCCAACAAACTGACACGTTCCTTCACAGGCTTGGACTTGTCGGTACTTTTTTTAGACGCTTTTGTGCTTGATGAAGGTCCTTCCTCATCATCCGTGACTTCTCGCACACTTTCCTCTGAAGGTTGCTGGCCGACCATAGTTTCACCTTCAATCATCTCCTTGGTGGCTTGTGCTTTCCCTTCAGGTTCACTGAGGACTTCCAAGTCCTCTTCCTGTTTGGCTTGATCACAGCTTCGCAGGACTGGGAGAACCGGTTGCTCCGAAAGGTCCGACTGACCCTCTTCAGCTTCTGCGACACTCATTTGGGGCATCATTGATCTAGATGATGATTCCTCTTCCACAGCTGGGACTTCTCGCGCAGAAGCGTCCTTGTGCGTTTCCATGGCCTCCTGCGCAATCTCCCGACATTCCTCAACATCCTTCTCAGTCTCGGAAGAAATGTCTTTCCTGCACTCGGGTTCGATCACTTCAGCATCACCTTCATGGAGAGTGAGAGTCAGATTCCCATCGTGAGTCTCCTGAACTGCGGCGATAACGGTGGTATTATTCGTATCTTCCTCCGTCTCCTCGAGGTCGGAATCTGCACTTCCAGACAGGCACAGAATATCCTCTGGAATTTCAGATGGGTCTTCCTCAGGTTCATTCTCTTCACTGTGCACCAATGCAACCATGGCGATTTTGGATCTGGAAGCTCGAAGCGCACGGGCGCTGCTCGCCGAGCCAGTTCGGCTACTACAGGGGGTTCCCCGGCTTCTTGTAGAACAAGGACTATCAAAAGGAGTGTCTGCAGACAAGAGTGATTCTGCATCGGAATCAGCTCCCCGACTGCGAGTGCTTCTTCTCGGACTGAAACTAGGACCTGACTGACAACTCTCAGAGTCACACCTCTGCTCTTCTTCAGCGGACTTTGCTTTTCCGCCGCGTGCTCTCGATCTCCGTGGCTCAAAACCGGCCTGTGCGGTTTTGCTTTGCTCCAAGTTGATGGGCATCGCCTCAACGACCTTCACTCTGCTGCGTGTGGACCTACAGACAGTGGATCCCTGATGGCCAGAAACTACAGACGAGCAAGATTCGGCCTCTGAGTGAGCTGCATCCTCCGGAGCCACAGTCGGCTTCCTGTGGCTCCGTGTGACTCTTTTGTACAAAGACGCCACAGAGCTGGAAGACTCTGCGTCAGAATGCTCATCTTCCTGCAAGGTGGTGGCCTCGAAAGCATGCACAGGTCTCCTCTGACCCCTTGTGGACCTGCGGGGTGTTTGACTCAACGAGGAAGAACTAGATTCAGGTTTCGGTGCCTCGTCTTCATCCACTGTCGGAGCCTTTGCTTGGACTGTTGCTCTCCTTCTGCGTCGAGAAGAAGTCGGCTGGATATCCAACACCAGAGAAGAGCATGATTCGGATTCAGACACATCGGCTTCATGCACGGATTCTGGCTGTTTGTCCGTAGGAGGACATTTTGAACTTCTCGTGACTCTTTTCGGTGAGCTTGATAATTCAGCAGGAGCGGCGTTCTCTTCCGCTTCTTCCTGTTGTTGGTCACTGGTCTGTTCGGACTGGGACTGTGTTTTCACCAGCACTGTTCTAGATCTTGTTGTTCTGGTTGACGATGCCTGGGAAGGGGATCAACACCAAACAATTCGTTATTCACACCAGTCACAATGACAAGAAAAAAAAAGAAAAAGAGGGAGCATGCTGAACCAAATTTCCTGTCTTCCTTTCGCTTTTCCCGCCTTTTCTCAGGAGTCGCCACAGCCGATCATCAGATTCGCACGTTTGATTTGGCAGAGGTTTTTACGTCGGATGCCCTTCCCGTCACAACCCTTTTTAGCAAGGGACAGAAACACGCTGACGGCTTTGCAGCTACTCTTTACGAAAGTCAGCAATGGTTCTTTTACATGAACCTCTCACCATAGACAGTGACAGACATGGCCCGCCTTTGATAACCCAGTTAGCCGCACTGAGGGAGGAGGACAGTGACAACCCTGTGGGGACTCGAACCCCCAACCTGAGGATCAGCGATCCTGCACCCTATCCACTACTGCCCCAAGCATATCATTTATATAAAATTAAAAAATAAATAAATAAATAAATAAAAACCACACAAGATGCTCTGTTTCGGCTGATGTGAAGAACCCCAAAAATGCATCATCTCAACCTCAAGCAATCACAACTCCACTGACACAGGTAACACAGTACACAGCTGCATGGATCACATTGATTAACAAAAAGTGTGGTTTCTAAATTTTTGCTCAAGGATCCAAAGTATTAAACCAGGGGTGTCAAACTCGTGCCAGAAAGGGCCATGTGGCTGCAGGTTTTTGTTTCAACCAAGCAGCAGCAGCACACCTGACTTTGCTCATTTAATCAACTCATCTGAGTGTTCAGGCAGCTGATTGGTCAATCTGTGTGCTCTGTACAGAGACTGACCAATCAACTGCCTGAACACTCAGCTCAGTTGATTAAATTAGCAAAGTCAGGTGTGCTGCTGCTGCTTGGTTGAAACAAAAACCTGCAGCCACATGGCCCTTTCTGGCACGAGTTTGACACCCCTGTATTAAACACATCTTTCCATAACCCATTTAAAACAAATAATTAAATTAAATGTGTGTGAGTCAGTGATGGTGTGATTAAACTGGTTGATAGAACTGTATATGCTGTCCATGTATATTAGCTATATTATCATTTAGGTGAGTAATCATTACAGTGGGGGACTGCAGGGTGTGAGATTTTAAACATAATAATCCTAAATGCGAGGCAAGAGTGGTCCATTTATTATGTACAGAGAACTAATCAACTGCACAACAGATGGAAACCGAGCAGCAAAATGGATCAGTTTAATTATATATGTGCCAACAACATGCACTGTACAGAGCAGCTTTTTGTTTTGTTTTTTTTTTTAATTTTCAGATGTCGTATGGGCAGGGCAGTAAAATGCTGATCACACCTTAAAAAAAAAAGACATAGCACGGTTTAAAGTTTATTATAAATAAAAACAAACAGTGAAGCTAGTTAGCTAGCACACATGCTGTAGCCGTTACTAGCAACGAACAGATTAATTCCCTCAGCCGTGACTCAGCAGCGCTACAATACTTTTTAACAATTGTACTTTAAACCAAATATATAAAAATAAAAAACACACCGAGGTTCCTGAAGCTTCATCAGTCGTGGTTTTTGCTGGGGAACTCAAACGTGTTCCTCTCCTGGTGGCCACCATCTTTGCTTCTCAGAGTGCTCGCTCATACTTCCGGTTAAATCACGTGATTAACTGCCAGCTCCAAGGCTGTACTAATCGATAAACTGAAACCCTGCTCTATTTAGACTGACTTAATCAACAACATTAAGCAATCAATTAACTTAATGCATTAATTAATTAATAAACTTAAATTTTTATTTCTTTGTTTATTTTGACGAACCGATTAAGCCTAATATTTTGGAAGACAGTGCACCCTGAACCACCAGACCATCATTGGTGGTCACCAGACCACCATACAACTGCTTCCAGGCCAGGGGTGCTCAATCCTGCTCCTGGAGATCTACCTCCCAGAAGACATTCACTCCAACCCTAATCACGCCCACCTAACCATCCAATCATCTCATCAAGACCTGACTGGATCTTACATGTCACATGGGCCACATTAGGGTTGGAGATAAAGTCATCTGGAAGGTAGATCTCCAGGAGCAGGATTGAGCACCCCTGTTCCAGGCACTCTATCCTTAAGACCAGGGGGGGGGGGAAGGATCTTCTCATCAGAACTTTTTGGAAATCTGAATGCAGCCAGTTTTATTTTCTCAAAACCTCAATTTTTGGCAAAAAAAAAAAAAAAAATCATTCATTCATTTTCTAAACCACTTAATCCTAATTCGGGTCATGGGTAGGCCAGCACCCAGACAGCCCATTGACAGTGGAACGTTTCTCTACTACACCTGCTCGTACATTATTTACGATATAGAATATATAATTTCTATCAAAAACAGTGATCGATCAGGTGAGCGATGTCTGACTGATGTTATTTTGAACACGCCTGTATATCCCGGAATATAAAACGCTTTCAGGCTCGAATGAAGCCGAGTAGTGTTCGCTTTTAGCTTTGAACGAGTGACAAACTCTTCCATTTCTCTCATGTCGTCTCATTTCAGGTCACAGGATAGGAGTTGTTATTCTCGGAGCAGCCAATCAGTGTACATTTGCTAATATTTAGTGAACCGGGATAGAATCCAGTGCAGTCGAACTGCCTTTGTGCAACCTTGTGATGAAGCGATCATTTGCCTGCCGGCCTGTTCAACATGCAAAGTGGGAGGAAAAGATGGATGACCTGATGAAAGTGTCTTTTGTTTGCTCTCTCAGAGCATGTCAAGTTTTTCAAAAGTGTCCTGAAACCAGGTTTTTATCGTTCCAGGCCAGAGTGGCTATTGGTACCGCGTACTCCACACCAAGGATACCTTTACAAAAAGTCATGTGTCCGGACGGACGTGGGGGGTTGACGACATCCGGTGCTTTTACAAAATAAATAAATAAAAATGCTCAAAACTAATTTAAAAGTAAGAAGGGACATTTTACACTGTACATGGACAAAGCTTGGACGTGTAAGGAACTACGAGTTAACATCTCACCAGACCATCACTGGGCCAACACACACACACACACACACACACAACTTTAGCAATTTGGAACAACCAATCAGATTAAAGCGGTGTTTTATTCCTGTGGGAGGAAACCGGAGCACCCGGAGGAAAATCACTTCTGCACAGTGTGAACAAGCAAACTCCACACAGAAGCACCGGCGTCTGGAACTTGAGCCCAGAACCTTCTTGCTGTGAGGTGAATGTTCTAACCCCCATCTCACTGCACGACCAGAAAAAAAAAAAAGTCCATGTCGATATAATACCGCTACATTCTCCGGCAAATGGAAATGCGCTGGTGTGGTTCATTAGCGTAGCATCAGCAGGAACGTTGGCGTGTTTGAGTTGAAGGCCGAGTGGACAGATGCTGGTGTGAAACATCTGTACAGAATAAAGAGTCCAAGCACTGCTGCTTTGTGATCTCGTTACATAGAGACAGACGCATGGACGATGTCCAGTGTGGCACCAGTACCAAGTGTTTGACATCAACGAAAGACATTCACACTAAAAACATTAAACCCAGAACTTTATTACAAAATAAATGTTGTACAACACTTCAGTGTATTCCAGAAGATCTTCTGTTGACTTGGTATAAATGTTCTCTTCATGAACTCAAATCAAACAGTGGACATTTTCAAACTGTAATTACATTGGACACCAACCCAGTCTGGACCCGTCTGTGACAAATATACACTAATATATTTTGTGTGTGGTTTAAATTAATTTTAACAGAAATAAACAATAAACAATGAAAATTGTGGATTCTTGCCTTTTCTTCCTGTACAGTACACACATGCTGGTTTTCAAAACATTTCCACAGAACTCAGAACCAGGAAATGACAGAGAGGCAGCTCATCCGTGTTAACTTGGGGTTCCACAGAATAAATGTTAAAAAGCACCAAGATTTTATCATCAACATTCTGAAAAGGACAAAGCAAATATGATAATCATATTTATACACACACACACACACACACACACACACACAGGGATCCCTCGCTACTTCATGCTTCAATGCATACAGCTTCAGTGCCTCGTGTTTTTTTTTTGTTTTTTTTTTTTTGTTTTTTTTAAATATTTATCGAGTTAAAAATGAACAGAATACATGTGTGTGAATGAGAAAGACTGAAGAGGAACGGTGAGGTTACAGGGAGAAGAGATAAAGAAGGTGGAGGATTTTAAGTATTTCGGCTCAACAATCCAGAGCAATGGAGAGTGTGGAAAAGAGGTCAAGAAGCGCGTGCAGGCAGGTTGGAATGGATGGAGAAAAGTGTCCGGTGTGATGTGTGATAGGAGAGTATCGGCAAGAATGAAAGGAAAAGTGTACAAGACGGTGTTGAGGCCAACGATGTTGTATGGTATAGAAACAGTGGCCCTGGGGAAAAGACAGGAGGCAGAGCTGGAGGTAGCAGAGATGAAAATGTTGAGGTTCTCTTTGGGAGTAACGAGGATGGATAGGATCAGGAATGAGCACATCAGAGGGACAGCACATGTAAGATGTTTTGGAGACAAAGTCAGAGAGGCTAGATTGAGATGGTTTGGACATGTACAGAGGAGGGATAGTGAGTATATTGGTAGTAGGATGCTGAGGTTGGAACTACCAGGCAGAAGGTCTAGAGGAAGACCAAAGAGACGATTCATGGATGTGGTGAAGGAGGACATGAAGGTCGTTGGTGTAAGAGAAGAAGATGCAGAGGATAGGGGGAGATGGAGGCAGATGATTCGCTGTGGCGCCCCCTGAAGGGAACAGCCGAAAGGAAAAGAAGATCGAGTTAAAAATGAGGAAATTAAGGAAAAAGAGGGAAAAGTGAAGGAAAATGCTGCAAAACAAGTCCAATTATGCAAAAAAAAAAAAAAAAACCCCAAACTAACAAAAACAAAAAACAACCCAAAACCCCCCAACAAAACTACTGACCTTTTTATGTGAGACGCACATCTGAGTGTGTGTATTTATATTTTACTTACATCTTATGCATTATTTTTTGAATGTTTAATTGTTACTATAAGCATTGTTTAGCATTAAATATGTATTTATTGATATTATATACATGTTAGTATACGTCAGTCGCGGGGTGGTGGTGGTCGGGGTGGTGGTGGTCGGGGTTTGGGTTGATCCTACTTCATTGAATTCAGCAGTCGGGGGATCTCGATCCCAATTAACCACGGAAAGTGAAGGATCCCTGTATATATACACACACGTGTGTGGTGTGTGTGTGTGTGTGTGTGTGTGTGTTTATATTCATAATTAATAATCTGCACGACACTTGGCCCCCCACATAAACTGCACCATAAAACGATTTTGCATCATTATACAATTCTGTGCCTTACAAAGCGTATACACTTAAATTTACGAGATATTCCAGTTAACTATCATTTACACCCCGAATCAGTATTTCTACACCTCAGTGTGATTCAATGCTTCTTTATCTTCATGACCGAAAAGAAATCCAGACATTACATGCAAAGGGCTGCGGCACAACAATACAAGTGTGGGGCATCAACTTGGTTATTTACCGTGACCATCATCATCATCAATCATCATCATCATCGTACAGGCTGCAGAAAAGTTCGATACAAAGGTTGGACTCAGATTTTCAAGACAAAGCAATCAAAGGCTGGGAAAAATATTTCACGGCATGTCTAAGGTCTGCTGATCTTCAGCTTCACTGGTGAGTGAGGAATATGATATGAATCACGCATACGTTTCATTGAGCAACTTCAAATTCTCTGATTTTGGAAATTCCAGAAATGAGGTACGGTGTGATTGGCTCAGATCAGGTGTTATTTGATGCTCTTCCGTGCGTGAACGAGGTATCCTTTGGCTTTGATGATGCCTCGGCTCTTGACGATGATGGAGTAGCGCAAGACCCATTCGAGCCGCCAGTCTGCCAACCGCATGTTATCGCAGCTCTCCTGCAGGGCCTCCTGAAAGCCGGCGGAATTCAGGAGCTCTACACAAAGTCAGGAACAGGACGAGTTCGTGTTATATAAAGATACAGGAGACGAGACGCTGAGTGAAACAGTTCAATGTTATTAAATTTAAACAGGGCGTGTCCAGTGCGGATTCATCAGTCCTTTATGATGGAAATACAGCACTACCTCGACTTACGAAATTAATCCGTTGCGAGGGCGAAATCGTAAGTGGAAACATTCGTTAGAGGCAACAAAAAAAAACTAATTAATCTGTTCCAACCCCTCACAAACTCATATAACCGACACAAACCTGTATTTTTAACCCAATATATTTAAGATAAACATTTAACAATGAACATTTCACAGTAATAACACCTGTACAGTAACATTAATCCTGTAATTAACAATAAATATTAATAAAACAATAAGTCGATAAACAATACAATAAGTGCGTCTGAACTTATGAATAGCACTTAACATTAACTTACATTACTCATTTTTTGGATTTTTAAACTGTTTTAATGAGGCGAATTGGTATGAATCTGGAGAACACGCTTTATTTTCCACATACTGGACCAGCCTTAAGTGTGATTGCGCATCCTCTACACTAGATGGCAGTGGCACCCTCATTGTTTTCCCTCTGGCGTAGGGAAAAGCAATATGAAGTGCAGTCAACACAATTTATATTCGTGCACTGGGGCGCTGGTGGGGGCGTAATTTATTTTTCTTCCTATAGGGGGCATCACAGAAAATAAAATTGAGAATCACTGTACAAGACATTCTCGGAGCACGAAGGAAAACATGCGAATCGGCCCAGAAAAGCCATTTCCCCAGCAAAGCAAATTTGCTTGATGGATGGGGCAGGTTTTTGGTGGAAAATTCGTTTATTAGGGAAACTCGTAAGTTGAGGTACCACGGTACACTGTTCTGGCACTCATTGATACTTTTGCTAATACAAAGAAATAACTAACTATCATCACATGGCTTTGTTGGGGAAGTGGTGGTCTAGTGGTATAGGGCGCCGGATCGCTGATCCAAAGGTTGGGGGTTTGAGTCCCACTCTCCACAAGGTTGTCACTGTCCCCCCCCCCAGTGCAGCTAACTGGGTTATCAAAGGCGGGCCATGTCTCTCACTGTCTATGGTGTGAGGTTCATGTAAAAGAACCATTGCTGACTTTCGTAAAGAGTAGCTGCAAAGCCGTCAGCGTGTTTCTGTCCCTTGCTAAAAAGGGTTGTGTCAGGAAGGGCATCCGACGTAAAAACCTCTGCCAAATCAAACGTGCGAATCAGATGATTCGCTGTGGCGACTCCCGAGTGAAAGGGAAAAAGCCGAAAAAAAGACAGACAGACATCACATGGCTTTGTTGAGTGGCCATGAAAAGTGATGTTGCACCAAGACACCTGCTTTTGTTTTTGTTTTTGTTTCCTCGGCCACAAACTGCCTTTTGTTTCTCAGCTTGTACGTGAAAAAAATTCCAACCCATTCAAAGCCTTTTACCAGCTCGGGTCAGGACTATTCTCTACAGGAGTTGATTTGGGAATGTCATGGGGAAAAAAAAAAAAAAAAAAAAAAAAAAAAGGTTAGAGTAAGGTCATAACATTTTTTGAAGCTATACGTTGCATGTTTCAAATTAAATTGCTGATATCTGAAAAACAAACTCACACAGAACTACAAATGCAAACAAATACGTAAACTGTATACGTGACGTTTAACCGCATAATCACTTTTCACCTTTAAAAACCTGCAAAGATCAAAATCAACGTGACAGCATTAACTTATGATACACGGATAAGAAATCATATAAAGACATTTCAATTAAAATGTCAAACCCAACCCAAAGTGTGTGTGTGTGTGTGTGTGTGTGTGTGTGTGTGTTACATTACATGAATGAATTAATGACTCATAAAAGAAACAAATCTCAGCCTCGTAAATGAAATAAAAAAGCGTGTCATTACATCTAATCTTAAAACATACATTCTTATCGAGACCACGCCCTGCTGTAAGAAGAAAAAAAAAGAGGCAGGAAGGGCGTTACCTTTGGGGTCATTGTGTGTCAGCAGCTGAATGTCGAACTCTTTTGCGAACGCAGTGAGGTCGGGAGGCATCACGCAGCAGGAGGCTAGATTGACCTGGTTACTGCCGGGCTTAACCTTCATCAGAACACACAAAACATCCATGTGCAGTGTCAGGCTTTACAGCACACACAAAATGACACCAGTCGCATCACACGGAAAAAGGGGGGGGGGGGGGGCCCCGCCCCCTCCACATACAGAATCAGCTTTATATTGATTTTAATCTTTTCCAAGAAATAATCCAGACTGAGTCTGATATTATCAACATTTGTAATTAATGCAATCTCGTTTTGTCACTTAATAAAGAAGTTTCCTCTTTTACATTTAAAAATTATGTTATTCACATCATCTTGATTCCTCATTCAAACATTCCAGGCAACATATGTGTTTGTGTTGGAGCCGAAGACGGAGGAGGGGATTGATGTCGCCGCGTTTACAAAGAATATTTAAATGAACCATGTGATTGTTTTTTTTTCTTTCTTTTTTTTCTGCTATTATTATTTCATGCGTTTTACATCCTCATGGCTGTGTTCATCGCGGTCATGAAGACGACGCCACTGAGACGGAGTCGCTACTTCGTGCTTCAGTTTCTGCGGATTCAGTGCATCACAGATTTTTCAAAAATATTCATCAAAAATAAGGAAATTAAGGAAAAATATGGGGGAAGTTTCGGAAAATGCTACAAAACAAGGGAAATTATGCAAAAACCTCAAAACAAACAAAAACAACAACAACAAAAAAAAACAAACAACCCAACAAAACTACTTACATGTTTATGTGAGGTGCACATCTGTATGTGTGTGTATTTATATTTTTTTACATCTTATGCATTATTTTTGAATGTTTAATCGTTATTATAAGCATTTATAGTGTTGAATATATATTTATTGATATTATATAAACATATACATCAGTTGGGGGGGGGGTTGATGCTACTTTGCGGAAATTGGCGGTTGCGCGCGGGGAGGGGGTCGCGGTCCCCATGAACCGCAGAAAGCGAGGGATCCCTGTACCTGTTAACATCTGTATGAGTATGTGCTGCTCTTAGTGGATTGTGTTTATCATTATTACAGTGAAATGACTTTCTGTTTTCATTCATTTATCATCAGTGTATTTTTTTTTTTTTATTATTATCAAGCGCTCTAGTTTTCGCTGGTTGATCAATCCGGTGCTCAGTTTCTTAAATTACCCACAATTCTACTCAACTACCTGCTACAGGAGCGTCAGTAGTCTGTCTGTCTTCCTTTCGGCTTTTTCCCTTTTACTCGGGAGTCGCCACAGCGAATCATCTGATTCGCACGTTTGATTTGGCAGAGATTTTTTTTTTTTTTTACATCGGATGCCCTTCCTGTCACAACCCTTTTAGCAAGGGACAGAAACACGCTGACGACTTTGCAGATACTCTTTACGAAAGTCAGCAATGGTTCTTTTACATGAACCTCTCACCATAGACAGTGAGAGACATGGCCCGCCTTTGATAACCCAGATAGCTGCACTGGGGGATCAGGAGCGTCAGTAGCACGTCAATTAAAATTTTGTTTATGAAACCCTTTTAAAAATGATATAGAATCACGAAGCAGCTTAACAGAATACATAACACGATCTAATTTTTAGTTTACTTATGAAATGTCAAAACAATGACTCGATCTTTTCACGTTTGTGTTGACATGCCCACACAGGCTGCCAAAAACATGAAAATTAAAAATCGTGTATAGCGTGCTACCATGTTAGCAGTCCCTGCACTTGCACTTTGCAGCTGCAGAGAAAAGCCAAGTTTCTCATGTCAGCACAACAGACTCGAGTTAATTATGCTGGAGTCCTCATCGTCCCGACACGAACAAAGGAGCTGAAAAAATGCGAGCGAGAAAAGAAGCGCTTTTGTTTTTCAAAGATCTGGTGGTGAATCCTGACTAATTTCTTTTTTCCCCACTGAGATTTTCCTACGGAATGCCTTAACAACTGCAGAAGCAAATACTGATCCTGTGAGATATTTGCACAGTAAACAGATACAACATGTTGAACAACAAGAATACAACCCGGCCAACATAACACTCAACCCAGCACGCCGCTCACCGCACGCCGCTCACCGCACGCCGCTCACCCACTGTACAGTCACCTGAATTTAACTCATACTGACTCGACTTGGTTTTATTGGCAACTTTTTTTTTTTAAAGGATTGGTCATCATGGCTTTCATTAAGTCTCCATTTACTCTGGTTTAGGACCAGGATGCACCTGTGCTGCCATATTTGCATGGCTGAGCTATTCACATGCTAGTGAAACCACATAGGTGGCAGTTTAGAAGAGCAAATTAGCCCAACGTGCTTCTCTTGGACTTTGGTAGTGAATTGGAGCTTCCAGAAAAGCCCGTGCAGATACGAGGAGAATACGCACCCTCCACCCAACAGAACCGCCCGGCTGGGTTAAGGAACCTGAACCCAGCATCTCCATCAACCATTGCATCACTGTACCGTCCAAACACATCATCAATACACTGAATGTCCAAAGGGTTGGTGATTACACCCAAATATGAGTCTTCACCAAACAATCGTCAAAATAATTATAGAATTATGGACAAGCTGAAAATATTCAGTGCTTCAGATTGACGTTTTCCGTTAAGAAATTACACAATGCTATGCAATTCACCACAATCCTAAACCATGTACGTATAATATTATAATAATAATAATAATAATAATAAAATATAATACAATAACATACACACACACACACACGATCATTTGAACTCGTAACCCTTTCATAAAATAAGCCTGAATTTGAAAACCCCAGGAATGCAAAACATCACAACACTGCATGAGTTGAAGAGTATTCAACTCTTATCTGTTGACCTTCAATGTGTACAATGCCCCAGGTACAACAATTGAACATGTAAACCACTTTATATTGCTGTATTATGCAGCAATAGGACTAAAGAGTTAAATGTAGCTCCTGATATAAAAACAGTTTCAGGGTACCATGACTACCTATAAACATGAACACATGCCACACCTGTGGAATCCTGGTGCAAATCTATTCATGCATTCATTTTCTGTAACCGCTTATTCCTAATTAGGGTCGTTGGGAGGCTGGCGCCCATCCCAGCCGACTCTGGGCAAGGGCAGAGTACACCCTTGGCAGTTTGCCTGGCCACCGCAGGGTGGAAACACGCTGACAGCTCTGCAGCTACTCCTGTCGAAAGTCAGCAACTGCACGTGACTGCACTGGAGGACTGCAAATCTACTCACTATATACAGTGATCCCTCGCTACTTCACGCTTCAGTGCATCGGAGGTTTTTCGAAAATATTCATCGAACAATAAAAAAAATAAGGAAATTAAGGAAAAATAGGAGGAAAAGTTAAGGAAAACGGGAAAACGCCGCAAAACAAGGCCATCAATTACAAAAAAAAAAAAAAAACAACCCAAAACCCCCCAACAAAACTACTTACATTTTTATGTGAGGTGCACATCTGTATGTGTGTATTTATATTTTATTTACATCTTATGCATTATTTTTGAATGTTTAATTGTTATTATAAGCATTTATAGCATTGAATATGTATTCATCGATATTATATACACATATACATCAGTCATGGGGGTCGATCCTACTTTGTGGAAATTCGGCGTTCGCGCAGGGTCTCAGCCCCAATTAACCACAAAAAGTGAGGGTTCACTATTCGCTTTACTGGACAGTCAGCCTCGGTGCAATTGCATTTTGTTGTTCAATTGACCAAATGATTTATGACCGTATTTCATTCAGCCTTTAAAAGCTTCACCCCAAGCAGGACCATGAAAACTCCCAATTTAGTTCTGACATCATAACAGTGGTGTCTACTTCTGGCTCTGGAGTGCAGAAGGGATTTAAAAACTTTAGCAGGATCAGATGTACTGAAAAAAGACAGACAGCTACGCTTTGTTAAATGAATACTGCAGCTAAATGCAGTAGCTCGGAGATGAATTCAGTGCCATTTCTAGACACCAAGTCTAAACATACGAGGGTGAAACTGAATATCCTACAGCAAGACAACACCCATCCCACACATACATCAACATTAACACCACCTGACTGGGATGTGACTAGGCAGCATGATACGTGTGATCGGACACCTTTCTTTCTGAAAGGCTTTCACATGCAAAACAAAACACATAACGTGGCAGGGAATCCAATCGGTCCCAAACTACAGGAGGCATACAAACAGGACTGTGGCCCGAGACACCAGACAAGCTCATCAATGTCTATACTAGATTTGAAAGAGTGAACACAGCCACCCCCTTAAAATGCCTTACAGCTCTGAGGACACTACATTCCAGGTGACACTCACACAGGTCCTGAACTGTCTCAGACCAGCCAATCTCTGTAATCCATCGGTCCTGACGGCCTGTGCTGAACAACTAACTGATGTGTACACAGGAATCTTTAACTCGTCTCTTGCTTAAAAGGTAGTTCCGCATATAGTGTAGGATGTCCATGTCCCATGGACCAGGCAGACCATATAGTGGCACTCCAGTCAGGTGTTAGAATATGTCTCTTTCATGATGTCCAAACAGTAAAAAGTAGGCCCATGTTTTTCGTGATGGTTTGGTTCTGGTCTTTCCCATGGATCATGAAAATCCGCGAGTTATTGACGCGGTTTTAAAACCCTATGTATGATATTACATGCGCTAAAATACGCTTGTTAAACACATTCTATAGGCAGACTTACTCATTAATACAGTAATAATGCAGTAAAATATAGTAATGATTAAGTAAAAACTTTTTAATTTTTTACTATAATAATATTTATTAATGAATAAAGCGCTTAGGCTCCTTACCAGAAGCTAGAGAAGATGCAGGGCGTTTGAGTGACATCATAGTGCTTAAATAATTATTAAAAACATGCTAAAAATGTGAATTCACAATTGAAGCAATCATGTTGATAACATGTGTGCGAAGGAGAAAAAAAAAAGGTGTACACATCATCTACAACCAATAAGCAGGAGGGAGAAACAAAAACTCTCAGCCATTGGCTAAATTTGAATCATGCGCCAGTTACTTTCGGGTTTGTCACCAATCCGCAAGTATGTGGGGGGTGCGAGCACTGGACCGCAAATGGTCAAGGGCTGACTGTATGCTCGGATAAAATATAGCAAAAAGAGAAGAGCCTTCTCCCTCAACCTGCCTGTAAATCAACTGACCAGGTCACAACTCCTAATCAGAAAATCCCTGGCAGACGGAGTCTTTCGCATGCAGGCTTTACTTGTGGTTGCACTCACATACATGTTTATGTGTATCCTAGTAGTTTAATATCAGGTAGCTACTAAACAAATTTTAGTATTATTTTAACCCTTTAAGACACAAATTCTTTTTTGCAGTTAAAAATTTATCATTAGTTTTTCCTAATCAAAAAGGCCTAAGGAAACACCACAAACTCATTTCTTTCAACAAAATTATAACACTAACAATAATAATACTAATAACAATATTATAATGAAAAAAATAATAACACTCACAAATTTGTGAACAATCCTGCGCACTAATGGTCATCTCACAGCTGAATGAGGCACGTGGGATCAAGCTGTTTTTCATCAGGCGACGCCACAACAAGTATAGAATGCAACTAGTAGTTATTAGAATTTTTTGAATGAGAATGGGATATGGTCCTCAGGGCGTTGAAGGGTTAATATGTCCTCCTTCATTAAGGGTAGTGGTGGTCTAGTGGTTAGGGCGCAGGATCGCTGATCCTAAGTTTGGGGGTTCAAGTCTACACAAGGTTGTCACTGTCCCCCCAGTGCAGCTAACTGGGTTATCAAAGGCGGGCCATGTCTGTCACTGTCTATGGTGAGAGGTTCATGTAAAAGAACCATTGCTGACTTTCGTAACGAGTAGCTGCACGTCAGCGTGTTTCTGTCCCTTGTTAAAAGGGTTGTGTCAGGAAGGGCATCCGAGGTAAAAACCTCTGCCAAATCAATTGTGCGAATCAGATGATTCGCTGTGGCGACCCCTGAGAAAGGGAAAAAGCCGAAAGGATAGAAGAAGATGTCCTCCTTCATTCAGGAAACCTGTCTCTCCCAGTGTTTGTTTATTTGATACATTTTAAGTAACCAAAAATCGCAAGTTGGACCCTAATGATGTCCCAGTCATTTCTGGTAGAAAAAAAAAACAAGAGAGCAAGACTGGCTGTACTCCCTGGGACAAGGAGAGTTCTACTCCCCCCACCCCCAGTCAATCCCAGTCCAACCCGCCTGCTATACAAACTAAAGAAACAAAATAAACGAATTGTAAACATCTGAATAAACACAAAATTCCAGACGACTGGATTGACGAGGGTGGGACAGAACAAACTGACAATGAGTGAAAAGAAAATCAAAACAGTTTGGCAACTTATCATTAACGAGCCAAAACAAATATTTTCAAATGTTTTAATGGATGGATAACGAGCAATGATGTGAGCACCCTCCATATGATCCACAAATAGAAACCCATCACGTAGTGTCTGTAAGCATCTACAAAACATCTACACACTGGCTGAACAAAATTTCGTCCCGGTTGCATTATACAAGCTCTGAAGATGCCCAGGAGGGCAGGCGGGCGGGCGACGTTTGTCCCAAAGAAGCATCAGCCATCCCTAAGGCAAGGCTCCACCTCCACCACCCACACCTCCACCTGAACTTCATGCCAACAAGCCTGAAGATCCAAGACTTTCCCTCCCAAATTTTCACAGAAAGGTCTTTCCTAGTCCATCCAATGCCTCAACTGTCTCCATATCCTCAACAGGACCGGTAGGAAAACCCAAAAAGCCCAGGGCCATAACAAAAGAATTTAAGCTTCGTGTGGATGATGAGCAAGAAGCCCACTAAGAAACTACCTTGCTTTGACGAATGAGGCCAAAATCAAATCAAATCAAATCGATCTTTAGAGTACGGCAGCAAATACCAAGAGTCGTCCATATTTTGGGCCAATCGGTTATAAATAGAAGGCCGTTTTACTGAGACACAAATCAATCAAGGATACTTGAGAGATCGTGCAGATATCACTTCCCTCTAAATTTGTTCCTCGACCCCAGACATCATCTGAGAAGAAGTTTTTTTGTTTGTTTTTTTCCCCACCAAAATGCAGTCATCAAGTGGTTGGAGGATTATTAGAATGGACCAAAATTAATTAAAACATCAGGTCTGATTAATGGCATAATAAAAGTAATGTGTGTGAAATATCACACGAGTAATACATAAGCTTGTTATTACTGTCACCAGCTACCCCTGCACTGGTTTTATATTTTATAACCTCTTACACTTTCTGTACGTTACCTGCGCCCAGTTATACAGTTCTTCAAGCTGAGCCTTGTCCAGGTCTGAGGTGCCGATGGCCGCAGCTTTTTGGCTCTGAACGATTTGCTCCAGCTCGGACCACAGTGGCTGCAGGTGAGCCAGAGTCAGAGTCTCGCCCTCGGACATAGGCGGAAGAGCGATAATGACTGAATCCAGTTGAGACACGCCTAAAGAGGTGCACGCTGTACAACAGAGACAAAGCAACATATCCTGCTTACTACAGGACAGACAGCTGGAAATACACCAACTACAAGTTCACACGGTGGTATTTTTACAGTACTTTTTTTTTTTTAAAGTCATCATACACTGAGCAAATTTAATACAAATTTCACAATATGATAGCTACATTTCAAGTGTATTCACTTTGAAATACCTTGATTTAAAACCAGTCTAATAATTGTTAGAGTTTTAATAATGTGTGACACGCTCCACCGAAAGTAAGCGCTTGTCGCAAGCAACGCATGGCGCTTGTGAGTCATAGCTTATCCGTACTTCCAATATTTCAAGTGAGCAAGAATACTTGTTTATTATTCAACCATCACTTGCTCACTTGAAATATCAGAAGTACAGATAAGCCGCGCTATGTCTCACAAACGCCATGGGTCACTTGCGACAAGCGCCCACTTGGGGTGGAGCGCGTCACATGTTTTGGAACTTTGAGTTGAATCCACAATTGTTATGTATTGAAAACTTTCCATGAGAATCTTCACACGCATTGATCAAAAATATTACAAAAAATATTTGTGTAGCTCCTGCGCAGATCATTATTAAGAAACCATAGATTTAATTTTGCGTGGTTTTTAGGCAGTGCCATAATCTGTACATAAACATGCTATACATGTATATCCACAAACATACACTCAAGGATCCCAGATCTCTGCTATTTTTATAAATTTATGCAATAAGTACAGTGTAAGACTGTTTACTAGTGCAGAGTAAATGTGACATTTTGAATTATAGTGTTATACTATTAACATGCTAACTTGTAGCAGGTATGCTCACTAGTTGAACACAAATGTTTGTTGTGATAATATAAGTCATGTTATGTGATCGTTCCACAAATTAGTTGATATTTATTTCATAATTATGTTCCACATGAATGACGAGCCATAGAGCGATGCTATTTGAATTGTGTTTATCTACACTGAAATAACCTTTTAGTAGTTTTTACATTATTTGTTGTTTTGTTTAGTGTTTATGAATGTTACAAAACAATGATTAACCTGTTTGCATGTTTTTTTTTTCACATGACGTGCCCCGCCCCTCTACCCTGCGGCCCCCCCTTGACCCCCAGCTGAAATATTTCATTTCCTCTATTTCTAAACCTGTTTCCTCTATTTTTTCGAAACCTCACTGGGACCCCTGCACACAGTACATATATTCCAAATTGGTCACAACATATTAGAAATACCTGCACCAAGGTACAAGTTCATATGTAAGTGATCACACCATCACCGCACGGGTTGCAGGGGGGTGGGGGGTGCACAGTCATGACTTGTTTAGATTAAAGTGGGTTTTTTCTTCCTTAAAGCACACATGACTTTTTTGGAAAAGGTAAATAAAAAAATGCTAACATCCACTAGTTCACCTGCCAAACCAGAAGTCCCCCAAAGACTGATTTTTCAGTTTCGACTTAATTCCATGCAATAAAATAAAAATATCAGTATAAATAAAATCCATGTCGATTTTTTTTTTTTTTTTTTTTTTACTGCAAACACGAGTATTGAACTGATAAACAAACAGGTCTTCAACGATCTCCCTGCCAATTAGAACGGCACTGCCACTCCTATGAAAAGTAAAAAAATGTACAATTTAAGTATGTGTGTGTATCTATGAATGTGTGTGTGTGCGCGAGAGAGACAGAGAGAGAGAGAGAGAGAGAGAGAGAGAGAGAGAGACTGTTCATGTTTGAATGTTGTTGTTTTTGTATGCAAACTTCTGAACTTGACTAAATACTTTTAAATATTTTATCAGACAGACCTGTTTAGTTGAAGCAACACCCTGTTTGAATACCACAGGGTAAACTTGAGAGATGAAAACAGATAAAATGTTGTGAATGTATTATTACAGGGAGAAAACCCACTGAGTGGACTTCAAGGATATTATTTATTGTACTGTACACAAAAACCTAACGTACATCCATTTTCTAAACATTCTTTGTAAACTGTTGATCTGTAGGGGGAAAAAACCCTGAAGATCAAAGCGGTGTTAGCAGTCGCTTACCCATGTCTACTGCATTTTTTATAGATGAGCAATCCGATTCGCTGAGAAACAGCTTGACTGAGGAGAAAGAAAAAAAAAAAAAAAACAGGGAGAGAGGGAGAGAATGAGCAGCATGTGATGACAACGCACTACCGGGACACACACAACCAGCATCTGCAGTGTTTGTTCTTCCACAAAGCAAGGATAAAACGTTCTCACCAGTCACTCTCAGCTCCTCTCGCTCCTCTGCTGTGATCAGCTCGGTGTTCTGTGGGATTGTGCAGTCCAGAGTGCTGGGGAAATCCTGCACGGGTCACACAAACGTCAGCAACAATTCCGTCGCAATGCTCGTCAGTGCAGTGTCATTTCCACACATGACAATTATATGAGAAAACTATTTGTGATAAAAGAATACAGTGATCCCTCGCTACTTCATGCTACACTGCATCGCGGGTTGTTCAAAAATATTCATAAAATAAAAAAATTAAAAAAAGAAAATTAAGGAAAACTAGGGGAAAAGTTAAGGACAATGCCGCAAAACAAGGCCAATTATGCAAAAAACTTCAAACTAACAAAAACACAACCAACAAAACTACTTATATTTTTTATGTGAGGCGTGCGCGCACGCGTGTGTTTATATTTTATTTACATCTTATGCATTATTTTTGAATGTTTAATTGTTATTATAAGCATTTATAGTGTTGAATATGTATTTATTGATATTATATACACAAACACATGTACGTATACGTCAGTCGGGGGGGGGGTCGATCCTACTTCGGGGAAATCGGCGGTCGCGGGAGGGGTCTCGGTCCCCATTAACCATGGAAAGTGAGTGATCCCTGTAGTTGATTTCCCTTTCCTGAGTGTGCAAACAGGAGCCTATAAGTAAAGAATGCCTCACCACTCCTTAGTGGTCCATGTCAGATTCCTGAATAAACAAACACCAGCCTGACAAACCGTACTGCTGAGTGCATGTCATTTCCGTGATCGTTCAACATTATGTGGAAACTGACCCATAATCAGGCTGCCTGGTGAATATTTAAGCTTTCATGTTTTCCTTCAGAATGATTTATAATGTCGAATAAGTGTCCAACGCCCAGCTTAGCAAACCACTGTCACATGCAAAAGAAATGCAGATGATGTCATACAGCCCCCGATAACCTACAAAACACATCCGGATTTTCCGGCCTCTGACGCAGTGTATGAGGTGCTGTCGCTCTCCCCTAATCCTCTTCCAGTGTATTTAGACAATATATGGCTGCACGGTGCACTTACTAATCCCGGTGTAGGGGTTAAGGTTGCAAGCCACTCACTAAGTGTTCCTCTGATGCAGTCTTGAAGCTGAGGATGAAATGGAAAACAGTGAATAAAAGTCAGAACTGCGTTCACTCATTCATTTATTCAAATTTAATCCCACTAAGGTCACTGGGAGGCTGGATGCTACACTAGGAAAAAGCAGACATGGGCACTGGTCAAAGGCAGACCATCATAGGGCCAACACACACATATACCGCTATTCACACTGACATCGAGGAGCGATTTGGAACAATCAGCGAACATAAAGTGCAGGACTTTGGACTGAGGAAGGACACCAGAGTCCCTGAAGGAATCCCACACAGGCACGGAGAGAACATGTAATCTCTACACGGACGCCCATGCAGGGACTCAAACTCAGAAACTTCTTACTGTGAGGCAGAAGTGCCAACTACTCCACCGCCATTTTTATTATGATTATTATCATTATGATTATTATTACGTCAACAACAAGAAGCACTGATTAAATTAGATGGGTGAAGGGTGTTGAGTATTTCACAGGGATGAGAACGGGCCTTTATGGAAAAGGAGGAAACATTGGCAGGGGTCAAGGGGGCCGCCTAGGCCCCCTGAGGGGTGTGGGCGAAGTGCCCTTGCTCGGGGGTTCAGGGGGGGGGGGGGGCTGAGCCCCCATAAGGTTTGGGGTTATAATTACAAAAAGAAGCTTAATTGATGTCTCCTAGAAGGAATATTTTTAAAGAGAACCTTATGAAGATTTTTTTTAATCGCAGTTATAGGCCTACAGTGGGCCTAGTTTTCATTTCAAATACTTTAAACCAGGAGTCAGGAACCTTTTTGACGAAGAGAGGCAAAAAAAAAGACATTTTAAAATCTAATCCTCTGAGAGCCATATACATACATACATATATATATACACACACACACATACATACATATATACATATATATATATATACATACATACATACATATACATATATATACATACATATATACATACATATACATACATATATATATATATATATATGTGTGTATGTATATATATATGTATGTATATAGGATTTTCTGAGTAGATCCTTCCGTAGGAGAGTGCTCAATACTTTTTGGTAGAGCAAATAAACAAAAATAAAAGGACAGGACAAAGACTTTCTATTGAAACTCCATTTATCACTACAGATCTGTTTCGAGGGGTGGTGAAACCATCCTCTCTCTTCAGGTGATTATAGAAGATTCTTCTATAATCACCTGAAGAGAGAGGATGGTTTAACCACCCCTAAACAGATCTGTAGTGATAAATGGAGTTTCAATAGAAAGTCTTTGTCCTGTCCTTTTATTTTTGTTTATGTATATATATATATATATATATATATATATATATATATATGTATGTGTATATATATATATATATATATATATATATATAAATACTGAATACAACTAAATTTAAAAATTGTAACAATTTTAGAGCATAATAAGACTCTGAATTGATTTTAAACGACATTGTTGTAATGAAGTTATTTATTAATAAGAAAACTATAAGTGCTGGGCACACAATGGCAGTGAAGCGGCTTTGGCTTTGAAACTATTTA
>CM045749.1:20371728-20396728 GCA_024760905.1 Plotosus lineatus | reverse complement strand
ACAAAACCATAATACAAACCATAATACAAAACCATAATACAAACCCATAATACAAACCCATAATACAAACCCATAATACAAAACCATAATACAAAACCATAATACAAAACCATAATACAAACCCATAATACAAACCCATAATACAAACCCATAATACAAAAGCATAATACAAAACCATAATACAAAACCATAATACAAACCCATAATACAAAACCATAATACAAACCCATAATACTAACCATAATACAAAACCATAATACAAACCCATAATACTAACCCATAATACAAAACCATAATACAAAACCATAATACAAACCATAATACAAAACCATAATACAAAACCATAATACAAAACCATAATACAAAACCATAATACAAAACCATAATACAAACCATAATACTAACCATAATACAAAACCATAATACAAACCCATAATACTAACCCATAATACAAACCATAATACAAAACCATAATACAAAACCATAATACAAACCATAATACAAAACCATAATACAAAACCATAATACTAACCAATAATACAAAACCATAATACAAAACCATAATACAAACCATAATACAAACCATAATACTAACCAATAATACTAACCATAATACAAAACCATAATACAAAACCATAATACAAACCCATAATACTAACCAATAATACAAAACCATAATACAAAACCATAATACAAACCCATAATACAAACCATAATACTAACCAATAATACTAACCATAATACAAAACCATAATACTAACCAATAATACAAAACCATAATACAAAACCATAATACAAACCATAATACAAACCATAATACTAACCAATAATACTAACCATAATACAAAACCATAATACAAACCCATAATACTAACCAATAATACAAAACCATAATACAAAACCATAATACAAACCATAATACAAACCATAATACTAACCAATAATACTAACCATAATACAAAACCATAATACAAAACCATAATACAAACCCATCATACAAACCCATAATACTAACCATAATACAAACAATAATATAAACTCGTAAAATGTTTCATGATTCAATCCTTGAAATAAAGAATAAAAATCCTTCTATGGGACTTGATCCACCACAAGACTGTATCTGAATACTGCACTCGATCAACTTGATTGATATCATAAAAACCATAAACAACGACTGCATTAAAAAAGAAAATTGAGTGAATAGCCCAAATTTTACATATTTTATCAACGGTGTAATGGGTTATCAAAGGCGGGCCATGTCTCTCACTGTCTATGGTGAGAGGCATGTAAAAGAACCATTACTGACTTTCGTAAAGAGTCGCTGCAAAGTCGTCAGCGTGTTTCTGTCCCTTGCTAAAAGGGTTGTGACAGGAAGGACATCCGACGTAAAAACCTCTGCCAAATCAAACGTGCAAATCAGATCATTCGCTGTGGCGACTCCCAAGTAAAAGGGGAAAAGCCGAAAGGAAGACAGACATATCAACGATGTAATGACGACGACATCCCTGGTTATCTTTACAGCATAATTTGTACATATACAGCATAATCTGTTCAAATCCCAGTGCCTCGAGCTGGGTTATCAAAAGCCGGCCATGTCTCTCACTGTCTGTGGTGAGATTCATCTAAAAGAATTCTTGCTGAATAGTAGGCTGCATAGCCGTCAGAGTATTTTTGCCCTGTGATGGCCTGGAAAATTGTCCAGCTTATACGCTCCCCTCGTCCAGAGTTGACTGAGGTGGGCACCAGCCTCCCTGCGAACCGAATTAGGATGAATTGCTTCAGAAAATGAATGAACGATGAATAATGTGTTCAAGAAATACAAACACATTTTAAAATCAGTGACCACAAAAAGGTCAGGTTGCACCCTGCTACTGGTAATGTGTAAGCCAGTACAACCTGTTGCATGGTCCAGTGGTCGGCGACTAAATCGGCTCCGCCCACCAGGCTCCAAATTTGGTGAGTAGGGTGGCTAGCAACCCAGTAGGAATTAAAAGAGACCTATCAAAGTGCGGATGAACTCTTTCGAGTCAACGACCAGCTAGCTCGAGATGGTGTCTCAATAAAAACACCCTGCAGAAAGAACTTTGGGCCTCTACTGTGGATTTTTTGCATTTTGTATACAGCCATGACAAAGCTGTTATGGCTGCCGCCTACGCCAGAATTTTAGCACAGCACCCAGATTGACCACAAGAAGCCCAAAACTGGTCATTTTATTATTTTACTGTTGGGTTAGCACTCAATTTTACCTGGCTCTCGAGTTTCGCATCAACAAGGTGCGTGATGATTAACCCCTGATCATAAGTTTGAATCCAGGTTAATGCTCCTCCGTCCGGTCCATGGGAGCTCTCACGGAAGGGAGAAATGGCATACGCTATTTTCTTATTGGGCAGGGTTGACGTTTCTTGTGGAGACAGTGTGATGTCACATTCTAGTGACTTTGAGGATGAGAACGCTGCCAGAGATAAGTGTGATGGTGAAATGGCTTATGCAGTGAACATTTTGCCAACTTGACTTTCCTGTCACCAGTTGATTTTAGAAAGAAAAATGTTTTCTGGAATTTCTACGCTTGTTGTTAACGCCGCTCAGTACTGCCCAATAACGTGGTGTGTTATGTGGGTCAGTGATGTAGCCCAGCCTATCCAACGAGTTCTTGACACTACCAAGATGGAACAGCCAGTAAAAAAGGCAGCATGTCACAACACTTTGAAAATGTTCAAGGGCTGATGTTGCTGGAAGGAACCACTGAAGTTACACTTAAATTTAAACAAAAAAGGCAAGCCTTCCAAACACTTCTGGTATATGTAAATTTTCATTATCAGGTGGTTTTACTCACATTTTCCAAGTTACAATCTGGAAAAAATCTAAAAAATGGAAAACATCCATTTGATTGTTTGCATTAGCTAGTTTGGAAAGATCGGCAGTTTACATAAAGCAAGATAATGGCAAAAATAACAGTATGCAAGTATTAAACTAACAACTCCGATAGAAACTAGTGAACTTTTGAAAACAACTAAAAATGTGTTCTTGTCACAGAACACAAGGCGTATCCCTCGCATGGTCAACTGCAGCCTCTAGACTGTTAACCAGCATTTTTGATGAGTTGACCTTAAAGAATAGTTCAAGGTGAACCAGTTTTGACAGGCTGGTAGGGCATGCCATAGGGACCAGTCAACATAAATATAAAGTAAATCCATAAAGAACACATCCTGCTATACTGCTATCAGTAGATGCAGAAAACCCCTGAAACTATTGTATACCTATGCTTCACAGGATACATTAAAACTAGGCAGAATAGATCAGTTAAGGAAGGGACAGATTACACATTTTCTGATGGGTGTGTCAATGCAGTTCACGTTAATTACCATGAACTGGCATTGCAGAGGAAAAAACTAAATCAATATGTGAGAAAGCTAATTTAAAAAAGTAAATGCATTGAATATCCCAAATTTGGCAGTCGTGGCATAATGCTTAGAGACGCGGATTTGGGACCTGAGGGTTGCTAGTTAAATTCCTGAACCAGCAGGGAAAATTTTTCATTATCAGATGGTTTTGACTTTTTGATGGATTTTCCATGTTTCAATCTAGAGGGCAGCTGTGGCAAGGTGCTGGATCACCGATCCCAAGGTTGGGGGTTTAAGCCCCACTCTCAACGGGTTGTCCCTGTCCCCCCCCGGTGCAGCTAACTGGGTTATCAAAGCCGGCTGTGGTGAGAGGCATGTAAAAGAACCATTGCTGACTTTCGTCAATAGTAGCTACATAGCTATAAGTGTGTTTCTGCCCTGCAATGGCCGGAGTGTACTCTGCTCTCACGCACAGTCAGCTGAGATAGGTATTGATTGCCAGTCAACTGCCTGAAGACTCAGATCAGTTGTTTCAATGAGCAAAGTCAGGTGTGCTGCTGTTTGGTTGAAACAAAAACCTGCAGTCACATGGCCCTTTGTGGCACGAGTTTGACACCCCTGCTGTTGGTGGGCATTTTTAGCGAGTTGACCTCTGTGACCTTGAAAAATAAGTCAAGGATACCCAGTTTCAATAGGCTGGTAGGACTTGCCATAGGGACGATTCAACATAAATATATAAAATAAATCCATTAAGAACAAGTATGGCTAGGATGTTAACAGGAAGTGTCTGTAGTGGCAGCTGAAAGGATAATATCACTTTACATTTCACTGCGGATACAATAAAACTGACACGTTAGAAGAGCTGGTGTTCACACACATCAGACAAGTGCACATGGATGGTATATACCACTGATTATTCGTATGCAAATTACTTCCATATTTACATTTTCATATATGCACTCTTTTGACTGTTTCACACTGTACGTACTGCACGAGTGCTACACTCGTGGTTGGTCATGGTCCGTTGGAGCCGGTCACTGTCCCACTATAAAATGGAAAAATAAATCATAAACATCTTGTTTTAGTTTATTTTCCTTGTGTTTGCATGTTCTGTAGTGTAAAAGTAGAAATAATAGTAGAAAAGAATCCTACCACACAAGTTTTGACTGTATCATATTTTGCACAGTCATCATGAACTTGCACGATCAGAAAACATTTATGTAACGTACTGGACAAGAGATAAGACGGTAAACGTGAGTGTAGTATACAGTATACTAATACTTTGTACGAGGATACAATACTCAGCACAATTTAATGACTTTTCCATTTTCTGTTGCTCTGAATTAGTTGCCGATGAAAAGATGCCATTAGCTAGACAGTGCTTAGCTCAGCTCAGAGTAGACAAAACAAACCTAACCGGCCTATGTCATGGTTAAAATATATAAAAATAAACTAGACAATTTTTGAATGAATTTGTTTTCTGTTCATATGTAGCGTGAACTAAAAAAAAAAAATCCATTTTGGGGGTTGTTCAGCTATATTTACATAATTGGCACATAAATGTTAACTATTATTATTTGCATATACTGCAGGCACTGCGTGAAACCAGAGCTCCTTATACAGTCTTTTGGAGCTGTTTCTTTTCTATTTAAAAATAATTAGAAATTTTAATTTAATTCATTTTCAGAATGTAAGCCTTTGTTCTCAGAAAAATATCTTCGCCAAAAATCCTCATTGCCAGCAGTATTCAAGGAGCCATTCATAAAGGATGTCACACTTTTTGGGGAGAATTTTCAGGGGACCCCATACACACACACACACACACACACACACACACACACTTCACTCTGTCACACATTTAAAACATCCCAACAAAAAAGCATCTTTTCCTTTTGGCTGTTCCCTTCAGGGGTCGCCACAGCGAATCATCTGCCTCCATCTCGCCCTGTCCTCTGCATCTTCTTCTCTTACACCAACGACCTTCATGTCCTCCTTCACCACATCCATAAATATTCTCTTTGGTCTTCCTATAGGCCTTCTGTCTGGTGGTTCCAACCTCAGCATCCTACTACCGATATACTCACTATCCCGTCTCGCCACAAAAAGCATCTCACACTATTAAACAGACCCCCAGCTCCCCAGCACCACCCTGTTATCACATTGCATGATGGTACTTGTAGCTGGGCTTGTTGAATTTCACACTAGCAATGGAAGTATATAACCCAGATCGGATTCCACACTATAAATGTTTGTGAAACGTGTACCATCAGGCGTCCCTTTCCCATCTTCGAGATGTATAATTACACAATTAAATAGATCCTACCACCTTGGAGTTATATCCTCATTTATGAATTTATGAAAAGCCCAATTGGCCGTATTGTAGAATAATCCAGACCCAAATACATTTTAATCAGGACCAAAATTTTCACAGTAATGTAAGTGTAATTTAGGTGGATTTTAATAGTCCAGACAGTGCAAGCGTCCACGCTCGTTTTGTGTGTTTTAAGAGATTGTGCACTGTTTATTTGCACCTCACTTACACTTTCATATTTCATTAAGTACTGTATTCATTCCTTTTCTGGGGAAAAACTTTCTCATTACTGTTTTAGAAGGAAATGGAGATTTAATTAAAATATATTCGATTACCAGGGACACTACAGTGATGAACCTAAGCGTTCCCATTTAGTACAGTATATTGAACAGTATTTCTCAGGTTTATGGGTGCCAAGCCAGTGGTGGTACAGATGTATGGATGGATGTATGGATGGATGGTTGGATGTACAGACATAAGTTCATAACTCGGTAACATAATATGAAATATGGCAGATGCTGCTCTTCTTAAGCAAAATATCCCCAAAGAAATACATTTGCAGTGAGAAGAATGATTGCATTGACATTGCAAACATGTCTCCAGATTGGTTCCTCTTCAATACTGGTCAGCTTTTTGTCTATATCCAGCTGTTCCTCTCTGCTGAGCTTCGGTTTAGGGGCTTCCGACAGTCCACACAGCCACATTCCCACCATTTTCCAACATGGAGGCCTTTCCATATTCAGCTCAGGTTCAGAGACAGACTGAGAGTCTGCTGATGGAGGTGAAGTTGCCCACAGGTCCTCCAGATCGACACGCTCCGCCCTGCTGTGTCTTGTCCACCAGGTTAGACGGATAAGCTACAGATGTTCAGGTGTAAATAAGAATATGAGTTTATAAATTTCACTGATGAACATTATAGTGAATTATATGGTATTAAGCAATCAACAAGATAAAAGTGGGTGTGGGCAGATGTGTAGATGTATACGATCATGTTTATGTGTATGTATCATCGTACATGTTGCTCTGGAATTGGAGACGTGCACAGGCTGACTGCAGTAATGACCAATGCCGTAAGTGCAAGCAGTATAAGGGCAAAATATAGGTAGTGCACATCTTTCAGCATGGGAGGTCTCAAGTCCACTTTGCCACAGGATGGTGCGGTGTAGACAAACTCCATTACCATGCGCACAAGGCCAACCACCAAACCGACCATCAGTCCCCAAAATGCACCCTAGACAATTAAATAGACAAAAAGTACTTAGCAAGCACTGTTCACAGCGAAACAGTATGGAGCTTTAAACCGTTTAAACATTTATTCGTTTTTTTAAGCTGCTTAATCGTAGGGAGGCTACCACCCATCCTAGCTGAATTTGGGCGAGGGCAGGGTACACCGTGGACAGCTCACTAGGCCATCGCAGAGCAAACACGCACGCACATACAATCATTACACTTATACTCCTACATCGGGGTGATTTGGACCAGTCCCTCTACTTCTGTGCATGTTTTTAGTCAATAGATGACAATTGAAATGATTAATAAATTAATTAATTCCATCATACTACTATCTCGCAGCCAGGCAAAATGCACAGTCGTGTTGGACCTGTGAGCAGAACTCTTATTCCTCGAATCGCTAAATGTTCAACTCCTCAGATGTTCTGTCTCACAGTCACGTTGGAGAAAACCATCAACCAAAATGAGTGAATGTAATTAAAGCTTTAAACTATTAAACATGCAGCACAAACCAGGAGTCATGAAGTTCAACATATAAAAAATATACAAAATATGGGGGAAAAAAAAAAGAATGGAATGCACTCATGCAGCTAACTGGGTTATGAAAGGCCGGCCCGTGTCTCTCACTGTCTATGGTGTGAGGTGTAAAAAAAAACCATGCTGACTTTCAACAAGAGCAGGCTACATCGCGGTCAGCGTGTTTCTGCCCTGCGATGCCCTGGCGAGCTGTCCGGGGTGTACTCTGCCGTTCACCGAGAGTCGGCTGATATGGGCGCCAGCTTCCCTGTAACCCTAATTAATATTAAGTTGTTATGAATAATATATGTATGTAATGTATGTAATATGATGTAATGAATAAATAATGAGAATGTTTTACGTGGATCTTAAGAATAAGAATAATATTAAATTATATTTTACAATTTGTTTTCCAGTTCTGCCTGTTTAACCCTGGCAGTGCCAAAGCCGAAAAAAATCCTCATTACGTTTTTCATTAAAAAAATTTTTTGGAAAGTCCCCAATAAGCTTCAAATAACATATAAGGATTTATAATGCTATTTATTTTGTAGTTTCTGCATTCAATACAAAAAAAGTAATAATTTCAGTTTAAAAAAAATGTGTGGCATTTTGAGCTTTAACATTGGGCACTTCTAGGGTTAAGGGTTAAAGAATGTGTGTGTGTGTGTGTGTGTGTGTGTGTGTGTGTGTGTGTTGGGTACTAATATTCATGGTTTGATTATTGCTGCACTGTACTGTAGGTAGCATTTCATTTTATATGGAAATGAGTTTAATCTCTGATCAGTATATTTAAGAGTAAAAAGCCTGTTAAAAATGGAAAGTTGCAAATTCAGTCCAGTTTAACCGTAAACATTGGTGTGTTCCAACTGGAACAAACAAAGAAAGTTGAACCAGTTACATTTAACACTTTTGTACCTTGTGCCAAATAACATTTGCTGGCACAACTGGTATAACCACTTTAGCCATAACTGACATGACATTCTCTTACAGTGTCGTAGATCCAACGAGGATTAAACATGAACATAAATACATGAAATCAAACTGAAGGATTTCCCACCTGTTCATTCACACGAGTCCAGAAAATGGCCATCAGGAAGACTGTCGTGATCGGAGGGGCCAAGAAACTAGTTATGGACTGAATGTAATCAAACAGCTGCCCACTGTTGGCTGACTGAATAATAGGAATCCATAAGATGCTCAGGACGACCAAAAATAAGATGAATATTCTGTCAATGCAAATCAGAACAAACTATCAAATAAGATGCATAAATATTTCGGCATGTAAACAGCAATGGTGACCTAGTGGTAAAGGGCGCTGGATCACTGATCCGAAGGTTGGGGGTTCGAGGCCCACTCTCCACAAGGTTGTTACTGTTCACCCAGTACAGCTAACTGGGTTCTCAGAGGCGGGCCCGGTCTCTCTGTCTCTCACTGTCTATGGTGAGAGGTTCATGGAAAAGAACCATTGCTGACTTTCGTAAAGAGGCGCTGCAAAGCCATCAGCGTGTTTCGGCCCCTTGCTAAAGGGTTGTGTCAGGAAGAGCATCCGACGTAAAAACCTATACAAAAATCAAACGTGTGAATCAGATGATTCACTGTGGCGACCCCTGAAAAGAAAGAAAAAGCCGAAAGGAAAAGAAGAAAGAAGAAGATTTCAGCATGTCAATCATATGAACAATTAAAGTGAACGAGGAAAAAGACTGATGTGAAAACTGCTGTTTATTTACAAATATCTGAAATGTTTTAGAACTTACTGACTGCAAGATATCAGGATACAGTAATAACCAAGATATTTAAATATCAGACATACAATATTATCCAAAACACTGTCTGACTAAATAACACCTGTTTACTAATAGGCAAGGTGGAGTCCATGAGACCAAAGGTCAAGGACATTATTCAGGGATATGCACTGAGCCTGGGGTGTGAATAATTGTTGTAGTGTATACTACACTGGGGCGGCACGGTGGCGTAGTGGTTAGCACGTCCGCCTCACCGTAAGAAGACCTGGGTTCGATTCCCGGCCTGGGCATTTCTGCGCGGAGTTTGCATGTTCTCCCTGTGCTCGCGTGGGTTTCCTCTGGGTACTCTGGTTTTCTCCCACGGTCCAAAAAACACGCACAGTAGGCTAATTGGCTGTTCTAAATTGCCCGTAGGTTTGCATCGGGCAGAAAGCACTGCACTATCCTTGCCAAAAAAAAACTTCCATGAAGATGATAATCAAGGCGTTGTCCTTCATGGAAGGTCGCCAAGAGTCGTCTAACGACTTGGAAGGTACCAGACCACACCATACGACACAGGAGCAGAAGGAAAGAAATGTGAAAAAAAACGTGAAACATTCATTCATTTTCTGAACCGCTAAATGCTAATCAGAGTTACGAGGAGACTGGCACCCATCTCAGACGACACTGGTCGAGGGTAGAGAACACCCTGGACAGCTGGCCAGGCCATTTCAGGGCAGAAACATGCTGAAGGCTCTGCAGCTACTCTTGACGATGGTCAGCGTTGGATGTTTTACAGCCTCTCACCACAGACAGACATGAGAGCCTTTGATAACCCAAGTAGCTGCACTGGGGGGTGGGGGGTGGGGGATGGGGGGGGGGCAGCAGTGACAACCCATTGATAGTCTGGTTTGAACCCCTGACCTGGGGAACAGTAATCCAGCACTGTACTACCACATGATCCTCCACTGTCCAGACATTGTTTAATGATTCATTCAAAATATTTTTAAAAGTTGACAGTCATGTGATTACATAACTGCAAACATGTAATGTCATTCAAATTATCAGATGGCAGCGTTCGTTAATTCCATTTCAGTGATGCAATGCTAATAATTATTTGATGGTGCTCCACTGACCAGAAATGAGAAAATCTCATGAATCAATAATAAAAGGCAATGTTCTACCTGCCCACTACCATGAGCTCCCTCTCAGACGCCTGCCGTCTCATACGCAGCCAAATGTCCAAAGTGAAGAGGGTGCTACTGCTGTTAAAAATAGAGGTGAGGGAGGACATGAGAGCCGCCATCATGACTGCAATCATCAGGCCTCGCAAGCCTGCAGGAGAAAAGAAAGAATGCATATTACACACACACACACACACACACACACACACACACACACACACACACACACAGCTTGCTCATTTTTTGTTCTCACCCTGAGTTCTGGGGACATTGAAGGAAACGTGACGTTGTCAACATGACATTATGTTAAGATTCGCTACCCTGGTTTTCGCTGTGTTTGGTTTTCAAATGAAACGAAACATCATTATTGTTTTCTTGACACTCAATAAATTAACTTCGTATATTATGCCATGATTATTAATTTTAAAAACATTGCAGTAATTCACAGGATCAGTACAACAGGCACAACGGCATTCTCAAAACGACCAATCTTCCTTTCTGTACTTGGTGATCGTTCCAGATTGTTCACTGCAATGACATTGAAATGAGGACAAACAAACAACAGGAGAAATAAACTCCTGAATTAGATATGTGTGGGGCCGCTGGTGTAGTGGTTAGGGTTCTGCGCTCATGATTGGCAGGTTGTGTGTTCGAATCCCAGTTGGACCCCCACTGTGCTAAGACCTCCCTGGGCAAGGTCTTAACCACAAGTGTGCCTCTGTTCACCCAGCAGTATAAATGGGAACCAGTAAAATATACTGGGACGGTAACCTGTGATGGACGAGCGTCCCATCCAGGAGGAGCTGAACTCCTGATCTCTTCACGCGATGGAAACCGTGAATAAGCACCGGCCTGATGAGTCACGAGACTCGAGTGTAAAAAGCCCAACAGACTTTACCTTTAGATATGTACAGTTTTTTTTTTTTTAATTATTATTATTATTCTGAAATGAGAAACGGATGAATTATGCCGCATCGATACTCTGCCTGTTAATACTTTTATAACCAGACTGCATTTCAAACGGACTGATCAGAAGGACAGAAGGGAATAGCGGCCGTACCTACTGGCATTAGTTCCACCACTAGTTTGGGATAGGCGATGTTAGAACAGCCCACAGTTGCTCCACAGATCTTTAAACACTCGTGAGGATCCACACACCCCACTTCATCTGTTTCATAGAAATGCGCCATTGTGTGAGACAGAAACATCAGAAAACCCATATTTTGTTGGAAAGAAAAATGGACACAATGTGCTGAAGGTGTTTTGACCCGCCTGGGTAAAGCGCTCTGCTTATCATTCCGGGCATGACGATGAAAAACATGGGGAGAATCTTCAGGTAGCCACCCAGTACTGAGCCTCCTTTAGCATGGGACAGGTTTTTAGCAGAGAGAGACCGCTGCACTATCACCTACAGGCAGCCAATCAGCAACAGCCAGGGAAACAGGTATGTTGACAGGAATTACTTCTAGTACCCACCCGTCAGGCTGGTTAAACAGTTTCTCATACAGAAAAATGTTAAAATCAGAACCTTTTCCACCAGAGCCATGTTATTCATCTCAGAAAAAAAAAAAAAAAAGAAAAACATTTACATTTGAAATACTGTACTGTATCTAGAACAACTGGTTCATTTATAAGAGCCTTCTTCCAGATGTTTATTATTTATCTCGTCCTGTGTTTAAATCCAGAATACAATATTAGTATTAATCTGGACAGACTGATAGTGTCCGAGTTACCTGGTCAGTGCACCACACCCACATTGCCAGCACGGTGAGTCCGAAGAGCAGACCAGGCCATGGCAGATCACCACTGACTGGGTCTCGGAATATTTGGAAGGCGTCAGGGCGAGGGAGGTGACACGTAGTGTTGGCGACAGTGAGAGCAGGTACAGCTTTCTGATACTGGTCCATCAAGCCCTGGTACCAGCCCACTTCATTAAACCCTGATAGGAAACGAATGTACAGTGACAGAAATATATTCAGTCGCACTTCACAATAAAGTTTGCCGACCCTGCTGAGAAACCTAAAAAAAAAAAAAAAAAAAAAAAATAAATTCCACCAAAGTCTTTAATTCTCACTGAAAAGATTTTTTTATTTGTTTATATTTATTAAATGTATTTATTTTACCAGCATTTTACTCAGTAAAACACGCTTATCTATCAGGGTCAAGGGTTAAGCTGGCGCCAAGCCAAGCTTCCTCGAGGTGAGAGGCAGGGTACACCCTGAACAGGTCACCATTAACTAAACTAGTGAATTGCTAACACAGACACAAACACAGACACAAACACAGACACAGACACAAACACAGACGTGTCATGTTACCAAGAAACAGAAAAGTCCTCCGTTCTGTCGTCTTTCCCTTTGTCAGGAAAGAAGGAAACAGTTTTATCTCTGACTAATACAAATACAAACACAGTTCCAAATCATCTTATTGTTTTTTTTTGCCAACGAGTTTACGGTTTAAGCCATGTTCTGCAAAACAATTCGTAAAAGAATTGGAAACCCATTTTTGTTTGTTAGAATATTCTGTGCTAGTGACTATTAATGTCAATGAAAAGTGAATGCATGCTCATGTTTGTGTCTGTGAAAAAAACCCGAAAATGATAAACAGCATGAAATTGGAATGTCAAGAATGAAGGTCCGCGCAAGGCCACAAAGTTGGAGAGATACAGCACTTTTGACGTCAAGCTCATGGACATGCTGTTACTCTTAAACACCAATAAACAATATTTGAATGTCACGTGAGATAATTATCTATAACAGGCGTCCCCAAACTTTTTCCAGCAAGGGCCACATAATTTTTCCCTTCTCTGATGGGGGACTGAGGTCAGTTTGTAACAGAAAAAGTGTGAGGATCGCAGGGCTGCCGAAACATAAACATTCATTGTTTTCTAGTAGGCCATGCATAACCAAATACTGTATTAGTAACCGTTTCTGGGACCTTCACAGAAAAAAGTCAGGAAATAAATAATAAAAGAAAAGCTGCTTGCTATCGGTTGAGCAACCCGAAAGCTGCCCGGACAGACGACTGGTTCAGCCGAGCCTGGAGTACAAATGTACTCTCCTGAGCTAACGGTCCACTTTTAAGCTTTGAGAGTTTGTCTACGCGCATTTGGCTTTGCAAGTGATGAGACTCGTCTTTGTGACGGGATTCAGAGTGTCGGCGCAGGTTGTATTCTTTGAATACCGCCACCGCCTCTTGACAGATGGTACAAACAACGTTTTCTTTGCATCGAAGAAAAATTAATTGTTTGTCCACTGCAGGTTAAATACCCTGCATTCTGAATCAATTTTTTTCTTCCATAACCTTTTTACCATTATCCCTTTCTATTTGACAGGGGAGAGTCTAGGATTTTTGTTTCGGGTGGGCGGGGTTCAGATAGGAGCACAGACGGCAGAAGGGTGGAATAGGGTGTCATGTTCTAGGTGTGTATTAGTCTTGATTGCGTGGCCAGACTTTAAAAAAAAAAATCATGATACGCCTTTGGTCTTGTTCAGATGTGGAGACGGGCCGTATCCGGCCCACGGGCCGTAGTTTGGGGACCACCGATTTATAACATTGAGGGAAAAACCCTGGCCATCTCCGTTTGGGTGAGTTTTTGTATATTAAGACAAATAAATGGGTAATTAAAACCAGTAGCATCAGCATAGCGCCTATCTGCTATATCATCCATGCACTGTGGCGGATGTAGCGTGTACTCTGTGAGTGCTTTTATAAGTCTATGTTTGTTTTCTGGTGAAAAAAGTCATTAACTTGGGGATTGAACCTGAAACGATGTTCGATTTCTCAGAACACAATAGTGACAAAGCAAAGTGTTTGACATTAAAATTTTTTTTTTTAAAACAGCATTTTTCTGCATTGCAACTTGTGATGGTACACATACTGAATGTGTGTATGTATGGATGTACCTATGTTTTTCTGTATGTTTTCTTCTCCTTCACTCTACTACAGTGGTACCTCACTTTACGAAAGTCTCACCAAACGAAAAATGCAGGTTACGAAACGCATTTTCCTAAAATTTTTGTCTCTGGATACGAAACAAGTTCACGTTACGAAAGCGCAAGCTTAAAAATTCAAACACCATTCAAACATTCAAACAATGCACGAGTTGCTTTCCCATTGGTTGTCTCCCAACACTCCACCCCGCTGGCCTCCCATTGGCTAGGAGAGAGCTGAATCCCCATAATGCTTTGCATGTGCCTTCGACCCATTGTTCGTTATACGGGTGAAGGAGAGTTGTACTGTTGGTTTGTGAGTTTCATGAGTTTTTTGAGTGTGCTCATTGCAGCGTTATTTTTCGCTATTAATCATGAGCCCCAAGAAAGTGATTCCCGGTGAGACTGAAAAGAAGAAGCGGGCTCCGTTATCAATAAAAGTAAAACAGGAGATGATAAAAAATATGAAAGTGGGATTCGGTTGAGTGAAATCGCAAAGGAGTATGGCCGAAACCCCTCTACAATCGGGATGATACTGAAACAAAGCAGAGGTCGTCACCGAACGACGAGATGAAGAGACTGTTACTCCTTTGGATATAGGAGAAAGAAATTGCCGGAGATACAGTGACGGAGGCGATTATTTCGGAAAAAGCAACCGCCATATTTAAGGACCTCATGGAGGAGGTCATTTTATTTTACTTTTAACACATATTTCATACAAAATTGGTGTACTTTTATAATTTTTAAAGGGTTTACGGGGTAGTATTGGGAGCCTTGCAACGAATCACGCGTTTTACATGTAAAATGCGGTTCAATTTACGAAAAATGCAGGTTACGAAAAAGGCACTGGAACAAATTAATTTTTGTAAAGTGAGGTACCACTGTACTACACTTATTATATCACTTTAAATATTTACCTATGAACATGAGAACAAATGCTCCGACCACCATGATGACAGTCTGCAGAGCATCAGTATAAATCACTGCCGTTAATCCACCTACAACAAAACATTAACTGATCACCCATCATCCACAACAGACGAATTAATTTATATTATAAGATGGTATTTATTACCAACAATAGTATAAAGTGCTGTGACCGCAAGCAGCACAGCAGTAGAGAGGTACAGATCCCATCCCAGGGACACCTGAATGAACAGCGCTCCAGAGAAAATGTCTGTCTGACAAGAGCGAAGTGAACAAATCAGGGTACGTGTGTGCAGGGTTACGTATTTATTTACGTAGAAATAAAAGGAAGTCTTCTGATGATCTGAATGTACTGAATTATCAATAGACTTTTTCTTCCCCGTGGCAGCACAGATAAAAAAAATTGGGGCTCAAATGGTAGAACATGAAGAACCGGTACCACGGGGTCTTGACCTGAACCTGATTGAAATTATTTGGTAGGTACAGTACTGGAGAAGACTTTCTGGAGTGGTTCAGTTTTCCCCATCATCAGTTCAGGATGTCAGTGAAAAATCAATCCGACTCTGGTTGTAAATAAATATTGTGCTATCACTTAAGTTTGTTGAAAAATTACCCGCATAAGAAATTAGCAACAACAGCAACATCATCAACAACTTTGCATTTGCTAAAACATCCTTCAGCTTCTTACTGATATCTTGGTGAAGATGTAGAGAATGAGAGACAGAACACTCATGTAGATCCGAATACGCTGCCCACCAAACCTCTTTCTGAGATATTCAGGCATGGTGACGACTCCAGCAGAAATATACACAGGAACAAAGATCCAACCCAAAGCAATCAGAACCCATGCTGCCTGTCATAAAGAACACAACATTTTCCACACACTTCATTGTTGTGTATCAAGACTGGTTACTGTACCTGTTCCTCTATATGTTTTAAAGTAGCTTCAGGAGGGGGCCGTGCCGGTGGTGCAGTGGTTAGCATGTCCGCCTCACAGCAAGAAGGTCCTGGGTTTGATTCCCAGCTTGGGCGTTTCTGTGTGGAGTTTGCATAATCTCCCCGTACTTGTGTGGGTTTCGTCCGGGTGCTGCGGTTTCCTCCCACAGTCCAAAAACATGCACAGTGGGTTAATTGGCTGTAATCACACCTAGGTGTGAATGGTTGTGTTGTCCCTCTAATGGCCTGGCGAGCTGTCCAGGATGTACTCCGCCCACGCCCAGAGTCAACTGAGATGGGTGCCAGCCTCCCCGCGACCCTAATTAGGATGAAGCTGTTCAGAAAATGAATGAATAACTTCTGAAAAAAATGAGCTGACGTCACACACACACTCACACACACACACATATATATATATATATATATATATATACACACACACACACATAGACACACACACATATATGTGTATATATGGGGTGGTGTCAATTATGTATTCGGGGGCGGGTTCTCTTAAATATTAGTATCGATACATGCATATATGTGCATACATTTTTTATATGCCCGTGAACTCATATATGTACACACACACACATATATATATATATATATATAGGTATCCACATATACATATTTACACACACGCATATATATATACACACACACACATATATATATATATATATATATATATATATATATACACATATATACACACATATATATATACATATATACACACACATATATATATATATATATATATATATATATATATATATATATATATATATATAAAATATGTATACACATACATACAGTAATACCTCACTACTTTGTGCTTCATTCATAAAAAAATTTAAAAATAAGGAAATTAGGGGAAAATGGGGAAAAGTTAGGGAAAGCGCCGCAAACAAGGCCAATATGCAAAAAAAAAACAAAAACAAAAAAAAACCCAAACAAACAAAAAAAAACCCCAAACAAAAAAAAAAAAACAACCCATAAAAACTACTTATATTTTTATGTGTGGTGCGCATCTGTGTGTGTGCGTCTGTGTGTGTATTTATATTTTATTTACATCTTTTGCATTATTTTTTAATGTTTAATTGTTATTATAAGCATTTATAGCATCGAATATAATTTATTGATATTATATACACATGAGAGTTGATCCTACTTCATTGAAATCGGTGGTCGCGCGGGGGTGGGGGGTGTCTCGGTCCCCATTAACCGCAGAAAGTGAGAGACCCCTGTGTTTACCATCGACGTCAGCCCATTTTTTCCCAGTTTCTCATTCATTTTCTGAACCGCTTCATCACATGGTATATATATATATATATATATACCATGAATACCTTTACCAGAAAAAAGGAGGAAATTATTTTTATTTACATGCCTATGTTCTATTGTTTTCCATCTAAGATCACATGAGTAACCCCTTGCTGGTGGCATTAATCAAGTTGCAGAACAGCCAAGATCCATAACAAAAGTGGCTCAAGCTCAAGGGAAGATTTGCATTATCTGATGTCACGTAAATAACAGTTAGTTTCCTCATTGAGTCCGATTCCTCTCAAGGTTTCTTCCTCATGCCATATGAAGTGTGTTATCAGACACCAGCTCTCTGAATGTTCATTGCCTATTTTTAAATGAAACGTTCTCACATTTCTGAAGATAACTCGATTGTTTTTAATGGTAAAACTTTACATTATCATTAAACACATCGTTGGTGTAATTGGTTTTCTACAGGCTGCTACGTGTTTATTTCCTGAACTGAAAGTATTCAGGACTTACATTCCACTCAAATCCCCCCACAGCAATTCCGCCTGCTGCCCCAGTGCCAGCTAATCCAATGAATAAACCACTGCCAACATTGCTGGACATCAAAGAAGCTCCAATCTATCAGAAAATAAATTAAAATAAACAGACAAAGGCGTGTTTATTGAAATTGTTCAGAAAAAACACAGTGGTATGAGCTGGATTATACATTTCAGATTTTCAAATAAGAAATAATTGAGCAATCAGACGACACGTTTTGCTAAAATCTGATCATCATAACAGATTCACAGCAGAAACACTTTCTTCTGGAAATACAAGTATCTTGAACGGACTCGAATAAAATGTCTGAAATTGTTGCAAAATTAGAAAAACTCACTGGCCACCATGTCATGGATCTGCCTGCTAAGAAGTATCCTCCAACAGTCGCCCTGTTCGCTCTGACAGATGACTTAAAAATTCATTAAACATAATTAGCTGCAACATCATCAAGGTTTGCAAAAACACACACACATTTGCTTACTTTATTTCACTTTTTATTCTCAGAAAAAGGCCATAAACAGTTCACATACCCATATTCCCACTGCTAGCACAAAAATAAAGTAGATCACCACAACCACAATATCAGCGATCTCCAGCGTAAACTTTCCATTCTGTCCCGGATTGGCCGTGCCGGTCACCAGCTCAGGTGCAGATGTCATTTTAAAATGTTGTAGAAAGAGTGTGAACTTTGAGGCTAGTTCTTATTTGGTGAATGATTAATCACACCGTTATCAAAATATGTTGAACTCAGCGCATGAGTGATGTATAAACCAGCGCAGGTGAGAAACACACACCCCCACCCACCCCACCCCCCGACACACACACACACACACACACACACACACACACACACACGGATGGAGTACATCCACCAGGCCATCAGGACTTGGAAATGGTGATACAGGGATCCCTCACTTTCCGCGGTTAATTGGGACCAAGAGCCCCACGCAACCATCGAAATCCGCAAAGTAGGATCACCCCCCAACTGACATATACGAACATGCATATGTCTATATAATATAGATATACCTCGGCTTAAGTCGTTTCGAGTTAGGTCGTTCTTGAGTATACGTTTTTTTCAAAAAAGTATAGAAAAATAAAAAAAAATAAAGTTTAATAAAATAGATCTTATTTGTTATGATCTGTGCTGGCTGGCGGCGTTAACTCTCTCTTCATTCATTGCAAGTGCTGGCGAGGGGCGTGGCTGCTACCTGCAGGCGAGGTCCAGAGAGTGCACCCGTTTCCATTCAGCAATCAGCGAGCTATGAATAGGAGCGGCGAGCTTCCCTCCGACGTCAGAAGATCGTCCTTCCCAGTGATTCCGTTTCCCTGCTATCTCTCTGACTCCTGGTATCCTGCTTCATGCTCGACCAGTTTTCATCGATTAATTATTTCCAGTGATTTAGATTTTACAAAGTGTAAAATAAAATCTTCTTACATGGTCTCCTGCATCTTTGGGTCCGACGCATACGCTCCAGGCGCAACATTATTAACCATATTGAAAATTGCATTCATGAATAAAGTACAGAAATAGGAATGGTTATTTTCTGTTTAGTCTAGACAAGTAAATTTGACGTAGCCTAGCCTAGCCTAGCATAGAGACAAGCTAATTCGATTTAAGTCGTTTTTTTACTTAAAGTTGTCTCTCCTGGAACCAATTAACGACGTTGGGTGAGGTATCCCTGTATCAATAAATACATATTCTATGCTATAAATGCTTATAATAACAATTAAACATTTAAAAAAATGCATAAGATGTAAATGAAATATAATAATAATAATAAATAAAATATAAATATACACACATACGGATGCGCACCTCACAACAATTGTTTTGATGGGAGGTTTTGGGTTGTTTTTTTGTTTTGTGTTTATTTAGGGTTTTTTTATATAAATGGCCTTGTTTTGCAGCATTTTCCTTAACTTTCCCCTATTCTTCCTTAATTTCCTTATTTTTTTTAATTCGATGAATATGTTTAAAAAAAAAAAATCGTGATGCACTGAAGCCACATGGATTGAAGCACGAAGTAGCGAGGGATCCCATTGGTGTATCACACAATACTCAAACACCTCGTAATCCAAGTCCCAAGTGTTTTGAGTGCCGAGTGTATGTAAAGATGCTGTTCTCCTTGTTTTGACATTCAGAAGTTTATATGTTCATGCTATGTTTAATTCCCCACAGAAGCATGTTAACCACAACTGTCATTTCTAACTCCAGCCTATATTTACAGCGTAGCACTATATATTTTAAACAAGACAGATACACACGAATGCGGTTTTAAGAATCTTTAATAATTTGATGCTAAATGAAAAAATAAAACTCAACTGAGCATAAGTTCTGTACATGTGAAACAGTTTAATTATGCTTAATTAACGAAGCCAGTCTGCTCATGTTTTCTTCCAGAACTTGCTGTAATCCTCCACTTTGAAATCAACCTCAAACTCATCACCCTTTTGTTTTGCTTCACCCTTCTTAGGATCTCGCCTCCGCATCCTAGCCTTTCGCTCTTCCTCTGACAGAGTGGTAATGTCCACAGGCATCTTAGAAAGAGAGAGAGAGGGAGGAGGGGTGGAATTGAATTTGAGGAAAATATAGTGTGCTTATCGCCTCTACTGATTACAACTGCTCATTACGATTACAGTGATACACGTACGGGAATGAAAAGTTGAACACAAACATTTACCTTTCCTTTTAAAAACAAACAAGACTTTTATTGTCCCTTATCATAAGGAAGAATAACCACTTAATCCAACTGAATGGGTGCAATAATTAACCGTACTAACCATTATAATTTTCCGAGGTTCGTGGTATTTGACATTAATAGTGGAGCCGTCTGGACGCACAAGCAGGACCGGGTACATGCGCTCATATTTCTGTCTGCTACAGCGAACCACAGAGCACCTGTTGGAATTTGACCGTTTTGTTGTGGTATGAAATGAGGACACAGCCAGTAAACATCGCTGAGATATCACTTCCTGAAGAAGCCTAAAAGAAAATGAAATGAAACATTTAAATATAAACCGACAGCCAGACAAAACAGGAAAGCAGTGATGTAGAGATTGGTGTTATTAATATAAAGATAATATACCAGAATTAAAATTTTATTCAGCAGTTGCCCTGTGATGGCCTGAAAAGCTGTCCAGGGTGTACGCTCCCTTTGCCCAGATTCAGCTGGGATGTGTGCCAGCCTCCATGAGACCAGAATTAGGACTACGCGGTATAGAAAATGAATGAATGAATGAATAATTCAAGAATAATACAAACTTGAACTGCCTTTCATAGAGCATAGTGAATGATGTGGAGCACATTTCCTAAAACTTTAAGCAAGTAAGGAACAAAATAATGACTATTTTTCTTTACCAGATGATGTATATTCATGGCATTTGGTAGTTGCCCTTATCCAGAGCAACATATATTTTTATCCGATTTATAACAGCATAAGGGGCAGTGGTGATCTAGTGGTATAGGGCGCTGGATCGCTGATCCTAGGGTTGGGGGTTCGAGTTCCACTCTCAACAGACTTGTCACTGCCCACCCCCATGCAGCTAACTGGGTTATCAAAAGGTCAGCCATGTCTCTCACTGTCTATGGTGAGAGGCATGTAAAAGAACCATTGCTGACTTTCGTAAATAATATAAATAAATGTAGCTGCAAAGTCGTCAGCGTGTTTCTGTCCCTTGCTAAAGGGTTGTGTCAGGAAGGGCATCCGACGTAAAAACCTATACCAAATCAAATGTGTGAATCAGATGATTCGCTGTGGCGGCCCCTGAGAAAAAGGGGAAAAGTCAAAAGGAAAAGCGGAAGTGGTACTGGGACTTAAACCAAAGACCTTTTGAGCAGTAACCAGGAGCTTTATCCACCCAAAACCCAAGAGCCACTGGTCCAAACGACATCCATTCCTCTTACATCACAGCAATTTACCAAATTATTTTATTTTTTATGAATTAAAACATTAATAGTATTTAAATTAATTTCTAGATTATTCAATGTCGTGAAATGTCAACTTCTTTTTCTTTCGGCTGTTCCCTTCAGGGGTCACCACAGCAAACCATCCACCTCCATCTCACCCTATCCTCTGCATCTTCTACTCTTACTCCAACTGCCTTCATGTCCTCCTTCACTACATCCATAAATCTTCTCTTTGGTCTTCCTCTTGGCCTTCAGCCTGGTAATTCCAACCTCAGCATCCTACGACCAATATACTCACTATCCCTCCTCTGTACATGTCCAAACCATCTCAATCTAATGTCGTGAAATATCCACATACTTTGTATATATATTGTAGCAGGAAGGTATACCAAGTGTAAATGCAACAGTACCGATTATTAATAGGGGATATAAATATTATTTTCCTCATAATATTATTTTTAGGAGAAACTGGAAATCCTCTGCCCTTCAAACATATTTTTGTCTGAAGATAGCTTGTACATCTGGACTTGAAATATAAATTATTACACAAAGTGTGTATATTCTTGGAATTATTCGCACTAATCAAGCTTAACATTTATGTAAAATGACAGAAAGCAAAAAAAATGTTAGGAGTAAATAATTTATTAATGTAATGGTCTGGAAACCTGATTCCTCCTCATTGATTCTGTGGCGTTGCTAAGCTAAAGCTAACCCTAACAACGGTATGTTTTGTGTTCATTACTCACCTCAAAATACTCCGATGATACGTTGGTAATTTATTCAGAGCCATATTAATAATTCTAACATTGGTATACTGTCTTCTACATGTAGATAATTCTATATATATTTTTTAAATCAACATAGAACAGAGAAAAGGTCAACATACAATCATACGCGAGGTGTTCGCAGATTGAGTACCGTGTAGAAACAAACGACAGGACACTGCATGGTTCCTACGTTATGATGACAGGCAGGCTGAATCGACTTAGTGTTTGTTTACCAAAAATATATACCTGTACAATAAATAAAAAAAACGACATGGATTTTCATGTCATATTTAATACAAAAACAATAGAAGTAGTATTTAAATTAAAAAAAAAATCTTCTGACCCCCCTCTTAATGTGCAAAAGTAGGAATAATTTTGGAGCTCAGGTTCATCACATTGCACATGACCATGATCCCAATGGGCACCAATCTGAGAACATCAGTACATATTAGAACAAAATCAGCTGAAACACTACATTGGACTATGATTGGCTCAACTCGGGATCTTGAAGAGTATAATATCAGTGTCATGCACCTTTAGACTTTAATCTGTAATATATTAAACAATCATCTTATAAACAAATAACACACTTACCCAATCAACCCACTTTATTGTATTATTTAGAACTTTGATAATATGCATTAATTTACTTTACACAGGAAAGGCTCGATCTGATTGGCCTGCTATCTTTGGATCATAAAACATTATTCCAATATACTCAAGAATAGATATTACAGTTCAGCAGTACAAGGTTACCTTAGTGTGTTGACATGGGGTTCCAATGCAAATAAGCTGAATTAGTAAACATCAGTCAGTCAATCAGTCAGTTTCTGAACTGCTTAATCCTAATTAGGATCACGGGGAGGCTGGCGCCCATCTCAGCTGACTCTGGGGGAGGGCAGAGGGCACCCTGGACATCCCTCGCACCATAGACCGTGAGAGACATGGCCTGCCTGCCTTTGATATCCCAGTTCGCTGCACTGGGGGCAGTTATTGAACACGCACTTCAGTTTTTCCTGACGGGTGACTTGCTTGATGTGAATAGCATTATAACAAGGGATCACAGCAGCCCCCATATGAGGATCTAGCAGGACAGGATGTTAGGAAATATGATATCCTCATATGAGCGTCTTAAAAGGTTCACTCAACCGCCATCCAACACCATTATAAGGAGGAGCTTTGTTTACAACGCAATGTGCTCTTCATGTGATTTAAGCATGATGGAGTTCAAGTCATATGCATTGAGCGAAACCAGGTAATGTTCTAGATCTTTGATTTCAGACCCACTTTTCTCTCTGAAATGTTTCTCTTCTATGTTATATTTGTGCTCATGGATAAAACCTCATCCAGTTGAACAACCTAAAGGTTTTTTTTTGTTTGTTTTTGGTTTGACCATCAATGTCCAGTGAAATTTAATCCCATCACCCCAGTGGGATATTATCAGTAGTTGTGGATTAGTGGGTAAGGTGATAAGTTAATGCTCCGAAGGTCAGTGGTTCAATACCCATGATCACCACTGTTGGGCCCTTGAGCAAGATGCTTAAGCTTCAACTGCTCGGTTATATAAAAATAGAAAAATAGAAAAAAAAAATCCCTATTGTAAGATTGTTATAATTCTAAGAGCATGTGACAAATGCTGTAGATGTCTGGTCTGGTCTGGTAATTTCCGAGTCGTAGGACGACTCTTTGCGACCTGCCATGAAGGATAACGCCTTGATTCATGGAGGTTTTCTTGTCGAGGATAGTGCAGTGGTTTGCAATTGCCTTCTGCATGATGCGAACCTACGGCAATTTAGAACAGCCAATTAACCTACTGTGCATGTTTGGGGTTTTTTTGGACTGTGGGAGGAAACCAGAGTACCCGGAGGAAACCCACACAAGCACAGGGAGAACATGCAAACTAGACAGAGAAACACCCAGGCCGGGAATCGAACCCAGGCCTTATTGCTGTGAGGCAAACATGCTACCACTACACCACCCTGTAGATGTAAAAGGAATTTATTATTTTTCATGGTGCTGAATATTTACTTCATTCACTAGAGGGCGCAAAAACCCATGAGGGCCACAGATTTAAACCAATGGACTCAATAAATGTTCAAATACTTTCAGTGTCACTACATTCTACCTGATAGATAATAGAATATAGTGGACAAGGCACTGGCATAACAGTGGAGGAAATAAGTGTGTGTGTGTGTGTGTGTGTGTGTGTGTGTGTGTGTGTGTGTGTGTGTGTGTGTGTTGTGCAGTACTATCACCTAAAAGCAGGAGGGTCATGGGTTTGAGGCAGTAAGGGGGTTTCTTTGTGGAGCGAGTTTCTTCTGGATGCAGTGGACTAAATTGCCTCCGATGTGAATGTGAGCCCAAAGGATATTTCTCATAAAAATCAGTATCTGTTGAGGGTTTTTTCCCC
>CM045749.1:20344228-20364228 GCA_024760905.1 Plotosus lineatus | reverse complement strand
GTGTGTGTGTGTGTGTAGGTGTGTGTGTGTGTGTGTGTGTGTAGGTGTGTGTGTGTGTGCGTGTAGGTGTGTGTGTGTGTGTGTGTAGGTGTAGGTGTGTGTGTGTGTGTGTGTGTGTGTACGTGTGTGTGTGTGTGCGTGTAGGTGTAGGTGTGTGTGCGCGCGCGCGCAGTAATTTACTGGCACGGCTGAGTTGAATGTGACGGATATTTGCACGCTGTTCTGAGATCGAGCGGTCTGTGGGTTCTGACTTGATGAAGATCCGAGTTCCAGCTGAAGACACAGACGGACCGTGAAACGCGTCACAGACGCCGCGCGTGCGCCCCGCAATCGCAGCGCGCTGAACCAGGCGCGCGCAGGTTCGCCGGCAGCGCAGTGGAGGAGCGCACGTGCAGCATCTCCGTTCTCCGGCGGAAGAGACAGAAAGGCGCGCATCCTCACGCTCTCTGCACGTGACACGTCTCTGCTGGGTGACTGCACGACCGACTGCGACAAAGGCGGCCCGGGATGTCGAGGGGATTTCGGGGGATCGCAGACACGGTGTCGGGTTCGATTCAGTTCGAGCTGCGCGGAAGGATCGCAGTAAGTTCAACCCAAACCAACTTTTCCTCTCCACGTTTGGACTCGGGGTCTTTAATCGCGCTTCGATTTCACTGATCTCGTCTCACTGTCCCACACATGAAACTGATTCTCAGTCATGACGTCATTGCACAACAGAAAGTACCAGAATTCAACACGATCTGCATTCGAGAACCTTCTAGACACTGTTCTGATGGATTTTATGGACAGATTGACTGTATTGATGTTGATTGACTTCTGAATACCAGCATTAGCAAATCAATACATATCAGCCGCTGCATTCGATTAAAGTTTGGTTTGTTGCTGTGACAAGAAAGATTCAAGTTTATTATTTGGCCGTGGCGACCCAGAAGGCATCAGACAGGATTTTATTTATTATACAGGATACCTGCTGTGTGTGTTTAGCAGACCATACCCGTATAACCCCAACCCTAACCCAAACCCCCATCTCGAACCCCTAACTCCAACTCGAACCCCTAACCCATCTCGAACCCCTAATCCTAACCCTAACCCCCATCTCGAACCCCTAACCCCAACCCTAACCCATCTCTAACCCCTAATCCTAACCCGAACCCATCTCGAACCCCTAACCCCAACCCTAACCCATCTCTAACCCTAATCCTAACCCGAACCCATCTCGAACCCCTAACTCCAACCCGAACCCCTAACCCATCTCTAACCCTAATCCTAACCCTAACCCATCTCGAACCCCTAACCCTAACTGTAACCCCAATCTCTAACCCATTACCCCTAACCGTAACCTATAACCCCTAACCCTAACTGTAATCCCTATCTCTAAACCCTAATCCCAACTCTCACTCCTAACCCCTAACTCTAACCCCTAACCCCTAACCATAACTCTAACCCCTTACCCCTAATCCTAACCCCTAACTCTAACGCCTAATCCTAACCCCTAACCCTGATGAAAAATGATCCCCGACATGGAACGCGTGTTATTCCATCTCCATTTTGACCACGTGACTGACATTAGCTTTCGCATGTGCGAACTCTCGTTTTCTAGATGCCGTACGAATAACAAAACCTCGTAGGAATACGGTACCGTACCGGTAGTCATTTTGTTATTATTTCCAGGCACTGTGCAGTGTGGAATTTTAATTCATCTGAGAAAGTTGCACATCTTTCGGATTACTGATGATACCTGCTATTTCCATTTTTTGTCGAAATGAGATTATGCATGAATGTAAAGGAACATAACTCTCATTTATCATTCATTTTCTGAAGCGCGTAAGCTTAATTAGGGTCACGATGAGGCTGGCACCCATCCCAGTTGACTCCGGACAATGGCAGAGTTCACTCTGTACAGCTCGCCAGGCCGTCGCAGGGCAGAAACACACTGACGGCTATGCAGCTACTCTTGTTGAAAGTCAGCAATGGTTCTTTTACAGCCTCGCACCATAGACAGTGAGAGACATGACTGGCATTTTGATAACCCAGTTAGCTGCACTGAGGGGACAGTGCCAACCCGTGCAGAGTGGGGCTTGAACCCCCAACCTTGGGATCAGCGATCCAGCACCTTTACCACCAGGCCACCACTGCCCGGAACAGAACTCTACTTCCTGAAAAAAGCTGATGACTCCGACTAAGTGATCATTATTTGCACTTTCATTTATTACGTTTTTGGTTATTTCTGAAAAAAAGAAAAAAAAGGAGATAGGAGGTTTCAACAGGAGGCTGAAGAGTAAAGTTGAATATAATTAATTAAATCTAACATTTTAATCACATGATATCAATGAGGGAGAACCTTCGTCTCTAACCTGTGCATGACTAGACTTGAGATTTCTGCACAGTTGTGTTTATTGCAGTGGAAACGCGTCTCAGAAACGTCATGTGACTATACGTGTGTGGGTATATTACTGTGTACTCGCGACAAAAGTTACGTACCGGAAATGCAGTTCAGGGTTCCAGGGAATTGCCACTTCTTCCTATGTTAAGCATTGAAGTTGACTTATGGTCATGAAAAATGCTATATAAGTAAAATATGTGTCTGAATAGCTTTTAAGGCAGGAAAAAACTAGCCGTGTGCGACCCAGTGTGCCTCTGATCAAATCTCTGGCAGTAGCCTCTCGACGGCAGTAACGCCTCATTGTTTTAAAACACTTCCATTAGCGAAATGACAATCTGACTGGCCAAGGCCGGAGACTTTTTGAACTTCGTACGAGTTCATCTGACATCCTGACTTTCTGGTTTCCGAGATGTGTGTGTACTGAAGATTGATAGAGACTTTTGTTGCACTTGGTTGCAATTTGAAGTCATGATGGTGCAGTGAGGTAGAGATAAGGCGCTGGACCTGAGGATCCTCTGGCGGTATTTAGGCTTCACTCTTACCACGACATGAAGGCATGCTGACAGCATTCTCATGTGGTCTCCATCAGCATACCAAAACCCCAGAAAAGGCACGCACACCCAATCTGAAATCTTGGGATCAACACATCTTGATATAGTGTTTTCCGAGTGATACTGGACACACAACACAAGGGTGCAGTAGCATGTGTGATGTTAACGAGTGAGAAGATCAGCAATGGTTAATATGTAAGTGCTTTGAACCCCCTATAGTATTGTCATCACCGCTACATTTCTCATTCATTCATTTTCTGAACCGATGAGTCCTAATTAGGGTCCTGGGGAGGCTGGCGCCCACCTTAGTCGACTCTGGGCGAGGGCAGAGTACACCCTAGACAGCTCACCAGGCCATCGCAAGGCGGAACCACACTGATGACGATACAGCTACCCTTGATGAAAGTCAGCAATGGTTCTTTTACGTTCCCATCACCATATACAGTGAGAGACATGGCCGGCTTTTGATCGTTAGTTTACTTTAAGGTTTTTATGTTTGTGTTTTGATCATTTTTTTTTCTAGCGTTGAACTATATTGGTCAGGATGAAGGCAGTTCCAGAACCTACCGTGGGATAATGTCATAAGGATGGGATGCCACTCCATTGCAAGTTCACATGTGATTATTCGTACACACACTCACAGCCAAATTCTTCTGTTTAAATTTCACACTTACTAACTGGCATTTTTTTTTTTGCTCATTTGGTTGTTTTTTTTTTTTGGAGATTACAGAAAACTAGAGAACCTGAAGGAAACGCATGGAGGTATAAACTGGATCTCAAAACCAGTAACCAGGGTCAAACCCAGCATTGTCTCTATGTACTCCTTTCAAATAAGAAGCGCTATCAGTAATATGTTATTTATATCAGTAGGTAATCTACTGTGTGATGGAAGCAGCAGTCAGCTGATTGGACAGTGCATTCATATTGCGTTATCTGAATTCTATTAACAATATTGATGATGCACTACTTTGGCAGAAGGTAATAATCGATAGCAGTTGAACTGATTGCTCAGCATTTGAATCCATCTGCCGTCCCGTGAACACTGAACACTGAATTCCATGGCGTCAGCATTTCTATATTACTTATGTTGGGCTTAGACGGTGGCATATGATTTTTAGTGGTCATGCTGTATTGTGTGATATAAGAGTGCATGCCTATTGCACTGTATAATGGATATTGTCCCAAGCCAAGAGCCAGTCGTAGATCTTTGGTGCAATGTAGGCAAACTAGATGATGTAGCAACCAATTATATCTCACAGTTTAGGAGCTATCATTTTAGTATGGAATGATTATACACCATTAGGTAGGTTAGAATTAATTACAGTCATAAAAATGTTGTGTTGAAATCAGTACATTATGGCTTTTCTGTGATGCAACAGATAGTGTTCACGGTATGCAGCACCAGATCTCAGGTTCCCACCTGTATGAGGTTTCATATGTTTTTCCCATACCTGCATGGGTCTCCATAAGGACCTCTGATTATCCTTCACTTACATGAACATGCCAGCAGGTGGATTAGCGACACTATATACAGTACGTACAGTACTTACGAGGGGTGAAAGAGGGTGTGTAAGTGGTATACAGGGCCTGTGTCAGATTGGCATCCCATCAAGGGTGAATGTATGCGTTATGCCTATGCTTTGGCCAACTTTTTGGAGCACCATGTATAGCTGCAGGACACTTTAAATATTCCCACAGGTTATGTTTGATTTAATAGGAATTAAGTTTATAATAAGGCAGCATGGTGGTATAGTTGTTAGCACATCCAGTTTACAGCAAAAAAGATCCTGGGTTTGAATCCCAGGCTTTGGCATTTCCGTTTGGAGTTTGCATGTTGTCCCTGTGCTTGTGTGGGTTTCTTCCAGGTATTTCAGTTTCTTCTCACAGTCCAAGGACATTCACATCAGGTTGACTGACTGTTCCAAAGTATCCCTCGGTGTAAATGTGAGAATAAATGATTGCGAGTGTGTTACCAGGTGGCTCAGGGTGTAACCCACCTTCATCCCGTGTGGTCTAAAACAGGCTCTAGCCTCCCTGCAACCCTGACGGTAGGATTAAGTGGTTTGGAAAATGAGGGAGTGAGTAATACATTTTTATTTTTCTTTCCATCACATATGATATTATTAGATAATAAAAAAACATTTTCTTGTATTTTTCAATTTGTCATATATCATAAACATATACCGTGACCCCTCACACGACTTCGTGCATCAGTTTCTGCGGCTTCAGTGCATCGCAGGTTTTTGAAAAATTATTCTTTGAAAAATACCACAAAACAAGGCTAATTATGCAAAAAAACAAAAAAACAAAACAAAACAAAAAAACAACCCAAAACCCCCCAACAAAACCACTTACATTTTTATGTGAGGTGCGCATCTGAAAGTGTGCACGCATATCTGTGTGTGTGCACACGTGTCTGTATGTGTGTGTGTGTGTGTGTGTGTATTTTATTTACATCTTCTGCATTATTTTTGAATAGGTAAGTCTCTGTTGGGTTTTTTTACACCCGGAGCCGAGTGGCTTAGCCTCGTGGCTCATCAGGCCGGTGCTTATCCCCGGTATCCCTAGCGTGACGCGACCAGGAGTTCAACTCCCCTTGTATGGGACGCTAGTCCATCACAGGTTTACCTTCCCAGTATATTTTACTGGTACCCATTTATACTGCTGGGTGATGGGACATTATTTTTGAATGTTTAATTGTTATTATAAGCATTTACAGCATTTAATATGTATTTATTGATATTAAATATACATATACATGGGGCAGTGGTGGCCTAGTGGTATACGGCGCTGGATCGCTGATCCTAAGGTTGGGGGTTCGAGTCCCACTCGCCACAAGATTGTCACTGTCCCCTCAGTGCAGCTAACTGGGTTATCACAGGCCGGCTATGTCTCTCACTGTCTATGGCAGTGGTTCCTAACCTGGGTTTGATCGAACCCTAGGGGTTCGGTGAGTCAGTCTCAGGAGTTCGGCGGAGCCTCTGCCACGGAGGTCAAGACACACCCGACTCATCATGTCAATTAGTGATGACACGCCCCGCTTGGCCATCACTGGCTGCAGATGATCACAGTACATTGCTTGGCCAATCAGTGCCGCGGAGAATTTAGCGCGCTCAGTAGTCAATGTGTGAAGTCATGAGATTTTTTTCGGAATATTTTAATCCATACTAACTATGTCGAGCAAAAAAAGAAAGTGGTCGGAAGAATATATACAACATGGATTCACATGCATCACAGAACGTGATGGGACTCAGCATCCTATCTGAATGATTTGCAATGCCAAGTTGAGCAACTCTAGTCTCGCACCGGCAAAACTAAAGGACCACTTCGTGAAACTGCATGGAGATGGGAATACAAGAACACAACAGTACCTGTGTCTTGAATTTGTAAAAAAATCATATTTTTATTTTTCACTGATGAAGGGTTCGGTGAATGTGCATATGAAACTGGTGGGGTTCGGTACCTCCAACAAGGTTAAGAACCACTGCTCTATGGTGAGAGGTTCATGTAAAAGAACCATTGCTGACTTTCATAAAGAGTAGCTGCAAAGTTGTCAGCGTGTTTCTGTCCCTTGCTAAAGGGTTGTGTCAGGAAGGGCATCCGACGTGTAAAAAAAAAAAAAAAAACCTATGCCAAATCAAATGTGCGAATCAGATGGTTCGCTGTGGCGACCCCTGAAAAAGGGAAAAAGCCAAAAGGAAAAGAAGATATATACATATATGTCAGTTATGGGGGTTGATCCTACTTCGTGGAAATCGGCGGTCACATGGGAGGGGGGGGGGGGTCTCGGTCCCCATTAACCGTGGAAAGTGAGGGATCCCTGTATCAATATATTTTTCAATTATTTGTATGATGCTCACGGGCTCAGTGTGTGGCCCTGCAATGCACTGGTGCTTTGGTCATTGTATTGCAATCAGATTTGTCTTCTACTGTATTTGTAAATCCTGTACTGTAACCTGCTGTTGAGCGCCTTTCTTGATTTCTTTCAGGATCAGTGAAGTTCTATCGTATTTTATAGGTTTGATCTAATTATAACTAATTTAAAGTACCTTCTAGCTGTTCACGTTGTTCCTTTGCACACTTTCCGCTGCGATATGCACTAGCCTCAGGATTATGTGGTACGTACTGCAAACAAATGAATAGACGAATGAAGTATCTTCTTTGAAGCAGAGTACTGAGATGTGTACAGAAGCAGTAATAATTAAAGTAATGTAACACACTAATGTAATGCAACATCTCCTGGATATTATTCTGGTCGCACCCTTTGGACTCAGGAGTTGTTTGTCAGTGTTTACTGTAACCTGGACAGATGCAATAGCAGAAGAATCTGGCGGCGTGTTCATGAGGATGAGTCAAGCACTGCCAGAGAATGTGTGATTCAGGCTGGGGCTGTTTGCCCCAGTACAGGCCTGGCAGGCACACTTTCAAAAGAGAATAAACATTCCTCTCTCACTTTATTATCCATTGCTAACAAGATAAACTCACGAATGTTTAGATAGTTTAGGTGCAGTTCGAACTATGGAGAATCGGGACTGTAGCATTCAGTGTAGAATAAGCACTGTACATTCTCCATCGAGTCTTCACCGACTTAAATTTGTCTTTTGGAAACGACTGAAAGTACTGTATAGATAAGATGACCTTCAAAATGTCACAGGCCTACCTAGTTCTTTTCATAGCTTTAATTAGACCTCATCCTGAATTGAAAATCATGAGTGCTGTATAAGATCTGTACTTTGTAGTTGTCATAGCAGAGCTTGTATGAACTGAGCTGCTATCAGGCTCATTGCAAAAGAATGATGGAGGAAGAGGAGAGGGAGAGACTGGTGCCTGTCTCCTTTTTTTTTTTGTTTTTGTTTTTCTCTCGCTCTCTCTCTCTCTCTGTAGCTCCCAAATGTCGACGCATGTGTGAAGTATCTCCAAAGCTGGTGTAGGAGTGACTCGGGTGCAGGGGAGAGGTATTCACCTGTTACCAGTGACACTCAGGAGCATGAATAATTTTCAAAAACCAACTAAAGTCATGAGACCTGTTTATAACGAGGTCTGTTTAAAGTAGCTCATTATATCTACAAACAAACAAACAATGGAAAAAGTTACAGCTATACATGGATCCCTCACTTTCCGCGGTTAATGGCGACCGAGGACCCCCCCACTGCGACCGCCGATTTCCACGAAGTAGGCTCGTCCTCCTGACTGACATATACGTACATGTTTCTTCTTCTTTTACTTTCGGCTGTTCCCTTCAGGGGGCGCCACAGCAAACCATCCGCCTCCATCTCACCCGATCCTCTGCATCTTCGACTCTTACACCAACGACCTTCATGTCCTCCTTCACCACACCCATAAATCTTCTCTTTGGTCTTCCTCTCGGCCTTCTGCCTGGTAGTTCCAACCTCAGCATCCTACTACCAATATACTCACTATCCCTCCTCTGTACATGTCCAAACCATCTCAATCTAGCCAAAGTAAAATGCAAACCGTAAAGACGTACATGGATATGTGTATATAATATCAATAGATACATATTCAACACTATAAATGCTTATAATAACAATTAAACACTCAAAAATAATGCATAAGATGTAAATAAAATATAAATACACACACTTAGATGCGCACCTCACATAAAAATGTAAGTAGTTTTGTTGGAGGGTTTTGGGTTGTTTTTTTTTTGTTTTGTTTTTGTTCGTTTTTTTTTTTTTTTTTTTTGCATAATTGGACTTGTTTTGTGGTATTTTCCTTAACTTTTCCCATATTTTTCCTTTTTTTTAGTTCTTTTTGAAAAACCCGCGATGCACTGAAGCCGCAGAAACTGAAGCACGAAGTAGCGAGGGATCATGGTATACGTTTATGATACATGACACATTGAAAAATACAAGAAAATGTTTTTTATTGTCGTATAATATCATATGTGATGGAAAGAAAAGGGCTAGAGCCTGTTTAAGACACGCAGGGTGAAGGTGGGTTACAACCTGAACCACCTGGTAAAACAAGCACTGAAGCACGAAGTAACAAGGGATCACTGTACCTCTGACCTTTCCAAATCTCTGGCACTGGAGACTCCTTCCAAAAATGTGATAGCAACCTGAAAACAGAAAGACCCACAGCTTCACCATATCAATGATTATACATAAATAAAACAGTGTATGTTGCAGTTGAGGACAGTGTACTGCCCTGCGTGACATTAAATGTTCTGTTAGCAGTATTTTTGCTAAAGCGACAAACTACATACAGCAGCCTCTATAAGAGCATCAGAATTAGGATTAGTATTAGGCCTTGTGCTTTTTTGTTGTATACTCTCGATCTGTACTCGACAGTCCCTCAAGAACCTGGGTACATACAGCGGGAAAAACAATATGCATGAAAAACAATATACTAAACCATGAAATAATGTGCTGGTGTTTTACTTCGAAAGTAATACAGTGGAATCTCGGTGGTCGAACGACTCTTTCATCAAACAAATCGGAATTCGATCAAAAAATATGAGGAAAATCTGAATTGGTGTTGGAACAAACGATCAGAGTTTGAATGGAGCAGAGCCGAGTGTGTTGAACGCTGCTCAGTGTTCAGTACTTTGAACAGCCAATGAGAGAGAGGCTCGTACTGCGTATTGTGTTTATTCATTACATTACGGCTACTTTAACCCTCAACCCCGAGTCCGAACAAAAGCAGCAGTAATTCTACTGGAAAGGAAAAGAAAAAAGTCGTGAGAATATGAAGAATCAACTCCAATCAAGAGACAGAGAAGGGAAAAACCGCCACGCCCACTCAATGCAATAACCCGTCCCCAATCTCTTCCTCCCCATCCATTCACATACGCTGACACAGCGCAACCAGAAATGTATGTAAACAAATACAGTACATAATTAGGTTAATTATTACGTATTATTATTATTATTATTATTATTATTATTATTATTATTGTTTTACTATTTTGTGCATGAATGTATGTATTGTATATAATATCTTTCATAAATACACTCGTTTTGAAAGTATATAAAACTGTATTCACGGAAGTGGACGTTCATCTGAACTCATTAATTGACTTTTAACTACGTATTTCTTATGGGAAATATTGTTTCACTCTTTGAATCAGAAGTCGACCACATCTTTGGAACGAATTCTGTTCGACCACCGAAGTTCCATGTACAGTACAAGTTTGTTTTTAATTTCAATTTCTACATAATGTCTCAAGTTTTTCAGACTTGGAGTTGTATTGAACATTATATCTAATAAACTGTGAGGCATGAGGAGGGGATATACATCAATTGGCCTAGATGGATTGACTCGAGACTGACCAATGGAAATCTAAAATAGCCAACACACAATGTTGTTGGGATGTGGGAGGAAATCAACAAGCGAAGAACATGCATGCAACGTCGCGACTGATGAGATGAATATATTGCAGAAGCGTACTGGCAGCTGTTATATTAACAGTCGGGATTTGATGAAGAGTAGCATCAAATGTAGATGTTTTTAAAAGTCCATTGATGATGATATATTTTCTCAAATTAACTTTACAGCAAACATCTACTGATACAGAAGATGTTACTTTTTGTGTTTGTGTAGAAGTGTGTGAGGCTTTGTAGGCAAGAGGATACAGATATGACCCCAAATGTGATTAATATACAGAAGGTTGTCCTGTCAAGAAATGTCAAATGTGGCTTTTAAGGTAATTCAATCAAACTAATGCGCGTGCACACACACACACCTATGTGTATGTATATATATATATATATATATATATTCATGCGGCTTTAGTGCATTGTGTGTTTTTTTTTTTAAATATTCATCAAATTAAAAAATAAGGAAATTAAGGAAGAATAGAAGGAAAATGCCGCAAAACAAGGCCAATTATGCAAATAAAAACTCCAAACAAAAACAAAAAAACCAACCCAAAACCTCCCATCAAAACTACACACATTTTTATGTGAGGTGCGCATCTGTGTATGTGTCTGTATGCGTGTGTATTTATATTTTATTTACATCTTATGCATTATTTTTGAATGTTTATTTGTTACTATAAGCATTTATAGCATTGAATATGTATTTATTGATATTATATACACATATACATGAACACATATGTCAGTCAGGGGTAGGGGTGGAGTGGGGTAGGTTGATCCTACTTCACGGAATTCGGTGGTCACGGGGGGATCTTGGTACCAATCAACCACAGAAAGTGAGGTATTCCTGTGTGTGTGTGTGTGTGTGTGTGTATATATATATATATATATATATATATATATATATATATATATATATATATATATGTACATTATGTATGGTCATTTGTTCAATCACCAAGGCTCACAGTAGATTTAAGGCTGGGCACCCTGAACAGCTCACCAATCTACTGCAATGCCAACACACACACAGCCATTCACACTCACATCTTGGTTCAGTTTGGCCAATTAAACAATTAGCCAAAAGTGTGGGATGAACGTGTGGGATGAAACCCAGAGTATTCAGAGGAAACTCCACTCATAAACTTCATCACCAAAACTTGTACTTGAAACCAGGACCTTCTTGCTGTGAGGTGGATGTAACAACCAAACGATGAAGTATCATATTACAAAACTATAAAACGCTGAAATATGATATTAAAGGATACTGAACCTCAATCAGAAAAGCTCAGATATGAAAAACTGCACATTAGTTTCCTATTGGTTTGTAAGTTGTTATGGAGACTTGCACATGGCTCATGTCTGTTTTGGAAAGCCATGCTGAGTCACATGACCAGAGAAATTTCTGTTTGTTTGTCAGCTCCAATAGTAACATTAAACCTGAAATGCACTGATGGGTTGACTCAGGCGTGTGATAGGAAATGAAAAGCAAAAATAGAGTCCTAAAGCAGACATCGACATCAACTTCTTGCCTAATGTGTTTTTCACCAAATATTTCTTCATAATTGAAAATTCCATAATAAAGGAACTCCGTTCTTGGTCATTGATACTACTTTATTGTATACCGTACCCCCCCCCCCCCCCCCCAGTGCAGATAACTGGGTTATCAAAGGTCGGCCATGTCATTCACTGTCTGTGCTGTGAGGTGTAAAAGAACCATTGCTGACTTTTGACAAGAGTAGCTACATAGCCATCAGTGTGTTTCCACCCTTTGATGGCCTGGCGAGCTGTCCAGGGTGTAATCTGCCCTCGCCCGGAGTTGGCTGGGATGGGCGCCAGCCTCCCCGCGACCCTAATTCGGATTAAGTGCTTACAGAAAGTGAACTGAACTGAACTATGACAGAGGCGGGTGAGCTCTACACACTTAAACAGCAGTTTCATAAGAAAACCGTGCTTCATAACAGCATGTTTATAAACTCGTTTAAAGTTGAGTATATACTAAAAAAAGATGATGAAAAATTTAATGACATTTTTATGGTGTATTTTTCCATTTTTAATATCTGACAAAGTTGACGCCATCTGCTCCAAGTGATCATGATAAACCATGAGTCATTTTTCAAGCATTATCGACTCAAGGTAATGTCTATCACCCCTCAAATAACAAACCAATTAGATCAAAGCATTACTGTGCAGATGATTCAAATAATTAATTACCTCATTCACTTGAATTCAATTAAATTTTATTTATATAGCACCTTTTACAATTAACATCGCAATCAGCTTCACATTCATTCATTCATTTTCTGAAACACTTAATCCTAATTAGGGTCACGGGGAGGTTGGAGCCCATCTCAGCCGTCTGTGGGCGAGGGCAGAGTATACCCTGGACAAATCGCAGGCCACCGCAGAGTAGCTTTGCACAGTAAAAAAATCATGCCAGTTATGCCATATTAACCCGAATATTATTTCGGAGAACAGCAAATTAGACATCAATCACAGCTGAGACTCCAGGGGTAGCATGGTGGCGTAGTGATTAGCACATCCGCCTTACAGCTAGAAGGTGCTGGGTTCGAGTCCAGGGGTTGTGCGTTTCTGTATGGAGCTCGCATGTTCTTCTCAAGCTTGCACAGGTTTTCTTCAAGTACGGTACACGAGATTCCACACATCGTCCAAAAAACGTGCACAATAGACTAATTGGCTGTTCTAAACTGTGCTTCGGTATGAGTGCGAATGTTTGTAATTTTGGCCCTGTGAAGGTCTTGCAGGCTGTTTATGGTAAACCTAGGAGGATTAAGTGGTTTAGAAAAGGAGTGAATGAGACACACTTTTTAATTTTAAACTTGTATCACCTTATTATTTACAGCAGGCTTTTACCGTCCATGCTCTGCCATTTTTGCGTTTGACACACAACCTTACGCAATACAGATTATAAGATTTTCCTTGGTCTGGCCCCTAACTCGTCTTTGTAAGGGTTAAGTAATTACCTGAGTTAAATCAGGTGCTTTGGATGATCATCCCATTATATGGTCTATAAATTATCTGCGTACATAATGGATTATGAAATTGGCTCTCTAGCTGGAAAGATTATTGGATGAGGCATTTCTGACTGCCAGGTTGAAATTGTTCACCAGCGTGCACACATCCATACACATACAAAGAGAGCGAGAGAGAGAGAGAGAGAGAGAGAGAGAGAGAGAGAGAGATCTAATAACAATAATGGTCACCTTGCATATCCTGCCAAGTCATAAGAAGACATTCAGAAGCTTCATCTCATTTTAAATGCATTGGTTCCTCAGCATTTCTGTTGGTGGAAGAATGGTGTTTGATGTGATTTGGGCTGGAATATGGGGAATGCTGAGAAATAAAAGCTTTATTACTTTGGCCTACAAGCTAACAGTTTCAAACATAATATGTCTCCTGTAAAAGAAACCTTCCGTTGATGTGACAGCTGATTGCCTGAAGTGTGGAAGAAGCACAATAGAAATGAAAACCTGTCAGAATCCATCTATTAGACAGACAAAAGCTAGTTCATGAAGCGATTAGTGTCTGACTTAGCACCATCAACATATAATTTAAATGCTGTCATACCTGTATACACAAATAATGAAACACAAAAACATATGTCTGAATGTTAGGGTACTTAGCATAATGTGCTCTCAGTTAATGACATAGTCTTTGAAAGAGTCTTTTGGTGACGGTGCCATGGTCTCTGTGTGGGTTTAAAGCATCTTATGATCAACTTGGCTGAGAAGAGACAGGTTTTAACTCTTTAATGCTCAGCAGGACCATATGGTCCTCTTTCAAAAAAATACTAATAACTACTAGACGCATGCTGTTGCCGTTCAGAATGTGTTCTGTATTTGTTGTGGCGTCGCCTGATGCAACATAGTTTGGTCCTACGTGCCTCAGTCAGCTGTGAGACGACCTTGATTGCGCTGGATTGTGTTGTTCACGAATTTGTGAGCGTTATTATTTGTTATTATTATTATTATTAGTGTTATCATAATTTTGTTGAAAGAAATGTGTTCTGGTTGTTTTCTTATGCATTTTCGATGAGGAAAAAGTAGTGATTTGTTTTTTTTCTAACTGCAAAAAATAATTTGGGTGTGAAAGGGTTAACCTCAGATTGTTTTCTTCCATTTTGAATAAACAGCACTGCTCTCTCTGGGTGTGAATCCAGGCTTGTGCTTTCATCCCTAAGCTTTTACATTACCTCAGATGGTGGATATGAACTATGCAGGTGAAAGTATAGACAGCTTTTCCAAAACTCCCTTCCCTCCAAGAGTCACACCCTGCAAACATATCTGAATGCTAATTGAATGCTAGGAGAATTTTATTTCCTCTGACAGTTTGTAGAGCCTGGGGTGTTGCCAAGCCCAGAGTTTTCACGCATACGGTATCTCTCTTGTATTGGCATTCAGGTGTACAGTAATTGTATGAGATGGTTCTGGAGTAAAATATGAAGAGAACTAGAATAATGGGTTCCAGCTTTATATGCTCTGAAGCCATATTGACCCATTTCTGCATTCACACTGCAAATGAAATTCCCAGAATTACCGGTAATTTAACCCTTCCGTATTTCTGTACTGGTGGCATGGTGGTGTAGTGGATAGCACGTCCACCTCAGAGCAAGAAGGTCCAAGGTTCCTTGGTGTTGACCCTGCAGTGGCCTGGTGAGCTGTCCAGGGTGTATCCTGCCCTCACCTAGAGTCAGCTGAGATGGGCGCCAGCCTCCCCGTGACCCTAATTATGATTAAGCGGTTCAGAAAATGAATGTTTCTGTACTGAACTATATTTCCTCAGCCAGCTACTTTTAATTAAACATTATTATTTTTTCACCTACACCTGAAAAAAACCATGACTAAGAATATTTTAACCCTTTCTTAGAATCCAGAGTACAGATTGTGTGGTGAAAAAGAAGAAGAAGAAGGTTGTGTGTGCAGAGGATCCACAATGAAACACCTGCCCATCTCTAAATGGCTCACGCAGCTTGGCCTACCTGAGTACTGCACACTGTTTGATGAGGAATATGATGGAGTTGAGGTGAGATGTTCAAAGCTACGTATACACAGGTTCATACGTTCTCTGTGTCGTAATGTGAGTTCACAGACATTCTTGAATCATCCTGACAATGCTTGAATCCATATGGTGGATATAAACTCTCGAGTTTTCACGGTTTCTCGGAGCAGGGGCTGTGATCATTATCTGTGCAGTATGGACTAAAACTTTGAAAACAATAAAAAAAAAAACGATACCTTGAGAGAACATTTGACTTTTTTTCAAAACATTTATGTTATTCAAATAAAACTGGACATCCTCAGAGAATCCCTTCAAGTCATTTGTAAGCGCTAGAACAGCAGGAAGCTGCTTTGCTCTGTTTGCACGAGTTGATGTCTGACATATATGTGTTCACGGAGACTTCACTTGCCACTGCCATGTTTAAAAATGTCAAATACTAAAATATAATAAAACAATTATTCACTTTAGGCTTGGTTAATGTCAGTGTTCCATCTCAAGGACTATTCAATGACATCCACCTTGCCATTTGCAAATAATTGTTAATGACACTGCAGTAGGGCTCCCGTTTTTCCACGATGGTTCGGTTCCATCCCTTCGCGCGGATAAAGAAAATTTGTGAGTTATTGATGCGGTTTTAAAACCTTATGTATAATATTACATGAACTAAAATGTGCTTCTTATACACATTCTATCGACAGCATTACTCATTGATACAGTAAAATGTAGTAATGATTAGGTAAAAACTTTATAATTTGTACTGTGATAATATTTATTAAAAGAAAAAAAGCACTGAAGCTCCTTACCAGAAGCTAGAGAAGATGCGGGGCGTTTGAGTGACATCATACGGCTTAAATAATCATTAAAAACACTAAAAAACATGAATTCACATTTCAAGCAATCATGTTGATGGCATGTGTGCAATGGAGAAAAAAAAAAGAGGTGTACACATCATCTGCAACCAATCAGCAGGAGGGAAAACTAAAAGCTCTCAGCCATTGGCTAGATTTGAATCACGTGCCAGTAACTTCTGGGTTTGCCGCTAATTCATGCGTATAATAATAAAGCAGTAAAATGTAGTAATGATTAAGTAAAACCTTTTTAATTTTGCACTGTGATAATATTTATGAATGAATAAAGCACGTAGGCTCCTTACCAGAAGCTAGAGAAGATGCAGGGTGTTGAAGTGACATCATAGGGCTTAAATAATCATGAAAAACACAATAAAAAAACGTGAATTCACAATTCAAGCAATCACGTTGATGACGTGTGCAAAGGAGAATAAAATAGGTGAACATAATCTGCAACCAATCAGCTGGCGGGAGAACCAGAAGCTCTCAGCCATTGGCTAAATTTGAATCATGTGCCAGTTACTTCCGGGTTTGTCGCCAATCCGCGAGTATTGTCGGGCGCGAGTGCTGAACCACGAATAGTCAAGGGCCTGCTGTATTATTACACATCATATCCATGTTGACTAATCTGACTCAGTTTCCCATTTCTGTAAAAGCCTTGAACATGATTAGTTATATTTTCCAATTTTCTGCAAATGACACATTTGCAGCAGATCTAATGCATCACATGCCGATTAAAATGGCAGGTGTCTGTGACACATAGTCAAGAGATAAATCAAATGCACAATACAAAATATAATTTTTAAAGAATGCCAGATGTAAATATACTCAGTACGAGGCTCCACTACTTTAAGAGGAGGAAGCGGTTTGGCAAATGAGTGAGAGAGGAAGTAACTGTGTTCAATGTGATTGTTAAAGATATTTGATTTATTTTGGAGAACTGCGAAGACTTTTATTGATATGTAGAGAAAATGTGGCATCACAGGAACATTTACAAAAAAATGTCAAACATCAAAAGTTAATGACAAACAAGGGGAAAACTTATCTGATCGACTACTAAGAGACCAACTGCAACATTAAAGGTTCTGTCGGTCTGGGCTTTGGGTAAGATAAGAGAAGGAGGTCATTTTTCTCTCTCTCTCTCTCTCTCTCTCTCTTTCTCGAAAAAACAAACCTAAAACTCAGACATGTTTATGATTTAGAACATATTTATAAAATTTTGTTTTGATATTATTTTTCAGTACCGTGATCGCTCTCTACTTCGTGCTTCAGTTTCTGCGGCTTCAGTGCATCGCGGGTTTTTCAAAAAATATTCATTGAAAAAAAAAAAAAAAAAAAAAAAAAATGAAATTAACGAAAACTAGAGGAAAAGTGAAGGAAAATGCCAAAAAAAAAAAAGGCCAATTATGCACAAAAAAACCCCAAACAAACAAAAACCAACCTAAAACCCCCCCAACAAAACTACTTACATTTTTATGTGAGGTACGCATCTGTGTGCACGCGCACGTCTGTATGTCTGCATTTATATTTTACTTACATCTTATGCATTATTTTTGAATGCTTAATTGTTACTATAAGCATTTATAGTTTTGAATACGTATTTATTGATATCATATACACATATACATGTATGTATATGTCAGTCAGGGGGTCGATCCTACTTCGCGGAAATCGGCGGTCGCAGGGGGAGTCTCGGTTCCCACTAACTGCGGAAAGTGAGGAATCTCTGTATTAGTTTTTAATTCAAAATCTTTCGGCTGGGGTCCCCACTCACACCTCGGATTAATGTCTTTCTTGAAGAAGCTGATCATAGTTGGACAGCTAACGCGTTTGAGCCTGATATTTAAATGTATTTCCTGCACCCACTTTTATTTAATTCAGCAAAAGAAAGGACATTTTACTGAACATTTTTGCATTGTCTGTCAACAAATCTTCTAAATAACACTGAAATGAGAAACGGGAAGAAGCTTTAAACAGAAACTACTTTTTATTTTCTGCTGTTAGAGTATAATTTATCATTCTCCAAACAGTCTCACCATGATTATTTATTGTACATTTTTTATTGTATTTTCCTGTAACTCATGAATATGCCTATTTTATGTAGATTTAGGGCACACTGACACATTTATGTTCACTTCTCTCTCTCTCTCTCTCTTTCTCGCTCTCTATCTCTCTGTTTGTTGAGGTACACATACTACTTCTAAGATTCCAGTGATCCTACTCCTGTTTCTTGCTGAATCCTGTGATCCATCCTGATGTGCTAATTACTGGTTGGAGTTCTCATCTTACAAGCCCCAAACTCCTGTTGATGATGATCCTTGTGGACTGAAATATTAATTCGGAAACTATGAAGATGATTTTTCATTGTTGTTGTTATAAAGTCTTTTACGAAAACTTTTAGGACTACAATTACCATTACATTTATAAGATAAACATCTGGACTTCATGTTAAACTACAGTAAAGTTTCTATTAGATAGTTTGTATATTTATCTGGTATCACTCAAATGACTATGGGTTCCCTCATAGAGTCTGGTTCTTCTCAGGTTCCTCCTCATGTTGTTTGAGGGAGTTTTTACTTTCCATGATCGCAGTGTACTTGCTCATTGGGTGGATGCGTAGGGTTTCGAGAGATATGTTGAAATTCTTACTCAGATTTATTTTTTACGATGTAAAGCTACTTTGTGACGATGTCTATATATACAAATAATACTGAATTGAATTGTGAGATAAATCAACCAGCGTGAACGTTCATGCCAGGTGTGATTGAAAGATATGTTTCTGAAAGCACCAGTTCTGATAGCACAGGATTGAAGAATTTCACTTTACAACATGATAACCAATCAATACCTGCATTCTTGTCAACCAAGGAATGGTTTGCCAAATGAAGATCAAAGTCTTGACATAACCCAGAGGCCAGACTTCAATCCAACAGAAAACGTGTGGTATGACTTATGGAATGCTATGCAGATGAGACCGCGCGGTAATGTGGAGGAACCACTTCAGAACAGGCGGGAAAAATTTTCCCTCTGCAAAGTTCATGTAGACATCTTTACAAATATGTTCTGCGGTAATAAATGCAAAGCTCTGACAGACAATGTATAAGTAATCTACAGTGGTTCCTCACTTTACGAAATTAATCCGTTCCAGTGCCTTTTTCGTAACCTGCATTTTTCGTAAATTGAACCGCATTTTACATGTAAAATGCGTGATTCGTTCCAAGGCTCCCAGTACTACCCCATAAACCTTTTAAAAATGATAAAAGTACACCAATTTTGTATGAAATATGTGTTAAAAGTAAAAGTTAAATGGGGCAGTGGTAGTCCAGTGGTATAGGGCGCTGGATCGCTGATCCAAAGGTTGGGGGTTCGAGTCCCACTCTCCACAAGGTTGTCACTGTCCCCCCCAGTGCGGCTAACTGGGTTATCAAAGGCGGGCCATGTCTGTCACTGTCTATGGTGAGAGGTTCATGTAAAAGAACCATTGCTGACATTCGTAAAGAGTAGCTGCAAAGTCGTCAGCGTGTTTCTGTCCCTTGCTAAAAAGGGTTGTGACAGGAAGGGCATCCGACGTAAAAACCTCTGCCAAATCAAACGTGTGAATCAGATGATTCGCTGTGGCGACTCCCGAGTAAAAGGGAAAAAAGCCAAAAGGAAGACAGACGTGTTAAAAGAAAATTAGGTACCTTTTTTCAATCTCTCGAACCACCCATGCGACGCTTTAAAGTCCTGGGGTTGTTGGTCTGAGGAACCCTCACCCCATCCCCACCCTCCTTCATGAGGTCCTTAAATTATGGTGGTTGCTTTTTCCGAAATAATCGCCTCCGTCACTGTATCCCTGCTTTTAATGCCTCCTTCT
>CM045749.1:20269228-20341728 GCA_024760905.1 Plotosus lineatus | reverse complement strand
ATAGACAAACTACTGTATTTTCAAGCGCTGTATTTGGGTTATACTTTCACTTTCTCACTTCCCGCAGTTAATGGGGACTGAGACCCCCCCCCCGCGCGACCGCCGCTTTCCGCGAAGTAGGATTGATCCCTCTGACTGACGTATACGTACATGCATGTGTGTATATAATATCAATAAATACATATTCAATGCTATAAATGCTTATAATAACAATTAAACATTCAAAAATAATGCATAAGATGTAAATAAAATATAAATACACACAATACGCACACGCGCGAACACACTCAGATTAACACATCACAAAAATGTAACTAGTTTTGTTGGGGAGTTTGGGTTGTTTTTTTGTTTTTTTTTTGTTTGTTTGATGTTTTTTGCATAATTGCCTTGGTTTGTGGCATTTTCCTTAAACCCCCCCTTCCTTTTTATAAATATTTTTGAAAAACCCGTGACGCACTGAAGTCGCAGAAACTGAAGCAGGAAGTAGCGAGGGATCACTGTATTGGGTTATACTACATTCTAACAATAATAAGATTTACAAAAAAAATAACACAGGGAGCCCAGGTCGACACCCACACCAGGGGAACGGACAGACATATGCTATAGGTTTTTCATGATGTTTACAAACAAGTCAATGGTGAGACACTATTTCCTTAACAATGGCGCTCTGTACAAATCTTATTTATGATTAACATTTCCATAATAATGTCTTCGTTGCTGTATGCGGTCATATCTACAAACCACATCATCTCCTGTTGTGGTGAAGCTCTAAACAGTCACGTTGTTCACAACTTCATGCATCACGGTTTCGAATTAAACATTTGTGTGGAGAGAACTCCTAACCAGAATGGTTTCAAACTGGACCCCAGTGACAGCTGGTTCTGTTATTAGATGGAATACTTATTAAAAATACCAAATACTCAGGACCTGCGATGGTCTGATGAGCTCTTTAGGTTGTTCCCACCTTTGCTCGGTTGAACTGCAGCCTCCCTATGACCAAAATAATACTATAACAAAAGATGAACCATGAACCAAAGACTCAGTTAGCATTTACATGTAACCAAATCTTACAGATCAGGATCTACCGACCCACTAAATTCGTAGAATGCGAAGGTACCACACTATATACTTCACTCTGGCATCTCATTTTAGCCTGTGCCTCTGGATAACAGGAAAGATTCACACAGGAGTCTAGTATGAGGAGCCGAAATTAACTTGCTCTTGTGAAATGCTAAATGTACGCTTGCTAGCTAGATTAGCTAATGCTATAAACGTCTCGTTCAAAGGACAGGTAAGATGGTAGCGGACTGTGTGCTTGTTAGGTGCAACTTGGTCACATACTCATCCTATTCTTCTTCTTTTCCTTTCGGCTGTTCCCTTTTTCTCAGGGGTCGCCACAGTGAATCTGATTCCTATGTTTGATTTGGCGTAGGTTTTTGCGTCGGATGCCCTTCCTGACACAACCCTTTAGCGAGGGGCAGAAACACGCTGATGGCTATGCAGATACTCTTGATGAAAGTCAGCAATGGTTCTTTTACATGAACTTCTCACCATAGACAGTCAGACAGTGAGACACATGGCCTGCCTTTGCTAACCCAGTTAGCTGTTAGTTACCTTGTGGAGAGTGGGACTCGAACCCCCAACCTTAGAATCAGCGATCCAGCACCTTTTACCACCAGGCCACCACTGCCCCTACATACTCATTCTATTACAATCACTTCAATGACATTTTCTATATAGTACTGCATAGTAACGTTGGCACAGAGGTGAACTGGTTAGCATGTCTGTCTCATAGCAAGAAGGTCCTGGGTTTAAGTCCCAGGCTCAGGTGGTTCTGTGTGGAGTTTGCATGTTATCTCCATGCTTGAGTGGATACTCTGGTTTCTTTCCACAGTCCAAAGGCATGAACATCGAGTCTGTTGGGTTTTTACACCCGAGCCTCATGGCTCATCGGCCGGTGCTTATCCCCAGTTTCCATAGCGTGAAGCGACCAGGAGTTCAACTCCCCCTAGATGGGACACCAGTCCATCGCAGGTTACCTTCCCAGTATATTTTTACTGGTACCCATTTATACTGCTGGTGAACAGAGGCACACTTGTGGCTGAGACCTTGCCCAGGGGTCTTAGCACAGTGAGGGTCTCAGTGGGATTCGAACTCACAACCTCCCGATCATGAACGCAGCACCCTAACCGCTACGCCACCGGCCCCACATGAACATCAGACTAACTGGCTATTTAAAATTACCCCTTGGTGTGAGCGTGTGTGATGTGTGTTGGCTCTATGATGGTCTGGCCAATTTGAGGCCCAGACTAAGCAAGTTTTTTTCTCTCTCTCTCTTTTAAATCCGTAGACAATGTTGACGGACTTCTTCAGTCCTTTTGGTTCCTCTGTGTTTGAATCAGATGTTTACTTTTAATAGAAGCGGGAATGTCACTGAGCTGCCGTCTGAACTGCAGTGAGTCGCTCACTTTAGTCAATACAACCCGTATTTTACCATTCGTCATCATTTTTGATAAATGGAATTGTTTATTTTAATGATATTCATCTTTCAGATAGCAGTGAAGTGACGTGTAAACCCTCCTTCTTCTTTTAATGAATAATTTGTGACCAAACCTTCTATCTCCTGGTCACCAACCCAACCACTGTACACACACACACACACACACACACACACACACACACCACGTGTACTGTATAATTATATTCCACCAGGGACCAGATGGCCTGTGTACGATAACAATGCCCTCGTCAAAATATTCTCTCACAAGTTTGGCTTCACCATACTTCATCCATGGAAACACACCATCAAAAGCAAAAGGAAACATTTTTAAAGTCCAGCTACTGATTCTGATCTTGTAATTAATCTGCAGCACCACTGGGCAGGCCCTCTAAGAAACAAAGCGCTAATGTGCATTATCTATTCATGACTGCAGGAAGCAGACGGAGACACAAGAAAACCAGACGCTTTTCCCACCTGAGTAGAAATATGAATGTGCGCAGTTTGTTTGATGAAATGTTTCTCATGGTTGAAAATACAGTACGGTGTTGATTAGCATTATCTTGCTAGCACATTTTTCTCGTGGGTTTACTCTCTCAGTGCAATATTTACCCTGGCATGTGCCATCTTGTTAGAAACCTGCCAGATAAGATAAGATAAGATACAGCTTTATTAATCTCACAATGGAGAAATTCACTGTTACAGGCTCTTGAGGTACCATCAGTAGGGGGTGCAAAAATAGATACAAATACAAACATATATAATATATATGTATGTGTGTAAGTAAATAAATAAATAGATACATAAATCGTATAAATTAATAAACAATAAAATAAAAGAAGGGAACGACTTATATGTAGATATGCAGGTCTGCAGTGCTAGAGATGGTTAAAAACAAACAACTATACTGTTTAATTTGGCAAAATATTACTGCACAGATATAACTGATCATTTATGCTAAACAATACAGGTACCCAAACAACTGAAAAAGGATAATGGTGATATGAGCAAGTATGCAGTTGTATGGTAAATGTCATCCATCCATCCATCCGTCCGTCCGTCTATCCGTCCCTCCATCCGTCCATCCGGCTATCTATCTACCTGTCTATCCATCCATCTATCTAAAGTAGGCCCTTGACCATTTTCAGTTCAGTGCTCGCCTCCTCACATACTCGTGGATTGGCAACAAACCCAGAAGTAACTGGCACGTGATTCAAATTTAGCCAATGACAGAGTTTTTGTTTCTCCCTCCTGCTGATTGGTTGCAGATGATGTGTACACCTTTTTTTTCTCTCCTTCGCACACATCATCAACGTGATTGCTTGAATTGTGAATTCAAGTTTTTTTATTGTGTTTTTAATGATTATTTAAACCCTATGATGTCACTCAAACGCCCTGCATCTTCTGGTAAGGAGCCTAAGCGCTTTATTTATTTATAAATATTATCACAGTACAAAATTGAAAGTTTTTACTTATTCATTACTACATTTCACTGCATTATTACTGTATTAATGAATAAGCTTTTCTATAGAATGTGTCCAAGAAGCATATTTTAGCGCATGGAATATCATACAGAGGGTTTTAAAACAGTGTCAATAACTTGCGGATTTTCATGATCCGTGGGAAGGGCTGGAACCGAACCATCGCGAAAAACGGGGGCTCTGTCTGTCTGTCAGTCAGTCAGTCAGTCAGTCAGTCGGAATTACTGCACTGTGTGGCTAAGTTAGCCAGCACAGCATGTCCAGCAGCTATTGAATGGTTAAAGGAACAGTGAGAAACCCAACGTAAGATTAATGACAGAGGAAGAAAAAAACGTTCCGTCAGTTTGCTGATAGCAAAAATGAACGTGATAACTCTTGATTAATGCATCATCAAGGTTCTGTTTAGGTTCTGGAATCTGAAAGTGTGATTTTGAGTAAAGACTGATCATGACAAGGTCATAGCGTGGACTCTGATAAGTCCAGCATTAACGAGTGCAGCCCTGATGCAGCTCCTTATCCAAAGAGAACCTGTGAAGGATCAAACTTTGGCCACATGCTAAAATCCAAGTCACATCCTTGCCATCTGCTCTCCAAATCCACTGGTTCCAATCACTTGGTTTCTGAGCCGGGATTTCCTTTTCAATGCCTTGCTTCCTGCATTCGCCTGTTTCACCTGATCTTGTTTAAATTATTTATTTAATCGTTCTCTGCATCTTCTCTGCATGTTTAGTGTGTTTACTGTCTATTTAAACCAACCCAATCTGGAGATTCACATTCATCCACCGTCATGACTTTTGTCCCTTTTGCATTTGCCTTGACCACACTAGACTCCTGCAGCTGTTCCGGTGCTTCCAGGATATATCAGCTTCTGTATGCTAATCAGCTCTATGGATATTATCTGTACAGCTGCCTGTCAGTTTCATTTCTTTTTTTTTTTTTTTAGTTTGAAATTATCATCCATGGTGTCGTAGTTAGCACATCCGCCTCACAGTAAGACAGTAAACGGACTTAACTTCATTATCCTGTACGTCTGTACAATTGTTTTTTTTTAATCAGAGTAGATAGCGCAGAAACAGCGTGAGCTACATGCTGAATTATGGCTCGTCTTAACCATCATTTGTTCGATTCAGCTGTGATCTTGGAAGAAATCTGACACACAATGGATCCTTAATGGCACAGCACACTATCTGCTCCTTCTGTTTCTCATTTTCGAACCAAACAAGTCTGGGGGAAGAAAAAAAGAAAAAAAAAAAAAAAAAAAAACATGCTGAAAGAGGGGGGGGGGAAAAGCAGGTGAATGGTTGATGATGGCAGAGATTCTGCTGGGTTGTGATGGGACTCAGGGCTTATAAGATAAGACGCACAATGAGGCTAATGCAGCATAAATCTGTTTCTCCAGCATAAAATCAACAGCACGTACAGCTCACTGCACCATTTTGCTATGACAAAACCTACAAAGACAGCACGGGACCAAGTGGAAGTGTTTTCACACTGAACGTTATGATGCACTTAAGTTAGTACAATTAATAATTTATGAATTAAACCAAGAATATTCAGTTGATTTAACGAGCTTTTCTGAATGACTGTTGAAGTACATTGAAAGCGTGAACATGCTGGTGAAATGCATAACCAGAAGAAAATAGCCGCTTTCCTACAATTCCACCCCACCCTTGGTTTGTGTAACAACAGAAGAGAGATGGTGAGAGAATTTCACAAACAAGGCAGCACCCGTTTCCTTTACTGTATGTAGAAAGAATTTGCTGTCGTTGTGGAACTCGATCAAATTAGTAATGACAGACTGCTGCCTTCGCCCCGAAATTCTGAAGCGTTAATAACACAGATCAGGTTTAAATGATGTAATATTCAATAACCCCAACGCCATCCGTCTGTTCCCTGTAGGACCTGTTGCACTTGACAGAGATAGACCTGTTGGAGTTGGGGGTTCACAGTCGACTCCATCGCATCCACATCCTCTCAAGTATCCAAGTTTTGAAGGAGAGCGAGGCCAAAAGAGGTCAGTGTCACCATCAGGCCAACACTTTTCTCTGTGCATTGCTGAGAAGGTAAGGCTTCAGGAACCGTTTTACAAATGTCAGGAAGATCAGCCATAGTTATTGGGTTGGTTCACTTACCTCACTCATTTGCCAAACCATTTAATCCTACAATCTCAATCAACAATGGACAAAGGCGGAGTACACCCCAAACAGCTTGTCATACCATTGGACACACCATTGGAAAGCAACACACACACAAATACTTGGGAAAATTTGGAACAGCTAATTAGCTTAATGTGCATGTCTTTGGACTGTAGGAAAAAAAAGAGGATAAGAGAAATAACCAGTTTTTATTATTTTACTAAAGATGTTCAAAATATATCCTGTACACAGGGATCCCTCCATACTTCACGCTACAATTCAATTCAATTCAATTCATGCGGCTTCAGTGCATCATGTTTTTTTTTTTTTTAAATAATTAAATAAATATTAATCAAATAAAAAAAAAATAAGGACATTAAAGAAGAATCAGGGAAATGTTAAGGAAAATACCACAAAAACAAGGCCAATTATGCAAAAAAAAACCAACAACTCAAAATCTCAGATCAAAACTGGATATATAGTGTCGGAGTGGGTGCATGCGCATCTGCATGCGTACGTGCGCACGTCTATATGTGTGTGTACTGTATTTATATTTTATTTACATATTATGCATTATATTATTTTTTAATGTTTAATTGTTATTATAAGGATTAATTGCATTCAATATGTATTTATTGATATTATATACACATATACATGTACGTATACGTCAGTCAGGGGGGTTGTGGGGGGTTGGGGGTGATCCTACTTCACGGATTTCGATGGTCACATGGGGATCTCGACCCCAATTAACTGTGGAAAGTCAGGGATCCCTGCATTCTTACCACAAAATAATGGAAGAGTTGATTAGCACAGCGCTAGCACAGAGATTCTTTGCACCATTCGGTGAATCTTGGTGATGTATATGGTTGGACACCATGTTGGTCAGTACGACTTTCATATATACAGGAATCCAGGACAGGAAAATGTTTTAATATAATGGATCAATTCCAGGTTCGGCTGGATACAAAAACTGGTTCAGACCCAGTATCATTTCTGTGAAAACTTCATACAGCTACATGCAGAAATGAGGTTTAATGCAACCACGGGTTCCGAATGTTTCAGCATTCTGGTGCTGGTGTACCAGTCACAATGGGCTCTCTTCCTGCCACTGGCATTAGACGGCGCCAAGGACTGGAGACCCGGTGGGTAGGAATAGTGAATAGGGCTTTAGGCTGCCCTGCGATGTAGCAACAGCGTGAAAAGCGGCCAGCTGGCTTCATGGATCTTAGAGGAAGCAAGTGGAAACACTCAGGGTCCCCAGATGGTCGATGTCTGATAAGGAAGAGCTGGCAGGTTGGTGGGAATTGGTAGGTTACCAATGTTGGAGAAAATTGGTGAATGGCCAATGAAAATTTGTATTTTTATAAGGAAGCTACACTTGGAACATTTTCTGAAGAGGTTTTTTTTTAACTGCGCTGCACTGGTGTCTTTTAAATATAAATTAAATTTGTTTTGTGGAAAATTCTGAAAAAGTGTTCCAGTGGTCGAGATATGATGTAACTTTATTTTCTATCAGAGTAAATGTGGAGAAGTGCTGTACGTATATGAGACATCTATGAGCCATTCTGAGGACAGTCATATGATCATATGTCACATGATCAGCTTCTCCTTGACTTTGGTTTAGCAACAACTATTATAAACGTTCTTCCTCTTTGACAGACATATGATTTCCGCAGCTTTAGCAAAAAATTTGGAATCACAACACACTTATGTGAATCCTCAAAAAGTATGTTCATAGATTATGATGCCAAAATGTTCGGTGTTTCCATTATTTTGTCCACCCCTTGTACATCAACTTGTCCTGGTCATGCCTTACCCAGATTAGTACCCGGCGAGAGAGCGTTGTGATTATGTACTTTTTGCTCGAGATTGTAGATCAGACTCTCTAATGACCTGAAAGCAACTCGCTGCCTGTTCCCGCCCAATCAAGCTTCACACCGGAAATCCCAAGCTGACCAAACTAAAGCAGGAGTTATCATATCTTTGCCAGTTGGGATGTGTCACTGACATCCCCCTTTCTCTTTGTTATTTCTACAAGCGGCCTTTATTCATTTATTTTTACCGTGCAGCCTGTGGGTGTCAGGGTGTAGTGGCTGCTTTGATTTTGCTTCGAGTAGAAAGACGGTGTGTCTGTGTGGTTTGGAAAAATCGAGGGACTTTAAGGCCCCATCCTACCAAAAACCACCATTTCACTCTGTAGCCTTGGGGGTTACGGGATGCAGGGCTGTATCAACAGGGTTTAAGTTAAGAAAACTAACCAGTGAACTGTGTGTGTGTGTGTGTGTGTGTGTGTGTGTGTGTGTGTGTGTGCTTGCATTTTCCCCTGACGCCGGCTCACCCTGCTCGGAGGTTGTTGAACAGAGAAAAGTGTAATTAGGTGTTATGCTAGGATTTCAGGATGAAAGAGATATGGATATGAAATTATGCGGCATGCAGAATTAACATCAGACAAAAGGTGAGGTGACAGCACTGCCCAGGGAACGCACAGTAACAGTACGCTAATGAGTTTAATCTCAACACATCATGTCATGCACAGGCTTGCCCATGCACAAGTTTACAATGTGTAGAAGATGCATCAGTGGACACACACACATACACATGCACACAAGCACACACGCACACACGAGCGCACACACGAGCACACACACGAGCACACACACGAGCACACACACGAGCACACACACACACGAGCACACACACACACGAGCACACACACACACGAGCACACACACACACACGAGCACACACACACACACACACACACACACGAGCACACACACACACACACGAGCACACACACACACACACACACACACACACGAGCACACACACGAGCACACACACACACACGAGCACACACACACGAGCACACACACACGAGCACACACACACACACACGAGCACACACACACACACGAGCACACACACACACGAGCACACACACACACGAGCACACACACACACGAGCACACACACACACACACACGAGCACACACACGAGCACACGAGCACACACACGAGCACACACACGAGCACACACACACACGAGCACACACACACGAACACACACACACACGAACACACACACACACGAACACACACACACACACGAGCACACACACGAGCACACACGAGCACACACACACACGAGCACACACACACGAACACACACACACACACACACGAGCACACGAGCACACACGAGCACACACACACACACGAGCACACACACACACACGAGCACACACACACACGAGCACACACACACACGAGCACACACACACACACGAGCACACACACACACACACGAGCACACACACGAGCACACGAGCACACACACGACCACACACACACACGAGCACACACACACACCAACACACACACACTCGAACACACACACACACACGAACACACACACACACACACACACACACGAGCACACACACGAGCACACACACGAGCACACACACACGAGCACACACACACACACACACACACACACACACACGAGCACACACACACACACGAGCACACACACACACACGAGCACACACACACACGAGCACACACACACACACGAGCACACACACACACGAGCACACACACACACACGAGCACACACACGAACACGCGCACACACACGAACACGAGCACACACACGAACACGAGCACACACACGAACACGAGCACACACACACACGAACACGAGCACACACACGAACACGAGCACACACACACACACACGAGCACACACACACACACGAGCACACACACACACACACACGAGCACACACACACACGAGCACACACACACACGAGCACACACACACACGAGCACACACACACACACACACGAGCACACACACACGAGCACACACACGAGCACACACACACACACACGAACACACACACACACGAGCACACACAAATAGCTGTTAAGGGGCATGAAGACGGTGCAGGCACACACTTGTAGATTTTAAACTGCTCTCCCCTCAAACTCAAACCTTACAGTTACTGCAGCCTGGGGCTGATGTTTTCTCTTTGTAAATAAGTCACACACACACACACACACACACACACACACACACACACACACACACACACACACACACACAGGTACTTCTATCCTTGTGGAGACATTTATTGACATAATGCATTCCTAGCCCTTTCCCATTATGTTAACCAGCCAACTAAACAACCAAATGCCTCATCCGATCCCAAAACCCTATTTGAAAATTAACCCAAAATATAAGTCTTAATGTTTTCACAACAATTAGAAGTCGTGATAATGAGCGAAAACATCCTCATGTCCAACAAATGTTTTCACTCTGTTGGTTAAAAATGTATTCTGGTCCTCAAAATGCAGCAAGTACATGAATACCCACACACACACACACAAACACGCACACACGCACGCACACACACGCACGCACGCACACGCACGCGCACACGCGCACACACGCACGCACACACACGCACGCACACACGCACGCACACACGCACGCACACACGCACAGCAACGACAGGCCGAAGCTTGTTTGCTTTCACATATTGCTCTACAGTAGCTGCATCTCAAGGTTGTATAACAAGGAAACACAGATATGAACTCTTCTTCATTTTTCATTTTGAACTTGATTCCCACAGGGCAGTGGTGGCCTGGTGCTACGGAGCTGGATTACTGATCCCAATGTCAGTGTTCAAACCTCACTATCAACAGGTTGTCACTGCTGCCCCCAGTGCAGCCAACTGGGTTATCAAAGGCCAACCGTGGCTTTTTTCCATGTCTCACTGTCAATGGTAAAACAGCCGTTGCTGGCTTTCGCTGAGAGTCGCTGAATAGCCGTCAGCGATTTTCTGTCCTGGGATGGCCTGGTGAGCTGTCCAGGGTGTACGCTATCCTTCCCCAGAGTCAGCTGAGGTGGACACCAGCCTCCCGGTGACCCTAATTAGTATTCGGTGATTCAGAAAATGAATGAATAAATAAATGAATTCCAACAGCAATATGGATTTACCTATAATATATTTTAAAGCGGCTCTTTTAATCAAAAACAGACGCTGCTGGAGCCTGAGACAGTCTCCGCTTATTTATTATGCAGCAGAAACTCACTTGGTGTGTAACTCACAGTTTATACTAAAGGTCAGCGGTGGCCCAATTGGAAAGAGCGCTGGATCGCTGATCCTAAGGTTGGGGGTTCAAGCCCCACTCACCACAGGTTGTCACTGCCCCCCACAGTGCAGCTAACTGGGTTATCAAAGGCCGGACATGTCTCTGACTGTCTATGGTGTGAGGCTGTAAAAGAACCATTGCTGACTTTTGACAAGAGGAGCTGCAAAGCAGTCAGCGTGTTTCCGCCATGCGATGGCCTGGCGACCTGTCCAGGGTGTACTCTGCCCTGGCCCGGAGTTGGCTGAGATGGGCGCCAGCCTCCCTGCGACCCTAATTATGATTAGGCGGTTACAGAAAATGAACTGAACAGTTTATACTATCAGTTTAATTGGAACATCATTCCAGTACACAGTTTTAATTTTATTTAACTTAACAAACCGGACTGCAAGCATTACACAGTGTATCATTTAGAAAAGTAGTTGGTACCTGCGGTGTTGCAAACTCAGTATGAAGAGTCTGGGAAATGTTTGTTGATGATGCTAGCAGAACTAAACACTTGCTAATATTTATTTCAGACAGCATGGAAAACACACCCATGTTGGATCAACTGCATTTACTGTAATTATTTCACTGTTTCAGGTCAAAATCATAATCAATACATGTCTTCTCATCTCGTTAACCCTTTACTGGACACACGTTTTTCTATTTTCTAGTTCTGTGTAGGCAAGATTTTCTCGGATTTTTATCACATTCAGATGCTTTTGACCACATTGCCCAGTTATTTATTCATTTTCTGAACCATTTAATCCTAATCAGGGTCGCAGGGAGGCTGGCGCCCATCTCTGCCGACTCCGGTCGAGGGCGGGGTACACCCTGGACAGCTTACGGGACACATTGCCCAGTGATAGCTTAAAATAGCAACAGGTTACAAAAGACAAATTTCACAGGAGATGGAGGCTTGCATGAATTGCTTCTTATTTTGTTGACAACACATACTAATGAATATTAATGAGCATTGGGTAATACACTTCATGAATATTAATGAAGCAGACAGTGGCGTTGTAGAGGCAGAAAAAGGCATTAAGAATGTATTATTTTAATTTACTTGAGTTTGTGTTTACGAGACACCTACACATGAAAATTTGACTTTGATATACAGTGATACCTCTGCTCACGAACATAATTGGTTCCCAGAAAGTGTGTGCGAGGCGAAAAGTTCGTCTTCCGAACATTTATTTCCCATAAGAAACCATTAAAATGAGAATAATCCGTTCCCAGGTCCCCATAAAACATAATTTTCTACTAAATAAGCCTTAAAACTACACAAAAATATACCTTATTTTATGTATAATAAATGTGCTATTGTATTGTAATTAAAGAAATAAACTGTACTGTATAATAAAGTGGTTTTATTTACCTTTGTGATGGTAGTTGATGGCTTGATGGAATGGAGTGGGAGGAGGAGGGAGGGAGGGACTTACTGTTTGGAAGGAGAGTTTGGAAACGCCTACTGTTTGGAAACGCCCTTAGCCACACACGCACCCTTAATAGCTTCCTTGTTCTTAAGGATGGGAGCAATGGTAGACTTAGCGTACTGGTACTGGGACGCTGAGTCACACAAACGCACACCTCGTTCGTGTTTTTCAATGATCTCCGCCTGTGGTGGGGTCTTTTCGGTCCCATAATAGCAAAAGTACACTCAATATGGTCCAAAATGTCTAGCAAACACAAACCACTTCCGCATTCAAAGAAAGGGGGTGACGAACTGTGACGCCATGAGCGTGCGTCAGCTTCTCGTGGCCGCCACCGTGGCGCTGTTCGACCGCGTGGTTTGGTTCGTCTCCGAGACTATATTTTCGCGAATTTAAAGTTCTTGAGGCGAAAAGTTCGTGAGCTTAAGCGTTCGTCAGCCGAGGTTTGACTGTACTGTATTAATCCCTCAAGGGGGATTGAGGCTCTGCATGTAACCCACACAACGTGAGCGAGCACACACACACACACACACACACACACACACACACACACACAGCTGTGGGCAGCCACAGGACAAGGAGGTGTCCCCCCCCCCCCCAATACCACACACTGTACCTGCTTATTTGTGAATTGAACCAGTGACCTTTTGATCTCAAACCCAGTTCTTTGACCACAAGCCCATGGCTGCTCTGATTAGACGAAGTGTGTAAACACTTCTAACCCTCTCTGAATACAGAACGCATCACAGCAATGATGTACTTGTACTTTGTGTTTTTAGTAGAGAGCACTACTCCTACTGTTTTTATTTTCTTTCCACGAGGATTGTTTTGACTGTTTGTGAAGTCTGACTAAACTCGCTTCAACACTTTTCACAGCTCATCCTGAATGCTGCTCCACCTCGATTCACATCCTGCAAGAAATGCTAACGCTGTGCGCACAAAAGTGTCTCAGGAACCACATTAGAACAAACATCTCCTCTAACTTCCCAGGTGTCTTTGAGTGGACAATCAGAGGTCAGCATGGTATCTGCGGCGACTTCCTCCCATAACAAATGATAATAGCGCTGTTGTGACTGTTTCTTTAGTCAAAGCTAACTAATGCTGAATTTTCACATCAACCATTGTGTTTTTAATCTGACACCCAAAGGTATCCTGATGATTTATATACAGTGTATATATATATATATATATATACACACGCACACACACACACACACACACAGTGATCCTCGCTTCTTCATGCTTCAGTGCATCGCAGGTTTTTCAAAAATATTCATTGAAAAATAAAAAAATAAGGAAATTAAGGAAAAATAGGGAAAAAAGTGAAGGAAAATGCTGCAAAACAAGACCAATTATGCAAATAAAAACAAAAGAAAAAAGCAAAAAAAAACCAAAAACAACCCAAAACCACCGTGTTTTTTTTTTTTAATATTCATCAAATTAAAAAATAAGGAAATTAAGGAAGAATAGAAGGAAAATGCCACAAAACAAGACCAATTATGCAAATAAAAACCCCAATCAAAAACAACCCAAAACCTCCCATCAAAACTACACACATTTTTATGTGAGGTGCGCATCCGAGTGCGTGCACGCGTATCTGTGTGCGCGTCTGTATGCGTGTGTATGTATATTTTATTTACATCTTATGCATTATTTTTGATTGTTTAATTGTTATGATAAGCATTTATAGTGTTGAATATGCATTTATTGATATTATATACACACATGTCTTCCTCTCGGCTTTTTCCCTTTTACTCGGGAGTCGCCACAGCGAATCATCTGATTCGCACATTTGATTTGGCAGAGGTTTTTACGTCGGATGCCCTTCCTGACACAACCCTTTTTAGCAAGGGACAGAAACACGCTGACAGCTTTGCAGCTACTCTTTACGAAAGTCAGCAATGGTTCTTTTACATGAACCTCCCACCATAGACAGTGACAGACATGGCCCGCCTTTGATAACCCAGTTAGCTGCACTGGGGGGGGACAGGGACTCGAACCCCCAACCTTTGGATCAGCGATCCAGCGCCCTATACCACTAGACCACCACTGCCCCTTGATATTATATACACACATAAAATGTACATATACGTCAGTCAGGGGACTCGATCCTATTTCACGGAAACGTGCGATCGCAGTCGGGTGTCGGTCCCCATTAACCGCGGAAAGTGAGGGATCCCTGTACATATGAAGTCAAAATGTGCAGTGTATTTTAAACATGCTCATAAAGACAACCATGAACATGTCCTGTATACAGTATGAGAAATTTGTTTACAGCACAGATCTGCTTTAAAAAGCACATTCTTGACATTTTTTTAGCTCCAGATGTTAAGAAACTATTTCAATACAGAAAAAGCAAGAAACTTAAAAGTCAGTTGAGTACAGAGTCAGTCAAGTTACCTGGCTTGTGTTTATGAATGTTAGTCGCATGCACTGATTGGTCCTGACTGATGGGTATAAAATCTTTCAGAGACAACTTTTATGGAACGTACCCTGCTCCGCCCCTCCACCACACACACACACACACACACACACACACACACACACACACACGTCTTGAGCAGAAGTATTTCGATAAATGGACTACAGGGTCAAAAACACAGCTTTTAGAAATAAAAGATAAAGTGTTTAATTTAACAAACTGAAGCTCATTAATCCAAAACGCCTCTAATGTGGTAAATTATTTTTATCCTACTTGTGTGTAGTTTTTTTTTTATTAAAGTAAATGAATGAGTGTAAAAACTTGGTACTGTATTAGTAATTGGTATAAATGTATTTCAAAGCATTAATTAACTGGACAGAATTTCATTGAGTATAATCATATTATTGGTAGGCAGTGATTACTGATCACATGGTTGGGGGTCTATCAATGGGTTGTCACTGCCCCCCCCCCCAGCTAACTGGGTTATCAAAGGCCGGCCATGTCTCTCCCTGTGTCTGGTGAGATGCATGAAAAAAACCCGTTGCTGTCTTTCATCAAGAGTAGTCTGCATAGTTGTCATTGTGTTTATTCCCTGCGATGGCCTTATGAGCTGTCCAGGGTGTACTCAGCCCTTGCGTAGAGTTGGTTGAGATGGGTGCCAGCCTCCTTACAAACCCTAATTAGGATTAAGCGGTTCAGAAAATGAATGAATGAATGAATGCATTACTTGTTGGTATTGTAAGTCATTTAAACAATGAACAGTCGAGCCGAAAAGATTTTCCTGATTCTTTATGTCTGTCTCTCTCTCTCTCTCTCTCTCTCTCTCTACTTTTATTTTCCGGGATGTTCACTGGGCGTGCAGTTTCCTGTCATCTTTACTGGCACTCTGGGTGTGAGGTTAAAAGCGTTCTCTGCCACTTCCTGTCTGATTCTTTTCTGCCAGGGAAATATGAAGTTAGCTGCTCTGTCAGTTCCCTTAAAAAGGTCCAATTGTTTTTGTGAGTCAGAACACGTCCACCTGTATACTTTACTCTATACTTATAGTACTTTCTATTTCCGAGAGGTGGGCAGTATCAGGCCAAAAGTGAACCGAATCAGATCTCAAAAGGTGATGTGTTTCACGAAGGAAAAATAAGCAAGCATAAGGATCAGAGTTACTTTAACAAGAGCCACATTGTAATGGCCAACTATTACTTCTTCTTTTCCTTTCGGCTGTTCCCTTCAGGGGGCGCCACAGCGAATCATCTGCCTCCATCTCACCATATCCTCTGCATCTTCTACTCTTACGCCAACTACTTTCATGTCCTCCTTCACCACATCCATAAATCTCCTCTTTGGTCTTCCTCTAGGCCTTCTGCCTGGTAGTCCCAACCACAGCATCCTACTACCAATATACTCACTATCTCTCCTCTGTACATGTCCAAACCATCTCAATCTAGCCTCTCGGACTTTGTCTCCAAAACATCTTACATGTGCTGTCCCTCTGATGTGCTCATTATTGTAATGGATAACTGTCAGGCTCTATCCATCTCCAAAACAACAGGAGTTGTTCGGATGTAACTGGTATACTGTGGTAAGTACCGACCAATAGGTGGTCCAAAGAAGGACAACCAGGAAATAAAATTGCCCAAGGCTTACTGATATGTGGTATATGGGATATATTTTTATGTCGGATGCCCTTCCTGACACAACCCTTTAGCATGGGGCAGAAACACGCTGACGGATATGTAGCTACTCTTTACGAAAGTCAGCAATGGTTCTTTTCCATGAACCTCTCACCATAGACAGTGAAAGACATGGCCCGCCTTTGATAACCCAGCTAGCTGCACTGGGACAGACGGTGACAACCTTGTGGAGAGTGGGACTCGAACCCCCAACCTTAGGATCAGCGATCCAGCACCCTTTACCACCAGGCCACCCCTGCCGTCCACACAGCCAGCATAAAGTTATTGATAAGGATGAAGGGTTGATGGTAACTTGGTAAAAGATGCTTTTGTACGTAACACAACTATATTTACCCAGAATGCCTGAGCTTGCCGCCCTGATCAGACTCATGATTGTATAGATCACATTGTGATATTTTGAAGCAGATGCAGAATGTTTGTTTCTTCACTGGTGATAAGCTTTCTATCTTATCCTAAAGGCCACTGCAGCTACCTCAGCAGGCCTTCTTGTTTATTTGACAAACGTTGCTTGCGGATGTAAGGTATTACTCTTTAGATAACACGGATAAGAATCACGGACTATCCAAGGCCATGTATGCGGACTTAAAATACTCAGCATGCCAACTGATATCACCCACAATAACCCAGACATCCATTTTTTCAATCGTTTCTTGAGGAGCATAGGTCATCCTTATCCTGTTTCTGGATCAACATGACGTCTGACCATATAGGGAGAGCACGTCTTGGGCTTTTTACACCCGAACCATAGTGGCGAATCGGGCCGGTACTCATCCCCGGTTTCCGTAGCGTGAAGCAACTAGTAGTACACCGCCTCCTGGATGGGACGCTAGTCCATCGCAGGTTACCTTCCCAGTATTTTTTACTGGTTCTCATTTATACTGCTGGTTGAACAGAGGCACACTTGTGGTTGAGACCTTGCCCAGGGGTCTTAGCACAGTTGGGGGTCAAACTGGGATTTGAACACACAACCACCTGATCATGAGCGCGGCACCCAAACCACTACGCGACCAGCCCCACTTATGTAAACGGTCACTAAGCATAACCCTGCTGACAGCACTGTGGTAGTGGGAGAGGAAGGATGATGTTCATTTATGTTAGTCATGTGACCTGTCATTAGTTCCTGGTGGAAAACACCAGCCATGAGGAACTCATTCCACATGATTACCACAGGTTACAAACTCAAAACACAAATATGGTCTTAGATTGTGACAAAAGGGCGGGATAATCACTTGAAAAAAATTCTATATAATCAATAAATTATGGGCATTGATAAAGTACGTGACTATCAACCCGGAGATCGCAGGTTGGAATCTAGTATGATGCTGCAGCAATCAGACAGGGCGCTAATTAGCTGAGCTCCCACGGGAAGGATGTCATACGCTCTATTTCCCGTCGCTCACAGCAATCACCAGCCATCATGCGCGTCTGTAAGTTCATTCGGACATGGAGCTGCCACCAAAATACATATGCACAGCAGTTCCTAAAGAGGCAGGTGGCAGCATCACATGTCACAGAGAGTGTGACTGCTTGCTAATGCCCCTTCCTGATTGGTTGTGGTTGTATAATAGGAAGGCAATAATTTCATTAATGAATAAAATAATTAATTATTGTGGTTATAGTGCCCTAAATAAACCCACAAACATGATGTAATTACAGTAATGGCTGCCCTAAACTAAAACCTGAACCTAAATGCATTTCTTAAAGGAATGAATTTCAGTTAAAAAAAAAAAAACATCTCTGCATCACTGATGACTTAAACTAGTGGAATGTGGCGTTTCACAAAATATAACGGTACAGTTTACTTTTTGTGGAGAGATAAGCTGCTCTTTCCTTTCGCCTTGAGCAGAACACAAGCACGAACTGTGAGTTTCCGCACTGGAATGAAAACACGCTACACTACATCATCACAAGAAGGCGTGTGTAGTAATAACAACTTACTTCCGCTCTTATGGCTCTGCATGATTGACAATCAAGTCTGGAAGCAGGAATGAGTAGTCGAGAGTAGATAACACATTTGAGTTATGACTCAGTGGGAATTGGTGATGGGGATATTCCAGAGGAGTGGTCTGTGTTAAATGCTTGAATATAATTATAGAACGGGAATCATAGATAATTATAGCACTAAAAAGGCAAGCGTTACTGATGTGCTTTAATTTTGTTCCCCGGCGTACACTGGATACAGAGAGTGTTCAAACCTCGGTGAAATTACAGGTTTTTGTGATAACTGCTTTAAAAAGATATGAAGTTGGGGGGGGGGGGCAACAACATGCTGCATAGTAATTAACCAATATTGAGTTAAAGCAACTTTAACTTACTTTTGATTTGGCATTTTTGTCAAATTTGTTGTATCTGCTCATAGTCCCACTCAATGTAGGAAGACCATGTACAGGAATCCCTCGCTACTTCGCGCTTCAATTCATGCGGCTTCAGTGCATCGCGTTTTTTTTTTTTAAACATACAGGTATACCTCGGCTAAAGTCGTTTCGAGTGAAGTCGTTTTCAATTATAGGTACGTTAGTTTTCAAAAAATTATAGAAAAATAAAAAAAATAATAAAGTTTAATAAAATAGATCTTATTTGTTATGGTCTGTGCTGGCTGGAGGCGTTAACTCTCTCTTTATTCATTGCAAGCGCTGGCAAGGGGCGTGGCTGCTACCTGCAGGCGAGGTCCAGAGAGCGCACCTATTTCCATTCAGCAATCAGCGAGCTATAAATAGGAGCGGCGCGCTTCCCTCCGACATCAGAAGATTGTCTTTCCCAGTGATTCCGTTTCCCTGCTATCTCTCTGACTCCTGGTATCCTGCTTCGTGCTCGACCAGTTTTCAGCGATTAATTATTTCCAGTGATTTAGATTTTCCAAAGTATGAGGCAGTGGTGGTCTAGTGGTATAGGGCGCTGGATCGCTGATCCAAAGGTTGGGGGTTCGAGTCCCACTCTCCACAAGGTTGTCACTGCTCCCCCCCCTCAGTGCAGCTAATTGGGTTATCAAAGGCGGGCCATGTCTGTCACTGTCTATGGTGAGAGGTTCATGTAAAAGAACCATTGCTGACTTTCGTAAAGAGTAGCTGCAAAGCCGTCAGCGTGTTTCTGTCCCTTGCTAAAAAGGGCTGTGACAGGAAGGGCATCCGACGTTAAAACCTCTGCCAAATCAAAAACGTGCGAATTGCGAAGATGATTCGCTGTGGCGACTCCCGAGTAAAAGGGAAAAAGCCGAAAGGAAGACATTAGATTTTCCAAAGTGCAAAATAAAATCATTGAATCTTCTTACATGGTCTCCTGCATCTTTGGGTCCGAGGCATACGCTCCAGGCGCAACATTATTAACCGTATTGAAAATTGCATTCATGAATAAAGTACAGAACTAGAAATGATTATTTTCTGTTTAGTCTAGACAAGTAAATTTGACGTAGCCTAGCCTAGCCTAGCATAGAGACAAGCTAATTCGATTTAAGTCGTTTTTCGACTTAAAGTTGTCTCTCCTGGAACCAATTAATGACGTTGGGTGAGGTATACCTGTATTCATCGAATAAAAAAATAAGGAAATTAAGGAAGAATAGGGAAAAAGTTAAGGAAAATGTCACAAAAGAAGGCCAATTATGCAAAAAATAAAACCTAAACCAACACAAAACAAAAAACAAAAACATGCACGTGCTGTCTGTATGCGTGTGTATTTATATTTTATTTACATCTTATGGGTTATTTTTGAATGTTTAATAGTTAGTATATGCATTTAAAGCATTGATTATGTATTTATTGATATTATATACACATATACATGTATGTATACTTTAATCGGGGGGGGTTGGAGGGTTGGGGGTTGATCCTACTTTATGAATTTCGAGGGTCGCATGGGGATCTTGGTCCCAATTAACCGCGGAAAGTGAGGGATCCCTGTATTCTGATTGTTTTATTAGCTTCAAGAAAGACGGAAAAGGTGCATATGGTGATGAAATTACTCTGTATACGATTGATAATCAGATCTGCACATAAATCTGAAATTGCAATCACTGACAATTTATTGTATCTGTAGATGTAGCTGTAATTTGCAGGAAAAAAATTGACAGCATTTATGTGGTAGTTGTAACGGCGTTTACGACCTCGCCATTAACATACAGTATTTTTAATAACAGCAAATACCCTGCAAAGATTTATTCATCCTTTTTCAAATTTCAGTCAAGGCAGGTTCGAGTTCTGGGCTTGGGCGTTTCTGAGTGGAGTTGTGTTGCAAGTTGTTGGTGATATTCCCCGCCTTCACCCAGTGTCGGATGATTTCGGCTGCACTGTGATCCTAACACTAATTAAACGGTTTGTACAATGTAAGGCAGATGCTGATTGGTTTAGACATGTTTTACGTTACCAAATCTATTAGGAATGCACATTACTCTCATCAATTTGAATATCCCACAGATTCCTTTCTAAGTTCACAATATTGAGCACAGTGAGACGTCAATGTTCCGCCCCCACTCCTGTCTACTAGAACACATTGCTGAGGGCCTTCCAGGTGGACGGGCCAGGCGCTGTGGCTCTGGGTTGAGTTGCCTGAGGAGATGCAGTATATCAGAGTAAAGTATAGAAGGGGAGGGAGAGAGAGAAATGTGGCAAGACAGACGGGTTCACATCAGAGAGTGAGAAGATAACAGCTGCAATCAGTCACTCATCCACTCATTTATTCATTAATATCCATCCTTTGTTGTGGGTGTTATTGTAGAAATGTTAACTTTTGTTTTAAATGCAAGCTCGCAGCAGTAGATTGAGATCAGCGCTGCTGTGCTAACCGCCGTGCGTATCAGATGCTAATCTCTATCTGGAACACATGAACATGTCTCCACCTGAGTGATGAGCATGATTTATGTGACTACATGGAGTTGAGGCAGCTGTGTGCAGTAACACAAGAAGATTCATCTGTATCCAGATGTTGTTTTCAGTCTAATGTTGTCGGCCATGTATGCTACATCGAGTAATCAGTGTGGTTGGAGCTACCATGACATTTACAGCAGGGTTTCTCAAGGTTATCATAGACAGAGACGCATAAAAATTAAATTTGACACAGATTACAGTTGCATTTTGGCTGTGCACTGCACCCAGTACGCTTTTCATTTCTGAAATTGCAGAATTCTGAGGTTGCAACCCCAACCTTTTGATTAGTAACCCAGAGCCTTAACCACTAACTGTCTCATCAGTAATAAAAAAAAAAAATCATGTTTAAATAAAATAAATGTTTAAATGAGGAAACTGATGAAATACAGTTGGCTAATTTATATGATTTGATTAGTTCAAGTTCATACAGGAGGTCAAACATGCTGAGGTTTTATTGTTATTGATCAGTAGTAATAAGTATTATAGCGTTATATCAAGAAAGGTTTCTTGAAACATGTTTTAATTATAATAATAATAATCATCATCATCATAATAATAATCATAATAATAATAATAATAATAATAATCATAATGGTGCAGTGGTGGCCTGGTGGTAAAGGTGCTGGATCACTGATCCGAAGGTTGGGAGTTCAAGCCCCACTCACCACAGGTTGACACTGCCCCCCACCCACCCCTCACCTCCAGTGCAGCTAACTGGATTATCAAAGGGATGGGCGCCAGCCTCCCCGCGACCCTAATTAGGATAAAGTAGTTACAGAAAATGATGATGAAATAATAATAATAATAATAAAAACATCTTCTTGAAACATGAAAAACATCTTTTCACAATATACCCGTCACACAATACTGATCTGGTTTTCGGGCATGGGTGCACTACCCTGCTGCAGTACAGCCTAAACTGAACCGTAACGTTTTTAAACCAAAGATTATTTCTTTGATTGAATTCTTTTCTAGACATAATTATTCTTATCTGAGAGATACGACTATCATTATTTCCACCATTAAATCATAATCATTCACAATCCCACAGTACAAATGCCCCCATGATCCTGGTCGTGCATCCCTTTCCTTCTCTCCATGTCCCTCACAGTCCTACAGTGGGTTGCATCAGTGTTGGGAATCTCTGATCTCAGGAATGCACTTCCTTATTTACTGTGATGTGTTTCATTCTCATATAAAATGTTATTATTAAAGCTGAATTAGAATTTGAGTTAGAAATATAGAACTGGTTGTAGTGATTTTTTTTTTTTTTGTCACTTGAACAGAATGAATTTAATTCAAACCTCAATAACTCAAAACAAATCACGGAGCAAGCCTCGTCTTGGGCACTAGCAGTTGCCACCCATACCCTGGAATTATGTTCCCATTTTGACCAGTTTGTGCGAAAAATGAATGAACAGAGAGTTAACGCCGCCAGCCTGCACAGACCATAACAATTTTCCCTCATTCTAGCTCTGGTAATCTCTCTCATCATAATACTTAATAGTTCACATTTTCATTTCACTTTATTTAAATTATGTTTACATCCCCTCTGTGACATGAATAATGTCCATAATGTGACCATAAACTAAACAACCTCATGGTTGAGAACGTCTGCTTTAACCCCTTAAGCCTCAAAGCCTGATGCTGTGTGTATTGTCACTTCTCTGAAGTGATTCTAAGACTTTCCACTTGATTACTATTGAACTTAATCAGCATTTTCAAACAGGAAGCCATTTGGCCAAATATATCACATTTGCCCCCATATGAGGATCATACAAGGACGAATACACAATGTAATTGGGAGAAAGTATGGCGTCCGCAATTAAGGAAACTTTTGTGAACTTTAGAAGTAATTTCTTCTAAAATCTTCTTTTAAACTTAGGAATCCACTGTAGTTGTATAACTTCACCATCCATTTGTTGATATCGTGTTTATTTTGCAGTATAGATTGACTAGGAACACCAGACAAATTGTACTGAAATGTTTTAGACCACCCCTTTTTTATTTATACAGTTGATCTCAGTGTACTCATACTCATCGAACAAAAAAATAGTTGGAGATAGAAAATATCGTATTCTATGTAATAAGCGCCCTGCTCCAATAAGCCCCTCCCCCCCATGTTTTTCATCTTACGTCTAATAGCCACCCATGTGTGCGGGGAGTAAAATGTTAGATCAAACTTCCAATTTTATTCGATAAGTCTCTGTAACGGTAATATGAGGCGTTCACTGCCTGTAAAACGGAGTTTACACGGTATTTCAAGACCTCCTGCCACTGGGGAATGTCTATAATGTTCATCAGTAACAACACATGTGATTGTTCCGCTGTGCTTTAAAAAACAGGAAAATATTTTGCTGGGTTCTCTTGGTAAATGTCCAACAACCGATGATCCATTATAAACTGCTACAGCAAAACTATGGGATGTTCTGAATGAATGGAGTGATGAGCCAGATATGGACCTAGCAGACAGTTATGAGGATTTTTCACCCGATTCTCCTGCTCACTATCTTCATACATTTAAAGACGTTCCTGGTCATGTGCTTTTGTTTATGCTCGTGTTGATTGGTTCAATGTGCCATGTACTAAAGTTGACATTTGTGTTGATTGGCTAGAATTTACTTCCGGGAAAATCTTTAAAGGAACAGCACTGGGAGGGACAAGTAGGGGGTCTTTTACTAAAAATGTATGCTGTTTTTTGTTTATTTTCATCTTTCATGTAAGTAGTTTGGTTGATACCACAAAATGAATAACACAAATACCAGTAAAACTCTTTTACTGTTCTGTTATTGTTCATGCTTTCCACCTCGATGGTAATAAGCATTTACTGTTCCGTGCCGCTGGTAACATTTTAATAAGCGCCCACCTGCTCCAATTTTTAAAGCGCCCTGGGCGCTTCTATCAAAGTAACCATCTTCGGCAGATATTGCAGCTGAACATGTTCATGACACTCTTACAATGATGGAAATCAAATATTCTTCTGGAAATTTCTTCTGTTGCTGTCGGTGTACTAAAACTTTTGACCAGTAATGTGTATATGTATATACTTTTCAAAAACTATTGAATTTAATTTAATTATATGGATGATTATAAGGAACCTAAGGGCAAAGACAGGGGAAGACGATGTGCTTTCTACAGGCAACAGGAGAAGACAATCAGTAAGGAGGGAGGGATTAATGGCGTGTGGTACTGAAAATACCTAGAGATACTAGAGAAACGCATATTAATCCAGTGAGGGTCACAGGGAGGTTAAAACCTAGCCAACTCTGGAAGAGGGAGGGGTACACCCTGAATGGCTTGCCAGTTCAACACAGAGCAACACGCCCACAGCTGTTCACACTAACACTCGCACCTAGGGGCAATCTGGAGCAGACAGTTAGCCTAATGTACATGTCTTTGGACTGTGGGAGGAATCCAGAGTACCTGTAGGAAACCCTCTCAATCACAGAGAGAGAACATGGAAACTCCATACTGAAATGCCATCACCGAGCCCAGGACTCAAACCCATGACCTTTTTGCTTGGAGGCAGGTGTGCTAAGCTCTACGCCACCATGCCACCAGGAAATGCATATTATGTACCGTGATACTAATACTACATCTTCTAGGTATCACTGTCTTTGTTCCAAAGTCTTCGTCAGACGTATGAACTGAAATGAAATGAAACTCAAACATTTGTGATTTGCGAATGCCGTTTTCGCTAAAGCAGATGGACCCAAACTCTCATTGGACTCGATTAACTGGAATAACTGTAGAACTTCAATTGACTCGTGTAGATAACAAGTTTCTATCTCGATCTTTCGGACCTCACAAGAAGTCAGAAGGAGAAACACAGAGTACCTGCATCTCCTCTCCTCCTCCTTCTTGTCCTCTCATCTCAATCCGAATGCCGTTGGCAGGAAGTGCTGCTCGTAGCTCTTTTTGTTATCATCATATAGACAATAAGAAGGAATCTGAGGACAAAGAAAGGGGAAAGTGTGCTTTCTACAGACAACAAGAGAACGCAATCTGCTCCCCCACGACTCCTGCGCTTTATTAGCTCACATTCAGTTACTCGAACAGTATGGTTTTGCTTCGGATTTAAATAGGTAGAAATGCAGTTCAATAAAACAATGTGGTCATAAAAGGCAAATTTATAGCTTTGCAAAAGTTGTGCTGCAATGACTGTGTAGTTATGTGCAAATAAAGGTTACCCCTTAGGCCACATATTTGATCACACACACACACACACACACACACACACACACACACACACACACAGAGAGAGAGAGAGAGAGCGAGAGAGAGAGAGAGAGTGATAGAGGTTGGGGGCAGGGACTGCCCAAACTAACTGGGTGTGCAAGAGACAACTCCTCAAGTTCTGCCCAGAGTAGAGGGTGTGTCTGGGAAATCCTAAATCACTCCCCTGAGGGGAATCACAGCAAGAGGGAGAGAGAGAGAGAGAGAGAGAGAGAGATTGAGCGAGAGAGAGAGAGCTTGTAAGACTCTTAAAGAGAAAATCGCTGGCACGGCTCAGAGTGAGGCCAGTAGCAGCAGAACAGGAGTGTTTGTAGGGAAGGTGAAAGCTGTTTGCTGAGTTCTTTAGTTTTGCATTAGTTCATCATGCATGCTGTAGAGCTGTGACAGAGAAAAATACACCTCTATGTGCTTCAATTTACTCTGAGACAGGTAAGCTTCAAATTCAATGATTTGAGTGTTTCAGCTATATTTAATGAATAATAACACTTGTCGTCGTCTTATTATTATTATTATTTCTTTAAATTGTACCCATTTCAGATTATTGTCGTATTGCAATAGTATATTTGTGGCTTTGTATGGATTTATGAATGTCCAAGACTCAGTTGCAACGTGTGTGTGTGTGTGTGTGTGTGTGTGTGTGTGTGTACACACTCCCAACGGGCCAGACTGGCAGTCACCACTGTGAGTTTTAATAACTTTAAGACAGCTATGCCTCCCATCTCTGGGCTCTGTTCATGCCCTGAATACAACACTGTGGGGTGCATCATTGCAGCAAAGGGGTGCTGGTGCTGGTGGTGGGGCAGCAATACCCATGTCCTTTCACAACACCCTGCTAAACATCTCTCAACCGCTCATGAATTGTACTGTCTCTGTCATTTATCAGTAAATACATCAAACCCAGTGCAGTGTTGGTAAATGGCAGTAACTTGCCAAAACTTGTTGTTGAGGACTTTGGAATTATGCCGAAAGAAGTAGTAAGTGTGTGTGTGTGTGTGTGTGTGTGTGTGTGTGGGGGGGTGATTTTGTTTCACCATAGTCAGTTCCAGCATTTGTTTATTTGTGGTGTGGTTCCAGGGTTATGTAGTGATGAGCAAACAGGCGTGTCGCATGTGATCTCAGCATGCAAAATGCTACTTTTAGCAAAGAAAGTGTGACCTGTTGACAGCCATGCCTGTATTATGGCATTTCCTTAAGTAATACGACTCCACTGAAGCAGCCTGTGATGATATGAAACTGTGATTTGTGACTATCAGTAGTTGTGGCTTTGTGTTGTAGGCAAGAAAAGCTGACTGGAGTATGAATGACATTGCTTGGGTGGAGCAAGCATGTTGATGTATTACTGACCATATGGTCCATTTTGTGTGTGAAGAAGGGCAGGGGTTCAGTGTTCACTTAAAATATTCAGCTTCTGTCCGTTTTTGATTTGCAGCTCGTGTGGAATTCAGAATTTATAGAATTCATTCCATTAGTGATATCAGTGGTCTATGTTTACCATCTATGGCAATGTCTGTGGTGACATCTATGTTGATGTATATGGTAATGTCTATGGTGATATTTATTGTAATGTGTGTGTGTGTGTGTGTGTGTGTGAGTTCAAAAGCAAAGAAGTGCCACTGTTTTAATTATAAGAAATAAAAAAAAAAAAACCAACATTTTAGTGGCTTTGGACAAGGAGGACTCCATAAGGTCTTGGAGATCATACAAATCAAATTCTGGACCCTGGATTTTTCTAAAGGATTGTTTAAAATTGTAACATATGACATATAGACGCTCCGTGGTGGTCTAGTGGTATAGGGCGCTGGATCGCTGATCCAAAGGTTGGGGGTTCGAGTCCCACTCTCCACAAGGTTGTCACTGTCCCCGCCAGTGCAGCTCACTGGGTTATCAATGGCGGGCCATGTCTCTCACTATCTATGGTGAGAGGCATGTAAAAGAACCATTGCTGACTTTCGTAAAGAGTAGCTGCAAAGTCGTCAGCGTGTTTCTGTCCCTGGCTAAAAAGGGTTGTGACAGGAAGGGCATCCGACGTAAAAACCTCTGCCAAATCAAACGTGCGAAACAGATGATTCGCTGTGGCGACTCCCGAGTAAAAGGGAAAAAAGCCGAAAGGAAGACAGACATGACATATAGACGCTCCCCGACTTACGTTCACTTTCAACTTACGTTTTTAATTGGTTCCGGACGGTTGAACATAAGTTGTTACAGTGACTTATGACGCTCATACTGCACGATACATCCATAAATACCATTCCCGTATCTCATAAAACACCCCTAAATCAATTATTATAAACATAACATTGTAAAATAATATCAAATATAAGATATAATATCAACAGTAATTTCAAATAAATTAAATTCAAGCAAAATAATTTCAAATAGATAAATTTTAATCAAATTCACTCATCAAATATCAAATGCAGTATCAAATATGACCTTTAACATTCTCTATGTTGCAATCTTTCTGCTTGTAAATGGTTCCGATGGTCGACGAATGGTCACTTTACATGAAGCTAAGCCGAGTCACTTTACATGAAGCTGAAAACAGCCAATCAACGCTTACAATATGTTAAGCACTAAACACAGAAAGTAGTTTACTTGTTTTGTGCTTGAGACAAAGCGTGGGTTATACGGACTTCCGGTCTTTCAAGTGAGCAAGGGCGCCGTTGAATACTGGTTTAGTACTCAGCCTGCACTGATGTGAATCACCAGCAGAGTGGATAGTTCTCTTTCTTTTCTGGATTCGGGTTTTCATTTTACAACTCTCTTTGCTTAACTGAGTATGCATGGTAGATTGTGTCGATCTGAGCAGATAGTTAATTGATCTCTGCGTATGAGACTTGCACCCATGCTCGTAAGCTGATGCTTCTGACCAACCATATTTGCTTAGGGTTACAAAAGTCCGCAAAACAGTGTAAACACAAAGATCACAGAGACGACGTCTTAACACAAGGGTAACATGCTATATAACTGATATATATAACGATGTATATATAACTGAACCGGGAAGAAGGAGGGGCACGTTCAGTCTGTTGTTTGTAAACAATGGACGCAGCGTCATTACGTCAGCATGTCTAAACTCAAAATTTGACAATTTTTTTCTTTTTTGAAAAAAAAAACAAACAAACAAAAAAAAAAAAAACGTAAAACTGAAAAAATGTGAAATGGATGAACGTAAGTCGGGGAGCATCTGTATTGTTAATGCCCCCCACCCCCAAAATGCAGCTAACTGGGTTATCAAAGGCCGGTCATGTCTCTCTATGGTGAGAGGTTGATATAAAAAGAAGGTGCTGCTGGTTTTTGCCCAAATTGTAGGGACATGTTTTTCACCTAACTTTTTTTTTTATATGGTGGGAAAAGTATAAGTAACGTAAACATATATACACATTTTATACAAAGTTTATTTAGGATGTATACGTTTTGTCATCTATGACAATAGTCCATATGCGGGTTCCAGAGTAATCATCTTTGCTTTTCAAGAACAGCTACATGAACTGGCCAGAGCTGACAAACCACCTGGGCAAAAACCACTTTTCCAACCATATAAAAAAAAAAAAAAAAGTTGGGCGAAAAACATGTCCCTACAATTTGGGCAAAAAACACCAGGGCGAAAACTGTCTGGGCGAAAATCATGGAAACTGTAAAAGAACCGTTGTTGACTTTCAACAAGAGTAGCTACATAGCCGTCAGTGTGTTTTTGCCCAGCGATGGCATGGCGAGCTGTCCAGGGTGTACTATGCCTTGACCTGGAGTCGGCTGGGATGGGTGCCGGCCTCCCCGCGACCCTCATTCGGATTAAGCGTTTACAGAAAATGAACGATGAACATATTGTGTGTTTTTCAAGCATAAAACATTCTCATAATTTTTGTGTATAAGTAGACAGAAAGCTGAAAATTAAAAATCCCCCCTAAAAAAAAAGTTTCCAGAGAACCATATTTGGGTTGTGTGATCGGGATATGTATAAATGTGACGCATGTAACGCTGGTTAAAGGTATTGTACAAAAAAACCAAAGTGTTTGAAATCATCTCCAATCATCTGATTGAACTGAGCCACTGAGAAGCATTAGCTTTGTTCCTCTGGATTTGATTTTCTGTTTGTTTCATTTTGAACTCCAGTCGTTCAGGCTTTCAGTCTATCTCGCTTGATGCATGGCTCTGGTCTGAGAGCTCTTTAAACCCACACACTCAGCCAGGCTTTTGTTCCCCGTGAGCAGGTTTGAATTAATTAAAGATGAACTGCATTATTCACGAGATTCCCACCAGCTCCCGTAGGGGGTAGATGAGCCGTGAGAGGACCGAGATTGAGAATGGTGAGGCTTGTTGTTTAGAAATACACTACATTTTTCCGTCCTTCATGTGCCTTTTGGTGTGTGAGCCTCAGTGTTTACCAATGTAACTGTATTCTCCGAAACAACATTTATACTGGAATGACATTTCTCATCTATGTGAAGTGCGGAAGGCAGCCTAGTCAGGGTCTGTTAATGTTGCTAATCCCGTGTCTGCGCGAGCGGATAATACCGCCATACAGTACAGTACCGGTTTTGCAATTCATCTCTACGCGGAAACTTAGAATGGAAACAGACTGGTGTCAAAGAAAAGGCCCGAATATTATCGATAAAATAACAGCTAATTTCAAAACTGATTACAGGTCAGGTCTCCAGATTATCACAAGACTAACACAGACACATCTACACTCCACATACTGTCCGTGGTAGAGTAACGCTGCTGGACTTCATGCTGGTGTAGTTGTTCGCTTGCTCATCTCACGGCTAAAAAGATCCTGGAATCAAGTCCTGGGCTCAGGTAATTCTGTGTGAAGACTGATGTTCTCCCCTGGGCTTCCTCCGAGCACGCCACATTCCAAACACATGCATATCAGGCTAATTGGCTGTTTCAATATCGCCCCTCGGTGTGGGTCTAAGTGTGAATCGGTGTACAGCATGTGCATGTTGAACCTTAGATGCTGTACGGTGTGTACCCAAACTTTGCCCTGCGTTGGCCGAGATAGGCTCCAGCTTGCAACTTTAGTAGATGAAGCAGCGTAGCAAACGAGTGAGTGAGTGGGTGGGTGATGTGTGGGTTTTCTTCAGGTACTCGGGTCTCGTCCTACGGGGCAAACAAATGCAGATTAGATGAATGAAATAGATCTGCGACCTGGTCAGGGTGTATCCCGGCTGTCACACAAGACATGACCTGAGATTGGCTCCAGCTTTTCTGCAACTCTGATGGATAATCAGTATAATCAATAGACAAATGGACGAATGGAAAACGTAACCGTTTTGGTTCGTGTAATTCTGGGCCTCCATTCCTTCAGAGCCAACAGCTGTTTTTGCTACCACACAAAAGTGAGAATCTCTTCTGGGTAGCACCAGCTCAGATACCAGCCTGTGGTCAGAAAAAGCACGGTGCTTGGTCCACACTGCATTCCAGAGGACAAGGAAGCTGGAAAAAGCTTTACGTGTCAGGCATGTAGGACACTTGGTGTGTGTAGGTTGCATTAGGAATGTAATATCATACAGTACAAGGTAGGGCGGCGCTATAGATATAGATGGTGTACTGGACGGTTAAAAGCCAGTACTGTACTCCGTGATGTTCCTCAATGATTCGGTAACCCTGATAAGTAGGGCTGACGAGGTGAGCTGTCCTATTGCTCACCTCCTCCTGTCACAGTCCTTATATACCGGATTGAATGAGTAATACAAGATGACTCTGACTCACATAACAATCCCATCCAGGAACACGTACAAGATATAGAAATAATTTTACTGTTGCTATCTTAGTATTATTGCAAAATTTCAATCTCGCAATTTTCAGAAAGGAGATGTTTCTTTCTTGAACACCGCCTGAATATGCAGAAGGCACCTGAGCCTGTTGACTGTTGCTCAGCCGTACAGCATGGTGCGCATGGAAAACGCGGTAATAATACCGCAGGGGAATCCTAACCATCCATAATCATCACTCAGGGATCACTTACAGAGATCTGTGGATGTTACCATCTGATACCGGAGACGTACCACATGAAAAGCAATAGGAGTGAATGGGGTGTTGGGTTTCAAGGATCCGGACACTCCAGGTGCTCCAGGTGTGGCGGTATGCTGTGTATATACATAGTGCGGGTCCTTAGAATGAGCACATTGACCCTGATCATGCTCAAGACCTCCAGTGAGGGTTTAGTGATTAAACACTTTCGGAAACATGGAGGACGAGCTCCAGGAGAGGGAATAGTGCGCCGGTTCAGACAAAAGAATTAAAGTGGATAGTCCTGTTTCAGTTGCTGCCATAGAAATAACCCCATAATTGTTTTCATCATGAAATAAATAGCCAGCAGGATGAATGGAATTACAGTGGTGCATGGGAACGAGGATTAATAGCACTGGTGGAATAAACTGGTCTAATGTCAGGCTGGAATCTGCCTTTGGTTGGAATGAGATCATGACATCACATCAGAGATGGAATAGAGAACTTGTCATGGTCGGAGATCGAGTTTCAGACGTACACACCCCAAATCACAAAGGGACAAAGGGTCAAATGGCAGCGGTATCTGTACTGTGCGTGTGTGTACGTGTATGTCAGGAAGCAGAGCACCTAAAATAGCGTCGCCATAACGACTCGCTTTACAGCTCAGGTTATGCAATCACAAACTCACAATTTTCACCTAAAGTGAACAGTTGCATTCCAGGCCTCGCGCTCATCGCCACACACTCACTTTCATGTGCCGTTTCCGGAGAACCACACAAAAGAAAAAAGTTTCCTCATCAATGATAATCATAACTTGGCATGTCACGGTAGTTTCAGTGTTGGCATTAAATACTGAAAAATTGACTTAACAATTAAAATCATGTTGCGTAATGCAGAAGCCTGAGGCATAAACGCAGAGTAGGGAAGTGCTCCGTGCTCGTTATGCCAGCACTAGCCAGTCACAGTAATTATTCAGATGCAGCTCTGACATGTTGTTGTTTACTGGCTGGTTTTCCACGGTTTGCCTTTTTGTGCAGAATCGAAGTGGTATTTCATTTTTTTTTCTTTTTGCAGAACACAACTATAAATTGTGCGTAAATTTATAAATTCAGATTCATATTTCTATTCATTGATTTCCATTTGGTCTTTGTTGTGTCATGTGACTTGAATGCAAAAAAAAAAAATATATATATATATATATTTTTGCGAACTATTGCTTTATATTGAATCGACTTAAAATCCATTTAATAAACTTTCTCGCTCTCTCCTCTGTTTTGTAGTAAATGAACATTTCTGTTCAGCTTTACCAATCGACCAGAACATTAAAAACATTATTACCTTCTGGCTGATGAAGCTATACAGTATAATGAGTAATAATAATAATAATAATTTTTATAATAATTAATAACAATTATATTTTTTATATATATATAAGGGGGCAGTGGTGGTCTAGTGGTATAGGGCGCTGGATCGCTGATCCAAAGGTTGGGGGTTCGAGTCCCACTCTCCACAAGGTTGTCACTGTCCCCCCCAGTGCAGCTAACTGGGTCATCAAAGGCGGGCCATGTCTGTCACTGTCTATGGTGAGAGGCATGTAAAAGAACCATTGCTGACTTTCGTAAAGAGTAGCTGCAAAGTCGTCAGCGTGTTTCTGTCCCTTGCTAAAAGGGTTGTGACAGGAAGGGCATCCGACGTAAAAACCTCTGCCAAATCAAACGTACGAATCAGATGATTCACTGTGGCGACTCCCGAGAAAAAGGGAAAAAGCCGAAAGGAAGACAGACAGACACACACATACATACACACACACACATATAACATGACCAACCTTGGGACCAGTGATCCAGCACTTTTACTACCAGGCCACCACTGCAGGCATCATTGTGTGGCTAAATAATTGGGTCTATTCATCTGCAGAACAGCAGGTCTTATGGGGTGCTCCTGGTACGAAGTTCTAAGTGTCTACCAAAGTTCTAACGAGGAAGGACAACCGATAAAATAGCAAGAGTGTCATGGGTGTCCAAGGAGTGAAGTCTGTTTAGATTCCACTGAAGATCTTCTGTAGCACAAGCAGCTGAAGCTGTTCATTCTGGCTACGATGACACACAGTATATCGCAGCTTGATGGAATGGAGCTGCTTGGTTGGAGAGTACTCAGGTAGTGTTATTGTTATGGCTGATCAGTGTATCTTTCCAATACTTTTTTTTTTTTTGTTATTCAATCTTGAAATTGCAAATTGGAATTTTCCCCACATGTTTGTTGCAGCTCTTTAACTATTTTGCCCCAGAGATTCTCAGACAAGATGTAGACAAAGACACAGCGAGTGAAAGGTAGAGCTGAACATGTCGCTACAGGTTCACTGCATTTTTAATTGCAGGAACACTTCGACAAACAGCACGAATCTGATCTGATTTACTCTGCTTTTATTCTTACAAGACAAAAAAAACAAACCCCGAGTGTGTATTGTGAAGCGGAGTACAATAAATACATATATGAGTCAGGTGTTTGTGGTTGGACGTGCAAGAACAAGTACAGAGATGTTATCAGGCGGTGACTGTGGATCTACAAATGAAATGTGTCTGTCTCACGTGTAATACACGTAAAGAGTAAAGAGGAAACGGAGCCTCACTTTTATGCTCAATTAGTGGCAGGCTGTGGAATGCCGAGGTAAACACTTTCTGGAGAAAATGTGCTGCTCACATGGTCTCAATGGTCCCTTTTATACGCTCATATTCCTCAGCGTCTCGGAGCTCTGTGATTGGACTCGACAAGAATTTGTACTGTACATCCCCTTCCCTCTGCAGCGCCAGGTCTTAATGTCATCTACATAAGATGCTTAACCATAAACTCTACACTATCAGTTCATACACTGTCAATCATCACTCATTTGCCAAACTACTTAATCCGAGTATGGCTGCAGACAGGCTGATGCCTATATTAGCCGATACTGGATGAACGCAGAGTCAACACACTGAGCAGCTTGCCAGACCATCACAGGACAACACACACACACACACACACACAACCATTCACACTTGCATTCATTTTCCGACCCGCATTATCCTAATTGGTGGGGACAGTAGCATAATGGTTAGGGTGCTGCGAGGTCAGGAGGTTGTGTGTTCGAATCCCATTTAAACCCCCACTATGCTAAGACCCCCCAGGCAAGGTCTCAACCACAAGTGTGCCTCTGTCCACCCAGCAGTATAAATGGGTACCAGTAAAAATATATTGTGAAGGTAACCTGCGATGGACTAGCGTCCCATCCAGGGCGAGTTGAACTCCTAGTTGCTTCACGCTATGGAAACCGAGGATAAGCACCGGCCTGATGAGCCGCTATGGCTCAGGTGTAAAAAGCCCAACAGACTTTACCTTTTTTTTAATCCTAATTAGGGTTGCGGGGAGGCTGGTGCCCATCTCAGCTGACTCTGGGCGATGGTCGGGTACACTCCGGACAGCTCGCCAGACCATCACAGGATAACACACCCACCCATTCACACTCACCTCTAGGCGCAATTTGAATCAGCCAGTCAGTTCTACTAAACATAAATAGATATTACACTTAATACCAAGACAGATTGGCCATATTTTCTCATAAAACCACAAAACCCAGATTTTCCTGAGATAAACCATAATATTCCAATCCATGCTGGAGATGTATACAACTGATACTGTACATCTGACTGTGGTTACAGAATAACAGACGCCAGACAGAAATAAATTAAGACGTTCGGGTTGTTATGTGACGTATTGTTCCCTTCAATGTCTTTCACAGAACTGAGAACGATGGCTGAGGGGAAGTTTGCCAGCCTGCCCAGGAACCTGCACATGGGCCGCCAGTACTTGTTGGCCTCCCCGATGGACCTGCTGAGTTCAGGTATGACAGAGGTGCCTTCCAGCAGCTATCAGGGAATCTCGATCCATGGCACCCTGCCCCGTAAAAAGAAGGGAGGCTCTTCTGGCCATTCTAGGACATGGGAGACATGTGGGTCCCTGCCACACCCAACACGCTCCCGTCTGCCCTCTTCACCACTGATACACAACATCATAGAAGAGAACGAGACATGGAGGGACGACTACACCATACACAGGTATCAACAACATGCAACAACAAGCAATCCATTAGTTCAGACATACAGTATTGTGGTTATCTGGCATATGATGAAACAAAGAAAGTCAAAACAAAGTAGAAACCAGTGAAACAATCAGTAGATCAGCAGCCAGTTTTTCTTTCAGAGGAACAGACTCGCTTGGCTAACCTGATTTGGAAACTTAGCATTAGCTTAGCACAAGGCACTGCAGTTCTTCTGATTGCCGTAACCTATAATGAAACTGTTGGGCGTGGTCTCTGCCAGGATGACCGGCTGCATCCACAGGACACAAATGTTTACTGAAGGATCTGTGTCATAAGTCCAACCCCAAACCAGAACAATATTGAACAGTATAAAAAGTAAAGCGCTGATTTCTAAATGTATGTTTTTTTTTTTTATAAAGCGAGCGGCATACTGGTGTAGTGATTCACAACATGAAGGCTTTAGATTTGGGTTCTGGGATCAGCGAGGCGATTTCTGTGTGGAGTTTCAAGGCGATTTCTGTTTGAGGAACTGTGCTTGCATTGGTTTCCTCCAAGTATAGCGATCCCTCGCTACTTCGTGCTTCAGTTTCTGTGGCTTCAGTATGTCGCGGGTTTTTCAAAAATATTCATCGAAAAATAAAAAAGATAAGTAAATTAAGGAAAAATAGGCAAAAAGTTAAGGAAAATGTTGCAAAACAAAGCCAATTATGTAAAAAAAAACAAAACAAAAAAAAAACAAACAAAAAAAAACCCAAAACCCCCCAACAAAACTACTTATATTTTTATGAGGTGCGCATCTGTGTGCGTTTGTGTGCGTGTGTGTGTATTTATATTTTATTTACATCTTATAATAACAATGAAACATTCAAAAATAATGCATAAGTGTTTATAGTGTTGAAAATGTATTTATTGATATTATATACACATATACATGTACGTATACATCAGTCAGGGGTCAATTCTACTTTGCGGATACCGGTAATCGGGGTGGGGGTTGTCTCGGTCCACATTAACCGCGGAAAGTGAGGGATCACCGTACTCCGGTTTCCTCCAACAATCCAAACATGTGCACATTATGCTAACATGTTAGCTCAGCAGTTTCAAATTGCCACTCGGTGTGAATGTAAATGGTTGTTTGTGTGTGTGTGTGTGTGTGTGTGTGTGTGTTTATTAGGCCTGTAATGGCCTGGCAAGCTACTAAGGGTCTACCCAGTCTTCACCCAGAGACGGCTGACATAGGCTTCAGCCTCCCCTGTGATCCAAATAGGATTAAGCAGTTTGAAAATGGATGGAATGATGGGTCGATGGTACAAAAGTTAATTTTTTTCTTAAAGATCTGGATATTAACAGATGTGTTCTGGGTTCAGATCTATGATGAGAGCCTTTCTGGGTGGAGTTTTCATGTTCTTCCTGAACTTGCATTATTATTATTTTTTTTTCCAGGTACTGTTGTTTCCTCCCAGAGTCAAAAGACATTCGATCAACTGCATGCTCTAAGTTACCGATAGGTAATGAATGTGAGTCCGAATGATTGTGTCTCTGTTAGCTCTGCAATAAACTCAGTATGTACGCCACCTCTCCTGACGTCAGCTGGGATTGGCTCAGCATTTCCCGGCGACCATGATGAATAAGTGGCGTAAGAATTGCTTAATTTAGAAAACCAGGCTGGGGGTAAAAAAAAAAAAAAAAAAAAAAAAAAGCACACATTGTTTAAATCTGGGTTTGAAATGCACTGTCCCCACTGGCAGTGTCTTTGGAATAATTACAGTCTCGGTAAGCACGAGCAGTTCGAACAAAGCAGGCTTGAAAATACCACTTTGCTGGTTAATATGGAAATCATATCACAGGTTGTGCTCTTCCAACTGAGAAAATACAGCTTGGTGAGAAGCCCCTGCAAATTACAAACATACCTGACAGAGAATCAGACCGTACACTGATTCTACCGCGATACTTCCTGTCTTCATACCCGCCGGCATCAGGTGGACATACATACAGTACACACTGTCATCCAGTAAAACCACGACCTACTCAGTGCGTTGGATAGTCGTGTGTTAATGGTTAAGGCAAATGGGTCACTGATACAAATGTCACTGGTTCAATCACCACTGTTGGGCCCTTGAGCAAGGCCTTTAACCCGCAATTGCTCGGTTGTAAAAAAATTATAATAAATCGCTCTGGAAATATTGTCTGCAAATTGCTGCAAATGAAATGTAGTGTGTGTTTTGTGTGTGTGTGTGTTTTGTGTGTGTGTGTGTGTGTGTGTGTGTGTGTGTGTGTATACACTTGAAGTTTAAAATGGCTTTCATGTGCCTTACTGGTTACTGGTGTGTTGACATGCTTCTGGCTTCACTGGCCCTTGCATGTATCCGCTCTCTCTTAACGAGGGCGGAATCCCTCCTGGACAGCTCACCGGCCATCGCAGGGCAGAAACACGCTGACGGCTATACAGCCTACTCTTGACGAAAATCAGCAATGGTTATTTTACAGCCTCTCACCAGAGACAGTGAGAGACATGGCCGGCCTTTGATAACCCAGTTAGCTGCACTGGGGGGGGGGACAGTGACAACCTTGTGGAGAGTGGGACTCGAACCCCCAACCTTTGGATCAGTGATCCAGCACCTTTACCACCAGGCCACCACTGCTCCTTTCATGTTCGTTATTGCTGTTTATTCTAACAGGGTAGAGTTGGGCATGATTGGTGTTTTTGTCAGTTAGGGAAGAAGTGCGAGTGAATGACACATGGCGGTGTCAGACAGGACAAACTTCTTCAGCTTGCTTAACTTGACACGTCCTCCCCTTCACCACTAAAGTGCTGCTTAAACAATTCATTCCTGGCACATCAGTTTAACTCTTGACATACAGCAAAGAAGAAAAAAAAAAGATTAAAAGCACTGACCTGTTTTCCTGATCACCGTTATCAACTTTCCTCTGATTGTACGCTAATAATCACTTTCTGAATATCAACCAATTATTATCCATCATCCATCCAATTTCTCAAACCGCTTAATCCTAATTAGGGTTGCGGGGAGGCTGGTGCCCGTCTTAGCCGACTTTGTGTAAGGGCAAAGTACACCTGGACAGCTCGTCAGGCCATCGCAGGGCAGAAACACGCTGGCGGCTATGCAGCTACTCTTGTCAAAAGTCAGCAATGGTTGTTTTACATGAACCTCACACCATAGACAGTGAGGGACATGGCCGGCCTTTGATAACCCAGTTTGATGCACTGGGGGGACAGTGACAACCCATTGAGTGAGGCTTTAACCCTGAACCTTGGGATCAGTGATCCAGCACGTTTACCACTAGGCCACTACTGCCCTATGGTGGTGGTGGTGGTGGTGGTCATGATGATGATGGTGGTGGTGGTGGTGGTCATGATGATGATGATGGTGGTCATGATGATGATGATGGTGGTGGTGGTGGTGGTGGTCATGATGATGATGATGATGATGATGGTGGTGATGGTCATAATGATGATGATGATGGTGGTGGTGGTCATAATGATGATGGTGGTGGTGGTCATAATGATGATGGTGGTGGTGGTGGTGATGGTCATGATGATGATGGTGGTGATGATGGTCATGATGATGATGGTGGTGATGATGGTCATGATGATGATGGTGGTGATGATGGTCATGATGATGATGGTGGTGATGATGGTCATGATGATGATGATGATGATGGTCATGATGATGATGATGATGGTGGTCATGATGGTGATGATGGTGGTGGTCATGATGATGATGATGATGGTGGTGGTCATGATGATGATGGTGGTGGTCATGATGATGATGGTGGTGATGATGATGGTGGTGGTAGTGGTGGTCATGATGATGATGGTGGTGGTCATGATGATGATGATGGTGGTGGTCATGATGATGATGATGGTGGTGGTCATGATGATGATGATGGTGGTGGTGATAGTCATCATCATGACCACCACCATCATCATCATGGTGGTCATGATGATGATGATGATGATGGTGGTGGTCATGATGATGATGATGGTGGTGGTGATGGTCATGATGATGATGGCGGTGGTGATGGTCATGATGATGATGGTGGTGGTGGTGATGATGATGATGATGGTGGTGGAGTGGTAGTCAAAGTGTCCTGAATATTTTTCCCATCTCACCCGTTTCATTTTACGTTTTTGTTTTGTATTCCTTTCTCATCTCACGATGTCTCTGTCCTCTTGTCCCTGTCTGAGTGTTTACACCTTCACACATTTGTGTCTCATGTCTGATATTATCACAAAGCGCCAGCGAAGCTGCACTGTATTTATTTGTCCTGTTTAACCAAGTTGACTTTTTTCTGATAACATCTCCGTTTCACACGAGGAGACCTGGCCAGTGTAGCTCTGCCCTAAATTCGAAAACATTTACTGAACGATCCTCCCAGCACAGCAGCACAATGGGACAAACCTCACTGCTGTCTTCATTTCAACTCAATTTCTTCCACCTTATACTTTTGATATTTTTAAATGTTTCCTTACAGCCGAAACATGGCATTAGTTTTGGTTGAAAGTGGAGGCATTGTGCTTTAAATCCTTTTTGGTATTCTCACTGGTTACTGCCTTTGTATGAAGTAACATTCATGGAAACATCCCAACAGAAGTCTGAAAAAGTTTCATTTCTGTTAAGCCGTGCGACAGTTTTCAAAAGCAAAGAAGATACCCGAAGGAAACCAGACTGATCAGGTTGTTTTTATTCATGTGGTGCAATATCACACCAAACTGAGATAGCAAGTTGAAGGGGGGAAAAAAAAAACAGGGAACAAACAACATTTATGGTGTTGATTACTCTTCTCAATAGCACAGGAAAGGAACACCAGGCTTGAGCACACCCAGATAATATCCCCAGTGCTGCAGTACAGAATCATACAAAAGCCCGAGTGTTACATTAGAAATAAAACATTATCAATTGTTAATCATTCATTTTCTGAACTACTTAATCCTTAATTAGGGTCACGAGGAGGCTGGCACCCAGTCGGCCGACTCAGGGCGAGGGCGGAGTACACCCTGAACAGTTCGTCAGGCCATTGCTGACGGCTATGCAGCTACTCTTGACAAAAGTCAGCGAAGGTTCTTTTACAGTCTCACAGCATAGACAGTGAGAGACATGGCCGGCCTTTGATAACCCAGTTAGCTGCACTGGGGGTGGGGGTGGGAGTGGGGGTGGGGGGGCTTAGTGACAACCCAGTTGAGAGTTGGGCTTGACCCCCCCCCCCCCCCCCCCCCAACCTTAGGATCAGTGATCCAGCACCTTTACCACCAGGCCACCACTGCCTTTCTTACTCATTATATTCTTTGAAATTTACCAACAACCATTCCCAACATCTCACTCACGGGACAAGTGAGAAGCTCTGAACGCCATGATGTTACCACTGGAGACCCTCGTTGTTCATTTTAAATAAATTGCTATGACTCTGAGATAATGTAGGACGTCTGCTGTACGAGTCCCTGTGAATAAACTGTCCCAGGAGCAGTTACAGTGGATTAAGAACAAGTCCATTCATGTAAATGTGGTGTGAATTACAGCCTGCACTACCACCAGCGCTGCAGCTACAGAAAACTAATCAACACCTGCTGATCAGTCTGAGCGGATGAGCCGAGAATTAAGAATAAATCATGATTGATATATCAGGCCTTGAACAGCGCTGAGGAATAAATTGACATGACCCCAGACACTTCAGGTATCCGCGACACAGTTGGCGAAATATGATGTTTAAGTCCTGAGATAATTGCCACTCGTCCTGAATTACAGAGCAGAATGATAACGGTGTCTAGACATGAATTTTCACTCCAGTAGTGACCTGCTTTGCAAAGTCGATGGTTGGATATACAAGGATATTCACGCTTCAATTCACACGGCTTCAGTGCATCGGGTTTTTTTTTTTTTTTTTAATATTCATCAAATTTAAGAATAAGGAAATAAAGGGGGGAAAAGTTAAGGAAAATGCTGAAAAACATAAATAAAATAAAATAAATAAATAAAAACAACCCAAAACCCCCCATCAAAACTACTTACATTTCTATGTGAGGTGCACATCTGGGTCCGTGTCTGTTACATCTTATGCATTATTTTTGAATGTTTAATTGTTATTATAAGCATTTATAGTGTTGAATATGTTCAGTTCAGTTCATTTTCTGTAACCGCTTCATCCTAATTAGGGTCGTGGGGAGGCTGGTGCCCATCCCAGCCAACTCAGGGCGAGGGCAGAGTACACCCTGGACAGCTTGCCAGGCCATCACAGGGCAGAAACACACTGACGACTTTGCAGCTACTCTTGTCGAAAGTCAGCAATGGTTCTTTTACAGCCTCACACCATAGACAGTGAGAGACATGGCCGGCCTTTGATAACCCAGTTAGCTGCACTGGGGGGGGGGGGGACAGTGACAACCTTGTGGAGAGTGGGACTTGAACCCCCAACCTTTGGATCAGCAATCCGGCGCCTTATACCAGTAGCCCACCACTGCCCCTGTGTTGAATATGTATTTATTGATATTATATACACATATACATGTACGTATACGTCAGTCAGGGGGGGTCGATCCTACTTCGCGGAATTCGGCGGTGCGGGGGATCTCGGTCCCAAAATAACCGTGGAAAGTGAGGCATCCCTGTATTCCAGTCAGCTAGTCCTCTCCCTCCCTCCCTCTCTCTCCATGGTGTGTGTGTGTGTGTGTGTGTGTGTGTGTGTGTGTGTGTGTGCGCGCTCGCAATGTGTGTTTGGTTTACCACAAAGACAAGAACATGTGTCAACTGACATTTACCCAACATTGGTCTTCTATTTTATTGCCAGTGAGGACAGGACAGGTGAAAAATGGTTATCGCACAGTAAAGAGCAGCGATGGCAACGGCCTCTCATCACCATAACAACACCTGGGTGCAACTCTGCACGACACGCAGAAGAGGTGATGAAGGCTGTGTTTTTTTGAGAGAGAGAGAGAGAGACAGAGAGAGAAGAAAGGAAGATGCCAGAAGCTGAATAAAATCGAGTACAAAAGTTTGTTTCTTCTGCTCACTCAGTTATTTGTGCATGAGCTGAGTTGTGTATTTGATGGAGATGCACGCAGGACTTTGACCGGTTCTCAGGAGACGTGTTCTGACTTGTCTTGAGGACGGCTGGAGTTAAGTGAAGTTGTATACATTCAGGTGAGTGACTGGAGAATTAACTGGTAACGACTGAATAAAAATAACCCGGGGCGAGATATCCGACATCACTGCTCATTTGTACTGAACCGGCCGTACTGAGACTCGGAGTTCCTCTCAACACAGTGGAATAGACATCACGTTTGAGATGAAAAAGAATATGGTATACGTCGTGTAAAAATAAGTAGAGTACTAGTGCTGTTACACAAACGTGATGATGCCGTGGATGTCCACTGAAATGCAATAAATATAATTACGGTAATCATTATTACGGTCGCAGGGCGGCTGGAGCCTCTCTCAGCTGACAGTGGGAAAATGGTAGGGCACACCCAGAACAGTTTGTTGGGATCCGGCCAGTACATCACATTAGACTTAACCCTGAACAGAATTTCTAACTGTATTAACAATAATTATTTATTAATATTAGGAAATAAAATGTCACATCATATGAGATTTTGTGAACATGTTGGACATATTGGTTTATTTATTGGAACGTTGGACTGAAAACACATACGACAACGTAGATGGAATTTATTTTACTTGAGAATATTTGGTTAGTTTAAATTGACTTCTGAATGAGACATTTTTTTAATAAAATGTAAGGATTTTTCAGTTGTCATGGTGACTGGATAAATATTGTAGCTTCACATGGTACCCGAAATACAATCGAGGACAACAGGACCGTGAATGTGAAGGGTGCACAGCATCTGATACAAAGGAGCATCTAATAACTGACACACTGATGACTGTGTGTGTGTGTGTGTGTGTGTGTGTGTGTGTGTGTGTGTGTGTGTGTGTGTGTTCTGTTGGGCTCAGGTGCACTAAATGCAGACAAAAGCTGATTAAACATCCGCTTGATTCTAGCTGTTGATAGAGATTTGATTGCTTTCTGCACCTGCGTCATCGTGAAACCCTTCTGTTCCTGGAACGGCTCACTTTTCTCACCTTGTCATCATCGTCCCCAAACAGCTGTGATAAGTCCAGCACGACAAGCAGACTGGTGCACAGCAACAGAGACTCATAAAACCCACATGATAAGATGTTTTTCTTTGTTAATCACATAACGTCTGGGCATTTTTAATTTCGAACCCGAGTCGGTCTGCTGGATCGGGGTTTCAAGTTTGTTTTTAAGGAATCATTCATGTCTCGCGCATCACCTAGCAAGGAGTTTCAGGGATTTCCTTTCACTGGGAGTGTAAACAAAAATGTTTTGTGCTGGGTCACATCTTACTCCCTCAAACACACACACACACACACACACACACACACACACACACACACACACACACACACACACTAGATATCCCACATGACAGAATGAACTATTTTTTTGTTCTTCTCCTTTAGTGGTATAAAAATAGATTCATCAGGTGGAAAATATGGTCACAATGTTCACAAAAATGTAGTGTGTGTGTGTGTGTGTGTGTGTGTGTGTGTGTGTGTGTGTTTGAGGAGCTGTTCTCCAAAAGTAATATAATGTGCATATAAAGTGTTCGAGATGCTACAAAAATCCAGAAACAGCTTTCTGTGGCCTGCGACTGACCAGAGAGTTTTGGTTAAACTCAACAGTTCAGCCGGGTACAAATAGCTACTTTGAGACACAATACAGCTGTGGCTTGGCAGATGCACAGGCGAAAAGAAAGAGAGATGGATGTGTGTCTCTGAATAACTGTGTCCTAAATAACTCAAGCATTTATTGGATTTAGAACATATGGGTGGTTTTGACAAGTGTACAGTGCTTTTGAAAAAAAAAAGAGCACTCCATAGTGTTCACAGGTATTTAATAATAAATAATAAATACTCAAATCATTTGGCAAACTGCTTAATACGACTAGGGTCGGAAGGTACATGGAACCGACCTCAGCTGACTGGGTGGGGCACTCACTCAATAGCTGACCAGTTCATCACAAGGCTCTATGCTGACTGGTTTAGTATTAAAATATGTGACTAAGATATTCCAGTATTTGAAATGCGGCTGAAACTAAACAATCAACTATAGGTTGCAAGGCACTATCAAAAGATTTCATGGAAAGTGGGGGACAGACACAAATCAGGAGCCGAATCCACAGGAGCATCTTAAAGGCCCTAATCAAGAAGTGGAAAGTGTCTGGTATAACCGTGACCCACCATAAATCAGAGGAACCTGGTCAGAGAGGCTACCAAGATGCCTACAGCATCTTCAAGCATAGAGGTCGTAGCATTCTATTCTGTTGTCTTGGCAGCAGGGACTGGGATACTTGTCAAGATGGAAGTGACCAGTGAGACATTGATTTTGATGATTCTGATTTAATTTTATTTCGTCATTTGTTCCTCCTTAACGGTTGCTAATATATCTTCAGTTGGCTGTTTTCAGTTACAGTGAGTACAACCAGCTGGAAAAACATCTTGATCATGAATATCTTAACAGGATGGGGATTGTAATTAATTTATTTAACCCACTGTATGCATTCTCACTGTGACCATACAAACTTCATTCACCCCCAAAGGGTTTTCACTTTGTGCCAGAATATGCACTCCAATAGTGGGAGTTACAGGCCGAGAACTTTCATAATAATGCTAATGATCCTGGATCATATCAAACCAAAGATCAGCTTCTTATCTGTTTGTTAACATTGATGAACATGAATATTAAAATTACACAGTAGACACCGGTGTTTCTGAACCGCCATGTGGCACGTTGAACCTTTAACCTGTACTAGCACCTCAGCAGAAGGTTATGCAAATGGTCCAACAGATGGATCCCAGTGCTACTAATCAAATAATTAACATGAATTCGCCTGCTTAGTGAAGAAAGTGTAAATATTAAAAAACAATCAAGACGGGACTTCTTGCACATAAAATAAACTTCCTCTCATTAATTAAACATAAAATCTCATATGCAGTACTGTCCAACAAAATAAATCCCTTTCATGCATTTGCGAAACAATTTGAACAAACCTTCCAAACTCTTCGATGTATATTTTCATTATCAGGTAGTTTTACTTACAGTTTCAAAGATGCAATCTGCCAAAATCCACTTAATAGTTTGATAAGTTTGTCTGGAGTCAGTCTCGCGAGTGTATGAAATTTTGAGACTCGTACATGGACCTATCAGTTCATATAAGGCAAGATAATGGCATAATAGCATATGTCAGATAGTAAACTAACAATTCAGATATAAACTGGTCAACTTCTAAATAAACTAACACCCGGCACATCTGCACGTTATACTCTGTTTCACTCACATACATTCGACGGGCCCCCAGGGCAGCTAATCGGGTTATCAAAGGCCGGCGGTGTCTCTCACGGTCTATGGTGAGAGGTTCATGTAAAAGAATCGTTGCTGATTTTCGACAAGAGTAGCTGCAAAGCCGTCAGACTGTTTCCACCCTGCGATGGCCTGGCGAGCTGTCCAGGGTGTACTCTGCCCTCGCCCAAAGTCGGCTGGGATGGGCGCCAGTCTCCCTGCGACTCTAATTATGATTAAGCGGTTACAGAAAGTGAATGAATGAACATTCGACAGGCGTCTGCTCATGTATATGTAAAAATGAAAACCACCGCAGTTAATTCTAATGCAAACACTTCCTTTTTTAGTTTATTCGATGTCTGGAATGACCTACATTTCACAATGTAATAGCACCCAACCCCCACCAGGTGAAGCTGTATGACTCCAAACCCCCCCCCAATAATAAAGAGCTGATGAAGCACAGCACATTTTGATTAGAATGGGCATTAACTATGCTAGCTTTTCATTAGTTTGGGTTTAAGTTAGTTAATTATTATGTTTATATAAGGCGTCATAGATTTTAATCTTTTGTTCCGAGACACAAGCCGAAAGAAGCAACATGCAACATCCCAACTCTACCAAATTCTGAGTAGCATACAAAAACAAGGGCGACACATTAAGAGTGTTGATTAGAACGTCTGCCTCATAGCAAGAAGGTCAAGAGTTCCATGGCGATGGTGTATCTGCGTGAAGTTCTCATATTCTCCCAGTGCTTGGTCACATTTTCTCCAGGTACGCTGGTTTTCTGTCGTAGTCCAAAGACATCCACATTAGGCTAACTGGTTGGTCTAAAGCAGTGGTTTTCAAAGTTTTTTTGCCACCGCCCCCTTCATCGCCAGGCAGTGGTGGTCTAGTGGTATAGGGCACTGGATCGCTGATCCAAAGGTTGGGGGTTCAAGTCCCACTCTCCACAAGGTTGTCACTGTCCTCCCCAGTGCTGCTAACTGGGTTATCAAAGGCCGGCCATGTCTCTCACTGTCTATGGTGAGAGGCATGTAAAAGAACCATTGCTGACTTTCGAGAACAGTAGGCTGCAAAGCCGTCAGAGTGTTTCCACCCTGCGATGGCCTGGCGAGCTGTCCAGGGTGTACTCTGCCCTCACCCGAAATTGGCTGGGATGGGCGGTTAAGCGGTCACAGAAAATGAACTGAACCCTTCACCGCCGGACAGAAATGCCCCCCCCCCCCCAAACGAACGCCAGAATGACGGTAATGTTAAATGTCACAAGAATTGGTTGAGTCTTGAATCTTAAAGAGTATAAAAAACCATATTAATGAACAAAAATGGTTAACATTTATTTTTCAATCACAAACACCTTGAACTGAACATTAAATAAATTGTAAAACTTAACGAGTAATCATTAACAACTCCCCTGCTCAATGAGATGGGTGGGCTTGGTGCATTGCAATCAAACTGTCAACATCAGGATGAAGGTTTGTGAGGAGCAGTCTCAGATCACCACGCTCTGTTATGTTGACTTTGTTTCTTTGTTTGGTGAGGAACCTTGGCACAGCCCTGAATCCCCTCTCAACCAGGGAGGAAGTCGGAAAAGCAATGAAAAACAATCTGATGTCTTTCCACAGGTTTGGGTAGCGTTTTGGGATCGCTGTTTGCATCCAAAAGGCTTGGTAAGAGGTTTTGAACTTTGGTTTCAGATCCTCGTCATTTTTCAAACTTACAAGTTCCTCTTCGAGATGGTTTGGCACCTCTGTGCTGGGTGCAGTAAACCGATCGATCACACCAACGTCACATTTTACTGTAATTGCTCCAACGCCCCCTTCACAATTTCAACGCCCCCATCCGACTGTTTACTCGCCAGCGCCCCTTCGAAAGTTTATATCGCCCCCTGAGGGGGCCGGCGGCGGCGAGAGGGGGGGGGGGGTACCGCCCACTTTGAAAACCACTGGTCGAAAGTGTCGCTAGGCCTGAGTGTGAATGGTTATGTGTGTGTTGATTAGCGTTCAGACTATACCACACCATCACCCAGAGTCAGCTGAGATAGACTCCAGCCACCCCACAACTCTAGTGGTATAAAGCAGATTGTTTGTACTGTAATCATAAAATCCAGAAAAAACCTCTGCAGGGCTGCCTAAATCTAGATGCTACTTTTGTTTTATAAGATTCTCATGCTAGGGTCTGGAACTGAACCTGAACAGAAGCCTTTATTCCCCTGAGGGTGCATGACAACCAATCACATAGACTGTTGGAAATCAAGACAGAAAGAAGAAAGAGCGAGGGAGAGAGAAAGAGAGAGCGAGAGAGAGAAAAAGGCAACTTTTTTATGAAAGACAAGATGAAAGGTGGTTGGCTGGGGGCAGGCCAGGTCGTTGCTGGTGTGGCGGTGGAGACGGAGCTAAATGCAGAAAAAGCCTCGCCACTTGAACAGTGTGCCGGGAAGAAAGCTTTTCTGCTCTTACCATCACATTTCCAACATTCCACGTACAAAGAGAAACGCAGCGCATGAAAGGGCCGTGCAGGGGTCACTGCTCCAGGTAACATAAATCATTTCTGGATTATGATCTTAATTTCTGTTGTGGGAATAAACGTGACTAAAGTATGCAATCGTATCTATTTAATTTTGCTTCATGCCAAAATGTATTTGTTTTATTTCTGGAAATATGGCATAAACCTTGAGGTATTAATCACCCACTGACTATAATCCACCAGAAATGCAAACAGTGGGAGGGAGATTAACAGCAAATCTTAAGCTTTTGTAACAAACGATGCATTTTTCTCGGATCTCCTTTCATGACTTGATGTCATTCTTTATAATTATTTGCGCTTATACAGTATTTGACTTGATATGATCAATTATCTGTCGTGATCTCTGTGTGTGTGTGTGTGTGTGTGTGTGTGTGTGTGTGTGTGAAAGACACAGGGGGTGTCTGGACTTGCATGGCTGTGTGAAGTGGTCAGTGATTAGTGGTCAGTCTTCCTCAAACGCACAAGCAGCAGACACAGACACTCAGGGAAAAGGGAACGAATCAAACTCAGAGTAAATGTGTTCACTAAAAAGAGTTCTGTCGCTCTGTCGCAGGGACGCCGCCGGAGGCCTGGATCCCACCATGGAGTACGTTAAGGTAAGAGATCATTTCTTTTGTATTTGCGGTGTGTGCACTGTTCTAAATGGTCCCTGTCCTTGTCCTCATATGAAACGCAATGGGCTGATTCACGCCGATTGTGATGGCTGGACAGTGGGTATGATGTGTATGCTGTGTACGGTTCAATGCTTGGGGTTTGCCTGAGAGCCGTACTACAGGTTATAGATTATAAAGATCAGAAGTGCTACATTAAACCATTAAATATTAAAAACGCTCTGTAGATTGAGAGTATACTGTAACTACAGCGCTACTGAAACTGAAAAGGTTATTAGAATCAACAGATTTTTAACACGTACGTACTCTGTCTGAGAAAAGTTCTCTGCAGGTTCACCTTAGTTTTGAAATTTACCTTCGGGTTACCGTCGTCTTAATGATACGCTTCTTCAATTATGTTCCTCTGGCATCAAGTAGAAGTCTTTGGCTCGATTTGAATTTCTTTCTTTCTAATGTGATTTTAATTTCAAATTTGAAATGAGCTTCTTCCTTTGTTGGTACCGTACTTCGATAAGAAGAGTTGAGGACATATACTGTAGCCTGAATCCCCTGGAGAGCTGCTCCCAGAACACAGGAAACACAAGAGCAGGCGTTTACATGAGAAACATCATTTAGTGCACATCCGCCACAATCATGCCACGATTATGTGGAAATGAACTGATCTCAGATGTTCTTCAGACGTTCTTATCAGAGTGTTTCTTTGAGAGATGATTACACTCGACCGCCATCGCGTCACTATGAAGATACTTCATTAAATTCACATCCATATCCAGAAGATATACAAGTAAAGAACAGTAAAAGTATATAAAAAAAAAAAAAAAAAAAAAAAAAAAAAAAGAAAGTAGTACAGTCGGCCCTGTACTTACGAAATTAATCCGTTTCACTGTCTTTTTCGTAACCTGGAGTTTTTGTAAGTAGAGATGAATTTTACATGTAAAACGCGTGATTCGTTCCAAGGCTCCCGAGACAACCCCATAAACCCTTTAAAAATTATCAAAGTACATCAATTTTGTATGAAATATGTTAAAAGTAAAAGAAAATTATTTACCTGTTTTTTTTTTTTTTTTAAATCTTTCGAACCACCCACGCGACGCTTTAAAGTCCGGGGGTTGCTGGTCTGAAGAACCCTCACCCCCACCCTCCTTCACAAGGTCCTTAAATATGGCGGTTGCTTTTTCCGAAATAATCGCCTCCGTCACTGTATCTCCGCTTTTAAGGTCTCCTTCTGCTTCAATATCGTCCCGATTGTAGAGGAGTTTCGGCCATACATACTCCTTTGCGATTTCTCTCAACCGCATCCCACTTTCATATTTTTTTATTATCTCCTGCTTCACTTCGATTGATAACGGAGCTCGCTTCTTCTTTTCGGTGTCACCGGGAATCACTTTCTTGGGGTCTATAATCGATAATGAAATATAACACTGCAATGATCACTCTCAAAAAACTCACGAGCCAACAGTCCTGTTCAACTCTCCTTCACGCGTGTGACAAACAGGAAGTATGGGTACAGGAATGGGTACTGTTCAGCTCCCTCCTGGCCAATGGGAGGTCAGCAGGGCGGGATGTTGGCAGACAGCCAATGAGAGAGCAACTCGTGCATTGTTTGAATGACACGTTTCAATGTTTGAATGGCGCGTTTGGCGCTTTTCATAAGAAGTTGTTTTGTATACAGAGGACGAAAATTTAGGAAAATGTTTTTCATATTTCGAGGTTTTCATAAGTAGAGAGCCGACTGTACCAGTCTGAGAAAAAATTCAAGAAAGAGACGCACACAGAGTTTCTGGGAAGGCTGCTACTCTTGGTATCGCCAGAAGTGATATCTTGGTTTTAAATATTATAAACCAGCAGTAACACTCAGGGTAGTGGGGTCTAGTGGTATAGGGCACTGGATCGCTGATCCTAAGGTTCCCCCCCCCCACGGTGCAGCTAACTGGGTTATCAAAGGCCGGCCATGTCGCTCACTGTCTATGGTGTGAGGTTCATATAAAAGAACCATTGCTGACTTTCAACCATCAGTGTGTTTCTGCCCTGCAATGGCCTGACGAGCTGTCCAGAGTGTACTCTACCCTCGCCCGGAGTCAGCTGGGATGGGAGCCAGCCTCCCCGCGACCCTAATTAGGATTAAGCAGTTATAGAAAATGAACTGAGTAGTAACAGTCTGGCTGATAAACTGTCCATACACTGTAATACCAGAGAATATGATCTAATCCTGTTCTTATTAGGGTCCTTCATCATCGTTCTCCTCATCCTCACCATCATCGCATAGAGTAAACTTGTTCTAAAGATATAGCCAATGAGCTGGTTTTCCTCTGAATGGCCTGCAATGAAATGTGACTGGATCAGGGATTCCTGATGTGTTCCGACATGTCACTGTCACCACACATCCAACTCTCTCAACCAGATGAGATGCCAGCCTTCTTTCACACACACACACACACACACACACACACACACACACACACACACACAGCCGGATTTCACTCCGCAGCACTCATGATACTGAAGTATTCCAGTTCATGACGCACACAGTGAGTCAGAATCATGACTGAATGGAATAGAATCTGAATCTCTTGAACTTTATTGTGAAATGAAACTTGACAGGATGTAACCTGATAATCCGTACTGGATATATTGAGCACTTTTATTTTTGGCAACCACAGTACACGTAATCTGATTGGCTGCTGAGCAGGCTGTAGTCCCCCAGTATAAATCGGTCAATAATTTATTTCCCGCCAGAACTCGATTAAAACACGAATTTATATAAAGTCAATCTTTTCCTATCATGGGGCCGGTGGTGTAGTGGTTAGGGTGTTGGGCTCATGATCAGGAGGTTGTGTGTTCAAATCCCAGTTAGACCCCCACTGTGCTAAGACCCCTGGGCAAGGTCTCAACCACTGCCTCTGTTCATCCAGCAGTATAAATGGGTACCAGTAAAAATATACTGGGAAAGTAACCTGCCATGGACTAGCGTCCCCATCCAGGAGGAGTTGAACGCCTGGTCGCTTCACGCTACAGAAACCGGGGATAAGCACCGGCCTGATGAGCCATTAGGCTCGGGTGTAAAAAGCCCAAGTCTTTTAAGTACACAAAAATACAAAAAGTTTATCCGAGACCAAAAGAGCGAAAAAAAGACCTCCTCTGACATGAACAATTTTGCCGAAACAATCATATATTTGGCTCATTTTTCCATTTCATAATATCACGTTCACAAAAATGGCTCACATGTGGCTGCACTGACCTTGACCTTTGACTTCTAAACATCTAATCAGTGCATTCTTGAGTCAAGGTGGGCATTTGTACAAAGTTTGAAGTCAAAATATTTGACTGATGGATGGACAGACAGATGGACAGTGAACATAAAAACATGACACCCCCCTCCCCCCCCCCAAAAGTGTTGGATTGCATTCAAATTAACAGCAATACTCTGTAGAATTGAACTGCTCCTCCAGTCATCAATCATCATCTGTGAAATCAAGTTAGAAACAAGCGTCGCATCCAATTCAGTTTGGATCGAGCTTTCATTACCATACATTACCACAAAGTCGCTTTGCAGGGAACCACATCCTTAATGAGTCTGCAGATCCAGCTGAGATCATCATCCACCAACAAAAAGGTGGGAAACCTCGCCGTATAAAGTTTGGGAAGTGTACGTCTTAGGACAAACATACAGAATCTGCAACAACACATGAGGTAACACGCGCAGAAGGGTCAAGGTTTTATCCTTTAAGGCAGGGGTCCCCAAATCCCGGTCCACGGACCGGTACCGGTCTGTGGATCAATTTGATAGTGGTCTTCAACCAAAATCTTTCATGGTACAGATTACAGGTTGTTTTTTTTTTATTAGAGATTCTGGATCTTATTTTGAAAGGCGACTATTTTGACATTTCCACAGAAGCACTGAAAACCCTTCTTCCTTTTCCAGCCACGTATCTTTGTGAGGCGGGGTTTTCTGCGGTGACACCCACCAAAACAAGATTACAGAGTAGACTCTAACCGGTCCGCGGAAACATTTTCATACATAAAGTTGGTCCCTGGGGCAAAAAAAGGTTGGAGACCACTGCCTTAAAGTTTCAGGGTCACGTCAGTGGTCACCCCCGACAACTCCACAACAGGTTTTTGATTTATCGGACTCCTTGAATTTATATGCATGAATCTACAAAGTCTACACGAGCACATGCACATCGCTCTCCACGTCTCCGTAATAAAAGTACACCTCCATAGGCCTCATTAGGATTAGGATTAGTAGGATTTCCCCATAACTGCTAAACCGACACTATGAAGACAGACACTTGAAGATCCCTGTCAGGGAAATATCTGTATCTGATCTCATCAGAACGAACTTCAGAACACAGAGTATTCGTGTTCCTTTTAATGCTGAAAGCCTCACATTATCCGTGAACATAATGATAATGAAGACTCTTGAATATTGAATCTGCTGCAGCTACAAATCTGGACTGGAAAGTTGGTTCCTTTAAACTGTGATTTTTCAAACGGCTTTATACTTTATTTGGGTCAAGCCCATCCCAGCTGACTCCAGGCATAGGCGGGCGACAATCTGAACAGTTCTCTAGATCACCACAGGGCCAACACATCATTCACACGCGGGCCAATCAAGAATATTCCATTACTAAGCCAAATATGCCTCTTTAGACTGAGAAGAAACAAGGGCACCTGGAGGAAGTAGAGTAAGTACATGTAAAACGCGTGATTCGTTCCAAGGCTCCCAAGACTACCCCATAAACTCTTTAAAAATTATATAAGTACACCAATTTTGTATGAAATGTGTGTTAAAAGTAAAAGAAAATTATTTACCTTTTTTTAAATCTCTCGAACCACCCATGCGACGCTTTAAAGTCCAGGGGTTGCTGGTCTGACGAGCCCTCACTCCTACCCTCCTTCACGAGGTCCTTAAATATGGTGGTTGCTTTTTCCAAAATAATCGCCTCCGTCACTGTATCTCCGCGTTTAAGGTCTCCTTCTGCTTCAATATTGTCTCGATTGTAAAGGGGTTTCGGCCATACATACGCCTTTGCGATTTCACTCAACGCTGCAATGATCACTCTCAAAAAACTCACGAGCCAACAGTCCTGTTCAGTTCTCCTTCATGCGTGTGACAAACAGGAAGTATGGGTACAGGAAGTATGGGTACAGTTCAGCTCCCGCCTGGCCAATTGAAGGCCAGCGGGGCGGGATGTTGGGAGACAGCCAATGAGAGAGCAACTCACGCACTGTTTGATTTTTTGAATGGTGCGTAAGAAGAGGTTGTTTCGTATACAGAGGGCTAAAATTTAGGAAAATGTTTTTTGTATACTGGATTTTTCGTATTCAGAGGTTTTCTTAAGTAGAGGGCCGACTGTATGTATGTTAATATCATTTAATATTCACCATTAACAAAAAAAAAAAAAAAAAAAAAAAAAAAAAAAGCTTCTACTTCAGTATTCTGTTTAGTCATTGGTTTAAATCTCACTCGTTCTCGTGCTTGATTTAGACACTGCTGATGATTTTTAACAGGAAGTTATCAAGTTAACACAAAACAATTATAGATTACCATCAAAGTGCACGTGTACTTTTGCTACTTCCCGAGGCCTGATTATTTCTTGCGAATGTTGACTTTTGATTAAGCTTCAGGTTTAATCAAGGATTGGCAAAAAAACCAGCAAATCAGGGTTGCCATTACAAAACTGTTTTGATTGAGCGCTTACACACAAGATCTTATGAACATAAGACACATGTCAGAGGATCACACTCATTAAAATACAGCCAGAAAACATCAATCATGATCGCTTCCTGTTCATTTAAATGTTTTACGTCTGTAATCATTGCAAGACGGTAAACAAAAAAAGCTGTGATTGCCCACAACTATACAGCCTAGAATTCTCTCATGTGCAGCGACGTGGATTTTGTTCTCCTGTGTGGACAATCTGTGGGGCTGGTGGCGTAGTGGTTAGGGTGCGGCGCTCATGATCGGGAGGTTGTGAGTTCGAATCCCACTGAGACCCTCACTGTGCTAAGACCCCTGGGTAAGGTCTCAACCACAAGTGTGCCTCTGTTCACCCAGATAAGCACCGGCCTGATGAGCCACGAGGTTAAGCCACTAGGCTCGGGTGTAAAAACCCAACAGATTTACCTTACCTTGTGGACAATTTGCATAATCCATTATATTCTATCTTATCAGAAATATTTTTCCAAGCTTAAAACATTGAAAATTTTCATGTTTACTTTACAGACTATCGGCTAGCTGGCTAGTTAACGCATGCTATTTTTACCTGAAGCACATTTAACAGGAATATACAAATTAGCATGCGCTATCGGCTAGCTGGCTAGTTAGCGCATGCTAATTTGTATATTCCTGTTAAATGTGCTTCAGGTAAAAATGTACTTCCTGTTTATCTTCACCAGACAATTTTTTTTAAAATGTCAAATCAAACTTTATATTTTTTTTAAAGGTCCATCATCATAATATTATAGTAACGCTTTAGAGCAAGGAAGTGTATAGGAATACACAGCGAAAAAGTCCCAGAGCTGTTAATGTGAAATATTAGCACTCGTGAACACTATTAGAATTAACTTTTCTATACATCATTCATTCACTTTGTGAACCATTTAATCCTAATTAGGGAGGCTGGCGCCCATCTCAGCTGACTCGGGGAGAGGGAAGATTACACCCTGGACATCTCGCCAGGCCATCGAAGGGCAGAAAAATGCTGACGACTATGCAGCTACTCTCGACGAAAGTCAGCAATGGTTCTTTTACATGAACCTCCCAGCATAAACAGTGAGAAACTTTGATAACCCAGTTAGCTGGGGAATGGGGGGGCAGTGACAACCCGTTGAGAGTGGAGCTTGAACCCTCAACCTTGGGATCAATGATCCAGCACGTTTGCCACGAGGCCACCACTGCCCCTTTTCTATATATTAGACGACATTCAAGATAGATACGTCATTTTTTGCAGTGTACATTACATATGCTCTTGTGCTTCGTGTATATTTACTCAGTCGTTACCGATCGCTTGCTATGAACCTGTCATTGTAAATGCACTAATCCTAATACTGTCCATAAAAAGTAACATGCAGCATAATTTTTATCCAAAATGTTTATGAATACACAATACTAGCTGAAGAAATTTCTGTCGCATTTAATGATTTTAATGATTACGCTAGTTAGGAAAGTTGGACCTGATCCGAGCAGATAATGTGCAAATTGTAGGTTACACCCTGGACTGGCCCTTGTTATACCAGCCAGGACAAAACTTACCCTCTAGCCAATTTTTTTTTTAAATTTTGGTTCCAATAGTTATAAATCCACAGTAGCCCTTGTGCTAATATCTTTGTATATAGCATGACATTCATTCATTGGTTTTCCGAACCAGTTTATCCTTTATTAGGGTTACAGAGGGATGCTGGACCCCCTCCGAGTTGACTCCGGGTAAATGTAGCGTATACCCTGAACCAGCCAACACAGACACACAAAACATTCCCAAGTATACCGAAGGACCTGAACATTAAATATCTTGTAAGGTTTTGGATGATGGGAGGAAACCAAAGCGCCAAGAGGAAGCTCACTCTGAAACGGCCTCATCGGTTGCAGGGCATGAACTCGGGACCTTCTGGTTGTGAAGCGGAAATGCGAACCACTACGACACTCCTCCACCCCAGCATGATATAATTAAGTAAAAGTGACAGGCATTGTACCATCACCGCCTCAGATTTCAATGACGTCAAACATTGATCTGGTTTGTGTTTCATGCGAACTATAGACCACTTTTTTGTGTGACATGGATATTATCATCAAAGGTGATATGAAATCGAAGAAGGAAGGCATTAGCTGTTTGGAGAAGTGTGTCTAAAAATATGAGCGTTTCATTGGGATGGGGAATGCAGTGTTGCCTTGGGGGGGGGGGGGGGGGGGGTTTGGTGGTGGTGGATGTTTTGGAGAGAAGGCGGCGACAACATAAATTACAGTAGAGAATTATATTCTGAAACTCGTAACAGTCTGTACTAATCAGGTAAACATTGTGGATGCCAAATGATTGAAGAATCAAATCTTGAAGAATGATTGACATTCCAATGACTGTCAAATGAAGAAAGAGGTAAAAAGAAAGAATATTACAGTGACATGAGGAAGGCACCATCAGCTACTGGACCATCAGCTGACCTCGAAGTACTGAAACAGTTGACAAGCGTCTGATTCTCACCACCACACAGTTACTTGCACAGTAATCTACTAAGGGTTTATGAAAGCTTAGGATGAACAATGTGCCTGTGTTCCCGCTGTGAACCTTCTGAGAGACCCCCTTCGGCCAATCTGAGCGCTCCGTCTCAGCTCACACAATTACAGAGGCGTTTCAGGCATCTCATCTCACATAGACTAACCGGCACTACCAGAATAGATCTCAGGCCAGCACTGGAACGGTGGGGCCAGTGGCGTAGTGTGGTGCTGGGCTTATGGTCAGGAGGTCATGAGTTTGAATCCCTGTTAGACCTGGGCAAGGTCTTAACCACAAGAGTGCCTCCTCTTGTTTACCTAGTAGTATAAATGTGTACCAGTAAAAATACTGGGAAGGTAACCTGTGATGGACTCGCATATTAACATTTATAGCATTTAGTGTTACTGCCAGTCAAACTCGAATGGTAGGTGTTTGTGTTTGTGTGTATGTATCAGTCTCACAGAGCTAGAGGACCTGAGAGAACGCAGTCGAGTGTGAGGTGTGATAAGTGCTTTCGGTACGAAGGTGCAGGTCGATTTCAGGCTAAGTAGGCAAGCATTAGTTTTTTAAATCGAATGCGAGCAGCAACAGGAAGCCAGTGGAGAGATTGTAGCAGTGGTGTAAAAAAAAGGTAAAGATCTTTGGACTTTTTACACCCGAGCCATAGTGGCTCATTGGACCAGTGCTTATCCCTGGTTTCCATAGTGTGAAGCAACCAGGAGTGCAACTCCTCCTGGATGGGACGCTAGTCCATCACGGGTTAACCTTCCCAGTATATTTCTACTGGTACCCATTTATACTGCTGGGTGAACTGAGGCACACTTGTGGTTAAGACCTTTCCCAGTGGTCTTAGCACAGTGTGTGTGTGTGTGTGGGGGGGGGTCTAACTGGGATTTGAACACCCAACCTCCTGATCATGAGTGCAGCACCTTAACCACTACGCCACCGGCCCCACATAGCGGTGGTGTGGTATGGGAAAATTTGGGAAGGTTGAAAACAAGCCGTGCAGCTGAACTCCAGATTGATTCGCACTACAGAAACCGGCCCCGATGAGCGACTCGGCTCGGGTGTACAAAGCCCAACAGATGTAATTCCTTCAAGCAGCAGATTACATGGTTGCAAATCAGCAGACAACTGATCCTCAACCACCCATCGATCTCAGATCTTCTTTAACGAGAACGATTTCACAGAATAGGTGAAAGTTGGGTTAAAAATAGCCGTCTTATATGGATTTTTCAAAATTACACATTGGAAAAGCAGCTTTTTCATTAACCAGTGATAGATACTACTGCAGAATAATATCTGGCAATTACAGAGAAGATCAATGGTACTACATCTTGAACAAGCTCATTTAAAATAGGTACAGTATTTGCGATTTAGAGACAGATCCACCTTCTGCTTCTTTCTGTCTGCATAACCACTGTGTCAGTGATGAGAGCAATCAAATTCGACCCGACTCCATTGGGCTTAGAAGGCCTTCAGTGTCCGACAAACACCAATCTCATCATTCAACTGATATTAAATACACCTGGTCAGAAAACAAGGCTGTACTCACCACAGCTGTAATTTTGTGTACACTTTCAGTGGTTCTTGTGTGCTTTCAGAAGGGACACCAAGCACATGTATAAACACATCAGACAAAAGGTCTCGTCTGCTACAAGAGAGTGGACAAACAATTCTTGGGAATGGTTTTTCTAACTGAAGCGTTGCTACACTGCCCCCTCTAGTGGTGATATCTGTGTATCACACACAGCAGATGAACGTGAAAAGCTCAAAAGGAATTATGACGTGAAGGGCTATTTGTGTTGACTTCTGTTGTTATAATTTAATGAAAATCATAATAAAAAGTGACAAAAGTAAAAAAATATATATATGAATGATAAAATGTGGATTTACATTGTCTTATAAAGTAATTATTATTTTATTTTTACGACCACCATTTATATTTACTATCACAATTTATACATACTATATACATTTATAAGTTTTTGTTGGGAATGGTTTGTTTGTTATCAACTGTGGTTCTGGCCGTGAATGGATTTTATTTCTAGGGGCGGCGGTTGGAGGTGTCTGAATATTCAAGATTCAAGAAATTTGTCACATACACAGATATACCTGTAGAACATGCAGTGAAATGTAACCCTTGAATGTCTCCTAAAGGCCGCACTCCAGTCGAACTAAAATCAGATTTAAAAACACAGATATACTGCATTGTGTAACGCACACAAGTAAACAAACAATGAAACAACCCCAATATGATATCATCGATATATTTTCTGAACCAACCAATCGTTAGAGTCGCGGACAGGCTGGTGCCCATCTCAGCCAACTCTGAGTGAGGGTACCTGGATGGCTCCCACTATAATGTATAAATTTAAGTTAGCATTGTAACGGTGGATTGATCATCATACGCTCTTTCATGAGCACTGAACTGATTATTGTTTTTTATATATATATATATATATATATATATATATATATATATATATATATATGTATATATTTACCGGTGTACAGTATATATAGTTTAGCTCAGTCCGAAAAATGTTGAAACCAAAACAGGGTGAACAGTTCAAGTTAAAATAACAGAGCACGTCATCATGTAAATGACGTTTTGAACAGCAGATAAAAATGTTATTTCAAAGAGTGTCAAAAAACAAAATGAATGTCCTGTAATCCTGCAAACTGTTGGAGTAACTCCCCGCCCATTCATGGCTCACCGGTCATGACCCCACATACTCGCGGATTAGCGAAAGCCCTGGAAGTTACTGGCACGTGATTCATTCATTTTCTGTAACCTTTTAATCCTAATTAGGGTCGCAGGGAGGCTGGAACCCATCCCAGCCGACTCTTGGCGAGGGCAGAGTACACCCTGGACAGCTCGCAGGGCGGAAACACGCTGACGGCTATGCAGCTACTCTTGTGGAAATCAGCGATGGTTCTTTTACATGAACTTCACACCATAGACAGTGAGAGACACGGCCGGCCTTTGATAACCCAGTTAGCTGCACTGGGAGGGGACAGTGACAACATTGTGGCGAGTGGGACTCGAACCCCCAACCTTTGGATCAGCGATCCAGCGCCCTTTACCACCAAGCCAGCACTGCCCGTGCACGTGATTCAAATTCAGCCAATGGCTGAGAGCGTTTGTTTCTCCCTCCTGCTGATTGGTTGCAGATGATTTTTTTTCCTCCTTCACACGCATGTCATCAACGTGATTGCTTGAATTGTGAATTCATGTTTTTTCGTGTGTTTTTAATGATTATTTAAGCGCTATGATGTCACTCAAACGCGCGGCATCTTCTCTAGCATCTGGTAAAGAGCCTACGTGCTTTATTCATTCAGAAATATCATCACCGTGCAAAAGTAAAAAGTTTTTACTTAATAATTACTACATTTTACTGCATTATTACTGTATTAATGAGTACGATTGTCTATAAAATGTGGTTAACAAACATATTTTAGAGCATGGAATATTATACGTAGGGTTTTAAAACCGCGTCAACAATTCGTGGATTTTCAGGATCCGCAGAAAGGGGCGGAACGCAACCACCGCGAATAACGGGGCAGCTGAAAGGAAAAGAAGAAGACTGTATTTAAAAATAACTTCCTGAATGTGTAACGCAGGGAAACAGCATTTTTCCCACTTATGACATGGACATCACTTCTGCCTTTTGGTGAATGTGTGTGTGTGTGTGTGTGTGTGTGTGTGTGAGAGATTGAGAGAGACGGTAATGTTATGTGTACAGTATTATAACGCCTTGTTCTCATAGCAAACACTTTGTGAAACAGGAACAAGTTTGTCCTCGCTGTGTTCTAAGATCCTGATGTCCTCGATGACCTCACATGATTCCTCATATCCATAACGTCCCATACGAAATGATTTATTATCCCACAGGTCAAAGGCAGTCGACACTTCTTGGATAATTACGCTGAAAGTTGTCTTTAGTCGAGAACAAAAACAAATCTCTCTCAAAAATCCAAGTTAAAAAAAGAAAAGAAAGAAACGAAAGTATCAACACTACACAGCCATCTATAAGTCCCTTCTGACGTTGGATATACAGTACGGTGCGTTCCCGGGCCGGTATCCCCTCCTTTTCCCTGAATGCTCATTTGCACTCTCATGCATAAAAAAATAAATAAAATAAATAAAAAAATAGCAAGCAGACATCATATCCCACTGAGCCAAAGAAAAATGTATTTGCTGACAGTATCCCGGAGCTTTATTGAGTATAATTAGGTGGTTTGGGATTTAATCTTCAGGGAGAACATTCCTGAACAGTTCTTCGGGTGTGCCAGGGACTCATAATGTTTTTGTTTACCTCATACAACTAATAGAGGGGGGAAAAGAACAAGTCATTGCTGATAGAAATCCAAACCATTTGTGTTCCAAAATAATTTGGGTGCAATTACAGCGAGTAACGGTGCACAGATCGCAACTGCTTTTTAACGTGTGGACTTCCGAACGCGGTGTACACACTACAGCTCCTTGTTCTCGGCCCGTAAACTATATTTCTGTATTTCTATGTTCTGTGTATATGCTGACTTTATTTCAGACGATGCCACAAATAAGTTGGGATGAGATCGACTGAATTCACAGACGGTGCCTAGCAACTAATAGCACATGTCGACATGGCGGAGTAGTGGTTAGGACACACTCACTTTCCTCGCGGCAAGAAGTGCCTTGCGTTCGAGACCAGGCGCAACCGTTACTGTGCAGAGTTTGCGTGTTCTCTAAAGTGTTTGCGTGTGTGGGTTTCCTCAGGGTACTCTGGTCTCCTCCCACGGTACTAATACAGGGATGTCTCACTTTCCGCGAGACTCCCAACCCCACCCCACCCCCGCGATCGCCGATTTCCGTGAAGTAGGATTGACTTCCCCCTGACTGATGTATACGTACATGTATATGAGATTTCCTTTTGGCTTTTTCCTTTTATCAGGAGTCGCCACAGCGAATGATTCGTATGTTTGATTTGGCGTAGGTTTTTATGTCGGATGCCGTTCCTGACACAACCCTTTAGCAAGGGACAGAAACACGCTGACAGCTTTGCAGCTACTCTTTACGAAAGACAGCGATGGTTCTTTTACATGAATCTCTCACCATAGACAGTGGGAGACATGGCCCGCCTTCGATAACCCAGTTAGCTGCACTGGGAGGGGACAGTGACAACCTTGTGGAGAGTGGGACTCGAACCCCCAACCTTAGGATCAGCGATCCAGCGCCCTATACCACTAGGCCACCGCTGCCCCGTATACATACATGTACTAGTATATGTGTATATAATATCAATAAATACATATTCAATGCTATAAATGCTTATAATAACAATTAAACATTCAAAAAATAATGCATAAGATGTAAATTAAATATAAATACACACACACACACACGCACACACACACACACGCACACACACACACACACACACACACCCACATGCGCGCCTCACATAAAAATTTTGTTAGGGGGTTTTGGGTTGATTTTTTTTTGGTTTTGTTTGTTTGTGGGTTTTTTGCAGAATTGTCCTTGTTTTGTGGCATTTCCCTGAATTTTTTACCCTATTCTTCCTTAATTTTTATATTTTTCGATAAGTATTTTATAAAAACCCTGCACTGATGCTGCAGAAACTGAAGCACGAAGTAGCGAGGGATCACTGTATATGCACATTAAATTAATTAGCTGTTCCAAATTGCCCCTGTGCGTGATTTTGAGTTGGCCGTGTGTGTTTGTTGGCCTTTGCTCGCCTGGTGTGCTGTCGCGGCTGCACCCCGTCATTGCTGAGTGTCAGGCAAGATTGTTGACCCGAACAGTTGAATGAACTGGTTATGCGAATGAAGGATTGCATGATCCATATCATTATGTATTTTTCAATGATGTTTCTTGCATCCACAACACACTAATCCATACTGTTCTGCAATAACACTGAGCGTTCCTATTTTAATCTCCCATACTTTCACACGCTGCTCATGCTCGTTCCGAATATCATTTCAGCTCAGTACAGATTTCCGTCAGTGGAATTGACATAATTCTTAATGTCCTTGATAATGTAGCTCATCAACTGATGGTCCCCATCTGCCCTCACCCCTTTCAAGAAAACCTCCTGTAGTCAGTCAGCGAGTTGCTTGAAGTTTAATAATGCGAAGCATCGTGTTGAGTCTGTAAGAGAGAGAAAGTAGCCGCTGTTTACAGTCCCACAGGGAGCCGGGTGGATATTTGGAGCACCCTGCAGAGAATCAGAGCAGCTGGGTGACAAAACAGCCTGATGGGAAAGAGTGACCCCCCCTGCTGCTGGGTATTGTGTTATCCACAAAAACTCCTTCGACTCTAGTTGAGCTGAGTGCAGACAGAAAAAGGACACCACCATGCTGCTTCACCACCATGCTGCTTACTGAACACTGAGCTGTCAGCTTTGACTACAATACTTACACTATCTATAACATTAATGCACCTTGGGAGCAGCACTGATTGGTCTAAAAATGTCTCTCATCATAACATAATAGCAGGAACATAGACACAACATAGACATAAACAGAGATCACAATAAATAAATAAATATATATATATATATATGTATATATATATATATATATAGGTCCTTCTAAAAAAATTAGCATATTGTGATAAAGTTCATTATTTTCTGTAATGTACTGATAAAAATTAAACTTTCATGTATTTTAGATTCATTGCACACCAACTGAAATATTTCAGGTCTTTTATTGTTTTAATGCTGATGATTTTGGCATACAGCTCATGAAAACCCAAAATTCCTATCTCAAAAAATTAGCATATCATGTTCAGGTAGTCTAAACGAGCTATTAACCTAATCATCTGAATCAACCAATTAACTCTAAACACCTGCAAAAGATTCCTGAGGCTTTTAAAAACTTCCAGCCTGGTTCATTACTCAAAACCACAATCATGGGTAAGACTGCCGACCTGACTGCTGTCCAGAAGGCCATCACTGACACCCTCAAGCAAGAGGGTAAGACACAGAAAGAAATCTCTGAGCGAATAGGCTGTTCCCAGAGTGCTGTATCAAGCCACCTCAGTGGGACGTCTGTGGGAAGGAAAAAGTGAAAGAAGGGCCGATTCCAGACCTTGGTGGACCTGTGGAAGCAGTGGACTGAATCTGGAGTAGAAATATCCAAAGCCACCGTGCACAGGCGTGTGCAGGAAATGGGCTACAGGTGCCGCATTCCCATGTCAAGCCACTTTTGAACCAGAAACAGCGGCAGAAGCGCCTGACCTGGGCTACAGAGAAGCAGCACTGGACCATTGCTCAGTGGTCCAAAGTACTTTTTTCGGATGAAAGCAAATTTTGCATGTCATTTGGAAATCAAGGTGCCAGAGTCTGGAGGAAGACTGGGGAGAAGGAAATGCCAAAATGCCCGAAGTCCAGTGTCAAGTACCCACAGTCAGTGATGGTCTGGGGTGCCGTGTCAGCTGCTGGTGTTGGTCCACTGTGTTTTATCAAGGGCAGGGTCAATGCAGCTCGCTATCAGGAGATTTTGGAGCACTTCATGCTTCCATCTGCTGAAAAGCTTTATGGAGATGAAGATTTCATTTTTCAGCACGACCTGGCACCTGCTCACAGTGCCAAAACCACTGGGAAATGGTTTATTGACTATAGTATTACTGTGCTCAATTGGCCTGCCAACTCTCCTGAGCTGAAGCCCATAGAGAATCTGTGGGATATTGTGAAGAGAAAGTTGAGAGACACCAGACCCAACACTGTGGATGAGCTTAAGGCCGCTATCGAAGCATCCTGGGCCTCCGTAACACCTCAGCAGTGCCACAGGCTGATTACCTCCATGCCACGCCGCATTGAAGCAGTCATTTCTGCAAAAGGATTCCCGACCAAGTATTGAGTGCATAACTGAACATAATTATTTGAAGGTTGACTTTTTTGTATTAAAAACACTTTTTTTATTGGTCAGAAGAAATATCCTAATTTTTTGAGATAGGAATTTTTGGTTTTTCTTTACTTTTTTGCCAAAATGATCAATATTAAAACAATAAAAGGCTTGAACTACTTCAGTTGTGTGTAATGAATCTAAAATATATACGAAAGTCTAATGTTTATCAGTACATTACAGAAAATAATGAACTTTATCACAATATGCTAATTTTTTGAGTAGGACCTGTGTGTGCATATATATATACTGTATATGGGGCAGTGGTGGCCTGGTGGTAAAGGGTGCTGGTTCAATCATCCTAAGGTTGGGGGTTTGAGTCCCACTCTCCACACGGTTGTCACTGTCCCCCCCTGTGCAGCTAACTGGGTTATCAAAGGCCGGCCATGTCTCTCACTGTCTATGGTTTGAGGTTCCTGTAAAAGAACCATTGCTCACTTCCAACAAGAGTAGCTGTACAGCCGTCAGCGTGTTTCTACCCTGTGATGGCCTGGCGAGCTGGCCAGGGTGTGCTCTGCCCTCGCTCGGAGTCGGCTGGGATGAGCGCCAGCCTCTCTGCAACCCGAATTAGGATTAAGCAGTTACAGAAAATTAACTGAAATAAAAATAAACCCTAAACATCTCAGTTTAATTGTTTTATTTTGCTGTTTATTCGATACCAAAACAACGATATACATCTGATGCAGCGGATTTCGCAAAACTGAAAAGTCCTCTCGAAGTTCCGTTTCATTGACATTCATCTCGCCTTCACTGCAAACTGTAGTTAATGATTGAATCAAAACGGTGGCCAAAAACACCAACACAAGTTACCATGGCGACTGATTCGGAAATTATAGAACTTCTGCAAACTGCCGTAACAAAAATATGAAGAAATGTACACAGTGTGGTCGTTGAGTGAGATTTAAAAGATTGAGGCCTGTGTCAGTCCTGTCGACCTGCACAATAATATCCATGTCGATTTTTTTTTTTATGTTCCCATGTCGTTTACGCTAAAACTTTCAAAGAGTTTCAAAAGCTGCTGGAACAAAGTGCACATGACTTTGTCCGGAAGAAAGAGCTCACACCGGAGTGCAGGATTGCAAATAGCAACACAAGTTTATATTATTGTTCTCTTTTTAATATGTTATATTTTATCGCTTCCGCTTAAGGTATCATATGATGGATGCTGCACATTATCGTCTAACAACAACCGCTCTGGTGTAAGCGGGATAAGCACTTCACGACATACAATTCTAGGAAAATAACGTAGGGTGTTCGAGGATAATTGGCTTGACAGTAGACATGGCGTTGGGAGAACATCTCTCCACAGCATTACTGTGCTTTACTCCTCATTTATCATCATCCCAAAGTCTGGATTGAATTCTGATTTTAAGAAAAATCCCGAAGAACATGAAGATCTTTTTTACTGAGACTATAATAATCATGCACAATGATCCGTCGCTACTTTGTGCGTTAGTTTCTGCGGCTTCAGTTTATCGTGGGGGGGGGCTGTAAAAATATTCATTGAAAAATAAAAAATAAGGAAATTAAGGAAAAATTGGGAAAAAAGTGAAGGAAAATGCCACAAAACAAGGACAATTATGCAAAAAAAAAAGCAACATAACAAAAACAACCCAAAACCCCCCAACAAAACAACTTACATTTTTATGTGAAGTGCACATCTGTGTGTTTTTATATTTTATTTACATCTTATACATTATTTTTGAATGTTAAATTGTTATTATAAGCAATTATAGCATTGAATATGTATTCATTGATATTATATACACGTATACATGTACGTATATGTCAGTGGGGGGGGTGTCGATCCTACTTTGCGAAATTCGGTGGTTGCGGTGGATCTTAGTCCCCATTAACCGCGGAAAGTGAGGAATCCCTGTATTTTCTTCAAATCAGCTGAACAGTTGGATTAAATGGAAACATTTATATTATAACAATACATTTTTATGCTACATTTAATTTGAGTGGCAGGTGTGAAAACAGGCGATTGGAGCACCAAACATCGAGGCGTACATTATATATAAAAGCCCGGCGTGACCTTGAAAAGAGCAGTGAACTTTAATTTCCTTGAGGGGTGTCAGTGACCCTGCTTCCATCTGCTCCTTTCACACCCTTTGTTTGTCAAGTGTGTCTTGAGAAGCTTTTCAACCGCAGACACACACACACACACACACACACACACACACACACACACACACACACACACACACGCACACACACACAGTGAATGCATTTCACAGTACCCACATCAACCCAAACTTGGTTTCATAACCTTACTTCCTGTACTGTTCTTCTTTTCCAATAATTTTGCACAAAAGATGATAACCTCATTAACATAAATGCGTTAATGTGGAAGTGTGAATTTCACATGAATTTCCAACTATGGCAATCATGGGTCAGATATTACAGTTGCTTCAAGACACAGAAGTGTTTACACATGTAGAACATTCATCTTCGAACTGTTTAAGTGCACGGAAATCAGTTTCAGATACCGTTTTCAAGCCGTGCATTTTACTCGGATAATCCATCACCAGATCTACTGCATTCAAATGTAAATATATTATAATTATAATAAATGACTATCTAAATGGAAACTCTATCTATGGGATGGGTGTATGTAATAGTGGAAACCTTGTTTTCAGAATTGAACCAGGCATAAACCTGGAGACAGACACTGATTATTATTGGCTGTAAATGTGTAACTAGAATAGATCCACAGTTCGAAATGTCACAAGGAGTCCTTAAATGCAACTCGGTGAGATTTTTTTTTTTTTTTTTTTTTTGCAGTGGAACGGTACAGAAACATTCTCTGTCAAACCTTTATCCAAACACAAGTGCGTTCTATCATTCAGTCTTTGACTCACTCTAATACCACACACACACACACACACACACACACACACACACACACGCACACACACACACACACACACACACACACACACACACACACAGGACAAACTCAACCCCTCACCCCATCCCATCCCATCCCTTCACTGCTCTTCCACTCCCCACCCTCTTCCCTCCCTTCTCTGCTTAGGAGGATGTTGTGTCTGAAAATGGCTTTGATTCGATTGGCTGGGGTCACATGGGAAAAGCCCACCTCCATACAGATACTGAGTGGGGTTTAGAAAAACAGCATGGAAAAGGCACAGGCAAACCTGGACTGATGCACACACTCACACACACTCACACACACTCTCACACACACACACACACACACACACACACACACACACACACACACACAGCCTTGAACTGAGTTGACTGCTGTAGATACACACATAGAGAGAAGAACGTATGCTCACATCCCAGAGACCTGTGTGGAAGTGATGAATTTGTGGGTTTTGGAGGTGAACTGAACTAGACGTACTGATTTCTTGTTTTCGGATATTGAGGATTTTTAGTGAGGGACAGAAATGTCTGAGACATGCAGTGTTTTGAGGACCATCACTGCAGCCCTGTGCTGTTTCTACCACAAGAATTCGGTCATGAGGGCCAAGGTGAGTGACAGCCTTACTTTCGTACTTTTTTTTTCTGACTTTTTTTTTGTTCACATATAAGTTCGTGTACGATGGTACTGTTGAAAGATGCCATGATGTTACTATTGCATCAGGACTACTACGCTCCATACAAATACTCCATGCATTTCTACACACTGTAAATTAGAGCAGTTAAAGTATCAGGTCCATGTTAGCCTCACACTCAGACGAGTGTGAAGATAGAGATGTGAGAAGATATATGGAGGCTGTAAAAAGCAGGTTACTGTGCCGGTCTTTTCTCCGGCACTTTAGATCTATTGCAGTATTCATTACAGTAAGTGAAGGGGTCTGACATCATCTACGCCTCCTTGTGATCCTCTTACGAGATAGAGAGTGGGGGGGGGGGTCTCTATCTGTCTGTCTGTCTGACTGTCTGTCTGTCTGTTTATATATGAATCTAATATCCAGTCATCCCTTCATTTTGTAAAGAATGTATTAAATGTTTTGAATGCAAAATACTATGTGATTAATGGCATTACGTTACCAGATCTATTTCAGCACGTGGCATATCTCTGTAGCTATGGACATGATGACACTCTATTACAAGACTGGCCTGTGTGTCATAAGGCACTGAAATATTATTTGATAATAAATAGCATATACATCAAAGACTGAAGTGCACGTACAAAGACCTTTGTCCTTTCTTCTGCCTTCAAGCAACAATTAATATATTCATGGAACATCCTTTTAGTTTCTTACATTTGCTTTCACTTACACTATTTGATCCATTGATTGATTCCTGGAAAAAAAAGTGAAGAAAAGATGGGTTGGCTGGTTCTATACAGGAATCTGAGCATTCTGCTTCCTAAAATTATTGGAAAATTTTGTCCATAAATAGCCGACTTGTTTGCTATTGCGAATGTCTGGCTTGCCAGCCCACTGGACCCTGGCTAAACCCCGAAGAGCTGCTTCGGCTTTTAGGCTAATGCTTTTTTTTTTTTTAATGGTTGTTCCTAAATATAGCACTTCCGATGACTGGTGTGGCACAGGCATGTTTTGGGGTCAGTGAGAACGAGAGAAACAGAGTGGGCAGTGTTCTTGTTGGCTGCATTGCTTCTTTATTCTGATCAGACAGCACAACCTTTCACACAGTTGGGAGAGGAGTGAGCCAGCCGTATATCTGGGTGGTGATGGAGTTCACTTCCTCTGAATTAAAAAAAAAAAAAACGTTATGAAGACATGACATGGTTTATTTTAGTGTGGACGAGAGATCATGAGTAGGACGGATGGAAGAGAAGCAGGTTTACTAAACTGCTATTTTCATACTGGAGGTCTATTAACATGATGCGATATCCTTGGCATGCACTGTGGGTGTAAGCTGGCATCGAGATTATGAGTGTGACAGAAGTGTGAGTGAGTGTGACAGAAGTGTGAGTTCAGCACAGATAGGGGACCATGGGAAGCCCCCTGAGCTGCTGAGACAGCCTGCCGAACTCTCATCTATAAACTATCACTATAAACAACTGTGCTGAGCAGTCCAGAAGCTCTCACCTCCTTTTTGACTCTTACAAGGATCATCACCATGTGACGCGTCTGTGTGGTCACTGCCATTAAACCACACTGCTGGTCATCATCCAAAATTACTGTCATAAAAATATACACAGAAAAATTAGAACATCATATATTAACTTCTCTTCCTTGATGGGCTCAAGTTTAGAGTGTACTGCTGCACCAAAAATAAAATAATACCTCACCAAGGCTTCAATACAGTATAGGGATTTAATGAATTACCAAATAAATAAATAAATAATACGATATAATTATAATATAAATGGGCAGTGGTGTCATGGTGGTAGAGTGCTAGCCTACCAATCTGAAGGTCATGGGTTCAAGCCCCATTCTCACTGGGTTGTCACTGCTGCCCACCCATTGCAGCTAACTGGGTTAGCAAAGGCCAGCCACGTCTCTCCCTGTCTGTAGTAAAAGGGATGTAAACAAACCATTGCTGTCATTCATAAAGACGAGGCCATCGGGTTGATTCTGACCTGTGATGTCATGGCGAGCTGTCCATGGTATACTCTGCCTTCGCTTGACATGGGTACCAGCCTCCCCGCTGCCCTGATTAGAATTAAGAGTTTCATAAAATTAATGAACGAATAAAATGATATAAAACACAATAAATTATTGTGACTATTTTAAAAAAAAAATACAAAATTCATTCTTTCATTATCCGTATTGCTTATCTTGTTCACTTGGAAGCTAGACGCAATCCTAACCAACTGTGGGTGAATGCAGAGTACATGATGAACAGGTCACCAGTAAATTTTCAGCGCCAACAAGACGAACGACCTCTCATAATTAATTGCATTCACACTGAGGGGCACAGCCAGAGCCAAATAGCCGAACCGGTGGACCGTGGGAGGAGACCGATGCACCCGGAGAAAAAAACATTCAAGCATGAGAAGAAGATAAAAACTCCACATGAAAGTACTGCACCTTACTGAACACAGGGCTCGAAGCCAGGATACCAACATATCTCTATATGCCAGTCATTAACAACAATAAAATGGAATTTAAACAATCATCATTTGTGAAAGAGAGTCGAGCAGCACCGCTCTATTTTAGTTCCATACTTTTTTCTTTTTCACATTATCTGGCATGTTCTTGATCACCATGGTCCTTGGTGTTTTATCAGTTACTTTGCTAAAATAGCAGATTATTTATCCTCAATGCAAGATTTGTAAGTTGTAAAACCTCTGGAGAACAAACACAGTGTGTTGAATGGCATACTGTATTGTTCAATGTGATCCATGTTGGCTTTTCTACTTGGACTATAGTGTAGACTAAACAACTCAAAAGCACTCAGAGAGTGCAGACCCCGACCAAGTAGCTGCAATCTGGAGGGTGGCGGCAGCGGGGGGTTGGGGGGGGGGGGGGGGTTAGTAATATGAATATGCTCTTTACTAAGGTTCCTTTGCACATCAGTGCACACCCTTGATTGTTTTATTGACTTACACCTGCTTCATGTAGATATTTTGGACAAAAAAACCCCCAAAAACTATAAACCCATAGGTCATTTCTCTACAACCCAGAAACGCCAGCACGGGTCAAAATGTACATCATTGGAAAAACGTTAATCTTGCTGAGTGTGTGTGTGTGTGTGTATGTACTTATGTATATGGTGAGTGACACCCTTGGGGGACGTTATGGTGGGGGGTAATTGTTAGATGATGGAGAATCATGGTGCCCTCTAGTGGCCTGTTCTGCAATTAATTTCATTATTCAGTCTGTCTGTTGTCTTCCTTTCGGCTTTTTCCCTTTTTACTCGGGAGTCGCCACAGCGAATCATCTGATTCGCACGTTTTTTGATTTGGCAGAGGTTTTTACGTCAGATGCCCTTCCTGTCACAACCCTTTTTAGCAAGGGACAGAAACACGCTGATGACTTTGCAGCTACTCTTTA
>CM045749.1:20151728-20264228 GCA_024760905.1 Plotosus lineatus | reverse complement strand
CCGTATTAAGCTTTACGCTGACATCAGCATGTTTCTGCCCTGCATTTTTGCCCTTGCCCATAGTCGGCTGAGATGGCATCCCACGAACCTAATTAGGAATAAGTGCTTTTAGAAAATGATGATAGTGAACTGACATGACAGGTGTGTGCTTGCATCAGAGTCTTTATGCCTCAAAAATGTGCAGAACAAAGGCGTGTTACACCCAGTCTTTCTGGTTTGACAACTGTGTTTAGCACATGGCAAAAAATATAAAAAGAAAATTAAACAAGTCATTGTGCTTTTACTGAGCACTCCATCAACCAGAAAACATTCAAAAGCAGCCACTTCCTGCCTATTGAGGCTACAGTTCTTTCCCCTTTCATGTGGTCCAGGATGATGCTCCAGGGCTGGCCACACTCATTGCTTAAAGCTCAGACAGAGCCAGCATGATTAACATGACTCCATTACTGGCGCTGGTATACAGTGAGTACATTAGCATTTCCTGAAGGAAATACACCGCGCTTTCAAGGAGCTGCATTGCATTTTAAATTACGACAGAGGTGCCTATGTATTTATTTAAAAAAAAAAAAAAAAAAAAAAAAAAAAGGGAAGGGAAGGGAAGAGAAGAGAAGAGGGGGTAGATGACTGCAATGCAGCATACGTCACCACTGCATGGTTTCTGACACTGATAAACCATCTCTATAGATAATGTCCATGTAATCAGATGGGTGAGATTTAAGTGCTGGGGGAGAAAACACACCAAATGTTCTATTATTCGTCAAATATGGAACCAGAAAGAAAATCTTAAGTCAGAAAATTATTCCGTATTATCTTACTCGTCCACAAACCGATCCTTTTCTCTTCAGGGATTTCTGGCAGCAGCAGTTGTTGTTGTTTTTTTTTGTTTTGTTTTTTTTTACTGGCTGGTTCACTGGATTATGGAATTAGTACAACTACAAATAATACATGAATGCTGCCATCACAAATCAGGCAAATAAAAGCATCGCACAAGGTAGTATTATATGAAAATGATCCATTTGAACATGACTTGAGGCCTTCCTGCCTCTGAATACAGCAGCCTTAATAACATTATTTATGTTTTCGGCACACTGCCGGGTTTTTCTCTTCTCTTTGTGTGTGAGTGTGTGTGTGTGTGTGTGTGTGTGTGCTTTGTCTTGTTCATCTCCTGAATCAATGACATCACCACAAACGCCTCTCAGCCACACAGCTACACAACTAGAGTAGCAGTTGATCGAGCCATAAACACGACTCTAATCTAAAGATCCAAAGGGAGACACTCTCTGCGATAAGCCACAGCAATAAAACACTGCTGTACAAAAATGTGGTGCAATGGAAGTGCGCGCTTGCGTAAGTGAGCTCCCCACTCACTTCATTAAGGGTCTGCTGAAACTAACCGTCACTGCTGTATCAGTCTGAGTTTCCCCTACACAAATGGAACAAAGCACACAACCTCGCTCCGAATTTCCTGCAATTCTGTGCCCGTTTTATGTGACGTATAATACACAGAGTTACAGTTAAGTGGGAAGCGGTTTAAAGGCTCTTCCTGCACGGCCAGATTTAGCCTGAGGTTACACACTGACACCACATGAAGCAGCCGCAGGACACACAGCTACGCTGCTGGGCATGAAGCTAATATTTTTGAGACTCTGTGGTTGGGCGCCACACATAGCAAACATTCCAAATGCTTGGTCAACAGAATGAAGAAGAGACCGAGTCCTCTAGCTAGTAAGGTTAGTAAGGGCAGTGGTGGTCTAGTGGGATAGAGCGCTGGATCGCTGATCCTAAGGTTGGGGGTTTGAGTCCCACTCTCCACAAGGTTGTCACTGTCCCCCCAAAGTGAGGCTAACTGCGTTATCAAAGGCGGGCCATGTCTCTCACTGTCTATGGTGAGAGGTTCGTGTAAAAGAACCATTGCTGTAGCTGCAAAGCCATCAGCGTGTTGCTGTCCCTTGCTAAATGGTTGCATCAGGAAGGGCATCCGACGTAAAAACCTATGCCAAATCAAACGTGCGAGTCATTCGCTGTGGCGACCAATGATAAAGGGAAGAAGCCGAAAGGAGACCTCAGAGTAAGGTTAGTACATAATATCAGAACCTAATGTTATCGGACATTTACTGTATGTAACCTGAAATTAAAATCTTCATCTTTTCCTTTCGGCTGTTCCCTTCAGGGGGCGCCACAGCAAATGATCTGCCTCCATCTCACGCTATCCTCTGCATCTTCTACTCTTACTCCAACTACCTTCATGTCCGCCTTCACCACATCCATAAATCTTCTCTTTGGTCTTCCTCTGGGCCTTCTGCCTGGTCCAACATTCAAAGTCCCTACTCTCAGTCCTAGACTCACACATTTCCCCTTCTCTCTCTCTGCCTACGGACACGCGTCCCGCCTCTCCTTCTTCGACGTCTTCACGGCTGCATTGTAACCTGAAATTAAAATAATTCAAGACATTGTAAAAGTGCGGAAGTAAACAAACCTAAGAATGATCCAATAAAGAAACTAATAAAAAATGACATCAAAGAAAAAAAATGTTTTCCCAGCTGTAACATTGTGGATGGTGTATTCCCTAAAGGTGGTGTCGGTTACATAATCAGAATTTTGAGTAGCTATAGGCAGCAGCCGTAAGATAGACGTGATACAGCAGATCAGGACATACACTTGCGATTTCATGAAAGTTGGACCTTTTATCAACTAAGGACCTGTCAGGGAGGTAACATGTATATCCTGTATAGGACGACTAAATATTTAATTTTGAAAGCTTTACATCTAAAAACTAAAACCATTACAAAGTAAATATATGACACTTGTAAGCAGTTGACTGCCTGGATGGCTGCAAGATGAAGGGATGATTTTTTTTGGTTGTTTGGCTGGAAATCAGAAAGGAAGGCAGTATACAGAGAGATAGAGAAAACAAATAAAGAGGGGTGAGGTCACTGCTACACAAGAAAAAGGCAGAAAAAGAAAGAAAGAAAGAGTAGAATCGAAAAATAGGCAGGAATGTTCTTTCTTTTAAGTCGAAAGGAAAGAAGTAAAGCAGATGACTGGGAGAGAAAACAATGGGAAAAGAAAAGAAAAAAGATCAAAATGGATGATAAAAAGTAAAATGAGGCACCTCACTGCTCCTGGGACATACATGCGAAATTAGAGCTGTGCTTCTCAATTATTTTCTGTGGCGCCCCCCCAAGGAAAAAAAAAAAAAAAATTATATAATACTATTTATAGTTACTCGCTGGGCATGGGGGGAGAAAAAAAAAAAAAAAAAAAAAATATATATATATATATATATATATATATATATATTTTATATATAAATATATATATTTTTTTTTTTCCCCCATGCCCAGCGAGCGACTATAAATAGTATTATTCGTCTATAAAATTTTTATTAGTACACCTCTGCGTAACATCTCTGTCTCTCTCCACCTTTCTCCTCATTCCTGTCAGAAATTTCTCCGGGTTTGTTTCTTGAGGAGTTGTTTACTGCACTTGATATGATTTGCTCGTGCATAAAACCGCTACACCATAGCGCGGCAATGAGCACGCTACTGCTAACCAGTGGAGTGGAGGTGCAATTACACTTAATTCTTGTACACGATTCCAGAAAAGCATGTTCCCCAGGGTCATATGCGCTTCCCCGGCATCATACTATTTGAGAAGCACTGAATTAGAGTGAAGTCCAGTGCATACTCTCACTCCCCCGTCAGCCACAGTGGCACTAATCAATCCTGAGCATCTGTTATCACATGTATGTGGAAGTAGGTAGGCAGTGCTTCGCTCAGAGAGTTACACTGCCCTGTGATGCAGCAGGAGCAGCAGTTTGAAAATATTTATCTTGTTAATTTTCACCCTCCGAAGATGGTGGCTGTAGTATAAAAGGAGAACTTGATAGTGGGTGGCGAGAGGATGCTGGCATTTCATCAAATAATGGGAATAAAATGGGGGAAATTCCCTTCACCAGAAAAAAAAGAGAGAGGAAAGAAAACCAACCCTTCCTGTGCGGAAGCCAGACTCAACACGAGTTCAAAATAGTATTAATACAACAATGTTTTATTTATTGCCATGTCGGGCACAATTATAGACAAAGTGTAAGCTAATGTACTACACTGTCAAACTACGATGCACAATGACTTTAAAATGTACTCTAACTAGACTGTATATTGGATTAATTTTATTCTATAATAAATACATATTATAATAAATTAATATTGTAATATAATAAAATATATAATAAATTAACTTAAGGTTGACCTATATATATATATATATATATATATATGAGTATAAACCTATTGTTTATAAGTTAATAAATAAACATAAACATTTAAAAAACACACTTTCACTTATATATACTATACATATATTATATATATATATTACAATTATATAACAAAAACTATATATATATATATATATATATATATATATATATATGTGTGTGTGTGTGTGTGTGTATGTGTGTGTGTGTATGAGTCTGATCTTGAAACTGGTGCTGAAATGTGAGACTCTGACCTTTTACATTTTCTGCAGATTTGGAAGACATAGCTTGTCCCAGGGCAGTGGTGGCCTGGTGGTAATGCCGGCTGGATCACTGATCCTAAGTTTGGGGGTTCAAGCTCCACTCTCAACAAGTTGTCACTGTACTCCCAGTGCAGCTAACTGGGTTATCAAAGGCCGGCAATGTCTCTCACAGTCTATGGTGTGAGGTTCATGTAAAAGAACCATTGCTGACTTTTGACAAGAGTAGCTGCATAGCCGTCAGCGTGTTTCTGCCCTGCGATGGCCTGGTGAGCTGTCCAGGGTGTACTCTGCTCTTGCCCGGAGTTGGCTGGGATGGGCGCCATCTTCCCCCGCAACCCAAATTAGAATTAAGCGGTTACAGAAAATGAATGAATAGTTTTTCCCACTTTTTTCATGTATTAGGCCAATATGCATCAAAACATGGTCGATGCAGAATTAATATTTCTTCTAGAAGCATCATCATCAAATTATCAGTAGGATGATACAAAAAGACTCAAAAATCAGTATGTAACATGTATATTCTTTTAATAATTATAACTTTAGCTAATAATTGTGTAATTAGTTCCACTCTGCTAATTGATTTTACTTGGCATGTTCAACTTTTCTTTATCTATAGTCTACTAATACCAATCCATCAGTGATGGTGTGAGCACACGATACACCGTGTAACATGGACAGGAAACGTTATGTACAGTATATCATCGATCCAGATTTAAGTCTGTTGCTTATTTACCAATTTTCCCACGTACATACACATTCCTTGGTTCATTGTGGATGCACCTGTGCGTCGATTCATGTTGTTATTGGACTTGTGGAGACCTTAGCAGAGGCTCAGCAAGACATGAAAATAATGAGGTATTTTCTATTGTCACCAAATTGAGCTCAAAAAAGGTGTTAATTATGAAGTATTTGAATTATTTTAAAAACTATGTTCACATATGTACCTATTTTTATATGATATTATCTCCCAGGCATGCACTAAAGATTTTGATGCATTGATTCACAAATAAACTTTCTACATGGAACTATTTATTCAAGTTTGAAATTGAGTAGTTAATGTACCTGTGTGTGTATATATATATATATATATATATATATATATATATATATATATATATGCTTATTATATCAGAAGAAAACGCATCATAGTTATATTGGTGTGTTTACAGTTAACACTGAATAAAAAGCTGTGTGAGGTTACCCAGTCCAATAAACACAAAGGGTTATGAAACTCAGAAAAGTCTATATTGTTGTAACTTTGCAGGTTAGTTCTTGCTCAAGCGTGGATGCTGTGTATGTGGGCGTGTGTGACATTCTCTCGTTGCCCGTTTGGTATGAAGAGTGACACCCAGTTACAAGTCATTCACTTAACTCTGCCAAGGAAGCCATGTTTTCACTGGGGTTTGTTTGGCTCTATGTCCGTTAGAAACTTTCATACAAAATTATTCAGTGATTTTGATTAATTGTTTTAGATGAGTTGAATATGGCCTAAGAAACATTCCATTAGATTTTGGTGGTGATCTGGACCATGATGAGGATTTGGGAATTGTTTCAAGGATTCTTTACCATTATGGGATGGAACTCCATAAGACCACAATGCAATCTAACATTTCAGATCTGATGATCTGAAACGTTTAAATATATCTATGGAATGTCCAGAAAATAATAATGAATCTAATACTCTGGAGAAATGAATATAAGGAGGAAAAACATCTGCCTTGGTGGAGGTTTGAAATTTCCGAGTTAATTATTCACTGCATAAAATTCTTTTTGTCAACAGAGTTGATTAATATTAGGAAATTCTGCTGATTCTCATGAAGTGCCGCGTTTCAAACAGAACAAAATAATGACGTTTCATCAGCTCTGACCAGTTTATAATTTCCTGTATTGATGATATGATATAGTGAAGATAATTGCCTCAATCTGGAGTTTATTACTCAATTCTCTTTTGGTTTCTCCAAAACAAATCTCTGACAGAAAGCGATGAGTCAGATGGCCGAACAGGAATTAGGAGGGTGTTTTTTTTTTATTTTGCGTGTGCGTGTAGTTACAGGTAAGGGTACATCTGTCAGGCAGGTTTGTAATAAGAGTGACAGCGGCAGAAAATAGAGGCAGGGTTACAAAAAAAAAAAAAAAAGAAATACTCAGCAAAAGGGAGGGAGTAACTCTGTAGAGTTACGCGTGAATGTTGCTTTGTGGCACAAACACACATGTGGTGTGTATGGCACAGTCATGGATTTGAGAGCACTAAAAAGCTTTGTTGCTCCCATTTATGTACAGTTCTCAAAGGACAAGAATATTATGGATGGAGCTTCAGAGAAGTTACGCCGGGAGCTAGAGGAAGAGCTGAAGCAGTGTGGAGAGGAACCTCGCAGCCATGCGTGGTACCATGGAGCCATTCCAAGACAGGTAAGATCACAGCCATTCACACACAAAGATATGAAGGATTCAGGGTGTATTTGAACAGGGAATGACTGTATGTAAGAATACTTCACCCGAGAGCAATGAGATTCATTTTAATCTCTCTCTCTCAAATGTAGCACTCTCTTTTCTACCGAGCTTGGTTAGTCATAATTTGCTGTTTGTGTGAAGTGAGACACGTCGGATCTCTGCCGGGAAGATCATTCAATGTATTTTTGAAACATGATAGCGAAAGACATGTGGTGTGTTTACTCCAGCTCATCCTTGAGACAAGGTTAGGTTTGGACTAATCTCTGATAAGGTAGGAACCTATGAAGCCGATGACATGTTAATCCTGACTCGAATGTCAGTACAACTTCGGTCCATCGAAATGAATGGCCGGTGTTTGGTTCATGGTTATATAGGATTCTCCCACTGGTTAGGTTTCGTACAAAAGTTCACAGTGTCCGAACACTACTCGGAGGAGATTTACTCCTGCTCGTCCGACTCCATGTGCGTCAGAGTCATACCTGCCGCAAACAGGTAGCACGACATATAAAAATAAAACGGATACAAACATTTTAAGAACAAGATTGTTCAGAAAAGTGTGTTTTTAAGCGCAGTTAGTGAAGTAAGCATTATATCATTTAAACATTTTAATTTCTAGACATTTTCCGACATTTTTTTAACATAAAAATGTGAGAATCCTTCATTCAGCACTTTCATTTAGCACATACTGCACATCACTGTCCCCCACAGCATTGTTGAATTCAGTAATCTGATTTTCAGTAACAGTGTAACCCTGAAATCTGACAGCAGAAACCAACTCACAAGTTTATGGGTATTAATGCAGTTGTCCTAATATCATGCAATTAATTATTATATAATTGTTTCTGTAATAAAAACATGGGAACATTTTTGAATGGAGATTTTATTTTTTGCAGTATCCTGTTAGCATAAAGCTGCAACAAGGGTGCTACAGGCCCTGTGCGCTGACCAGAATGAAGACAACCAACTACCTCATATAATAATATACTAATAATGGGCAGTGGTAAGGTGTTGGATCACTGATCCCAAGGTGGGGGTTCAATTCCCACTCCCAATGGGTTGTCCCTGCCCCCCCCCCCCCCCCCCCCCATTGTAGCTAACTGGGTGATCAAAGGCTAGCCAAGTCTCTCACTGTCGATGGTGAGAGGTGTAAAAGAACCATCAGCTGCCGAGCTCTCAGTGTGTTTCCGCCCTGCGTTGGCCCGGCGAGTGTTCCACGGTGTACTCTGCCCTCGCCCAGAGTCAACTGAGATGGCTAATTAGGATCAAGTGGTTCAGAAAATGAATGAATGAATGAATATTATTAACAATATGAATAATATTAACATATAAAGTACTGTGTAAATGTTTCAGGCCTCCATTTTTTAGTATAAACTTTGCTATAGATTTTTATTTTACAATTTGTACATTGGCAAAATAGTACAAAAACACTTTCTATTTCCAAACATCAGTTTTCCAGCACAAAATGAAATCTGCAATAAAAAAAAAGTTAATGCCGTAGTATGTGAATAAATAAAGCAGCACATCACGTATAAGAGACGACTTTTCAGATTAAAAACATCATGAAGGCTGCTGTGATTCACATGCAAATAAAGAATCAAGTGGATCAGTCCACATTTCCACGAGAACTGGGGCTGGTTCTGTAAGAGACCCGGTAGATAGACTGTGCAAACGAATGGTGCAGAACAAAGATGCTTCATATTTACATAAAAATAATGACCTTAAATCAAACATCACTACATACAAATTCTATAAATCACAGTAAACAGGAATAAATGAAACTAATTCAATATTAGATGTGATGATGACTTTTTGTTTAAAAAAAATAGAACAGCATCAGGTCCAGTTTGTGCAGTTTTACAATTACAGTGTCTAAGAAAAATAGGCTGCCAAAAACCTTTGCACAGTACTGTGTACGAATACACACACACACACACACACACACACACACACACACACATATATATATATATATATGTGTGTGTGTGTGTGTGTGTGTGATATTAGTCTTGTTACAATGATATGGGCCCTGCGATGGCCTGGCGAGCTGTCCAGGGTGTGCTCTGCCCTCGCCCGGAGTTAGCTGGGATGGGCACCAGCCTCCCTGTAACCCTAATTAGGATTAAGCGATGACAGAAAATGAACTGAACTGAACAATGATGTCTGTAAAAGAGGAATTTCATTTCCATGTTATATCGTGTATATGAAACTCTGAATGAGTGAAGTTATTCGATACACAGTTCTCACCTTAACTTGAAGCGCAGGACTCACCTGATCTGCCTCGGTAATAGTTTCATTCATTCATTTGCCAAACCACTTAATCCTACTACGGTCGCAGGGAGGCTGAAGCCTATCTCAGCCGACTCTGGAAGAAAGGCAGGATACACTTTGTACCAGATCATTGAAGCTAACACACACAACCAGTCACACTGAGTCTCACACCCAGGGCCGAGTTACAGTGTTAAAGCGATGCCGTTACACAGCTCTTGCATCTTAAAAAGTGGAAGAAATAAACAATCAAATTTCTGGTTAGTGTTTTTTTTTTTTTTTTTTTTTAACTCATGTTGCTGTGTTGTATCCTAAAACAATTATACACTTCTGGCTTGATGTACGTCTCCTTTCAGTGCACATGATCCATCACTGACACATTAAAACATGGTCTTACCTGCCATTAAATATCTCATTGATATCAAAAAAGGTTCTACTCTTGTGACATGTGACTTGTGAGCATCACGCCTCCCAGATCAGACCTCATTTGTCTTTCTGCCCATAATCTGAACCATAGTTCAAGTTTCACTATGACAGCTAAAAGGCTTTAAGCAGAAACAAGTCAAACCTGCTTAACTGAAATTGATTACACAAATGACACTCGAGGAGAAGAGGAAGCCACTTACCGATTGTTTCTGGTGCCGTATTTAAAGGGAAATGACAGCGATTAGGATTTGTGATTGATTTAGCTTGTTGTCAAGAATATCCAGAAGATGCTGTGTGGAATATGAGAGGGGGATTTGTACTGATGAAAGATGAATAGCGATGACAAAATGAGATTTATGTTGGTATCGGGCAGGTATTAGCCTGTACAAGTCCATCTAAAATCGTGAATCATCAACGTAGTGCAGTATAAATAAATCATTTGTACAAAGCATATTGCTTCCAATGATGTGTATATATAGAGTGATGCAAACAAACAAACAAACAAACAAAAAAAACGACACAATGCCACCACCGCTCATCATTAAAGTAGTAAAATGCTGTTATGTGACACCACTATTTTATACAATGTAGAAATACAGCGATCTCTCGCGACAAACATATTCATCAAAAAATTAAAAAATAAGGAAATTCAGGAAAAATAGGAGTAAAGTTAAGGAAAAACATGGAAGATTATGCAAAAAAAAAAAAAAAACAAACAAACAAAACAAACAACCCAAAACCCCCCAACAAAACATTTTTATGTGAGGTGCGCATCTGTTTGTGTGTATTTATATTTTATTTACATCTCTATGCATTATTTTTGAATATTTAATTGTTATTATAAGCATGTATAGCGTTGAATATGTATTTATTGATATTATATACACATATACATGTACGTATACGTCAGTCAGGGGAAGGTCGATCCTGTCTGTCTTCGTTTCGGCTTTTTCCCTTTTACTCGGGAGTCGCCACAGCGAATCATCTGATTCGCACGTTTGATTTGGCAGAGGTTTTTACGTCGGATGCCCTTCCTGTCACAACCCCTTTTAGCAAGGGACAGAAACACGCTGACGACTTTGCAGCTACTCTTTACGAAAGTCAGCAATGGTTCTTTTACATGAACCTCCCACCATAGACAGTGACAGACATGGCCCGCCTTTGATAACCCAGTTAGCTGCACTGGGGGGGACAGTGACAACCTTGTGGAGAGTGGGACTCGAACCCCCAACCTTTGGATCAGCGATCCAGCGCCCTATACCACTAGACCACCACTGGTCGAGCCTAATTTGTGAAAGTTGGCGGTTGCGTGGTGGGGCCTGTGTCCTCTCGGTCCCCATTAACCACGGAAATTGAGGGATCCCTGTACAACATCCCCTGCCAATTCTGGGGTGAAAAGATGACCGGCAACGAACCTTCTCAATACCTGCGAATGAAATTCTGACATACAGCACACCTTTCACAACTAATCTCATGCGGAAAAAGCTCTCCGAAAATATCAACTCCAAATCACATAAGATTTATAGAATCGAATTTTACTCGCTCCCTGACTCACTCTGTTCAGATCTGGTTTTTCTGTTTTCTCTTCTGATTGCATATATCCATAAATTAAACATAAACTCATTTAATTACATCACAAAACACTCAGGTGTGGCTTGGTCGTGAGCACGTCTGCCACACAGCGAAAAGGTCCTGAGTTCGATTCACAGCTCGGCCGTTTCTGTGTGGAGTTTTGTGTGTTCTCTCGGTGCTTGTGTGGGTTTCCTCCGGGTAGTCCGGTTTCCTCCCACAGTCCAAAAACATGCACAGTAGGCTAATTGGCTGTTCCAAATCTCCCATGAGTGTGAGTATGAATGGTTGTGTGAGTGTTGGCCCTGCGATGGCATGGTGTGCTGTCCAGGGTGTATGTACCAAACCCTCGCCCAGAGTCGGTTGAGATAGGTGCCAGCCGGCCCTAATTATGACTAAGCGGTTCAGAGAATGAATGAATGAACAGAAACACTCTTGTTTTAGTCCCAACTCCCTTTTTCTTCCTATTTTAGTCGTGTCCAATTGAATCTGTAGTCACTTTGGATTTCAAACAGAACATTTTAAAGTATAGAGAGTTTAAATTTTTTTTTTTTTTTTTTTTATTTAATTGTTCACCCTGAACAGCTCATCAGATCAATGCAAGGCCAAGACACAAACCTTCCCACTCATGGTGACACCCCTAGGTGTTCACATATCAGCCTCACAATAACCTGGTCCTGGTTTCGAGTCCCGCTCTCTGTGTGCTTGCGTGGGTTTCCTCCAGGTACCCCGAGCAAGCACACAGAGTCTGGGACTCGAATCCAAGACCAATTTACTGTGTGGCGGACATGCTAACCACTACAACACTGCAATGCTACATTAAATAACAACAGACATAAACTAAGCACAGCTCAATTAACTTCTTCAATGCACTGCTGTTGTCAGATGGCCGATAACTTGGTCCAGCGTGATGGTGACTTCCTGATCCGCGACTCGCTGACCAGCCCCGGAAACTACGTTCTGACATGCCAATGGAAGAACAGTCCCCAGCACTTCAAAATAAACAAGCGGGTGGTGGTGATGAACGAAGCCTACTCGCGTGTGCAGTACCTATTCGAGACAGAGGGCTTTGACAGCATCCCCGCTCTAGTGAGATACTACGTGGGCAACCGCGAGCCGGTATCCGAGATAGTGGGAGCAATCATCTTCCAGCCCATCAACAGGACGCTGCCACTGAGGTCCTTGGAGGAGAAGTATGGAGCCAGATCTGGCCGTGTAGAGACTATCCATAAAGAGAAGAAGAGCCATAGCGCCAAACGGTTGAGCTTGAATATCATGAATGGACACGTTGCTAATCACACCCTTGGCCGTGGAAACCTTCTCAGGTGAGCAAACTCTTCACTTCTTATCAAGTCATCATCATAGTGTGTATGTTATGGTCTGAAAAGACTGTTTAAATCTGGAACAGAAACACTGCGTTTATGTCAAACCAGCAAAGATAAGTACACGTCTGAGAAAACCCGTCGTGTGGCTAGGCAGGGGATGACCCACGCCTGGATACGTGTAGCTGAATAGAGAAAAACAGCTTTACGTGAAATGCCAAAGCAAACCATGACAAAAAATACCCTCGCAAAATTACAAGCTTCTGCATTGCATACACACACACACACACACACACACAGTCTATCAAATTCTTCTGCAAGGTTGTCCACAGCAGACAAGCTCGGTGATGCACTGTGAGACTAAAGGACCTATCTTTCTACTTCACAGCAACAGAGACAAGTGTGGAAGCCAGCCAGCGTGTCTAAACCACGTTCAGGACAGGAGACAGCCATTGAAGACCCATCAGTCTGAGAGCTTCCTTCCACTCGGTGAGCACGACCACATCTGCTTTCATCCTTGTTTAATGCACTGACACACAGAGCATGTGATGGTCCGCCGTTCTGACAGCCTTGAAAGCTAGTTATTTTCCGTCGATCTGGTTCTCTCTGTACAACAGCACAAGATGTTTTCAAAGTCGTTTTATCACAATCCAACCGTGAGAAGCGAGACGTGGAAATGAAATCCCAAGTAACTGTTGCGTGGAGGAATCTTATGCGGGGTGAATTAGAATGCAGGGAGGCGGGAGAGGACATGGTTCATGTCCATTTTAATTTAGTTCACAGGGTCGGAAATGTTCAGTATTCTTTCTACTCGCGTGCATCGAATACGGCGATCTTTTCCACATTTGGTGGAGAGCTTCCGTCGTAAAAAAAAAAGAAAGAAAGAAAGAAAAAGCCGTCAAATTACGAATATGTAAATAAAATCAAAATTATAAATAATTCATGCAACACTTTCCTTCCGCCAGGATCAAGGCTTCAGGCCCAGACTCACCATATGGAGGCCAGGCCATGTCCAAAGTCTCCTGTATTTAGAACAGGGAGTGAGCCAGCCCTCAGCCCGACAGTCCCTCGAAAGATGGCCTTTGAAACAAAACCAGGCGAAGCCATCCGTGGTTCTGACAGTCAGCTTTGCCCCAAGCCGCCTCCTAAACCCAGCAAAGTGCCTTTAATGAGGCATCCTCACTTGCCCGTTGTAGCTGCAGCACCTCCAGTGAACGCCAAGAAACATTGGTCTTCCACCCGTCAGCAGTCAGTCAGCCCGGTCAGCCCTGACATTAGCTACTGCGAGCTGAGCCCATGTAGCCCGACTGAGTGGGAAAAGATTAGCACCTCTAATGGTTATGTGGAGAGGCTGAACGTGGAGGAGAAAAGAAACAGTGCTGGGAGCATCAAGCTGGATCGCAGCTCTTACCATAATGCCATCGAAGCCCTGGAGTATAGCAGTGAAGAGGAGGATAAAGAGCAAGAGGAAGAGCAAAGACAAGTGAGACACTCCACCGCAAAGAAGGTGAGAAGCTTCCGGAGGCCTGTGTTTGAGACAGTGTCAGCATTCAGGCCAGGAGAGGCAGAGTTCAGGTTATTGCCATCAGAGAATAAACCACTGGAAATGTCTGTGCTGAAGAAGGCCAAAGAACTGCTGGTCAGTCAGGACCCCAAAACCATCGCCAAGCACATCCTGCAAGCAGACTGCGAGGTAAGCATGCACAATATTCTGGTATCATACACCTTCAGGAAGTCGTGGAACCTCATTGGAGCTCATTGTGGACAACATACCACAGTGAGTAAGATGCTGGCCTGGTGCTCGTAAGGTTATAAGATCATATCTCAGCCTTACCAAGAAATGCCCGTAACCATTAACAGCTCAACTGTATTACGAGATCAATGGATGTTGGTCTGATTAATGGCGTCCGTACATGTCTACCTACTCAGCACATAGTGGGGCCGGTGGCGTAGTGGTTAGGGTGCTGGGCTCATGATCGGGAGGTTGTGAGTTCGAATCCCAGTTAGAACCCCCACTGTGCTAAGACCCCTGGGCAAGGTCTTAACCACAAGTGTGCCTCTGTTCACCCAGCAGTATAACTGGGTACCAGTAAAATATACTGGGAAGGTAACCTGCGATGGACTAGCGTCCCATCCAGGAGGAGTTCAACTCCTAGTTGCTTCACGCTACGGAAACCGGGGCCTGATGAGCCACTGTGGCTCGGGTGTAAAAAGCCCAACAGACTTTTACGTACCTACTGAGCACATGTTGCAATAACTTCAGGCAAACTTATAACAGTTTTTTTTTTCCCTCGGAGAATTTCTGACAAAGTGCCAAGGGATAACCCACCCATCCACACCCATAACCCGAACACAATAAGTAGTGACAGGTTCATACCAGCACTTCCATGTGACATTCTGCCACTTCAGTCATTAGAGTTTGAGACCAGTTCTTCCTGTCAGTCTGGTAAGTGTTTCGCTGGGCCAGACAAGAGCCCATGTCGAACAGGAATATAATCTGTGTAGTGTTCCAGTAGTGGGAAGGCAAGATTCCTTTGGACGTTTGTAAATTTGAATCACGCACTCATTTGCCAAACTACTTAATCATTCATGGTCGTGTGGGGGCTGGAGACTATCTCAGCCAACACTGACCACCGCATTGCCAACTCACACACAAATATTCACAATCACACCTAGGTACAATGTTTTTGGACTGTGGAAGGACACCCACATTTGCATATGAAGAAAACACGCAATGATAACCTGAGGGTAAGGGACTGGATCACTGGATTCCAAGGTTGGGGGTTCACACCCGACTCTCAACGGCTTGTCACTGTTCCCCCAGTGCAGCTAATTGGGTTATCAAAGGCCGGCCATGTCTCTCACTGTCTATGGTGTGAGGTTCATGTAAAAGAAACATTGCTGACTTTTGTAAAGAGTAGCTGCATAGCCGTCAGCGTGTTTCTACCCTGTGATGGCCTGGCGAGCTGTCCAGGGTGTACTCTACCCTCGCCCAGAGTCAGCTGAGGTGGGCGGCAGCCATAATTTGCAAAAGGATTAAGTGGTTCAGAAAATGAATGAATGAATGAATGAAAGAAGAAAACATACAAACCCCACGCCGAAACGCCCTCCCCGTGCCCGGGACTCGAGCGTGCAGACGTATTAACCGTTATATGAACTAATTAACCCCAGAACAATTGTATGTGCAAGAAACAGGACATAACCTACCGTGTATCGATTTGCCAGGTTGCACGGATTTTAAATGTCTCAGATGAGACGAAAAGTCAGATGGGTGTGACCTCTGGACTGGAGCTAGTAACCTTACCACATGGGAAGCAACTCCGTCAGGATCTCATGGAAAGGTAAAGAATTCACTGTTCATGTGCACGCTGGTATTCTCCACTTTAGTGGCAAAAACGTCCAATCATCAACCAATCCCGTTTGAGTTAAAGTTACATATTCAAAACAGGCATAACACCATGGCGATTGGCGTTGCTGTGGACATCCTGGGTTGCACAGGGAGTCTCGGGGAGAGAGCGGCCACACTAAACCGGATAATTCTGGTTGCCCAGGAGCTAAAAGACTCAATGGGAGACCTTTATGCCTTCTCATCCATAATGAAAGCACTGGACATGCCTCAGGTAACACCTACTCAACAGTGTCTCTGAAGCTCAGACAATCTGATAAATGCATGGACATAAAAAAAAAAAAAAAAAAAAAAAAAAAAAAGTTGCCTGTGGTCAAACCGCAGGAAAAATCCATTTTCTGATTTTACTTTGTGTTCACAGATCACGAGACTCGATCATACTTGGACTATGTTACGCAGGAATTACACACACACGGCCATCCTTTATGAGAAATCCCTCAAACCATTCTACAATCGGCTGTACGACGGGAACGGTGAGTTTTAGATTATTTTTGCACATCTGTATCCCATAATTTCTGTTATAATCCGACTGAATCATTAATGGATTGCACAGTGGGGCTTTCGTTCCAATCATTTTTGGTGTTTTAAAGACTGTACTGTAGTATACTCGGTTATCATGACGCTGGTTGCTGAGGTTCATAGTGACAGAGCCCTTCTCTCATCGGCAGCCGAGGTTTCACTGAGCAGTGCCACTGTGCCACTGTTAATCCCTCTTCTCACACTGATGGAAAGACCAGCAGTTGCATTTGAGGGCATGGAGCTCTGGGAAAGCAACGACCAGGGTTGCGAGATCATGCTACGCCATCTGGAGGAAGCACGCGCTATTGCACGCAATGCTGACACTTATTCCTATAATGTCAAGCGAGTCTTGCAAGGTAAGACAGTGGACTGTGTTCAACTGCAATTTGTAAATGTTCAGTTCTTTTCTTGCAAAGGTCCAAAAAGCAATTAATCCGACTGAACGCGGACGCCGTTACTTGTTAACTTTTGACCATTCATGATTAGGTTTCGGCTAAAAATATGAGAATTCGATTGAGTTATGGGTTTTAAAATCACACATATAATGACTCAATTGAAACAACTTGGCCTCTGTATGTGTGTGTGTATGTATGTATGTGTGTGTGTGTGTGTATAAATAATTACTTAACTGCCTGGCCAAAAAAGATGAATATAATGTTTGAATATGTTCAAAGAACAAATATGTTATTTTCCTACCTTTAGTGTTGTTTACAGCACAGGATCATATCATATTCTCTACAAAAAAAACAACAACATTTATTTGTATGCAGCGTTGGGTTAATTTCTTACCGATGGCTTGAAATGTGAGAAACATTAAACAACACAACAAATCCCAAGAGTCATTACTCTGGGGTGCCAATACATCTGTGAAAATGATTTCTCATGCTCCCTGAACCACTCATTTCATTATTTCAGTCCCCAGTTTATATCCGTGCCATCAGGGAAGAAAACGTCCACTAATTTGATAACTACTCATTCAGTACATTCTGCTTATCAACTGCGTCATAATGTTGCCACAATAATGTTGCCGAGCCTCGACCCGACCAACTGGAGCAACAATGCCATGCTGAGATCAAGGATAAATTCTGTCCATGAAAATATTACAGTGTGCAACTTTTTTTTTTTGGGCAAGCAATGTATTATTATTATTATTATTACTATTATAATAACATTTGCTGAGTATAGGCATTGACCTGTTCTCTCGGTAAGACCAGTGGGATCAGGGATGTGTTCATCATCCAAGACTTTTTCTCCCACACAAGCACAAGTGTATCCTTGTACGTACATATATAAACAGCATTAATGTTAATTTTACTCTTATGAGACATGACAGAAATCTGAAGAGTGCGAGTTCAAATGCCAATTTGACCAGGAACCCAATAAAGAAAAATTAGCGAATGCTCTCAGGGATAACAGGGTGGGATATGCTCCGCTCCCATCATTACATCAACACCAACTAATCCTGGGTATCTTTGAGCTCTTCCATATAAAAGTTGGATAGTACATTCCATCCTTTTGGTATCGCACGGGCAGCAGCTTGAAAAGACGCATTCGGCCGCTGTCACATGCCTCAGAGTAAGCATGACAACTTTCGCCGTTGCTGGTTGGTTGCTTGGATGGGTTGGAGTTGGCCATGACTAATTCGGAAGAAACCAAATAAACATGAACATTACTGTATACGGTATGATTTCATTACAAAAACTTCCTTCCTCATTTTATTTTATTTTTTTTCTATAGACTTCTGTCCTGATGAGGACATGTTGGAGATCCTGAGGACGGACTTCCAGATACGCCTACTCTGGGGCAGTAGAGGAGCAGGGGTAAACCAGACAGAACGACACGACAAATTCAAGCTCATCCTGACTGCACTGTCCAGAAAACTAGAGCCTCCCGTTAAACACACAGAACTCTGAGGAAAAACAAGAGACCCGGTCCAGTACCAAGTGCCATCTTGGGGTAACATGAAATCCTGTGAATACAGAATCCACATGACCCCAATAGCAGTGCTGGGAAGAAGGGACGCTCTTTTTGAGTACAGTAGCTCTTCCACAAACAATACGTAATTCAAAAAGACTTTGTGCGCGCGCGCAAACACAAACACACACACACACACACACACACACTCTAACCAACACAGTAACACACATACAGCGCAACCTGAAGAGACAAAGGTACAGCAAGAGAAGAAAAAGGAATCATTCACGTTAAACATGTGATGATACAGCCGATCAGTTAACTTCATAATTTAAAGATCTGCGGTGATGAGGACTGATGGACGATGAAATTCAGGAACAGTTGGATGAATGGTGTTAATCTACAGCTGTGTTACGAAGTATGAAGTTATTTCAACAAGGGTGTAAATGAAAGACCTGTAAAAGAATGTAAATAATTATTACTAAAGTAAACATGCAAATGCTAATCTATGTAATATAGATATTTCTAACGGACGGCCTTGTAAATATTCGATTGTAATATCTTTCTATGAAATGTTGCAATTATATAAAGTCAAAATAAAATGTTTAACTGAAAGGCATGTTTGTGTCTCATTAATGTGTATTTATTACTTTTCCTACTAAAGGAGATGACTGAGGTCACTACAGATGATTATTTGTTTGGTCCTAAATGAATACATCAAGGAACTCGAGCTACAATAGAACTTCATGATGACAATGCTACTACGAGCCGAGTGTGATTACTTACTGATTATAAGGAAAAGGAAAATATTCAGCATTAAAAACATTCTGTATGGGATTCCCGAGTGAAGCATCAACAAGGTACAGGACTATTAACCGAGAGATCTTCGAATCCAGGTTAATGTAACAGTCATCCGTGGCCAGGAGATCGTGGGAGTTAATTGGCTGAGCTCTCACAGAAGGGAGAAATGACAAACACTTCTGTCACTCACAGCGATCACCAGCCAATCCTGAGCATCTATGAGCCCATTCGCACGCGGGAGAGGATAGGGCTTTCTCTCCGAGTGTGTTAGACCGCCTCCAAATATGCATATGATACCATTAAAAAAAAAAAAAAAAAGTGGGTGGATAGCATTGCATGTTACAAAGCAGAGGCAGCATACGCATGCTTTCACCCCTCCAGGGTTGCAGGTGATGTGATACTTGATGCCTGGAAATTAGGAGATAATTGTGGGGGTGGGGTAGAGGGTGGCACATTCTGTACATTTTAATTATTTATTAGAATATTCAAACGGTTTCAAATCAAATTTGTAATAATTATAAAACTTGTCATGGTCACTATCATACCGTGGAAGGAATGACTTGAAAAAAAATGATGTTCAGGTTCTGAACAACAAACATAACTAGTGTGTCATCTGATGGTTAAAAAAACAAAATTATGAAAATGGAATGGCGACCAACAACACAGACACGGAGGAAGTGAGCAATGAAAAATTACCTTTTATCAAATTGGTCATTTATTTGTGATTCATGGCAAACAAGTTGAGTGCCAAAACAATAAGTAAATACGAATTGAAGATCTGTTTTATTTTATATTACCTTGCAAGCCTCTGGTCACATGGTCATGTTATTGTAAACAGATACACACAGACTGTATTAATTTATTAAAAAAAAAAAAAAAAAAACAAGAAGAGAGACTAATCCCATAAGGGTGATTTCCCCAGGAAACATGTACACAGTCAAACTAATAATGGGATGCAAAACCCATATAGTCTTGTGAATGGCCACATTTAATGCTGAATATTTGTATAAGTACGTTAAGATTTATGTTTAGAAGCATCCCTGTAAGAACACACGGACATACTCACAAAAAGAATGAGACAAAGAGATTAAGTATTTATTTCCTGTTTGCTCTCGCGCTTGATCCAACACCCCAGTAGATAGTGGTCAGTGTTGTCTTACTGTACAATATATTAATACAAAACATAGCAGTCAGAGTCAACGCCATTCATTCAGTCATTCACTCCAAATTTAAATGAAATAGGGTAAAAAAATAAAAATAAAAAAATAAAAAGTGCATCAGAAAACACAACAGGTCCTATGCAGAATAATGTTCAGAAGCAAGGATTACAAGGAGAAAACAGCACACGTCAAGGAAGCAAAAAAAAAGAGAAAAGAGAAAAGAAAAAGAAAAAGTAAAGCAAAATCATTCACACGATTAAAAAACCCTATAAAAAGACACTGTAAAAACACATTCAGTACAAAATAAAAGCTGTTAATACTTACAAATCAGTAATAAAACCTAACTAGGTATATACATATGCATACACGTATTCATATGCATACACACTGTTTTAATATATGCATGACACGTTCACAAACATACACGCAAAAGAATAACGCAGACACTTTCGGATAATAATAACCCTTATTTGAGAACAAGTGATACTGAGAGCTGGAAGAGAATAAACGTGTTACGATTGGCTGTAAGTAAGGTTGGGGTGTTCTCTGCATTTCTCACGGATCCAGGCTTCGGTGCGTTTTTGTACGTTGATGTGTCAGCCGTTATTGATCCATTCTGATCCACAGCACACACTGCCAGTTGATTATACTCATGTCGGTGATAGGGCTGCTATGGTCCGATCTTGTGCCTACTCTGGTTCATTCATGCTGTACTTGGCATTTATGATGGATGTGTTATTGTGGATGGAGACATTCAAAACGGGGAAAACAAAAATACGTTCAAACGATGTTATGAACAGGACAAGACATCACAGAAACGGGATGATGTGAAGGATTAGAAGTGGTTACATCCTACCAGGTGCTGACTGGTCAGCCCTGAGAGGAGGAGTGACATGTTCGCGTCATGCATGTTAAGGCAAGAGGAAGGGTACGGCACAGGAAAACATTCCTATGACAGCGCTGGAAATGGAGTGCAACAAGGCAAAAAATGTTAGGGTCAGGCACAGTCTAGGATAAATGCGACAGGTTTAGACCAGCTCTGAGGGTTTCCTACTCTTTCTACCATGCAGCTGAACTCTCACCCTACAACCCCCATCCCTATTCCACCACTGTCCCCTCTGCTAGCACAGCTACGTTAAAGGCTTCTGCTGAATCGAAATGATGTTAATGGATATGAGAGTCAGCATGCAAACATGCAATCTGCTTGCGCCTCTCCGTTCCTGCCACATTCAGCTGAAACCCCCTGCACTACCTACTAACAGACCCAGAGCAGCGTGTCCCTTCCACCAACACCACAGAGCCCCAATCATCCACTCAGGAACCTGTAGCCACAGAGAGAGGAAAGAGAGTACCGTCACTCACACAAAACACACAGCAAGAAGACTGACCGCTTCCGTGGAAACGAATAACAGATATTCTGCAAATTCTGAGATTGGTCAGATAATGATTTGAAAATTCGTGATGCAGCGTATAAAATTTGTATTATACGACTCTGACCAGAAATCATCGCAGAAGACTGTGATGTCACACCTGTCAAACTGATGTGTGCCATACTGCCAAATAAAAAAAAAAAAAGAAAAAGTTTGCGCACTCAACGTTTCCACTTCTGAAGGCCTAAGTTTGACCACTGATGACAATGTGGCGCCTGAAACATTTCAAGTAACAACAACTGCAGACCACTTTTTGTGATATTTACTTAAAATAAGGTATTGTTCATCGGGACTAAACTGCACTGTCACGATACTAATAAAATAAAAGACACTTTAAATGATCAACAAAGCTAATAATCTGTGCTGAAAGCTTCTATTCAGAGCTGAAAACACTTGCAACACAAATAAAATCTGAAATGTGAAAAAAAGTAACCCCCCACTGAAGTGAACACAGTGTGGGGCACTTTACACATCATGTGTGTGTGTGTGTGTGTGTGTGTGTGTGTCCATGGGCTCACACAGTGAACAGGATATGATGCAGGCTGTGGTGCTGCCAATGCAAAGAGTCAACATGACAAGCATGGCTGGGGCGACCATGCTTCAGATGAGCTCAAATGTAGGTGACCGCACCTTTGCTCTGCTTCTCCAGCATGATCTCCACATAGGATGTTGGAACGTAACCTTCTTCGCCGCTCCGTTTACGAACTCGTGTCCAACCATCACCCTTATCCTGCTCTATAACATACATCACCTCATCCTCCTTCATCACCAATGTGCCTTCATTCGAGCCTGTGAACACACAAACACACAGAGCATAGACACCCACATATTTAACATATCTTTCTGCAGCCACATGCTCTATCGGAGTTTATTTATAAAGGAATTAGGTTGTGTACCGTCAAAAGAGTACAGTGCTTTGCAGTGGCCAATTACAGGAAGAGGATCATCATCGTCGAATTCGTCATCAAACTCGTGCTGCTCAGGCTGGCGGGGCGCCCGGTGTTCCTGGTTGGGATCATCTGTGTAGCTGCCCTCAGGACTATAACAGAACCAGAGAGATTGATGGCTAGTGATATTCTGCCGTGTTCTCCGCAACAGCACCTCCTACAGAAAATGTGCTCCTGACATGCAAATACCGTAAAGTACATTTTGTGTGTGTGTGTGTGTGTGTGTGTATGTATATATATATATACACACACACACACACACACACACACACATATACATATATACATACATACACACACACACACACACACATACACACACACACACACACACACACACACACACACACATACACACACACACATATACACACACACACACACACACACACACACACACACACACAGATATACAATAGTTGGTCATGTTGGCATGTATTTCCAAACCTCTCTCGGCCATGAGGTGCATGATGATTCACATCTGAACTGGGTCGCCGTTCGCTACGAGAACTCTGTTTCCCCTCCACTTCTGCCAGCCATGTCTGCAGCACAGAGACAAGACTTGTATGAGAAAAGAACCAGGAATTAAGGCTCAGGCAACAGTACATTAAAATCAGATGTTTGATGAGGGCTCCCCGCTGAATGTTGAGCAGGATAATCTCTGATGTCAGGATGAGGAATATAAAAATATAACTCATTAAATTTTAGCCTTTTAATTTAAAGTTATTTAAGAGAAGGGGGGGGGGTGATACGTGCACACAACACACACAACACACACACACACACACACTCGCTCTCTCTCCAATTTCCATGAAGGACAAATGCAACACTAGGTACCCCAAAGTGTTGCCATTGTGAACGTGTACAGTGCTGAGCACCACTGATAATGGGCTTTTTCATTAGGTTATTGTAATAATAACACGGTAACAGCATTACCTTCATTTTTGTGTAAAACCAAAAGTTAACTGTTTAATATACCGTATGTCCAGGTTTTATGTGTATAACTGGCATACTGAATCAATTATCACTAATTAAAAATAAGCTGTACCCGCCTTCTGACAGCACTTCGGCCTAATTGCTAAACAAAGACCCGAAAAAGTGTGATGGTTTCTGAGGGCTCGTTCGGTTTCCCGTTGATCACAATCTCTCAGACACATGTGCAGACGACGACACCATTTCTTCAGCTGCATTTTCATATAAAAATTAAGTGCATCATGCCACCGGAAGTGGCTAAAATACCGGTTTAAACTTTTCAATTTTAAACTTTTAAATCGGTTATAGAATGCATAAAAGAATGCAAAATATATGTGATATATTATTATGGGATACACGCTATTATCATTTTCATATAAAAAGAAAAGGTATCCGATTATTAAAAAAATAGATAATACAACATAAAAAGGGGCAGTGGTGGTCTAGTGGTATAAGGCGCTGGATCGCTGATCCAAAAAGGTTGGGGGTTCGAGTCCCACTCTTCACAAGGTTGTCACTGTCCCCCAGTGCAGCTAACTGGGTTATAAAAGGTCGGCCATGTCTCTCACTGTCTATGGTGTGAGGCATGTAAAAGAACCATTGCTGACTTTTGACAAGAGTAGCTGCAAAGCCGTCAGCATGTTTCTGCCCTGCGATGGCCTGGCGAGCTGTCCAAGGTTTACTCTGCCCTCGCCCTGAGTTGGCTGGGATGGGCACCAGCCTCCCCGCAACCCTAATTAGGATGAAGCGGTTACAGAAAATGATGATGAACAACATAAAAATGGGCGGATGTATGGTCGAAGTCCAGTTTCCCGCCCACGGGAGATTCGGGTTCAGCAACAGCAGGATCCGTTGAGCACAGATGTACCACAAACACTCTTAAATCTTAAAGCTTAGTGTTGCATGAATATAAAGATAATTATGGGGTATATTATTATGGGACCATTACTGGAGACCTTTCCGTTTTGAAGGTGCTGATTTGTACAGGGCAGTGAAAGGAAAATAACATTTCCATTGATTAAAAAGTGACCGAATATCCATTTGAACAGGTTTGACAAAGTGTTTTACCCCCTAATGGTCGTTTCATCTTTTAAAATTCTGATAAAATTCAGTTAAATTAAAAACAGAAATGTTTTATATAAATAGTAGCGTTACAAGCTGTAAACAAGCTTTATTTATATATTTGGTTGTCAAAATCTTTTTTTTTATTATTATTGTAAGAGAGTAAATATATTTATTTTAATTGATTAAATTTAACTGATAAAAAGGATGCGTTTTAAACTGCCGTCAGTTTAAAAGTCAGTTCAGGCCTGACGTTAACGGCACCAATATTCAGGAAACTGTGGCTGATTAACTTTCAAAAGAATCCACAGATTTGCCAACTTGGCCACTTTGGGAAGCGTAAAAATGATTTTCCCATTTTTAGGAGTGAACTTTAATCATGCATCGTTTATCAAGCAAATAACCCCCCCCCCCCCAAAAAAAAAAGAGACAAACTGTACACATATTTGAAGAAAATATAGAGTAATAACCATTTTAAATGTATTATTTAACTGATGAAAAAGTAATTTTGGTCACTTTAGTGTAAAATGGACCATAAAATGATTTCACCACAATGTTTAAAATACTGTAACTTTTGAGCCAATAGTGATATCTTAATAAAAGAGGATCACTTTTCTTCGTTTTCCCCATTCTATTTGAATTACTGTCATGTGAGAGATTATTATACGAGACAAAAATGCCTTGGGATACCCAGTAACACACAGCAGCCCAGGTAGAACTATATTCAGCTAAAAGGCAAATGTTTTAGGTTGCAGAAGTCCTCAAGGCACTCAAGGCTCATGGTGCTGGCATCACGACACACACAGATGCACTGTATGCATCTCTCCAGCAGGGGGCACTAACACACAGTGCTGTCCAGTGCGGTGCCAATTTCTCCAGATGTGTCTTTGTGCACTGCATTTCCTTATATGACCACAGCAACAATGCAGTTCACTGGGGAGATTACCTCATTTTTGTGTATCTCAGAGCGCAGCTTCTCCATGTTGCACATGGTCTCGGAGATCTTGGGCTGAAGACTCCCGGGGTCACCCATCTGTGGATTCTTCTCATAGACATCCTTCATTTTATTTAAGGCATCTCTGTGAAATAGATTTCCAGAAAGACCTTATTTACAAACCACATGCTCATGACTAAACCCCAACCCTTCTCTCATTAGCACTGCTGAGTTTAACTTTCAATTAGATTCTTCTCATGTCTGTTCCACAGAAGTGGGCGGCTTCCTTTCAGACTTTTGCCAGTTCTAACCTTTGGTCCACTTCTTTCTGCAGTTCTCTGCTCAGCTCGTCGATCCTCTGTTGAAGTTTCTTGCGCCTCTGTTCTGGAGGCAGGTGGCTGAGGTCCTCGAGGTTTGGAGCCTGGGAAGACAGAACCTTGCGGTTAGCCACTGCTATGCTTTAACATGGGCTCAAACACCTTCACACAACTCAAGTGTCATCGAGCACGATGGAATAAAAACAACTTCCAAATGAGGTATCCTTCATTAGAGTTCTGTGGGCCAGTGTGCTATTTTAAAGTCCAGTTTGCTATTTTCTTTTTAAATACTCTGCTCTTCCTGTGTATCATATTTAACCCGAAAACCTAAAGAAGGACACCCGAGACAAAAAGGGCTTCTGTAAAAGGAAGTGCTCGAAAGGTCAACTTACAGCTACTTCAACACCCCACACCAAAGTGCTGTCTTACTCACCAGCTTCACTGCCCACTGAGCAGTTGTGGTTAGACCAAGCCATTCACAAATACACAAAAACACACAAGTAACCCATGAGCATTGGTCAATACTGTGGCTCCACCAAAAGGGCTTTAGGCATTAATTAACAGCCCTGCACCATGCTGATCCAGCAAGTCGGGGTTGAAACCCAGCACAAAAATCATGCCGTTAAACCTTCTCCTGGGTCAGATGGAGTTATCACAGCAAGGTCAGAAAGGAATTATTAGTGCTGTTATTCAAATACACACACACAAAACACCTCACGACAGGTTTCACACCCACATTGTCCTCATGAATTTTCGTAAGCAGCAGGATTCAGGTTGGCATCTTTGGGGAATAACCCAAGCACAAAGTTAAGCAGGGTGTCATGAACATGTTTTGTTGTCAGCAACCAGCTAATCGCAAATCTGCTGAAGATCAGGATACCTGGATCATAAGGGAGGAACAATATTTGCTTCCTGAGAACAATGTAAAATGCAGCTAGAGGTCACTGCAAAACACCCTGCAAATGTTCATCCAACAGCTTTACTTTAAATTAAAAAAAAAGCAAGCACACACAAACCAGCTGTGACCCAGTAAACAGGATAAACACATCTTAACCCTGGTCTTGCCCCAAGTCTCGCAATAGAGCTCAGATCTCTTATCAGCACTCTACATGCCCTGAAACACACCAAGTTGACTCTGAAGAACTATCAAGGTCAAGTTATCACTTCCTGCAGTCTCACCATTGTCACATACCCTTTATGAAATACTGCACATGGAAAAGATGCTTCTTCATACCAGGTGTAAATGGCCTAAAATTAATTATGTACTGAAAAACTCTGTACCGATCAGCCATAAAATTAAAAACATTATGACCACTGAGGTAGAATGAATCATTAATTATCTCGTTAAAGTGGTGCTTCTCAAATAGTGGGGCGCACCCCTGCTTGGGGGACGTGGTATGATGCCAGGGGGAACGCAGTGTGATGTCGGAGGGAGCGCGTATGACCCTGGGGAACATGCCTTTCTGGAATTGTGTATGAGGATTAAGTGTAATTGTGCCTCCGCTCCACTAAATGGCAGTGGTGCTCTCAGTGTTGTGCTATAGTGTAGCAGTTTTTCGCACAAGCAAACGATATGAAGTGCGGTAAACAACCCCCTCAAGAAACAACACGGAAAAATTTCTAACAGGAACGAAGAGAAAGGTGGAGAGAGACGGAGATATTAAGACATAAATAAGTTGAATGAGTTTAAATAAGGATGTATTTTTATTTCAGGCACATTGTTGCACTTAATCTTTTCAATTACAGATTAAAAAACAATGTTAATGAAGTTTTTCTTCATTGTAAGTTAAACTATGTTTCTTTCTTTTTTATTTTTAATGTTCATAAAGATACAATGTTATGCAAAAGTGGACTAATAATTTTATAGACAAATAATACTATTTATAGTCACTTGCGGGCGGTGGAGGGGGAAATGTTTTTTTCTTCCTGGAGGGGGCACCACAGAAAATAATTGAGAAGCACTACGTTAAAGTGACACCTTTAAATGAGTGGGATATATTAGGCAGAAAATGAACAGAACTTGATGTGTTGGAAGCAGGAAAAATGAACAAATATCTGATTGATTTGACAAGGGCCACATTGTGAGACTAAACAACTAGACCTATACATGGGGTGGTCCTGGTATGCAGTGATAAGTACCAAACAGAGGGGTATCCAAGGAAAGACGCATAGTGACCTGGCCAGAGTGTTATGGGTCGCAAGTCTCATTGATGCACGTGGGGAACGTCTGAAGAGTTAACATGGCACAAACTGTTGAAACCATAAATTCTGGCCAAGATTAAAAGTTGTCAGGACACAGTCCATTACAGCTTCTAGATCAGGGATCACCAACGTGGTGCCCGTGGGCACCAGGTAGCCCGCAAGGACAATATAAGTTGCCCGCGGACCTGTTCACTGCTATTTTTAGGACAGGCCCATTTTTAGGACAGCGCCACTCTCCATTGAGCTGCATATAATTTTTTTGAATATATTTTTAAATCAAGTCAATATCTTCACATAGATGAATATCATTAATTATTAATAATAACATCTAATTAAATCTAATTAAATGTAAATTGAGCAAATTTGTAATTTCAGAGGTGTGTATCGACCTAGTAGCCCTTCGCATTAATTGGTACCCATGAAGTAGCTCTCAGTTTCAAAAAGGTTGGTGACCCCTGTTCTAGATTATAGAACTGCTTAGCTGCAAACCAGTCAGGTTGTATTAATGTTATGGTTGATCGGTGTGTAGTAATGCAATACAGGGATCCCTCCCGACTTCGCGCTTCAATTCATGCGGCTTTTTTTTTTTTTTTAAATATTCATAGAATTAAAAAAATAAGGAAATTAAGGAAGAAGAGGGGAAAAAGTTAAGGTGAACAACAGTTTGGTTTCATGCCAAGAAAGACCACCACAGATGCAGTGTTTGTTTTGAGGATGTTCATAGAGAAGTACAGAGACGATCAGGAGCTGCATTGTGCCTTTGTGGATCTGGAGAAAGCATATAACAGGATGCCTAGAGAAGAACTGTGGTATTGCATGAGGAAGTCTGAAGTGGCAGAAGTGTATGTTAGAGTGGTGCAGGACATGTATAAGAGATGTAAGACAGTGGTGAGGTGTGCTGTCGGTGTGACAGAAGAGTTCAAGATAGAGGTAGGACTGCATCAAGGGTCAGCTCTGAGCCCCTTCTTGTTTGCTATGGTGATGGACAGGCTGACAGACGAGGTTAGACAAGATTCCCTATGGACTATGATGTTTGCAGATGACATTGTGATCTGTAGTGAGAGCAGAGAACAAGTGCAGGAAAATCTAGAGGGGTGGAGGTATGCCATGGAAAGGAGAGGAATGAAGGTTAGCCTCAGTAAGACAGAATACATGTGTGTGAACGAGAAGGACCCAAGAGGAGCGGTGAGGTTACAGGGAACAGAGATAAAGAAGGTGGAGGATTTTAAGTACTTAGGCTCAACAATCCAGAGCAATGGAGAGTGTGGAAAAGAGGTAAAGAAAGGTTGGAGAAAAGTGCTCGGTGTGATATGAAGGTATCGGCAAGAATGAAAGGAAAAGTGTACAAGACTGTGATGAGGCCAGTGATGTTGTATGGTTTAGAAACAGTGGCCCTGGGGAAAAGACAGGAGGCAGAGTTGGAGGTAGCAGAGATGAAAATGTTGAGGTTCTCTTTGGGAGTAACGAGGATGGATAGGATCAGGAATGAGCACATCAGAGGGACAGCATATGTAAGATGTTTTTGAGACAAAGTCAGAGAGGCTAGATTGAGATGGTTTGGACATGTACAGAGGAGGGATAGTGAGTATATTGGTAGTAGGATGCTGAGGTTGGAACTACCAGGCAGAAGGCCTAGAGGAAGACCAAAGAGGCGATTCATGGATGTGGTGAAGGAGGACATGAAGGCAGTTTGTATCAGAAGAAGATGCAGAGGATAGGGTGAGATGGAGGCAGATGATTCGCTGTGGTGACCCCTGAAGGGAACAGCCGAAAGGAAAAGAAGAAGAATAAGGGGGGGGAAGTTAAGGAAAAATGCCAAAAAAAAACAAGGCCAATTATGCCAAAAAAAAAAAAACCCTGAAAAAACAACCCACAACCCCTAATCAAAATTAGTTACATTGTTGTGAAGTGCGCCACATGTGTGTCTTCTTCTGATGCAATACCATCTGTATGTATGTGTATTTATATTTCATTTACATCTTATGCATTATTTTTGATTGTTTAATTGTTATTATAAGCATTTATAGCATCGAATATGTATTTATTGATGTTATATACACATATACATGTACGTATACGGCAATCGGGGGGGGGGGGGTTGATCCTACTTCGTGGAATTCGGTGGTCGCGGGGGGCGGGGTCTTGATCCCAATTAACTGCGGAAAGTGAGGGATCCTTGTATATTGATTCACTATTTCATTTAATTTTACTCTGTTGAAAAACTTAATCTACAAACTCCACTTATCTTATACATGTGTATCAAAAGTACTGGACATGTTAATACTACAAATAATTAGCTTTAGCAAAGAAGCCAAAGTTCACATGGTGTTCATCCTCTTTGGTTTCTCTTCTCCAGCACTAATCCACTTGACTTTAGAGTCAACAACACTACTTAGTGTTCAAAAAGTATGACTTGTGCCAGTAGTTTGTAGAAAACCATCAGGTAACCATCTCATCAGGTAATGGTTGGCTACCAACATCTGACATCTATCAGTAAGTCAGCTTGGTGTGTCATGGGCCTTTGAGTAGAAATCAAGCTTTAGCCCAGAAATGCATTAGTAATAAGGTTAACACTGATTGAAGATACATTTGGAAAGGGAATAAACAAACAAAAGCACCACAAAAAACACACAGATGCACACAAATACCGTTAGACGTACATTACAAGCGTACATTACAGACACCCAGCAGCTCTTACCCCTCTCTTTGGACCTCGGAACGTTTGGATCTTGGACGTAACTGTTCTCATTTCGTTGAGACAGTACGATATTCGCTCAGTGGGAAATTTAGGAGACTGAAAATGGGCAAAAAAGACACTAGGAACGGGTGGGGGAGGGGCAGGAGGGGGCAGCTGGGGTAACAGAAAAACTTGTCAACAACAACAACAAAAAGCAAACAAATGAATCAAAATGGTTTATGAGCGGAAGAGTTAAATATGTGGTAAGACCTGTCGAATGAAGCACATAAATAATGGCTGCACAAAAAAAAAAGGGAAAAAAAAGCATGAATAGTAAGACTGATCTTCTCGTCACACACCCATAACAAACGGAAAAGGAAAGCACTGAATGGACATATAAAACGGCTGCTCGTCAGCAAGTACAATGACTAACATCACAAACAAGTTAATGATTGACAAACCCTTTTACAGCCCGGCAGGTTAGTCTTGTACTGTGCTTATGAGCCTTCGATTATATAACCTGCTCTGAATGCACGCGCGCGTGATTCAAACATATCCCACAAACAGTCGAACAGTTCGTCAGGTATGTGGTTCGCATCGCCATGGGATTTTATGCAAGTCTATATGCCTGTGTGCACGTCTTACCTTGGGCTTTTTGCCAAACAACCAGAGCTTGTTCTTGGCTTTTCCAATTGCATGTTTGGGGTCAGGTCTGCCCGAGTCGTTTTTGGGAGTACTGATGGTGCCATCTGACCCTGTGCGCTGGATGTTCTGACTGAAGTCCTCGAAGGGAAAATCAGTCGGTGGTTCGAACCCAGACTTAAATGACTCAACCACGATTAAGGAGTCCTGTGTGAAACAGACATTGTGTAAAAAAAAAAAAACAACAACAACAACAAAAAAAAAAGATACATGTAAAAAAAAAAAAAAAAAAAAAAAAATATATATATATATATATACATTAAAATAAAATATCCTTCATGTAGAAAACCTACTGCTGAAGGTCACACTATGAACACATGCCTGACTCACTCTGAATTTTGTGATTTTCTGTAGAAAAATATGATCATCTGGCCAGGCCTTCTCGAGAATATTATAAAGCCTTGAGGAAAGGAACAGCTACTCAAAGGATTACGAGTGCGTACACATAATCGTTACTCAAAAGTTCCTCCGTGGACAATATATGGAAGTAGTCCAGTCTGTGGGTGGAGGACGTACAGAGTCACAGCGAAATTGAGCCACTTAAAAGCAGAATGAGATGTTGAAGACTTCATAAAAAGCATCATGGGAAGGATTGAGCAATCCTGGCTATGATGAGGAGCTTCCTCCCAAACCCCGTCGCTGTTTCGGAGGATGTTTATCATACCGTGACTACTCCTTCCCAGAAATGATTCAGGGCTAGAAGAAACATCCCTCAACATCTCAGACGGAAAGCACGGTTATACTTCACATATAACCATATAGGGCTGCTGCTTGAAATCCTAATGCTCTGATTGTGCACCCTGTCATAATATTTAGCTGTAATAATAATCCACAGACAAATGTTTCAATTCTGGCGATCTGTTTTGTTCAAAGAGTTTAACAAAGCTTTTGGTCAGATGTCCTTTGTCAGTTGAAGCAGAAAAACAGGTCTGAATCAATGTTCCATGGTGGTTGAAAGTTTGTGAAGCCTTTAGAACTTTATTTTTCTGCAGGAATACACGGATCTCTCACTTTCCGCTGTTAATTGGGACCGAGATTCCCACGCGACCACCGAATTCCGTGAATTAGGATCATCTACCCAGACACCCCCCCCCCCCCGACTGACGTACATGTACATGTGTATATAATATCAATAAATACATATTCAATGCTGTAAATGCTTATAATAACAATTAAACATTAAAAAATAATGCACAAGATGTAAATAAAATATAAATACACACAAATATACACGCAGATGCGCACCTCACAAAAATGTAACTAGATTTGATGGGAGGTTTTGGGTTGTTTTTTGTCGTTGTTTGGGGTTTTTTTTTTGCATAATTGTCCTTGTTTTTGCAGCATTTTCCTTAACTTTTCCCCCTATTTTTCCTTATTTTTAATTCGATGAATATTTAAAAAAAAAAAAAAAAAAAGCGATTCACTGAAGCTGGATGAATTGAAGCGGGAAGTAGCGAGATCCATGTATAACGTAAAACAAGCATGTCAGCCTGACAACATTTACTAAAGCTAAAATTACAAATAGGCATGGATTACTTAAATATCTTTCGTTAGAGCAGCGTGGAAAGTACTGTGACTCGACAATTCTCATGCAGATAGAAATTTGTAATTTTGTTTGTCTGTCCGCAGACAGATTTTCGCGCCTGAGCTATATGTTGTTTACATTATTATTACTATACAGTTTAAAACTAACCAAAATTGTACTAAAGTAGAGAAATATTATGATAATTGTAATACTACCAATAGGTCAAAAGCCAGGATCTCATTAAATAATTAGACAGGCAACTTTGTCTTCAGTTTAAACAAAGCACGGTTGTGTCAGGAGATTCAGAAGAGGGAAGATTTTAAATTAAAATTTCTCAACTAAATGACATAACTAGTGTCATGGAATGGGTGGCACCATGGTATAGTGGTTAGTATGTCCACCTCACAGCAAGAAGGCCTGGGTTCAATTCCCAGCCTGTACGTTTCTGTGTGGCGTTTGCATGTTCTCCCCATGCATGTGTGCGTTTCCTCTGGGTACTCCGGTTTCATCCCGCAATCCAGAAACATGCACAGTATGTTAATTGGCTGTTCCAAATCTCCACCAAGTGTTGGCCCTGCGATGGCCTGGTAAGCTGTCCAGAATGTACCTTGCGCTCGCCCGGAGTCGGCTGAGAGGTTTTTATAAAAAAAAAAAACTGCATGCAACTAAATGGGGTGATGCGTCAGAGCCTGAAAGTAAAATAAATAAATAACTAAGGACTTCAGAAATCTTTATATTCTTTAGTTTCTTTCGAATTATGTAGTGCATGGGATATTTATAAATGGAAAGTCCAATAGATCCCTAGTTAGGATCAAGTGGAGGCCCATCTCAGCCAACTCTGGGCGAGGGCAGAGTACACCGAGAACAGCTCGCCAGGCCATCCCAGGGCAGAAACACATTGACGGCTGTGCAGCTACTCTTGACTAAAGTCAGCAATGGTTCTTTACAGCCTCTCACCATAGATAGAGAGAGATATGATCTGCCTTTGATAACCCAGTTAGCTGCACTGGGAGGGGGACAGTGATAACCTGTTGATGGTGGGGCTTGAACCTCCAACCTTAGGATCAGCAATCCAGCATCTCACCACTGGGCCACCAATCAATCAATCAATCAATCAGAGTGCCGTGCCAGAATTCTGGCATAGGCAGCAGCCATAACAGCTTGTCATGGCTGTATAGCAGTGGTTCCTAACCTGGGTTCGATCGAACCCTAGGGGTTCGGAGAGTCAGTCTCAAGGGTTCGGCGGAGGTTAAGACACACACTTGACTCATATTCATGACGACACACCCCACTTGGCCATCACTAGCTGCAGGTGATCACGCGACATTGACTGGCCAATCTGTGCTGCAGGAAATTTGGTGCGCTCAGTAGTCGAATTGTGACTGTTGTGATGGTACGTCGTGTGATTTCTTTCTTAATGTTTTAGTCCATACTATGTTGACTAAAAAAAGAAAGTGGTCGGACGAATATGTACAACATGGATTCATATATATAACGGAACGTGATATTCGTCGGCGTCCTATCCGCATGATTTGCAAAGTAGGATCAACCCTGTGCTGACTGACATATACGTACATGTATATGTACATATAATATCAATAAATACATATTCAACACTATAAATGCTTATAATAACGATTAAACATTCAAAAATAATGTATAAGATGTAAATAAAACAAAATACACACACATACAGACGCACGCGCGCAGATGCGCACCTCACATAAAAATGTAAGTAGTTGTGATGGGGGAGTTCATGCATTGTGTTCAAAGAACAAAATCAATAGAGTGATGTTAATGCACGGTTCATTTTGGTGCCCCAATAAAAACATATAGCTATGTCTTGAATTTGAAAAAAAATATTTTATTTTTCACTAAAAAAGGGTTCGGTGAATAAGCATATGAAACTGGTGGGGTTCAGTACCGACAACAAGGATAAGAACCACTGCTGTATAGGAAGGGCAAAAAAAATCCGCAGTAGCGGCCCAAAGTTCTTTCTGTAGGGCGTTTTTTTTTTTTGAGACACCATCTTTAGCTAGCTGGCCGTTGACACCAAAGAGTTCATCCGCTCTTTGATAGGTTTTGTTTTTATTCCGACTGGGTTGCAGGCCACCCTCCTCACCAAATTTTGGAACCTGGTGGGGAAGCCAGTTTATTTGCCGACCGCGTGACCTTGGTGGGCCACCACTGCCACTGGCTGTGGCATTTTAGCTCAATAATGAACCATTTTTTTAATAAATTTTGTTCTTTGTGTAAACATGGTACCCATTTTTTTTTTTTTTTCGGGGGGTTGTTATAAAATACATTACACAAAACATTTCTAATGAATTTCTTACTTTTCTGTACATGTTGAGAGTACTAAAAGAGAAAAGCCTAATAAAGAAAAACAATATTGAAAAAGATATTGGTAATGCTGAGTCTCTCTGTGGCAGTATATTACAATCTCCAAACAAACTATGTTACATTAATAACGCTGGGTTCACCGCATCACCAGCTTTACTCTTCACACTAGGAGTGATTGATGTTTGTACATAAATGCTCGACAGGGGAAAAAAATTCTCTATCAGTCTGCACTTGAGCAGTGGAAATTCTGTATTTATTTGAGTAGCACTCCAACCTTTCGCTCATCGACATTTTTGGCGGCAGTCACCATGCCCTCTAAGCACTTGGAAATGATTGGGATGACTTTCCTCTCCACCTCGGCAAAGCTCCGGTACGTCTCCCCCAGTTTCACCGTCCGACGCTCGTCCATGTCTTGCAGATTCTGGAAAACATTTGAAAGCACATGATGTCGGATACATGTCTGTGTTCTGTCCTGTGTTGTTTATCAGATCTACATTTACATTCGGTCTGATATCAGTCCTTTGATCTCACACACAAAATGTCTTATTAGAATACACAGCAAAAACAATTTAAATGAACCACAAGCATGAGCCCGAGCTTACGAGGGTTTTCTCAGGGTACTTCGTTTGGTTTCCTTCCACAGTCAACTAAGATAACCCTCACAAGCACAGAGAAACAAGAAAACTCCACATCTCAGGTCCTTCTAGCTGTGGGGTGGATATGCTAACCACTAGGTCGCTGTGTCTCCCCCATGTACGCAGTTTAATGAACACTAATACAGTAGCGTAGTTACCTTGTAGATCTGTGGGAGAGCCACATTAAAGTGCTTCCACTGTTCTCCATTGAAGTTTTGCAGTTGAGCTGCATACTCATTCTTACTCTCATCTGCCATGTGGGTCCTTAAATACAGCTGGGACTTGGCCTGGGAGGGGGGAAAAGAAGTCCTTTAAACTGCACAAGGATTATAGCAACCTGGAAATAAGAGTAGTGAGTTTGTTTTTTAGCTTCAAGTCAAAATTTCAACAAAACCAACTGCTCTTAACTGCTAACCACAGTCAGTTTCAATAATACGTATGCTGTTGATGGTTCATCATGCACCAGGACCATGTTTTGCACAGATTTTTGGTATAATATATATTACAGATTATCAGAGATCTCAAGTGAACTACTTGTCCATGTTATTCAGAAGACAGCTATAGGCAAGCAAACAAGAAATGTGTAAATTTTATATATATATTATATAAAAAAGATGTCCTCGTGTACCAGCTGAGTCATTTTGCTGAATCGCCTCCCATATAAATAAGTATAGTCACTGTATAAGGTTAAACAAATCAGATCGTCAGACAGACAGGCCAGTCTGCCTGAGCTGCATTTGTAAGCCATTTCAATAAGCATTAAGATCAGAAGAGAGTGGGTGGGACCTAAACCCATGATGACTGACATCTTCATGCTTACCTTTTCCACCTCTGACTTCGTGGCATTGATGTCATTGTCTAACCTCTCATAGAGCATCTGGGATTTCTCTGCTTCTTTGCACTCTCGCTCAAACTTCTTCTTGCTCTGCCGCGTTCAACCCAAGACAATGCACACACGCATACACACACACACACACACACACTACAGGTCAGTGGCTATGAAACATGATTCAATTCCACATGCAGTAATAATCACTGCTCAATGATGCCTACAGTCGACTGCCTGCTTTTCCCATCAGGAGCTTTTCACTCTCAAATGATGACAAACAAGAATCCACAATACTTTTATAGACATACAAGGCATTGGGTAAACAAATCAAACAAGCAATGAAGGAAAAGTGGAAAGAAAATTCGATGGAGTTTGTCAGAACATCTGGGTTTAATTCTGTGACAGTGCACCAGAAGAATACCTAAAGCATTACACCACGGCCACTCTGGATGCGAGATTCAGCTGTTGCTGGCTTGCACTAACCGTAAAACTGCAAAAACAATCCAGTTTGACTGGAGCATACATTAACTGTTCTACACCGCATCGGTCACACTGTGGTCTGACTCCGTGTGTGTGTGTGTGTGTGTATAAGTAAGGATGGCTAGAGTGTAAGTAAGTCCTGGATCCATCATGATTCACTTGAGAATTGCACAAAATGTCATCAATGGACTGAAATACAATTGAGAGATTACACTTCAAATCTGAAAGTCTCCCTTTCACTCAAACATTCAATCGCGTTTTCCTCACACACACACACACATATTATATATATATATATATATATATATATATATATATATATATATATATATATACACACACATATACATATATACACACACACACACACACACACACACAGAGGGATCCCTCACTTTCCGCTGTTAATTGGGATCGAGATCCCCCTGCGATCCCTGAAATCCACGAAGTAGGATCAACCCCCCCAAACCCCCCGACTGACGTATACCTGTACATGTACATGTGTATATAATATCAATGAATACATATTCAATGCTATAAATGCTTATAATAACAATTAAACATTCAAAAATAATGCATAAATGTAAATAAAATATAAATACACACACAAAGAAGCGTGCGCACGCACACATGCAGATGCGCAGTTCACAAAAATGTAAATAGTTTTGATTGGAGATTTTGGGTTGTTTTTTGTTGGTTTAGGGTTTTTTTTTTTCTTTTTGCATAATTGGCCTTGTTTTTGTGGCATTTTCCTTAACTTTTTCCCCTTTTCTTCCTTAATTTTTTAGTTTGATGAATATTAAAAAAAAACCACAATGCACTGAAGCAGCGAGGAATCCCTGTATACAGTGGTACCTCAATTTACGAAATTAATCCAAACCGGAAGTGGTTTTTTTGTAACCTGGATTTTTCGTAAGTTAAACCGTATTTTACATGTAAAACGTGTGATTCGTCCCAAGGCCCCCCCAATACTATCCTCTAAACCCTTTAAAAATGATAAAAGTATACCTTTTAAGGCCTCCTTCTGCTTCAATATTGTACCGATGGTAGATGGGTTTTACCATATTCCTTTGCAATATCACTCAACCACATGCCACGGGGCCGCTTCTTCTTTTCACTCGCACTGGGAATCACATGTGCGCGTGTATGCGTGTGTGCATGCACGTGTGTTAACCATGTCTTCTTAGCAGACTTATAATCTTACAAATGTTTATGCAAAGTTAAAAGCCTGAGCCAAAAAATATAGTTGCAATGAGCACAGTCGAAAAACTCATGAAATAACAGTAACTCTGTCCTTTACACAAAGAGCATTATGGGTATTATGGGGATGCAGCTCCATAGTAGCCAATGGAAAGGAGCTGTGTCATCCCTCCTACCCAATGGGAGGCCAGTGGGGCTTGATGTTGGGAGATAGCCAATGGGAGGGAGCTGCGACATCCCTCCTAGCCAATAGGAGGCCAGCGGGGCGGGATGTTGGGCGATAGTCAATGTGAGAGCAACTCATGCATTGTTTGAATTTTTGAGATGGTGCTTTCATAACATGAACTTGTTTCGTATCCAGAGACAAAAATTTTCGGAAAATGTTTTTCATCATCTGGATTTTTCATTTGTTGGAGCTTTCGTAAGTTGAGGTTCCACTGTGTATATGTGTGTGTGTGCATATATATATATATATATATATATATATATATATACACATATACACACACACACACACACACACACACACACACCTGTAATGTAATACTCACATTGTCCATCTGTTTCCAGCACTGCTCCAGATATTGCTGGGCCTTCCGTCCCTCCTGGAGATGCTGCACAACATTACACACAACACACTGTAAAAACAGAAGTGGAAATTCCCTCTCACAGAAAAACATTGTATGCAAATACAGGCAAACTATACAATGTCAGAAAAGCAATTAAAATATAGTGTTCATTGGAGCATTTGAGCCAAAACTACATTTCTATGCACCATTTCACATTCCTCTGAGAAATGACGTTATCCTGCCTTAATAATCCAATCATAACATGACTGACAGATCCATCTGGACACTTCCCTAGATCCATCAAAATGTTCAACACCTTAATCAGAATCAAACAAAGCCTCTGATGGATATATGCCAGAATATGAGGCGAAATAAGGAGAGTGAAAGTCCTTTAAGCGATAAATTAAATAGAAAAATACCAGCCATGTAAACCTGTACTTCACATTTCTTTCAACAGATCGGATGTGTGAGATCTGTGCGTGCATGTTTGATTCATGAGGTGCTCTTGGTACAAGCAAGCAGTCAAACAAACTTTGCTCACACTACGCATCATATTCTACTTAAAACCATTCAGAGAACAGATGGGTGGTGGGATCAGCATCGAACTCCAGCTTTCTGAGTCGGAAACAATCCAAAAATCAGAAAGGATCCAGAACATCAATGTGGCCTCAATAAATAAATAAATAAATACAATACAATACAATAACTACTGTAAGCTTGCTTAAAAAATAAAAACCATTAATTTAGGATTGGTGTTTACTTAATTTTTATTGTGGACATGATCATTTACATAAAATCACATAAAACAACGCCGTCTGAATAAATAACTTTTGTGGGGGGGGGGGGGGGGATGAAATGAGGAAAAATTTAAATACTCAAAGAAATTTCAAGACATATTTTCCTTTTTTTTTTTTTTTTCAACTTATTTTATTTTTCTCTTGGGGAGAGGGGGGGGAAGAACAATAAAATATACACCAATAAGCCAGAACATTAACACCACCTGAGTGGTCTGCAGCGAGACAAACCCCATACACAGTAAGCTGCACCGTATTCTGACATCTTCAGCGATTCACTGCTCACAGGGATTTCAAACAGTTCGAAAGAGTCCGTGGTGAACTTTCTATCGGTTTTTACAAAGACTCCGACCCATGGACAGGGTGAGAAAAATCCTGGTTTGGTTTCATACAGCTCGGATGGATCTTAAGAATTTTGCCAATCACTTCACCAGCTTTCTGTAGTATGTGACTCGGGGGGACTTTAATGGACCATCAGCTGAATTTCTCTAAACTTGTTTATTGTTTTTAAAAATTAGTTTAGCAATTTATCTGGTTCAGTGAATTTCACACATCCGATAATACATAAAACTATAGCTTTTTATTGAGTCCATCTTGAAACACAGCACAACTGTGACGCCCACTCTGGCTTCTCACAACACACGAAGGTCCAAAGACTTCCCAAGACTCCGACGTTTTCCTTCTTGAACTCTTCTTTCTATATCTCGTATATCCAAACTAATCTAGAGTTAACTCAAGAAACACGCAGGCATGAATGTTGTGGACAGAAACCTACTGAGTATCATTGGCAGTTTGTAGATGTGAGTAGATTTTGAGACTTTCCGCCTCTGTGGACCTTTGCAAGCCTACGGCGTTTATCTGATATCTCCAGGGAAGCATAATCCAGTCAGAATAAAGATTTTTAATCTTGAAAAAGCGGACCAATCAAATATTGCGATTTCTGTGCAGTGTAAAGGAATCAAAAAATGTTATTCACTTTCGTTGTCGGTGGTCATAAGGTTTTAAAATGTTATGGCTGATCAGTGTAGGAAAATATACCTTTCATTAACAATAAAATAATTTAATAACAAATAGGTCTTTTTTTTTTTTTTTTAAAAAGTGGTGGCCTGGTGGTAAAAGGCGCTTGGATCGCTGATCCTAGGGTTGGGGGTTCGAGTCCCACTCTTCACAAGGTCGTCACTGTCCCCCCTGGGTTATCAAAGCCCAGCCATGTCTCTCACGGTCTATGGTGAGAGGTTCATGTAAAAGAACCATTTCTGACTTTCGACAAGAGGAGCTGCATAGCCGTCAGCGCATTTCTGCCCCTTGCTAAAGGGTTGTGTCAGGAAGGGCAACCGACATAAAATTAAATAAATAAATAAAAACCGATGTTAAATCAAACATGCGAATCATCAATATGACTTCCATGAAGATGGAGTTGTGTCGCTGTGGAGACCCCGGAGAAAAAAAAAAAAGAAAAAAAAAAAGGGAACAGCCAAAACAATTTATGTTATTTATGTTTGGTTTCGAAGTCATTTTATTTCTTATTTTAGGTTTGTTTAGTGTGCATTAATTTCTGCTGCTGAATTTATGCTGAATGCAAATATTGTCGTCAGTGAAATCCCATCAGGGTGCAACAGCAGTAACTTCCTCTACGCCAATACCCTCTGTTAAACTTTGAGCCCTTTGTTGTCTGAATAATTCACACAGCCAGGGAATAACTAGAGATTATTCAGGGTAATATTCATCATTCATTTTTAGGATTTGAATTGTGATTGGTTACCTGCTATAATAAAAAGATATCGAATGATATGCTTTAAAACCTAATTCGCACTTGTATTTTCTGTTCTTGTACCTTTTTCCATTATAAGCATCAGCATGTTAAAAGTGAGGTCATGAAATTGCAAGTCAAAGTTGTCCTGGCTCTTTAACAAATAAATCCACAAATAAATAAATAAAAATTTAAAAAGTACAAACTTTTCTCACATAGGAATTATGATCTGGAGAGCTGTTTATATGTATTTCCCACTGGGAAGTTTGAAATTTCCCAGTTCCCATTGGGTCACATACTTCTCACATTGCTTTGAATGAAGGGCTAACCAGACGTTTATGGCAACAACTTTTTCAAAAATTGAAGAGACGAAATTGAGCTGGGAAGCACAAGTGACATAACGGCGAGTCCGTCCGCCTCACCGCAAGAGCATCCAGGGTTAGAGTCCTTAGCTCATGCTGCGTGGTATCTGATTGGAGTTCTCATGTTCTACCTGTTTTCACAGGGGTTTCCTCTGGGCACTGTAAGAGTACAGCTGTAATGCCGGTTTATGCCCCTGGGTGGTGTCTCTTTAGCGCCGTGTGTTGCACTATAGTGCAAGCTCCTCTTAATATGTCACATCTAGTCTCCATTTTATGCTACACATTACGAGTCCGTGCAGGAGCTAATTCACCTGACTTTTTATTGTTTATGCATGAACAGTATCTGTCACACTCTTAACACCAGACTTTATATGGTCGTCAGTATAATCTGCTCAATAAAGCTGCAGTGTAGAAATCCCTCAACTTTGTCACCTGTTTCCGATGCCCTGGAGCTTTGCCTATGGCTGCTACAGCTAGACCTTGTCACCTGCAGCCATTTAACAGCATTCAGGTTTCCTCCCACAGTGCAAAGACATGCATATTAGACTAACTAGCTGTTCTAAACTAGTCATAGAGGTGAATGGTTGGTGTGTGTTGCCCTGGTCTGGCAAGCTGTTCAGGGTGTGCCCTGCCTTCGTCCTTCGTCAGCTGAATTAGGTTCGGCCTGCCTGTTATGGTGATAGTAGGATTAGGCGTTTCAGTAAATGATTGAGTGAGTAAGAGTGAAATTTGTCTCCTTCGTTACAAAATTGTCAGATGACAGTAGCAAATTATTAACATACCAAGTGTGACCATGAAGACCAGCTGTGGGACAGTGCAACTGAATGTCATGTTCAGATCATTCAATACAGAGTTTAGTTTTTACACACACACACACACACACACCAGTGTGTGGTGGCTGGGTGGTAGTGTGCTAGATTGCTGATCCGAAAGTCAAGGGTTCAAGCCCCTACTATCACCAAGTTGTCATTGATGTCCAGTCAGTGCAGCTAACCGGGTTATCAAAGGACAGCCATATCTCTCACTGCCTGTAATTAGAGGCATGTAAAAGATTCATTGCTGACTTTCATAAGGAGAAGGTCACTGGTTTGCCATCAGCGTGTTTCTGCCCTGCAATGACCTTGTGAGCTGTGCAGGGTGTACACTGCCCTCGCTTAGAGGTGACCAAGATGGGCGTCAGTCTCCCGGCAACCCTAATTAGGATCAACAAATGGTTCAGAAAATTAATTAATGAACTAACATTTATTTCACATTACTGTATATATCAAATATAGCAAATTATAATTGTGGCTCTTCACAACTTTCAAAACCAGTGTTGGACTATTTTTATACAACCAAATAAACAAAATGGATGTTAATACGAAACACCGACTACTGCTTGCATTAACTGGTCTCAGCGTGTGTCTGAAGTGAAAACGAGGCAACACCCAACGCACAAATAAAAACTAGACATTCAGTAAGAAAAAAAATAAAATAAAAACAATTTTCAGATTCTAATCACATCATCTGCTTGATTTTCACAAAAGTTACAGCATTTCTTGAAAGTTTCTAAGAACAACTGGTACAGTTAGGCTTTATGGAAATGTACATTTTTGCATAGAAAGAGTTCCCGGAATTACAGCTATTATTCACAAATCCTTTTGCAGTCTTCCTTTATTAAAACATATGACTGACATCTTTTCCTTCTTCATGTGTCTCTTATAAAATGGGGCTCAGTGGTTAAGGCTAGTGATCCGAAGGTTGGGGGTTCAAGCCCCAGTGCTACCAATCTGTCACTCCTGGACTCTTAAACCATGCCCTTAACTGCACAGTTGTATGAAACTGATGTGTAAGTGCATATAATATTTCTTATATATATGTCGGGGCAGTGGTGGTCTAGTGGTATAGGGCGCTGGATCGCTGATCCAAAAGGTTGGGGGTTCGAGTCCCACTCTCCATAAGGTTGTCACTGTCCCCCCCCAGTGCGGCTAACTGGGTTATCAAAGGCAGGCCATGTCTCTCACTGTCTATGGTGAGAGGCATGTAAAAGAACCATTGCTGACTTTCGTAAAGAGTAGCTGCAAAGCCGTCAGCGTGTTTCTGTCCCTTGCTAAAAAGGGCTGTGACAGGAAGGGCATCCGACGTTAAAACCTCTGCCAAATCAAAAACGGGCGAATTGCGAAGATGATTGGCTGTGGCGACTCCCGAGTAAAAGGGAAAAAGCCGAAAGGAAGATATATATATATATATATATATATATATATATATACACATACATACATACACACACACAGACGCTCCCCAACTTACATTAATTCGCTTTATGTATTTTTCGATTAAAAAAAAAAAGATATATAAGTTGAGTTTAGCGTGCTTTATGTACGTAGTACGAGACGTAATTACGTAGTACTCTGATGTAATATGCTACTTCCGCATGACGCTGCATCCATTGTTTACAAACGACAAACTGAGCGTGCCCTCCTTGTTCCCAGTTCACCGGGAGTTACCCTTGTGTTAAGACGTCGTCTCTATTATCTTTGTGTTTACACCATTTTGTGGACTTTTGTAACCCTCAGCAAATATGGTTGGTCAGAAGCATAAGCCTACTAGTGATAGTGGAAATCCAAAAAAGCAGCCAGCCATCACGTTATAAATGAAGATGGCTATTATCAAGAAATTTGATGCTGGTGAAAGACATGTGAATGTTGCACATTTCTTTCAAAGGGCTCCGTCGACCATCAAAACCATTTACAAGCAGAAAGATCTCACCACAGAGAATGTTAAAGGTTATATTTGATACTGTATTTGATATTTGATGAGTGAATTTGATTAAAATTTATCTATTTGAAATTATTTTGCTTGAATTTAATTTATTTGTAACGAATGTTGATATTATTTGACATATTTGATATTATTTTACAATGTTATGTTTATCATAATTGATTTAGGTGTTTTAAGGGTCATTAAACATTTTCAACATTTTCCTAAGCAGACAAAACGTATGCTGGGGGTCGGGGTGTCATTGAAAACCTATTATTGGTATCGATATATTGATAAAAAAAATTCCGATGCATCGATACATTGGAATATTGCTGTACTGTTCCATAAATGCATTAAATAGAACAGACTAAGATATATTACAGTAGTTTGTATAATGCATTGAATACAGTGAGTCGTCGACTTACGACCTATGCGAGTTTTGTCTGATCGACTTTATGACCACAAAAGTGGTGAAGCATGATTCATGGCAGTGCAGTGCGAGTGTTGTGTACGATGGTTGTTCGTGCTGCCGGCAGCGCCAGCATCTTAAATGGCCAAGCAGGAGATGATGCAGCTTCACTTTCTAACTGCTCAGAGCAAATTTATTCATCTACTTTCAATGCCACGTCACTGTGGCGCGAAGCTGAGAGCCAATCATTTCTGTGTGGGCGGGTCCGATACCTTGAAACTCTAATTTTATTGGACTCACACGCTGAAGTGTTTATGTGACAGGAAGCACGTCCCAAGTTTTGGCAATCAGCTGGTCTGCGGGTTGAAGTTTTTCCATGTCTGTCCTTTTGTGTTTGCTCTGCAGCTCTGCTTGGCTTCGTGTAAATGAGAAAATAAAAACGAGGGAAATTTATCTCTTTACTCAAACAACACACGCAGTCTGTGGCTGTTGTTATAATTCAATAAAATTGGAGTTTGAAGCAATCGGACCCACCCACACAGTGGAGTACAGAAAGGATTGTCTCTCCGCTGCATGTCACAGTGACGTGGTATCGAAAATAGATGTATAGATTCAGAAGATGCACATATCTGCATTATCTGGTGATAAGTGTCTCTTCTTGTTCAAAATGTTACGTGCTGTTGAGAACACGCACTCTGACAGCACACTAGAAGCAGGGACGTACCATTTACCATACAGAGAGACGGGACGTACCATTTACTAGGGGTGTCATTGAAATGGCATTTACGACAGACGCTGTCATGAACACAGGAAGCTATAACGTTAGAAGTATCGATACCCCTTTTACAGGTATCTATTATTGATCGACATAATTATATCGGCGATATTCCGATATTCTGATTGTCAATGACATCCCTAGCTGCTGAGTAAGAGGTCTGTGTACGCTTTTTAATATTGTAAAAATGTCGATCAACAATAATACATGCACTCCTGAATATATATATATATATATATATATACACAAAAATAAAAGGACAGGACAAAGACTTTCTATTGAAACTCCATTTATCACTACAGATCTGTTTCGAGGGGTGGTGAAACCATCCTCTCTCTTCAGGTGATTATAGATTCTTCTATAGTTTCAATAATATTGAGAGTTTCAATAGAAAGTCTTTGTCCTGTCCTTTTATTTTTGTTTATTTGCTCTACCAAAAAGTATTGAGCACTCTCCTATGGAAGGATCTACTCAGAAAATCCTCTCTCTCTCTCTCTCTCTATATATATATATATATATATATATATATATATATATATATATATATATAGTTGTTTTTTTTGTGTGTGTGTACGTTTGAAACTCTCAATGCGCAATTCGTCAACCACCTAAGAGCGGTACACACACAACAACAAAATCGTTTGATTCGCTCTGCTTGACATAACACCGGTGTTAACGCTGAAAGCTTTTAAAGTTTAAGGCTACGATGGAGCGTTTCAAGGACTTTGAACCTTTACTGAAGTATTGTGTGACACGACCAACAGTTGTGCACAAAAACCCAAGCTGTTTATACCATCATTTTATAAACAGTTACGGTTTTTTTGCATTCAAATTTATGTTTTAATATAAAATAATAATATTAAAAACAATGTTATTATTATTTAAACCAAATATCTTAATATTAAAGCAGGTGACATTAGAAAGAATTCTTTAAAAGTATACATTTTTTATTGATTTCATTGTTATTTGACTGGTGTATAAAAGAGGTATTGATCAAGGAAATACATTGATTTATTTTATAAGAGGTTTGACCATTGTTTTGTTTAATATCTTACTTAAAAAAATCCTGCCGAGAGATCATCAACATTTATTTGTACACTTTGGGGGGGGGGTCAAAAAAAAGGGTACTCTCTGTACACTTGGGAAAATGTTGAACCGCCCCTTATGAGATACGGTAATGGTATTTATGGATGTATAATACAGTATGAGCATCATACATCACTGGAACATACAGTAACAACTTATGGGGTTTTTTTTTTTTTTCAACTTGAGTTCGGCCGTCTGGAACTGAAGTAAAACGTAAGTCGGGGAGCTTGTGTGTGTGTGTGTGTGTGTGTGTGTGTGTGTGTATGTATATATATATATATATATATATATATATATATATACACACACACACACACACACACACACATGCAATATACTTTCAAATGGCATAAATATATGACATTTATATTAGTAATAAATAATTTTGCATATACAGGGATCCCTCGCTACTTCGCGGAATGCGGTAGTCGCTGGGGATCTCTGTCTCAAGTACCCGCGGAAAGTGAGGGATCCCTATACTACTTATTTGTTGTTATTTTCCCAAAGTATAATTTTATTTTTATGTTCTGTATCACTTCTAAAGTACCACTTTTGGGTCTCCTATTAATAATGCCGACTGCAGTTTTAGTCCGTTCGTGTTGCTGTACTCCAGCTCTTGTCCTCTTGGAGTTGCTACCAAGCTTTATTTTGATCCTCTGATCCGCATTATGATTGTCGCTAACCTTACTATTATCCTAGCATAAAGATTGAATGTTCGTTGTTTCAACAAATATTCGTGGTCCTTCCCATAACCTTCTCAAAACTGCTGAAGTGACAAGTCTACTATAAACACTGCGAGTCGCACGGTCACGCTAAATCTAAAGTCATAACATCTGCAATGAACCCGTTAGGTCGTAGGACATGCTAGATGGCAAAAATAAGAGTACTCACGTGTTTCCTCTCAGCTTTCAGATCCTGTGAATATCTCAGCAGTTCCCCATACACCTTATGACCCATCTCCTCAGCAACGACCTCACGCTGACCAGCATAGTCATTCAATTCGTTCAAGATGGAGTAGAATGACAGGCATGACGTGAACCTGAAAATCAGTAACATGCTCAGTCCCCTAGCATTTATATCGTAACAATATAAAATAATTGTACCCAGCAGTGTTTCCCCACTATCGACTAATGAACCACTTGTGTGTGTGTGTGTGTGTGTGTGTACACGGTGCCTGTTTACAAAACAACTGGAAAGACCACAGGGAGGACTCCAGTGAATGCACTTACAACAATGAGTGTAATAATCTCTCACTGACTAGAAGTAGAAACGCTTTGTACTCAGATCACATACTTGTACCTCTACACCATTCGGTTACACACACACACACACACACACACACACACACACACACACACACACACACACCATTAATGACTGCTTACACACAATGCATTCAAAAATAATCAGATGGAAAACCCGCTATGGACTGGTTTCATTCGCGCGCTCACACACACACACACACACACACACACACACACGGGCTGATGAAAACAGACAGATATACGCTACACAGGCCCAAATACAAAACAACAGAAACACCCAACACAAATATGCAGACACTTGCAGACACAGAAACACTCACACAGACAAAAATGCCGAGTCACACAGAGCTGTGTAGATGCGCACACAGACGTATACACAGACAGAAAGACCTACATAAACTGACAGAGAGGGACAGAAATGGACACACACCTTTATGGGGATGTTCATTAATGTGCATTTCCTTTCCCATTGCCATGAGCTTAAGCATTACAGTTAAATGCCCAAGTCCAACCGTTACCTTACCCGTAGCCTGAACCGAATTCTAGACGACTTCTTTTCCTTTCGGCTGTTCCCTTCAGGGGTCGCGACAGCAAATCATCTGCCTCCATTTCACCCTATTCACTGCATCTTCTTCTCTTACACCAACTACCTTCATGTCCTCCTTCACCACACCCATAAATCTTCTCTTTGGTCTTCCTTTAGGCCTTCTGCTGGTAGTTCCAACCTCAGCATCCTACTACCAATATACTCACTATCCCTCCTCTGTACATGTCCAAACCATCTCAATCTAGCTTCGCTGTCTTTGTCTCCAAAACATCTTACATGTGCTAACCGAATTCTAGACTAAGTGCAAAAAAAAAAAAAAAACTCAAACAACCCTTTAAAAAAAAGTGAGGACCAGCCAAAAAAAATCTCCTTCGGCCTGTTTGATAAAATGTATTCCAATCCTCAATACGTGCAAATACACACAGAGAGAGAGGCGAGAGAGGGCATACTCTTACTAAGTATTTTGTACCGCACCCAAGAGCATGTGACCCCTAAAGGCTGGTTTGGTTGATTAGTAATATCGTGCATGTGACAATCACTGGTAATTCACTTAAACTGCTTGGAAGAGGAACGCTCAGGAGCAGCAATTTCAATTCATGAACTGTGTGATGGCTAACTGGCGGGAACTACAACATTGGCATGCTCATTACAAGTCTGTCTCTGCAGAGTATTAGGATAAAAGCAGTGCTTTCTCAAATAGTGCAGCGCAACCCCCCACCTTCACCCCCGTATGACCCTGGAGAACATGCGTTTCTGGAATAGTGTATGAGAATTAAGTGTAATTGCACCTCCACTCCACTAGTTGGAAGTGGCACTCTCATTGTCTCTCTCTCTCTCTCACGCGCACACACACACACACACACACACACACAGAGAGAGAGAGAGAGAAAGACAGACAGACACACTTTACAGTAGCATATGCCCTTATGAACTGAATTGTGTTGATGTTGACTGAATGCCAGGCAGATGAGTGTGACCAGTTCACTTTATTAAAAGCCCTCCCCCACACACACACACACACACACACACACTCCTTTAGGGAGGATGAGGTTTTTCAAAGCATGTGCCTGCTTCTTCAAAATTATCAAAAGTGTTTTTAATATCCCTGCCGCTCCGGTGGCTTGGGATGGAATGTTCCAAAGACAGGAGCGCTCCATGTTTAATGATGCACATCTAATGGAATTCATGAGAGCAAAAGAGAGCCTGTTTAAGCGACGTCTCTCCGATAGTCCCCATCCTGTTTACAGCCGAGTTCTCACATCCAGCTCACTTGCAGACTACTTCGTGGTGTTGTGAAGGCCACCCATGGATCGCAGGCCATGACGGTGTGCAACTTAAACATTCATCAAAATACAGTTAATTCCTTTTATTTAAAAAAAAATGCTTTATACAGTGTACAAAGCTTCTTATGAAACTGGCGGAGACCATGTCCTAATTTCACACAGGAATTCCAATTTCCGTGTGGAGCTTCTAAAACGCAGTGCATGGGATTTAATTAGAAAATACAGCAGTCACAGTGAACACTTTAATAACTGGAACATTCCGTGTTATGGGGACAGAATAATTGACAAGACTGTGCACATCTGCTAAAATAAAGATTTAATGTGTTAATGCCGTATGGCGCTCGGGAGTGTGTGTGTGTGAGAGAGAGAGAGAGAGAGAGAGAGTGTGTGTGTGTATGCTATGAGGGAAAAATCACAGCATAAATATGTACATTTTACATGATTAACATACCTGGGCTCGTCATCTTTGGAGCGCTTAGGGCAGTATTTCTTCACCAGGCTCCTGTTGGTCACAAATGAACGGAATATTTAACATGCAATAAAAACACACACCATGCACACTAACAGTGTAAGTAAACAGTGTGAAAGCTAAACTAGGTCAAAGACAAAAGGGAAAGCCAACACTATATTCTCCTCCCCTTTGTCCCATTTCTTCCTAAAAACGAGGAGGAAGGATAGATGCCTGATAAATAAAAACTCAAAAAGATAATCGGGCCTGCTGTGTTTAGACACGTTCCTCTCTTGAGACATAATGTGAGTGTGTGTGTGTGTGTGTGTAGGGAAAGTACACAGGTTCTCTTCTCTCACCTGAATGCCCCATCGTACATCCATTAAAATCCCACTTCCTCTAATTCACAGACATTTATACAGGTCAAAACACTTCTCCCTCCAGAGTCCGCTTACTAATATTACACAAACGAGGAACACAACACTTCCTGATTCTGTTGAGATCATCCATCAAGCATGAGACTGGTGAAGAAAAAAAAGAAAAAAAAAATTATATATGTATATATTAAAAAATATCTAGGCACACATGTGCCTCTCCGAAATCCAATATTTATTTGAAAAGCCAAAAAGAAAAGAAGAAGAAGAAACAAGTTCCGTCAACTGAGATAATTAATAGTCATACTACTATTAAGGTAAAGTCCTTTGGGCTCTTTACACCCGAGCCATAGTGGCTCATCAGTGTAGCGTGAAGCAACTAGGAGTACATCTCCTCCTGGATGGGACGCTCGTCCATCGCAGGTTACCTTCCCAGTATATTTTTACTGGTACCCATTTATCCTGCTGGGTGAACAGAGGCACACTTTGTGGTTGAGACCTTGCCCAGGGGTCTTAGCACAGTGGGGGTCTAACTGGGATTTGAACACACAACCTCCTGATCATGAGCGCAGCACTCTAACCCCACCGGCCCCACGTACGACTAGTAAAGTTGCCATTTATTGATCGTTATACATGTATACAGGTTCCACTTTGGTCGTGTGTTTGGTAGTTCCAACCACAGCATCCTACTACCAATATACTCACTATCCCTCCTCTGTACATGTCCAAACCATCTCAATCTAGCCTCTCTGACTTTGTCTCCAAAACCTCTTACATGCTGTCCCTCTGATGTCCTCATTCCTGATCCTATCCATCCTCGTTACTCCCAAAGAGAACCTCAATATTTTCATCTCTGATACATTACATATATACTGTATATAAAATTATAAAAAACTTAACACTCTCCCATTCGTCATGTTCATAGAACAATAAAGAAAATTGGTGACACTAGTCTAAGTGTACTTTGGATCTATCCAACACTAACTGTGGTACAATTACCTGCTCATCAGCTATTTTATGTTCTTTTTACTGTGAGCATGTTTCTGCACAGATTTCCAACCCCTGGCCATGTCATCAGTGGTGGCCGTACACCAGCTGCAATACATTTTTGCTTCTATGTAAGGTTTCTTCAGGAACTCCAACAAATGCGTGCTCACATTTCCTCCCGTGTGTACCGACATAGAAACAGTCTTGTAAAGCCATTCCCAGTAAAACCGATTTGTCAGTATTTTAATCCCAATCTATCGGCAACCCAATGGATAGATAATGCATTTTGATTCATCTACTTTCTAAAAATCATACGTACACACGCACACACAATATGGACAATTTACACATGTGCTATATGTTAATATATTTGTGTACAGTGTGCTAGGAATGCATATACAGTGGAAGAAAAGCACTGTTAATGGATGAACAATGGAAGCATGTCCATGAATGGTGCTGATATAGTGTAGTATGGAAGGGAAGGTTCAGCAGGGGACTGAGTTCAGTAGGGTGACAGCTGTTGGGAGGAAGCTGTTCCTAAACATGCTGTTTTTTTGTCTTAAGTATACTGAAGCGCCTTCTGGAGGGGAGGAGCTGAAGGGGAGTGTTGGCAAGATGAGAGGAGTCCCTGAGAATGCTGCGCACCTGGCTAAGACATCTCTTTTTATGGACGTCCTCAATAGCAGGAAGTGGAGTCCTTGTGAGGGTTGGGGTGGTTTTCACCACCTGCTGCAGTGCCTCGTGGTCAGCGACAGAGCAATTTCCATACCAGACTGTAACGCAATTGGTCAGGATGCTTCTACAGTGCAGCGGTACAAGTTTCCCAGGATGTTAGCAGACAGTTCTTCTTCAGTGTCCTCAAAAAAGAACAGGTGCTGATGGACCTGATCAGGCTACAGGTGTTTGTTGAGTAGCGCAGGTTCTCCAAGATGTGGGACCCAAGAAATTTAAAGCTGGAGACATGTTCAACCATCGTGGTCTGTGGATGCGTGGGGATCTTGGTCCCAATTAACCACAAAAAGTGAGGGATCCCTGTAGTTGAATAACTATTTTGCCTCATTGTCCATTACAGTGGGTTAGTGGCCAATTTTTAAGCTAGTCAATATCGTACTTTTGCAGAACTTATGATTGCCGAAGTAGGACCCCCCCCCAACATATATGTACATGTATGTGTATATAATATCAATAAATACATATTCAATGCTATAAATGCTTATAACAACAATGAAACGTTAAAAATAATGCAGAAAGATGTATAATACACACATCAACAGACGCACGCATGTGCACCTCACAACAATGTAAGTAGTTTTGATTGGAGGTTTTGGGTTGTTTTTTGTTTCGAGTTGGTTTAGGGTTTTTTTTTTGTTTGTTTGTTTGTTTGATTTTGCATAATTGGCCTTGTTTTTGTGGCATTTTCCTTAACTTTCCCCCCGATTCTTCCTTATTTTTAATTCAATGAATATTTTTTCAAAAGCAAAAAAAACCCACAATGCACCGACGCCACATGAATTGAAGCGTGAAGTAGTGTGGGATCGCTGTACATCGACACAGGGACAACCAGACATCTCGTCTCTCCTGAAAAACTCAGGAGTCTCCAACATATTGACAACAGATCCCTGACACCTTCAAAAAAAAATATAAAATTTTCACAGAAATTTTTAAAGAAAAAGCCTGTGTGAAAGAGCAGAAATATCCTTTGGAGGGGAACAGGAAGTGACTGGAAACCGTAAGAGTAACAGAAAAAAAGAACATCCTGATCAATCTACTCAGCAGAAGAAGAGAGACCAATCAATTTCCTGTCTTTAGGTTGGGGGGTTGTTTGGTTTGAAAGGATTTACAGTACCTTCCTGAAATGAGCTTTACAGAGTGCGTCCCTGGATCAGGCTCGATTAAAACATTACTGTATCTGATTAGCATCCATTTTGCTTTGTATGTTTCGCTGCAGTGTGTGCATTGTGTCAGCATCCAGCCAACAAGCAACTGATCGCCTCAGACATTTGTGCTTGCTAAACATTTCATCCCCTTCGACTGTTATACTGAGGTCAATTCTTCAGGGAAAGCCTGCCATTAGATGATATATGGCTGCTGCGATTGTTGTTCATCCATCCACAGAGTAAAAATAAGGGCAGTCACTGAAACCAGGGGACGAGTCAGTGGTCCAGTTCATCCCAAAGGTGTTCAGTGGGTTGAGGTCAGGATTCTGTGTGCCGCGTTTCCACTTGGAAAAGCATGTACTGTATTCATGAAGCTGGATTGAGCACAGGTGCATTATAGTGCTGGAAAGTGTTCGGGTCTCTTAGCTCCAGTGAAACGAAGTCTTAAAGGGATTACATCACCAGCAATGCACGCAAAATTTGATCATAAAAGTTAACTTTTGTGTTGGCCATGGGAAACACATCCACCATTAGAGAGTTTCACAATCAGTCAGTCCAAGTGTTCTTTTTTTTTTTTTTTTTTTTTTTTTTCAATCCACACAAAAGATAAACAGTGAATAATTTTTGAACACAAGACATGGTCTTGAACAAGTTTGGGCTTTGTAACTTACAAATATGTCAAATAAGTGAAAGCAAATATGTGCTGGTCGATCCTTTTAAGGCTCATCACTCCTTTAACATCAGAAGGGCTTGAGAAAACACACAAGTACATATGAATGGTGAATGAGGTATTTTCTGAATGGCAGAGCCTGAAAGAGATCGGCCTGTAAGCAACTGTTTTGGCATTAGCCAGCCACTTGCTCTCGTTCGAGTGATGGTGAAGAGCGAGGTGAGATTTCTTGTAAAGAACGACTAGTCCCGAGTGCACAGGTCCAACTGGTGACCCATTTCCTTAAAATGTTCAAGCCTACAAAGACTGCCCATGCAAATGCAGACTTCCAACTTTTTTTGCGAAGGGCTTAGCAAAGGTTTAAATTAGAGGTGTCAAACTCTTGCCACAAAGGGCCGTGTGGAGACCTACTACTACTACTATTTAGACCCGGGATGTCAAATTCGTGCCATAAAAGGCCGTGTGGCTGCAGGTTTTTGTTTCAACCAAGCAGCGGCACACCTGACTTGGCTCATTTAAACAACTGATCTGAGTGTTCATGGAGTTGATTGGACAGTCTCTGTACAGAGCACACAGATTGACCAATCAGCTGCATGAAGACTCAAACCAGTTGTTTAAATGAGCCAAATCAGGTGAGCCGCTGCTTGGTTGAAACAAAAACCTGCAGCCACATGGCCCTTTGTGGCACGAGTTTGACACCCCTGGTCTAAATAGCAGCAGTAGTAGTAGTAGTAGTAGCAGGAGGAGGAGGAGGCCTCCATCAGTCTTGAAGGACTATGGAGTTGCGCTCTGTCTGGTATCCCGGCTGGTGATACTCTCCAGTGTGCAGAGCCAGGGTAGAAAGTATGGAGGAGAGGCTGTTACCCAAGCAGCAAGTCCATTCCTCTCGGCGTCATCGGAAGGATCCAATGGAAGGGCAGAATCTGATACGACTGGGTTCCAGTGCTGTTGCAGGAATTGACGGAATGTTGCTGTGAACAAACTTCCTCAGGGGACTCTGACACCCGATTAGAAAAACGCTGACGGCTATGCAGCTACTCTTGACGAAAGTCAGGAATGGTTCTTGTACATGCCTCCCATCATAGACAGTGAGAGACATAGCCGGCCTTTGATAACCCAGTTAGTTATACTGGGGAGGGAGGGGGGGGGCAGTGGCAACTTGTTGAGAGTGGGGCTTGAACCCCCAACTTTAGGATCAGTGATCCAGCCGACATTACCACCAGGCTACTGCTGCCCAAAGATCTAAATATGGGTGTGATATCCAGGTGTCCATAAAATTATGGCCATGTAGTTTTTATTGGAGGTTTATGATGTGCTTTTTCAAAGTTAGTCATATAAAGTCTTATACTGCAGAGACAAAAACCCATCCCTGCACTGGCCACTTTATTACTCACACTTTCCTTGTTAGTCCACCACGTAAGCGAGCTGTAGCTCATGTTTTTCCTTGAGTAATTTGTGCCAAGTGTCCTAACTTGACAGTATCAGATCAAAAGAATGCCGTTTGTTCTGTATTTATGGTCGAGATATGGCTTTGGAATTCCCTGCTGAGGGCAAGCTGTATACAAATTGGACCTAATAAACTGAGTAGGATTCAACTATTCATTGTCATGGCATACACTTTGGTATGAGTTTACCATTCTGAATGCAAATACTCTGAATAATGAAAAAAAAACAATAATTTTCCTTCTTTAAAAATATTCCTCCCTGTCCTTTAGCTGGGTGCGTCTCCGCGGTAGGTGTGTATCTCGCGGTGTCTTCACCCTAGGCTTCTGCTCTCATATATAATGACATGTGTTTCACCACAGTATGACTAGACATTCGTAGGGCACTCAGCTGCTGTATCCAAGCAACAGTGGAAATCCCAGAGGGAGGGCAGGAGGTCTTACTTCCTTAAAAGCAAAGTAAAGCGGGGAGGGCAAGAAGCGATAGATATGGGGTGGGTGGGTGGGTGGGTCCCCAGCTGCAGCCCTGCACTTCTTCTGGAATAAATTAAGGCTACGTGATTAATTCTTTGATTATTTTTTTTCCATCACATGCACAGTTTAATCCCTCTGAAACTAAATGCGCCTGGCTGCCGAGAAAGAGTGTGATCGACAAACATCAGTTATCAGCTTCTCAGGTTTATCAAACGTGTAACATGAAGGCGTTTCCCCTTCAAATATTAAACAGGAAACAGTTTTATTAAAGCTGCTGAATGTAAGATTCTTGAATTTCAGCCTTTCTGAGAGACAAAAAACATCTTTTCAAAATATTTGCTCTTGAACATTTTGTAACGTTGGCCTGTGCTGAGCTCCTTCACAAGGGCACATTATATAATCACGCTATCTAGTAACAGCCAGAGGAGCAAGATCTCCCTTTTAAGTCTGGCCCTTCTCAGAGATACTTTCCCGTGTAGTCTCAGAGCGTCTGTCATCATTTCTGTCTCTGCCTAGCTCATGAGGCATTGAAATTTACAAGCAGAGTATTTTTCACTTTATCTTTTTATATTATATATTATCTGTGTGTGTGTGTGTGTGTGTGTGTGTGTGTGTGTGTGTCTGATCTCGTGTGTGATGACTCTTACTTAAAGGGTGACACGTCACACAGATCCAGTGTTCCTTTTGCAGACGCCCTTTTGGCTTTTTAATGTCACAATGTAGTTGTGTACCATGTAAAGTCCTTATATTTAATTCAGTTCCCAATAAAGCTGTTAAGATTCAGTATTGCACAAAGCAGTAGTTCAGCACAAACTTCCACCAGTTTAACTAGTGTGGCAACTAATATACAAGACATTGTGAAAGGGGAATACTGGGATTATTTTAAGAGGTGAGTACCAAAGATTACCTGACTCAAGTGTAATCAAAACAAATAGATTTTAAATTATGATCCACGCTTGACAAACTGTGTGGGAGTGGCCAAAAGATTTCTCCAAATCAATTAAAATATGACTACAGTACAGGCATCCCTTGCCACTTCGCGATTTGAGCATCACGGTCTTGGTACATAGTGGTATCATAAAAAATTCAAAATTCACGCTGAAACTCACATGTAAGCAAGCGGAAGGCAGGGACCCAAGGCAGGCTGCGTCCATTGTTTCCAAAAGACAGACTGAAGTGCCCCTCCTCCCCAGTTCAGGCAGGGACCGCCCACTCAACGCAATCTCGAAAGCTGATTGGCTTAGACGCGTGACGCTATTGCCTCCCGCCCACTCAACTCAATCTCGCAAGCTGATTGGCTTAGACGCGTGACTCTGTTGCCTTCCACCCACTCAACTCAATCTCGCAAGATGATTGGCTTAGACGCGTGACGCTGTTGTCTCGCACATTCCCGCGAGATTTTTTGTAATTTTGTTATCTTACTGGAGAGTGTTTGTGAACATCCTGCACCTTGGAGAAGAACTGTTGTCAGAGGTGAGTACAGTACTTAAAGTATTTATATATAAATTCTATTTAAATATTAATACATTACAGTGTTTACATATACATATAACTGTGTAACGTTTAATATACACTTCTTGATATTGTGTACACGCGAAAACATATAGAAATGAGACAACATGGTAGAAATGGGGGGTGGGGCGTTCCTACTTTGCGGTTTTTCGAATATTGCGGCCAGGTCTGGTCTACATTATCCGCGATATTCAAGGGATGACTATTTACTGTTTTTAATAAAACACACACACACACACACACACACATACACCCAGTGCGGTAGTGGTCAAAAAATAAGTGAGTACACAATGACAGCGAAGCAACCAAGACGCGCACTAGCACCTCAGCCCACTTTGTGCAGCTACACTTTGTGGGCTGAGGTGCACAGAGAGCGGGGAAGGTGCAGCTTTGGCTTTAAAACTATTGAGCACTTGATCCCGCTTTTTATTTACACAGTCACAGAAATTTACGTTGATCAACTATAAAAGTACACCAAATTAATTCAGTACACGCAACTCAGCCACTAAAACAAGTGGATACACGGCGTATACCCACCACTACAGCACTGTATTCAACGTGATAAGCGCCCAGGGCGCTTTAAAAATTGGAGTGGGTGGACACATTAAAATATTACCAGCGAAGTATGAACGGTAAGTGCTTATTACCATCGAGGTGGAAAACATGAATAATAACAGAACAATAAAAGATTTTTACTAGTATTTGTGCTATTCATTTTGTGGTATCAACCAAACTGCTTACAAAGCTGAAAATAAACAGAAAACAGCATAAAATTTTAATAAAATGACCCCTTACTTTTCCCTTCCGGTGCTGTTCTTTGAAACATTTTCCAGGAAGTAAAATCAAGCCAATCAACATGTCAACTTTAGCACATGCCACGTTGAACCAATCAAGAGGAACATAAAGAAAAGCACATAGCCAGGAACGTGCTTAAATTTATGAAGTTCGTGAGGAGGAGAATCGGGTGTAAAATACTCGTCATCACTTTCTGATAGGTCCAGATCTGGCTCATCGCTCCATTCATTCAGAGAATCCCATAGTTTTGCTGTAGCAGTTTCTAATGGTTCATCGGTTGTTGGACTTTTACCAAGAGAACACAGCAAAATATTTTCCTGTTTTTTAAAGCATGGAGGAACAATCAAATGTGTTGTTACTGATGAACATTATAGACATTCCCCAGTGGCAGGGGGTTTTGAAGCACCATGTAAACTCACTTTTACAGGCAGTGAACGCCTCATTTTACCGTTACAGAGACTGATCCAATAACATTGGAAAGTTTGATCGATGATTTTGTGACCAGAACACATGGGTGGTTATTAGATGTAAGATCAAAAACATTGGGGGGGGAAGGCTATTGGAGCAGGGTGCTTATTATATATCTCCATTTAGGCTGTGCCCTTTCAGGGGTCGCCACACGAATCATCTGCCTCCATGTTCATGGAAGTCATATTAATGCATATTCGATTTGGCATAGGTTTTTACGTCAGATGCCCTTCTTAACATACAGTACATATATACACACACACACTAATATTTCTGTTGTTTCCAATACAAGGTACAAAATGTTGAAATTTATGCCAGACTGATGTGAAGGAGACAATTTAACATTGCACTGTGGACTGTGGGAAAGCAGATAACTGGCACATTAAATCAGATGGCCTGCTGTTTATGAGTTCTTACAAACTTTGCTGCAGGCATAATAATGACAGACCATCATAAAAAATCATCATCATCATAATTAAAATGGGCTTAATGAACAGGGCACGCAAGTACTAATTAAAATACCAGGAAATCGCTATGATGGCCATCAGCATTCACATAACCCAATGCTAATGACATCAATCAAAATTTTGAAGTTATGTATTTAATGATTGATTTTTATATGACTAAACTGTGATGAGAACAATAATGAAAAATATCGGTGATATCCCTCTTCATCATGCCTTGCCTAGAGAGAAAATAATTGGTTCTGCTTGGTCATGCACAACAGTTGCATTGAATTGTGATTTCAAGCCAAATTTCTGGGTCTTACATCCAGGACTACATTTCCCATAGTGCATGGAGGCTCAAGATTAATCACACCTGCTGCCTAATCCCAGCACAGACACTACTTCAGGAATCTTAGTTTACAAACACAATGCAAAGTATTTAGTTTGTATTTATCAATTTGTATCTGATTCAACACTCTTCCATTTTTAGCCGACATTCCAATTTTGATCTGGTTGATTTACCCGCATCTTTTCATAGCTTTTGCCTGTTACCTTTAACATATTATTTAACATTGCATCATGTTTTCTAACCTGTCTGTCTTTCATTGTAAATAAATATTACTTTGTGTTTACATTCACCTCCAGGGTCTATGGTGATGACTGTAGGCATAACGCAGAAAATGAATACAAGCAAACCGCGGTTTTCGACGGCTTTAGACATCGAACAAATCGGTATTTGACCAAAAGATTCTGAGATTTTTTTGTCCAAGAAGCCGAACGCAAAACAAACAAGAGACGCATCCTGAAGAAGAGTCATCCACGCCTAACTTCTGTTCAAAAGAAGACGGTTACTCGTACCTTAGGCTAACCTAGTTACGTTAATGTTTTTTTTTCTTTCTTTCTTTCTTGTGTTTGCTTATTTATATGACCTTTCATTACTGCATCATGTTTCTACATATTCCTTTACACAAAAAAAAATATTAATCTATATTAAGAATGTGTGTTTGCTCTGTTGTTTCACATTTAATATACAATTTGATATATAAATGACATTATGAAATAACATGTGTTTTAAAAAGGTAGTTTTCTAGCATCTTGGAACGGATTAAGACCGTTTACATCATTTTTAATTGGAAAAAATAGATAATGCAGACAAATCACTATTCGAACAGCCTTCTGGAACGAATTGTGGTCAGCAACCGAGATTTGCTTGTACATGGAGATTATATTGCACATGACATGACAACACAATGACTCTATTGCACTTTTTCCTCACAAACTAAGCACGTTATATGATCCATGTGAAAGAGGTTCAGGAAGTCCGGTGCACATTCTCGAGATGATTTAACGCACAGTTCTAGGTATGCTTACATTTCAAGGACGTTTTACAGCCAGAAGAAATATCCTTCAGCAAAACTGCAAACATTATGACGAAAGCACCTCCCCACATTTAAAGGGGAAAAATTAGCTCTGACTAAAATCAACAAAATAACAAGCAAAAAAAACATAACTTTAAACCGGCAACAATTTCAAGTTACTGATTACGTCTTATCAAAATCGACACTGACCCATCCCCTTGTGTGCCTTGTGTTGACGCTGGGTTATTAAAATACTCACCGCAACTGTTTTGCATAGTTTTGCTCTATCTCCAGTCGTTCTTTCACAAACTTTGCATAGCGTTCCAGGAAGTCGATGCCCCATTGTGTGTGCTTGTCGATGTTCTCGAACTGGTCCTGTGGGAGGAAGTGTGAGAATACAGAAGAGAATTCAGTGTTGGTGCGCATAAGGTGAGGGAACTCAGTCTGTCACTGGCCTGTTTGTCTAAGACAGGATATATGAAAAAAAGTGATGGCACGTTTGATGAATACTGATGATTTAACTGGATGGCTGCACACTGTGAATGACTGCCGAGTAAACCTCTGCAATATAAGTCCACAAAAAAAGGAAGTTACTGTATATCTAACTCGATTTCAATGTGCTTTACCCTAAGCACTCATGGGTCTGTGAGAGGTATTTGACCTAAAGCCATTAGAAATGCTAATGCAATTTCTGGCTGGGTGTAATGGGAGTCTCATGACGTCACCCGCTTTTCAGAAAATGAACAGGTTTCCATCTGCCTACATACAAACTGTAACTATCCTTAGAGAGGATTAGATTATAGTGCCAAAACAGAAGTATGAGGTCAGCCTGGGTAACCAATCTGGCAACACAAACAACAGACGAGGCCTTAATAAAACAGCCGAGTGCCAAATTTTGGTATAAATCCACAAAGGAATTTATGGTAAAACCTTCTGTACTGCTACTGAGAGAAAGGAATTGGGGTTTGAGACTGTAAACCTGTCCGTTCAAACAAAAAAAAAAAGCATGTAAATGGAGCCACAGGCCGTAGAGCTCTGGCTTCGATCCAGCCTGGGACAGTCAAGCCTGGGCTTTGTGAGGCATATGGGGGAGGAGGTAAGAAGAGACCGATACAGAAAGAAACACAGGATGAAAGGACAAATGAACTGAAGACACAGCCTTCAGAGAGGGGAGAGAACAGGAAAGCAAAAGAGCGACGCAAAGGAAGGAAATGTACTCTACAGGGTGAGCGCTCATCCTTTGCAGTACTGGCTCTACATCTGTGCAACACTCTGAAGCAGAACAGATTCAGCAGATTTCCTCTTCATGATAATAACAAAAAGCCTTTTCTCACAGAGTCTCTCAGTGCAGCATGTATCAGGGCACTAATGTATCAGAACATCATTTATAGGATCAGTAACTAGCTAATAGACAGATGGTCCGTTTTGCATGCCAGTGTATTGCAAGTCACACAAAGAATTAATAAAAGCACACACACACAAGTCTTTAAATTGTCAGCAGCAGGGATAACATGAGTAAGCATCATAAAATATTCAGACTGCATACCGTTCAATCATCTGGACAGTAACATCAGTCTCTCTGATCGTTAACCTTTACTGCAAGTTATGACTGACAACAGATAAACAAATGAATGTAAGTTAGCGGGTTGAAATGCTTCTGAGATTGTTTTGGGATTAGCATTATTCAATATCAATGCATGTTAATGATCTCGTTTTCAATTACATGGATCCCTCCGTACTTCGCGCTTCAATTCATGCGGCTTCAGTGCATTACGTTTTGTTTTTTTGTTTTTTTTTTAATATTCATCGAATTAAAAAATAAGGAAATTAAGGAGACAGGAGGCAGAGCTGGAGGAAGAGCTGGAGGAAGCAGACATGAAAATGTTGAGGTTCTCTTTGGCAGTACTGAGGATGGATAGGATCAGGAATGAGTACATCAGAGGGACAGCACATGTAAGAGGTTTTGGAGACAAAGTGAGAGAGGCTAGATTGAGATGGTTTGGACATGTACAGAGGAGGGATAGTGAGTATATTGGTAGTAGGATGCTGAGGTTGGAACTACCAGGCAGAAGGCCTAGAGGAAGACCAAAGAGAAGATTTATGGATGTGGTGAAGGAGGACATGAAGGTAGTTGGAGGAAGAGTAGAAGATGCAGAGGATAGGGTGAGATGGAGGCAGATGATTCGCTGTGGCGACCCCTGAAGGGAAAAGCTGAAAGGAAAGGAAGAAGAAGAAAGGGGAAAAAGTTAAGGAAAATGCCACAAAACAAGGCCAATTATATATTAAAAAAATCCCTAAACAATCACAAAACAAAAAACAACCCAAAACCTCCCATCAAAACTACTTGCATTTTTGTGAGGTGTGCATCTGAGTGCGTGTGCACGCGCCTGTATGTGTGTGTACTTATATTTTATTTACATCTTATGCATTATTTTTTAATGTTTGTCATTATAAGCATTTATAGTATTGAATATGTATATTGATATTATGGGGGTGTGGGGGGATCCTACTTTGCGGAATTCGGTGGTCACGGGGTGGGGGGGGGGTGTCTCGGTCCCAATTCACAGCGGAAAGTCAGGAATCCCTGTACTGACTGACATTCATGATTCAGACCCTCCCTCAGCTTCCTTTATACCGTTTAGGAAAAACGGAGATCATAGCGTTTTAACCACGATATCAGGGTTCTGTCTCCACTCCACAATTTGTGATTGCATCATTATCAGCTTGAAGATGATGCAATTGCTAGTGTTTCAGGGATTACAGTATAGTCTTACAAAATGACACAAAGATCAATATACAGTCACCAGACATCTCTTGAAAAAGATTATGTCCATTGACAGGTGAAGTGAATAACACTTCCTATTATATACACTACACAGGAACAGCACAATCCGATTGGCCCACTACCTCGGGGTTAAAATAAACATTATTCATAGTGGATGATGCTTGAATAACACTGCTGGAGACTCATGGTTTGTAACGGATCACCAGGAGCAGACAGTGTCGTCTTTACTCTGCTTTAATAATAGAAAAAGGAGACTGAGGTCAGGTGATTTTGCAGGTCAGTCCCAACGTCACCCACAGATCTGGCCCTATGCACACTAGAGTTGTTTATGGACTTTAGGGGTGTCAGTGTTGAAGCGTAAAAATTCGAGGAGAATCCGAACAGCAAATGGTCGTGTCTGCTTTAAATGCGAGTCCTCTCGGCCTATTTACATTGTACAATGTACGGTATACCTGTTGGTGTTCTCAATAATTTACTTTCTGGGGAAATTAATATTTGAATAATCTTGGGGCAGATTGTGACTTTGTGAATACGGGTGCAGTTGGACTTCCTGACTCGATCTCTCCCATGCAGAAAATGATGAAAAGTAATTTATAATGGCTGTAAGTCCTGGATAATTGTCCGTGTGAAAATGAGCCAAGGTTAAACACAAACAGAGTGGATAAGGTTAGAAAGCAAAACAGTCTAATTCTTTTTACCTTCACATCAAATGCTTTCATGTTTGTTATTCATTACTCAGGTGTTTAACACCCTCCCCCCCACCCCCATCTGCACCTTATCAGGGAGCAGATCATTTATTTGATCCAGAGCGGCTTGCTATGCTGTTTCACAAGTTGCACCCGTCTGAGTGCGTTCTCACAGCTTCCAATTTCGACAGTGAATCAGGTTCTAGTGAACAAATTAATATTCGGACAAAATGTCTAAAATGCACATTTTGGAACAGGGATCGATCTAAAGGGAGATTTGAAGAACATGTTGAGGGAGCTACAGTTATGGCTGGATGTGTGATGTATTCTGGGTTGATCCCTGTTTGGGGACGCGCTGTGAAGATGACGGCAGTGCACAGGTACAGAGGGTCTATACCAGTTTATTATTCTCAGTCGACCAGGCAGTCGGAGAGAGAGCACTTGCTGCGACTGCATCAGAATGAAATCACTTTAGCAGCAGACTGGTGAATCAGTCAAGTGGAAAAGCAGCTTTCTTACAGCCATCTGGACAGATTTAACTAACATTTAACTTATGAGTGCACAGACACACACACACACACACACACACACACTGAAACATACGAGTTTACACATTGCGTCACCCAAGTCAACATTAACTCGTTAGGCTTGTGTGGACTCCACCCTGCACTGCACCTGCTCTCACTCGAGTTTCAGGTTTGCGCTCAGCTTACCAGCACACATTCCAGGAAAGTACGACTGTTCGCAGGAAACAGTGAAACAAAACTTCCACAAAATATTACGCGCGCGTTGAGCAGAATAAGCATATGCTAACATTTCACATAGCTGGCAAATACGCGAGCACCCTGGCTGAGATTACCCTGACCAATCGGCGACCATTCTGACAGATTTTGTATGTGGTCTGCCACAAAAATGTGGGGGCAGGAAATGTGCATGTGCCTTAGAAAGGTCATGTGTAGTGACAGTAACCACAATGCATTCATCGCTGTTCTACCTACCCCCCGCCAACCCAGCAAGGAAATCTCCCATAGCAACGGGTAAGCCAGATATGCCTCTCAACCACCTTCACGATCAAACCATCCAACATGTGACCGTGAGAATTTAACGCAACCAAACGACACGCCCCACCAGGAAATCATTCTGGCTCCTTTCTCTCATGTACGCCGATGGAGATGTGCAGAACGCTTATGAGATAATATCTGTTTACCCAGGAATGCAAAAAATCCAAGTCATTTTGGCTAAGCAAGAGAGAGGTATTACTTTGAAGAACTAACTAGATTATTACTTCAGGGGGTTCTGCATTTAAAGGATGCCTGATTAACACACAAGTGCGACCTTTACTGGAGAATAGAGGACAGGTTAGAAACAAGAAACTATGTCAGGGCCAACGAGAATACATTACACTCAGAGACCACGGTAACAGAAAATCTCACTCACTCAGCCCTTTGCTTCATCCTTCGAGGGTCATAGGGAGAGCCTGCAGGGTACACCCTAAAACAACTCTCCAGACCATTGTAGGGCCAACGCACAAAACCATTCACACTCACAACTAGAGGCAATGTGCAACAAACAAATAGCCTAATGTGCCGGTCTTCAGACTGTTGGAGGAAATCTGTGCACCCAGAGGAAACCCATACAAGCACGGAAGGAACAAGCACACTCCACCCAGAATTCCCAAATCCGGGGCTTGAACCCAAGGCTGTCTGCCCATAACACAAACATTTTTAAGATAAAGGCCAGATGTTCTTTCCAATCTCGAGCCTGTGCCAACTATAGTCTCAAGCAGCTGATGTTTATTGACGGGAGTGAAAACTGATGCGATCTTCTGAAGTTGCAGCTCATTCATATGAGTTTTTCACTCCCATCTGGGTGGTACTTCGACTCCGCCCCCTCATCACAACAGGGCAATTCTGTTTGATGAACTCTTGCAATCGCAAGGTTTATTTTATTTTTTTTGCACCAGGTTTAACCGTATCACATGACTGGCTAATTCGGTTAATTCCTAAGCAAGAAGAGGTGCACGTGCTTTCATTAAAATAAGTCAGAGACCAATGGGTTTACATCCTGTTTATTTAAAGCAAATAATAGTCAGAATATGCAAAAGCTCTGAATTGTCGAAACTCTGTAGTGCCACATCTCTTCAGGACATCAACCAATTATCCACCCTAGCAGGAGCCCGGTCAGTGAAGCAGAAACACTCAAGGACATCAACCCGAAGAAGGCAAAAAGAGTGGAACTGGTGAAATTTCTCGACCAAGAGAAATAAAATAGAAAAATAAATAAATATAGATCAGCTCTGGAACATTGAGATAGAAAAATATTCAGCAATAGGAGTGATGGTGTATTAAAGAGTGTGTTTGCGGAGGTGGTCAGAGTCTGTACAGTTAGTTATATTAACTGGCAGTTCTCTCTTGGACAGAATGTCTGTGGCTAAACTCGCTCTATCCATAATGATGAGAGACCACAGGACTGCAGTCTTTCAACACTAAGAGGCTCTTCCTGCAGCAGAAAATCCCAATTCTTCTTTTTCTCGCCAAACAATTGATATTCAGACACTTATAAATCATGAGAATCGCAAATCTCTGATCGGAATCGGGCTCGTCCTACAGATTATGACAGTGGATACCAAGTTCTCGGTCATTTTTTTTTTTTTTTTTTTACATTTCACATTATAAATCCTTTGTGTTCCTAAGTATGAATGAAATAAAAATACCAAGCATTTGCTTTTTTTTGCCCTGACGCCATTTTGGCAAATGCTCCTCTTGAAGCCAGGGGCAGATGGGCATTCTCAGTATGTCTACTGTCCCTCCTATTACATCACCTGTTTCTCCAAATGCTTGACATTCATGAATAATGAATGCAACGTACAACTTCTTTGAAGACTTAAATTTGTGGTTGCTGGGTGATACAGACTAGCCGGGCTGGCAGTCCTTGGATCTCTTTTTACTGACACCTGAGACAGCTCCCATTGTGGCGTGCCATAAAACACCTTGCTGTGCTGACTCCATGAGGAAAAAAAAAAACAAGTGCCAGACAAGTCGAGTATTGGTGGCTGTGAAGTCCACAGAGTATGGATTTTAACTGAGGAGCACGAAAAAGTACTTCTTGGTTCCAAAACCTTTAAATTCTTACAAGGGATGTGTGTGTCTGACCCAGCAAATACAGGAGCCGATCATTTTCTTTCCAGACGTACTCGTCTCTGCCTCATCGAGTCACCCCCGTCTTATGCTAAACTGTTTGCTTGTATTGAGCTCTGGTAGGATCATTCCTGCGGCTTGTACACTAAAGCTCATTTTCACAATTTCCACTTACAAAGCTCAGAATTATTATGGTGAGAATGATCACAAAATGTTTGTGGAATCCCCAGGGCTATACAAAAAAGAAGAAAAAATTATATTGTTGGTTGCCATACACAACCATTAATTTTTTTAATAGTCAGCTAAAAATCTCTCTCTCTCTCTTGCTCTCTCTCAGCATGTAAAAGTTTTGATTCAGATATTCTAAAATCAGCAAACACAGGAAAATACAAATATTAGCTGTAATGGGTGCCATTATCTGACTGCTATAATCCGAGCCCTCCATACAACAGCCGGTTCAACCTATTTTAAGCCCAACAGCCCCACCCCCACCCCCAAATAACCAAGCTTTTACTTGTAATTTGAATCGATTTCAAAAACGGGTAGTTTGACTCTTGAAAGGCTGGAAATGCTGCAGCACTGAATGTAATTTACTTGAAGAGCTCCAGCAGATTAAATAGATATTTAAATTAAATACATGAAATGGCAGGAAAGTGGTGACCATTGATTGGTTGTGGATGCAACCAGGGTTATAACTGCTTTGATATGATATGAAGTAGGCAGAAGGTGTCTTTATTTAAAAAGAAAAAAAAGAAGAAAAAAAAAGGCAAATTTGGTAATAATTTGGTAATCAAATCTCTAATTTGGCAACACTCTCAGAAATATCCAGCAAAGTGCTACTGGCATCAGACCTAAACAGATACACAAGTAATGACAGGTTATATGACGGGATATTATGAAGCCATGGAAACCAACGTATTTTTAGTTTATATCTGCACATCAAACACTGAAGGGGAAGAAATTGTAAATAGGAAGTAACACTATGAGTGGAAAATTGAATAAATACCAGACAGCACACACATGTCTGAGCAATCATTCAGAAAAGTTTGGATATACTATCAAGCCCTTTTTTTTTTTTGCACAGAAGTCACAACAAATAATTCCCATTAAGATCATATTTATAATATTAGCACCACCTGACTAGTCTGTGGTTAGGCAGCTACCGACACAGCAAGCTGCAATGCCCTTGTGCGCGTGTGTGCTGACACCACATTGTAGTCCAACAATATCGTAACCCTTTTGTGGGATTAAACCAGATGTACTAACCTTCACGCCCTACATGTTTACCGTTTTCCATTCTTTGGACAACCTTTGGTAGGCATTTACCACTGTATACCAGGTACATCACTCGAGGTCTACCATTGTAGAGATGAACGAACCCAATCTATCCTTTACAGCTGGATGAGACAAAATGAGAAATGAGTCAAAACTCAATTCGTTTTTTTTTTTTTTTTTTTTTTTTTATCCGTGCCAAATATACTTTGTTTCCACCACATCAACTGTTTGCTTTCTGCTGAATGTGCCGCACTCCTGGGCAGGTGCTGTTGTAACAAGATAATCAGTGCTATTCACGTCACCTCTCTGAGTAATAATGTTTTTAATGTTATGGCTGAATATTTACCAGATTATTCACTAAAATCATTATCAGAGAACACCCAAAAGCCAGTACAAAGGAAATACAAGTCATAATAGGGTAGCCATCTTCAAAGCAGAAAACATCCTCAAGGAGAATAATGACAGGAAATGGAGTCAAACAATTAGCGGTAGCATCAAAGCCTTGCTCGGATCCACACATTTGGCTCAAGGCAAAGAACAACGTGAGACTATGAATGTCTTGGGTAAATCTTCAGCAGTTCGGTCATAGGGAATGATGGTACATACAATTCAAGTTTCAGCATAGTCTTGATGCCCTGACTGCATCTGTATGAACAGTTTAAGGACAGGAGCAGTCGTCTGAAATAGCCAAGGAATAAGGGTGAATCAGGATGCGCGGACAGACATGTCTCATCTGGTGAGTGCAAGAGAGGGCCGAGACGGGAAATGTCGCGGTGTCAGAATCGGTGGGCTCATCAAGGCAGAAGCCTGAGGCAAGTGAAAAGTTAACATGAGTCCTGCTGACACATTCCCGAATTAGCAGCAAGGGATGGAGGTTGCCAAGACAATGTAGCAAGCCAGCCTGGATGAAAATATACAGGAAAAGGATTTTTAAAGTATCCGAGTGTGTGCGAGTTTAATCAGAAAATATTGAATAACTTTGGGGCAAGAGGTGACGCTTTACCGTCCAAGTAATGCTTAGATTTCACTCCATTTCAACTCGAACTTAATTCATTCTAAGCATTCTCAGGCACTGCCAACAAGTAGGGTCCTTAGATTCATGAATCATGAAGGAGGAACTGCTCATTATTTGCATTTCTAAATATCTGCAGCCATTTAATATAACCTTTAAGGAACATTCCCTACCTTACCAAAAACAGTGAAATATGGTGGACATGGTGAGCATAGAAAGAAACAAACAGTCTCATACACCCACTTTTTCACCCGTCACGTTTTCTCTAATATCTACAGTTGTTCGGCCTCAGATTAAACGCTGATTTCAGCTGAATAAATGTTTGTACTTTCGCTGAGAGAAGCTCAGAGACACCGGGCTACATGATATTCAATGAATATTAGTATGTACTGTCCAAAACCAATGTTTTTAACTAATCCAGATATGCTGTAGTTGTGCATTCATTCAAAATACTGATTGGTTAGAAAATGACACCAATGGAAACATGAACAAGCCTCTTCCAAAATGGCATGGAGGTGTGTTGGGACGATTACATAAATCACCCATAATCGCGGAAGTGGTGGCTCGGTGGTTAAAGTGCTGGAATACTGATCCAAATGTCAGGTGATCAAGCTCACTGCTGTCCCCCCCAATGTAGCTGACCGAGTTACCAAAGCCAGTTGTGTCTCTCACTGTCTGTGGTGAGGAACATGTAAAAGGACCATTGCTGTTGTTCCTATAAAGTAGGCACCTGCCTCCCTGCAACCCTTTTTAGGTTTAAGCGGTTCTCAAAACATGGGCCACCATGAGGCTGATTTTCTTCAAATGGTTCATGAGACACGGTATCTGTTTCAGAAGTTAATCAGAATAATAAATACAAGACTAACAAAAATTAGGGATCGATGCTTGGACCCCTACTAAATTCTTTTTTGACCCCTTCCACACCTAATCAATTCCAGGAATTAACTTGAGAAAGACTTGACTAATCCTCATCAAATTCTGCACTTGTGTCAGCACTCAATACACATCCTGTATTGCCAGCAGTGTCCACTATTCAAAGCCTCAGGGTCATCGAGCACTATTTTATCACCTTGACTTTAAGCAGAAATGTGCAAGGGGTTTGTATCCAAGCGGACCAGGAAGTAGTGCAGCATACTAATACTTGGTTTTCATTTATTGAGTACAAATGTATATGTTTAGCATTAAAGTAAACATTTCAAGATAAAAATAAATGCAATACAATTTACACCCTGGGGAAACACTCTGCAATCTCAGAAGCTGCTTTAAATAGCGAGAGAGTAGTGGAAACCATCGGCAATAGTAGAGGGGGATCCCAAATGCCCTGACCCAGATTTTTAAAAAGTAGTACTGACCCCATGCCCCACTAACCCAAGGTATATTTACAAGAAATCACTGAGCATCTCCGGAGTGATGCATGTAGAGAACATGCAAGGTCCACGCAGAAAAGGTCCCGATCACCACAACCTCCTTGCTGTTCCATACATGAAAAGAATCCATTACCACATTTAGAAAAGTCAAGGGTTATTTATGTACTAGTTCAGTTCAGCATTGTGCACGTACTAAACAAAAAAGTACTTTCAACTCAACTGCGATAAACAGTAGATCAAGTGACACACGATGTTGAAAAAACAAGCTTTGACGTCGATCTGCCCTGCAAGGAATTTAAAGAATTTTTTCCATCCAGAGCATCAAACTCCCGAGAAGTGACAAAGAACCTCCGATGTCTTCATAAAACTGACCCCACTCCTGAAAATGTCCTTGGAGGATCTCCTGCTTTCTGACGGTTTACAAAGTTGAACAAAGCAGAAATTCCTGCAAGGAGGACATGAGTGGATAAACAGTGGTTTGTGGTCTTTAATTCCCAGTTGCTACCATCAGTGGTATTAGGTGGTGAGTGCAGTGGCAGAGTTGCCACTCTGTATTTGTGTGTGTGGATATATATATATATAATATATAATAATATATAATAAATTTGGGCAGCGCCATCTTGGAGACGTCACTCCAACTTCAATGTAAAAGGACATGAAGAGTACTGTAATAAAGTTTATCCTTTTGGTATTGTTTGTTAAACATGCGACAGAACATGAAATCTCACGCATAAACATGAACTTAGATACTGAACTGGAATAATAAATTAAAAAAGATTTTAATACAACAGTTCAGAGGAAACTTATTTCTTCAGAAGAGACATCCAGCATTTTCTATTGCTTAGCCAAAGACGCATAGCATTTGAGTAGTATCATAGAGCTTAACTGGTAATTAAAACACACAAAAAAGAGGCTCATTGACAACTTGTGCGCGAATGAGGAAAACGGTCGGGTAATCAACCAATCAGGAGAAAGGAGGACAGCCATTGGCTGAATTTGAATCACGTGCCGGTTGCTCGGCAGTCAGCGAATACTCAAACCGTGGGTGCAAAACCGCGAATAGTCAAGGGCACACACACACACACACACACAGGGATCTCACTTTCTGCGGTTAAAAAAAAAAAAAAAAAACGCGATGCACTGAAGTCGCTTGAATTGAACTGTGAAGTAGAGAGGGATCCGTGTATATTATATACACAGTGGTACCTCACCTTACAATAGTCCCAAACGAAAAATCCAGGTTATGAAAAACATTTTCCAAAATTTTTTGTCTCTGTATACAAAACAAGTTCTCCTTACGAAACATTAAAAACACGCCATTCAAACATGCCATTCAAGCATTCAAACAATGCACGAGCTGCTCTACCATCAATGACGTTCAAACATCCCGCCCCGCTGGCCTCCCATTGGCTAGGAGGGACGACGCAGCTCCCTCCCTTTGGCCATCTCCCAACATCCCGCCCCGCTGGCCACCCATTGTCTAGGAGGGATGACGCAGCTCCCCCCCATTGGCTATTATGGAGCTGCATCACGCATGCACGTGTGTGATTTCCGGTGCGAGTGAGAAGAAGAAACGAGCTCATGGCATGCGGTTGAGTGATATCGCAAAGGCATATAGCCAAACCAGTCTACCATGGATACTATATTGAAGCAGAAGGAGGTCTTCAAAAGTATATTTTTATAATTTTAAAGGGTTTAGGGGGTAGTGTTGGGGGCCTTGGAACGAATCACATGTTTTACATGTAAAGTACGGTTCAATTTACAAAAAATCCAGGTTAAGAAAAAGGCTCTCTTTCACTATATATAAATATATATACATACATACACATACATACATACACACACATAGCTATAAAGTTCTCTCGATATCTTAAAGACAGTGATTTGGAGAATGACACGGGCAACAAGAGATGAGACACAGCAGATTATCAAGTAAAACGAGAAGGCAGCAACCGTTGGTGAAAACTTTAGAGAAAAATACACAGGGATGAAACACGGAACGTCGGATGTGATTATGGTCGTAGGGCATGTTTAGAGAGCAAACACTTCAGCTGAGGCCATTCAACCGAGTACAACGAGTCTCATAAAACAATGACCGGCCTGTGACGATAAGAGTCACATCCTGTAAAACGTACTCCAAGAACAAAGGCAACCTTTCAACATCAGAAGTGCTTTTGTTTTATTTTTTTGTTTTAAAAAAAGAAGAAAAGATTTTATGGACAGTTTCCAGGGATAACATGCAGCCAACATCAGTTGAAATGTCACAAGTCAGAGTTATAATGAAGGCACGTCTAACATCTGTATTAACGCTTCCTGTGTTCACATCAAAAAGATTTGTCGTCAGTAAACTACTACTGACTATGAATATACAGAGTGGGGTCGGTGGTGTGGTGGTTAGGGTACTGTGCTTATGATTGAGAGGGTGTGTGTTCAAATCCCATTAAGACCCCCACCGTGCTAAAACCCCTGGGCAAGGTCTGAACCACAAGTGTGCCTCTGTTCACCCAGCAATATAAATGGGAACCAGTAAAAAATATACTGGGAAGGTAACCTGCGATGGACTAGCGTCCCATCCAGGAGGAGTTGTACTCCGAGTCACTTCACACTGTGGAAACCGGGGATAAGCACCAGTCCGATGAGCCTCCTGGCTCGAGCGTAAAAAGCCCAACGGACTTTACCCTTTGAACTACATATGGATCTCAGAGTGGTCCAAAAACAGCATTTTCACCACAGACTTCCATGGCCACGGGATATTGTTTATACCAAATATCTGTTCATATTCTCAGAAGCTTCTTTGCAGTGTTCCTCCGTGTTCTCGTGTTTCCTCCTACCTCCCCAAACATACTAATGTTAAATTGCCTTCGAGTGCATGTCCTTGGTGCTTGGGTGTATCCCGTCCTCTAATGTTCCTGTGACCAGGATAAAACAATTACAGAAGAGCGATGAATGAATAATCAGTATCTTTGACATGAAGGAAGCTGTGTGAGAAACCATTCTGTAAAAAGAAAGCCAGTCTGTCTCGTTTCTTCCCGGAATCTATTTGCTGACTAAACTTGACTTGTGATCAGTAATTAAATGTTCCGTCTGATACACAAACCTAAGCGCTCATGATAAACGGAAAAGAGACAGAGACAGAGAGAGAGAGAGAGAGAGAGAGAGAGAGAGAGAGAGGATCCTCGAGCGCCAGAACAGCATCTATAATTACCGCATGGCAAAGTTAGACGATTGGAGGAAAATGTTCAGGCTGTGTTTTTTCGGCTCTATAAACTGTTCTGCTGGCAGAGCTTGTGGTCTTTAGCTGCAGCATGGAGAAGCTGACCTCTTACACCATCTGTCCTGGATCTGGTGAGGTCATGGTTGTTGCAGAGCCAGAGTATGACGAAGGAGCGGAGGTTCGTCATTCTGAGGACCATGAGAGGGAGGAGCCGGATGGAATTAAGGCACAAAAGCAGCACAGACACAGATCTATTGACTGAAGGTTAATCATTTAACCGCCTGGGGGCCTTACACATTCTGTGAGGGGTAGAGCACGTCAATCGTCTTCTTATGTTGGGATAGTAGCAACCACACGCATTGCAGAGACACATGTAATCTGACACACACACACACACACACACACACACACACACACACACACACACACACCTCCCACAGACAGAGAGGTTCTGATCAGCAGTAGATTTTCCCCACTCAGTCACTGGTGCTGGTGTCAGATTTCTACAGCAGATATAAAATTAGTATTCCGGTCATCATAAACACACGGATGAATTAAACACCAAGCAAACCAAACAGGGGCGGTCCTGATAAAAACAACTTCTAATCCAGGGGTCTCAATCTCATTCCACAAAGGGCCACTATGGCTACAGGGTTTTGTTTCATCCAAGCAGCAGCACACCGGTCATGACTCATTTAATAAACTTATCTGAGTCTTCGGGCAGTTGATTGGTCAAGCTGTGTGTTGGGTACAGAGATTGGTCTGCTGCTGCTGCTTGGTTGAAACAAAAACCTGCAGCCACTGGGGCCCTTTGTGGAACGAGTTTGAGACCCCTGATATCATCTCAGCCATGATGGTAACAGTTAAAAAAAACAGTGACTGGAGATGTGGAAAGGTAGAGCTGGGTTCAGGAAAGGTACAGCCTCACAGTGAGCCTACGGACAGATCCCAAAGTCCATAGCCTTATGCATTTTTCATTATTTTGGATTTACATTGATCCGAATTTTCAAAACCACAAAAAGGAGAATAATGAGCACTATAAATCAATGAGCAGTTCTCCGTCTCCCTATTACTACAGCAAAGGGAAGAGATTAAGAAGAGACGTTGAGGGAGGCATCGATCAGGTGTCTTGTTGCTTCAGGACGGTGCACCAGTTCACGCCGCACAGGCCGCCGTTGCTCCAGCAGTCGAGTGCAGCTACAAAACTCTAGCACACCCACCTCATGTCACCTGGTTTTGCATCTTCGTGCTTTCATTTGCTTCTCAAGCTCAAATCAGAACTTTGAGGACATTTTGTGAGTGATAATGAGGCTGTTGGGACCTTTTTCGAGGAGCATGATTCCAGCTTCCATTGAGACGGAACTGTAAAGTTTGAGCATCACTGGAACAAGTGTACTGATGTTCAGGGAGATTATTTTGAGAAATAAAAGTTATTAGACTTATGATATCGTTGAGGTTTTCTCTCTTGACCACAAACTTTTGGATTCTCCCTCATATACAGTCGGCCCCCGATTTACGAAGACCCCCCCCTGTGTACAAAATCCCAGGGTTACCAAGATCATTTTCCTAAGTTTCCGTCCTCAGGATACGAAGGTAACCGCCTCTTACGAAAAGAAATTCAAAATTCAAACGCGCAAATCCCTCAAGGAATAAAGTTAAAGTTGAGTTTGTCAAGCAGGGAATGCGCTATGAATTCCACGTCTTGTGGGTGTGGCCTGCAGCGCGGGCGCGCGCGCGCGCGAGAGAGAGAGAGAGAGAGAGAGACGGGGGGGGGGGTGTTAATAAAAAATGTTTAGTAATGGTTTAATTAATAAATATGTTAATAAAATGTTTAATAAATATTTTTCTTTTAACACACATTTCAATCAAAATTGGTGTAATTTTATAATTTTTAAAGGGTTTATGGGGTTTATCCATTCCAAAGACTGGAGCCTTGGAACGAATTAGGCGTTTAACACGTAAAATGTGACCCCTACTTACGAAATCCCCGCGTTACGAAAAAGGCTCTGGAACGGATTAATTTCGTAGGTTGGGGGCCGACTGTATTATGGAGCTTACGTTGAGTTTTCGTGCTCAGCTCACCGTTTCAAATTTCAATACACAACTGTTTCTAGTGTTTATACAGAATACTACTAAAAGGGGGGAAAATCCAGTGGTTCAAATAACTATTCTTTATAACCATAGTGAGCTGAAAACATTAAACCTTGAAGCTAATTTTCTACAAACAAAAGAACAAGTCAAATTTAGCCAAGAGCAAAAAATCCGAATCTATAATAGCTGCTTTCCCCAACACCCTGCCTCAGCCAAGTGTTTCTACTGGCACTTTCAAGGATTGGCCATGTCTCCTCGGGACTACCTTGAGGCCAGTGGTCCAATATTTTGTTCTGGTACTTCATGGCTGAAATGAGGCCAACCCCTGGGAGTAAAGTAGGCTTTGTCTCTTTTGGTCCATTCGACACACTGAAGTAAACATGAATCTCATTGGTATCTAATAAAAAAAAAAAATTAAACTGGTTTTCAGCACAAGGTTTAAAGTCCCATGCTATAAGCCTTTGGTGTCCTTGACATCGCCCTAACTCACCCGGTCATGGAGAGGGGGGTTACAGTGGTGAACAGGAATTGAAACCGGACCACTGAGGACTGGAAGGATTTCCACCTATTCTTCTTCCAATCTTTAACAGTTTATAATTGTTCTACTTTATAATCCACCCAATAATTTATAACCCCATTAGCAGACCATGATAAATGACTGGCATTTATAATTAATAAAGACCTTTTCTATTTATAGTACTTTTTGATTAACTGTTTGTCACTGTGCTGTTTTAAGCCATTTATTCAGGCTACGAAAAGTAGAAATCGCTGTGCACAGAAATCTATTCCACACGACTGTGCACAAAGGACCACTTCGAACGTCGGCTGCCTTTATACTTTGATGACAGTACATTTCACCGACTGTCACTGCTGCATGTACCATACCAGAACAGACAATTACTTAAAAAACCCCACACTATGGCTCTTCCTTACACCTGCTTGCTTTCGCAAATATGACGTGTCTGATGGTGCTGTGCGACGTTCACACAAACTAGCACAGCAATCGCAATTGGCTGTCTTTGTACAGAAGATTTCAACAAGTTTCACGTCACCATAGCTTCAACAGATAGATAAATAGTGTCATAAGATTTACTGAATTTCTACTTCATGGTTGGTTCCAAAAACATCTCTCAGCTCAGAGCAGGGCTCTTGAACCCTGTTCCTGGAGAGCGACTTTGCTGAAAACTTGCTTCAGCTGTTTGGTGATGAAAACCGACGTAAAGGTAGATTTCCAAGAAAAGGGTTTGAGACACTAACAGCAGCAACAGCAAACTTCTTTTAAACTATTTTTTTTTTCCAGTTGATAGATATTCAAACTTCACAAAATCATGAGTTGCTCTTTTACTTTCCTTCCACATTTCTGCAAGATTTAAGTCACTTAATCTGAATACAGCACTCTGGGAACAGCCTATTCGCTCAGAGATTTCTTTCTGTGTCTTACCCTCTTGCTTCAGGGTGTCAGTGATGGCCTTCTGGACAGCAGTCAGGTCGGCAGTCTTACCCATGATTGTGGTTTTGAGTAATGAACCAGGCTGGGAGTTTTTAAAAGCCTCAGGAATCTTTTGCAGGTGTTTAGAGTTAATTGGTTGATTCAGATGATTAGGTTAATAGCTCGGTTAGACTACCTGAACATGATATGCTAATTTTTTGAGATAGGAATTTTGGGTTTTCATGAGCTGTATACCAAAATCATCAGCATTAAAACAATAAAAGACCTGAAATATTTCAGTTGGTGTGCAATGAATCTAAAATATATGGAAGTTTAATTTTTATCAGTACATTACAGAAAATAATGAACTTTATCACAATATGCTAATTTTTTGAGAAGGACTAGTACGTGTTTTCATATCAAAAACGGCCAAATGCGTGATGCTAAATTTCACATTGCACGTTGTGCAAAAGGCCGTATAGCTGTCATGCTGCTTAATAAATAAAAAATAAATAAAAGCTGTTGAATATTCCGATAAAAATTCTTGCTTTCTTTTCGTCACAATTTTGGGTTTGCCGCAACCGTTCAATGATGGGCTCTGGTTACCATGGAGTGTATGTAAGATAGGCACTGATTTGTGGAAATCGACCACGAATCACGTGGTAAAATGCAACAATATCATCCTGTGAGATTATCGCGAGACTTGGCTTTGTCAGGAAGGTAAATACGAATTGAATTTTACGCAATTCATTACAATTATTGATAAAATATTGTCAAATAAACGTAAAGGAGCATATTTTCCTCAATGTCTGAAATTTGTATTAATGTCTGAATAAATCGTATTGCAATATTTTATGTTATATTTCGTATGAATACGGATAAATTCATACAAGTTGACAGCCCTGCTAAACCTACGACCCATCACAAATAGTTTAACTTTTGCCAAACGTTTAGCCAAATCCTTTTCACTCTGTACCTAACAGAATAAATGAATGTTTCAAAAACAACTCACAGTCAGAAGTAGTCCAACCACGCCACCCTGACAGCGCCTTCGCACTGGTTGGAATCGCATGGCCTATTCGTAATCATGGGGACAAATTCCCCAGGCTTCTAACCTTAAAGTAGCCTCAGAAGTAACAATGGAAAGCAGCAATGACCTTGGCTCATTCTAGCTAGCCTGGTTTTGGTTTAAAAATGAAAATTGTGGATAATGAGAGACCAAAACTGTTTGGATAAGGGCGCACCTATTAGGAGCCATAAAGCGAAATCTAAATGAGATGCCGCTCAGGGGCGAGGGTCAGACACCCTACATTAAAGCAGTACACAACACACTGAAAGGCAAATTTCATTCTCTATCTCCAGCACTGAGTGACATTTTTCCTCAAACGCCAACATCTCGTTCAGAAAGTGTGAGCAACACATGCGACTCATCCCTCTGTGGCTTCTCCTCAGCAAATTCCAAATGACTCCTTTGACTAATATGTACAATTTAAACAAAGATTAGCAATTAAGTACAGATCTGGCTTCAATGTTAACCATTACACCAAAGATTCAAAATGCATGATGGAAATATTAGTCAAACATAATAAGTGACCAAGTGAACGCCCCACGGTGCTCACGGAATTCTGCACGTATGACTCCAAGCTAAAGTCACAGGCTGCCTTTATAGATCCTGTTCTGTGTAGGAGAAAGAGAGAGAGACAGGCTCCAAACATCCGCAATCAATTAGAGTTCTGGCATGCAGGCTGAGTAAGGAACAGGCTTCCTTCCTGCAGAGCCGCTCGCTGGAGACAAGGCCATGAGGAGGGAAAGGATGAACCCCAAATTGCAGTTCTCAAGCAAACAGTTCCCTCGGTGAACACCAAACTGGGAACTGACCCACAATCTAACCTCTAGTTCTTCGAAATACATGTGGCAAGAAACTTTATTATTGTTCGCCATCAAAGAGTAAAACCATTCTGAACCATTCTCAGACGTCATGGAAATCTGTTTGCATTAAGGATGAACATTTTATCATTTCAATCCTTCAAAGAAATGGAGTGCACATTAGGAATAGTCACTGATGCTGCGCTGATGGTCGCCGTCCCGGCCGGAATCTAGTCAAGCCTAAACGCCTTGGTCAAAGAGCAAGGTTTGTTTTTTGGCTGGAGGTAAAAGGGAAGCAGTAGGAAAAGAAAAGGAACAGCGTTTTTGTCTTGTGGAGACAGTTGATGAGCATCACCTGCCAAATAAATTTTTCCTGCTCGCTGAAGGAACCATTACAGGCAACAAAGCCTTACTCACACTTCCCCCTTGTTCTGAAACGGGCTTCCTGCAGATCATGATTACTAGATACTCTCTCACTAAGAGGCTAATGAGTAGCACAACAGAAAACAATTCTCCATTAAAAGTTCACATTCCAGCCAATGGGCCGTGTGCCCTGAGTGGGAGGGACGGAATACAGTACTCCATCTCGTGTGTCAGTCACTACTTCTTCTTCTTCTTCTTCTTCTTCAAGCTGCTCCCTTCAGGGGTCACCACAGCAAATCATCTGCCTCCATCTCACCCTATTCTCTGCATCATCATCTCTTACACCAACTACCTTCATGTGCTCCTTGACCACATCACTCTCGCTTGTCAGTCAGACAGAGTTTAAACCAATCCCAGGCTCTCTCAGAGCTCATGTATTTGGAATAAACAGTGATTTCCTTCCAGTGCCATGTGATGCAGCAAAATAAGCCGTCTGAAAACATTAATTTAGCCATTATCACTTGCTTTAGGATTCAGTCACTGCAGTTAGTCGTGTGTGTGTGTGTGTGTGTGTGAGATCAGGGGGAGCCGTCTGGAAGGTTCAGTTTGTCAAGTGATCAAACTGTGTAGAATAGAAGGAACTGAAAATATGGCCACAAAGAGGCTGGAGCAGCTGACATTGTGCAAAGGCCAGATCCGAGTTCAGGACTCGAACCAAGAACCTTCTTTGCTGTGAGGTAGACATGCTCACCTACATGTCACTATGCCACGCCTTTGACCAGATGAAAGGTGGCTTTACGTACACATTTGACAAATGAGTAAATAAATAGCCATTCACGCAAAAAATATCTGCGCCTCAGTTTTTCTATGCATATATATATATATATATAAGTTTTGTATTTTAGCACTGGAGAAACAAGATTTAAGAATAATTCTCTGGTTTCCTATTAATAGCCGAACCACCTGCTCCTAAAACTGGATATTCTTCTGGAATTTTACTAGTCTAGGCTTGACGCGTGTGCTTGTGCGAGATCGATGAGCAGAAAAACGTTTTTCGACAGTGTGGGAATGAAATAAGCTCTGCTCAGTACAACTTGATGTCACGGTGTGCCACTCACTCTAAAACCAGCCCACAATGTTTTGGTCAAATATGCTCGTAACGGAAAATTCATTTTGCTTAAAATTTAAAAAGGAAAAGAAATGTAATTAAAAAAAAAATAAACTCTTGAAGATTAAAGCCATATTTTCATTTTTTTATGAAAAATCACTGGGATTGTTTTTTCCCCCCAGAGTAATGTGTATTACATCAGTGGGGTGTTGTTGCCATGTGCTTTGCTCATTCCTGCCGACATTTATTCCACACATCTCCACTCAAAACTGTGTCTTGGCATTTATACTTTTTGCTGTAGCAATCAGGGGCCGCGGAATGGGGGGGCTGGGGGCTGAAGAACTCCCCCGTCTTTTCTCAACCCAAAGATTTTTTTTTTTTTTTTTTTTTTTTTTTAAGTATGTCTACTGATATCTCAAAAAAATGTTTAAACGTGTAATTTAATCAAGTATACTATAACCTACATCGTGTACCATAAGTGCACCAAGCATATAGTAATACAGGGATCCCTCACTTTCCACGGTTAACTGGGACCGAGATCCACACGCGACCATCAAATTCCGCGAAGTAGGATCACCCCCTAACCCACATATACATACATGTATATGTCTGTCTGTCTGTCTTCCTTTCGGCTTTTCCCTTTTACTCGGGAGTCGCCACAGCGAATCATCTGATTCGCACGGTTGATTTGGCAGAGGTTTTTTTTTTACGTCGGATGCCCTTCCTGTCACAACCCTTTTTTTTTAGCAAGGGACAGAAACATGCTGACGACTTTGCAGCTACTCTTTACGAAAGTCAGCAATGGTTCTTTTACATGCCTCACACCATAGACAGTGAGAGACATGGCCCGCCTTTGATAACCCAGTTCGCCGCACTGGGGGGGACAGTGACAACCTTGTGGAGAGTGGGACTCGAACCCCCAACCTTTGGATCAGCGATCCAGCGCCCTATACCACTAGACCACCACATATACATACATGTATATGTGTATATAATATCAATAAACATATATCCAATGCTATAAATGCTTATAATAACAATTAAACATTAAAAAAATCATGCATAAGACGGAAATAAAATATAAATACACACACTCAGATGCACACCTCACAACAATGTAAGTCATTTTGATGGGAGGTTTTGGGTTGGTTTTTTTTTTTTTGCATAATTAGCCTTGTTTTGTGGCATTTTCCTTATTTTTCCCCTATTCTTCCTTAATGTCCTTATTTTTTAATTCGATGAATATAAAAAAAAAAAAGCATGAATTGAAGCGTGACGTAGCGAGGGATCCCTGTATAGTATCTGCATTCTAGGGAATGTACCCAAACATGGCTTCGAAACATCGACACAAGAATATAGGTGCCGCCCATGTCAGGCTTTAGTCCTTGGGTGCATACTGTATACAAGTATGAAAGTCTGAGATCAGGACATCACACACGCCACGTTTTCCAACCCCAATCAAGAACGCTTCAGGTCTTTTTTTATGATTCATCTATGATCAAGTTGTACTTACGTTCCTCCAGTGACAGAGCGGCGTGAAGTGTGAAAACGGTCGTGTTCATTTTTCACTCAGGTGGGTAGTGAGTGAGTGAACACCAGGAGGCTGTTCTACCATATATGAGAACAGACTTCATTTGGAAATCATTAGGGAGGCCAAGAAATTGGTCAATTCTTCCGATTGAGAAACATCTGGAGAGGTTAGAGCAGAAGGACATCGCTGCTGTGAGTCTCTCTGATGGCCATTTAATTAACAGTGGTTTGCATTGCAAGATGCCTTCTTAGTGTTGGCTTGGATTCTTGGGAAAGCAGGGGGCTGAGACAATGACCACCCCCACTTCCTGTACTGACTTACCCTATGTTTGGAAAGACTGGAGAACAGAAACCTCTCCCATCACTGACTGAGACTGAGACACAATCTGAGCGTGAGACACGGCACAAGTACCATCGTAACGTTACAGAATCCAACATTGTTGTTCGAATATAAAAACATCATAGGTTACATTTCACACCGCAGCTCTGGAGTTAGGGTAAATTATTGGTAGAGTATCTTTGTGACTGTTCTACCTCCCAAAGTGTAAATCGCCCAGGCGTACTAAACAGGGCAAGCATATTACATTATTCTGGTGGTCAAAGCAGATAAACTATATGGCCGCATACCTGACCATCCCACCCTTTTGTGGATCTTCTCCATGGCTGCCGCCACAAAGACGGAAGCGTATAACTGTCCAGAATGTGTGTGTGTGCTGTATATTTAAGATTTCCCTGCACCAGGACCAAGAGTCACAAATCTTCCATTAAGTCCATTAAGACATGGTTTACCAAAGTAAGTGTGGGAGAACCTGAGTGACCTGCACAGATCCTGGACCTCAACGTCACTCATCACTTTTGGGACAAAGATGGCCACAACAAATTTATTTATCAAAAAAAAAAAAAAAAAAGCATCACTTTGCTCGAAGAATGTTGCTATAACATTACATATTCATAAAACAAAAAATTGATTTGTTTTGTATCACTGTGTTTAATATGGTGGGAAAACGTATCATTTTAGAGGAAGAAAAAAAATTTGAATCAATATTTTTACACTGCATACGCATGATTTCAAAATTTTTTACGGGTTCATGTAGCGGTCCCCAATCTTTTTTGCGCAATGGACTGGTTTCATGTAAAACAATTTTCACTGACATGTACAGAAACAAATTTTTTTTTTGATGTACCACAAAGTGACCGAGACGAGCAGTTTTTCAAAATAGATGATCATTCAGGGTCTGATAATTAATAAAAAAAAAATTTTTAAAAATTATTTTCAGCCTTTCTGAGGGAGCGGTACCAAATGACCTACAGACCAATATCGGTCCACGATCCAGTGGTTGGTGACCTTGGAGTTAATGGATACATTTCCTGACAGCCCACAAACTGTTTCCACTGAATTACTGTCATTCAAAATTTCACCAGACTAAGACCTGGGTCACCTCAAAGTTTTCAACAATAGATGGACAAATAGACATTCAGGTGGACTGGATGTTTGTTTTAATTTTCTAGTTAGCACAGATTTAAAATGTCACCAAAGTGGCACATTAACAAGGTGCAAAACTATCAACCAGGATATCACAAGTTCAAATCCAGGTTGATGCCCACAGCTATCCGTCGTCCTGAATCCATGGAAGCCAATAGCTGAGCTCCCACTGCAGGAAGGGATGGCATGCATTCACCTTACGGTCACTAAAAGTGGCATCTGTGAGTGCATGCAAACAAGAGAGTGGCTAGCAGCATTTTCTCAATACAGTCGGCCCTCTTCTTTACGAAATTAATCCGTTCCAGAGCCTTTTTCGTTCCCTGGAGTTTTTGTAAGTAGAGGCGAACTTTAGGACGAGCCAAAAAACAATTTAAAAAAAGAAATAAATCTGAGCCATCTTAAAAATGGCAAAAATCACAGCAAAGCCCCTTGTTCAGGCTCGTATTGATTTGGTCAACCTTGTTGTCATATCCTAGACGTTAGCGTCTTCATTACCTGATGTACACACCATGATGGAAAAGAAAATTATTGTGGAGATGCGTGCAGTCTGCTTGTTCCCAGTATGAAAATAAAATTGGATTTTTGATCATTGCGAAGAAGAATGGAGTACAAAACAACTGCTTTTTAATCAAATGAATGGGAAATTCATATGAATGCAAAATACCGCTAAATACATTACGTGCAGCATAATATTATTCGCTGGCTGGATGTCGGTTATCTCTGTGCACGTAGCTTCAACAGCAGAACACAAGTTGTTTGCACGCTCGGTTTTAATGACTAATCCAAGAACAGCAGGACATTTCCATCTGCAGCCAGGTACCACTTTAAAGCCTGGCTATAAAATACAGCAAGCTCACAAAGCTCTCAGCCTAGACAGTCTCAGACAGAGACAAGAATTTAGGCCAAAATAAACCTCTCCACAATAATAATAATTAATATTTTACATACGATATATACACATACATAAATACATATATATATATATATATACACACACATATATATACATAGACATATACATATATATATATATATATATATATACACACACACACACACATACATATATACATACATATATACATATATACATATATATACGATATATATATATATATACACACGATATATATACAGATATACACAATATATATATTATATACATATATACATACATACATACATATATATATACACACACACACACACACACACACACATATATATATGGCGACCCCTGAAAAAAGAGAAACAGCCAAAAGGAAAAGATTATTGATATATATACATACACACACACACACACACACACACATAGGGATCCCTCACTTTCCGCGGTTAATTGGTACCAAGATCCCCCTGCGACCACCGAATTGCACGAAGTAGGATCAAACCCCCCCCCCGACTGTTGTATACGTACACGTATATATGTATATAATATCAATAAATATATTCAATGCTATAAATGCTTATAATAACAATTAAACATTCAAAAATAATGAATAAGATGTAATTAAAATATAAACACACATGCAGACTCGCGCGCACACAGATGTTCGTGCCCACACTCAGATGTGCACCTCCCATAAAAATGTAAGTAGTTATGATGGGGGGTTTTGGGTCGTTTTGTTTTTGCAGAATTGGCCTTGTTTTGCGGCATTTTCCTTTACTTTTTCCATATACAAGTCGGCCCCCTTCTTATATATTTTAGCGCATATAATAGATACACAATATTTTACTTCTGGTTGCTCATTCGCGCGTGTAATATGATACATGGGGTTTTACTTCTGGGTACAGAACTCGCTGATTATCTTCAATCGCGAGGGGGCCGGAACCGAACCCCCGCGAATATCGAGGGCCTACTGTATATGATGAATGATTTGCACTATAGAAAGAAGGCATAACAAATTATCACCCTGGAAACCAGTCACCATTTACTCCAATACAATAGTACAGCTAATATATTAGTATGCAGGTCACAAATAGATCCTCAAACTTTTCCTCGCATGTATGTTTCGAGACAGAATACATAAAACTGTCTGCAAATAAATGAGCATTCCCCCATTCAGTCCATTTGTGGGAATCATCATCAAACGCTCCTGGGAATATTTCCACCGCTGTAAGCAAAGCCATGCATGTCATCTGGATAAAGGTGAAGGGGGGAAAAAAAAAAGTGGAGTCCTGTTCGCTGTTTTCTTTCTCTCTCTCTGTAAACAGGGCTGAGTGATCCGTCAGGGCTGTTCAGGGGCCCCGTAAATGTGAATGTGGGAGTCTGAGAACAATGAACTCTGCTAGCCCTCTATAAACATCTACAGCCAATTCCCTAAGAGCCCGAGTGCCCGAGCTCAGCCTGCATTCATTTTCCTACTTCTCATAGGGTAACAATGCTAGAATGAATGCTCAGGTCTTGAGCTGATGAATTATTAAAGGCGATAGAAAAATAATGGCTGTGACTCCTGGAAGATACCACAGTCGGTCCCTGGGATAGCTTGACCCCCCCCCCCCCTTTTTTTTTTGGTGGGCTACAAAAACACACAGATCACCTACACAGGCTTTTGATGAATTCCCAGAACAGGGCTATACATGAATAAAATTCTAAACTTATTGGCTGATGTTTAAGTTTTGAATGCTGGAAGTTGTCTTATCCTGGATTATAATATAACAGCGAAATGTAAAGCGATGAACAATCTGTAAAATACGTCAAGGACATAAAACTATTGAAATGCAACCAGGTTACACGGTGAAAAATCGTTGTCCGATTACTGACCCATTTCCCACCTGGCTTGGGTTCGCTCTTGTACTGGAGTAAGACGAAAAATTTAACCTTAGCAGTGAGACATTCGAATTGATTAGAAATCTGATAGTCAATTTATAAACACATTAAAAAGGCTATCAGATCGAGGTGTAAAGAAACTGCACAGTGTACACTCGCATTAAAAGGTTTCAGAACACAAATCTTTCCAGTTTTTTTATTGAAATGGATGCAGTTTAATGTTTCACTGCACTCGACGCATTAAAAGTAGACACTTTTTGCAGCTATTCCAGCTGAACTCACTCATTGCATTCTCATGATGATGGAAATCCTGTAGTGTTCTCAAAGTTTTCCCAACACTGCTGCCAAATCTCTCACAAATGTGTTGCACTTATTGGCTGTTTCACCTTCATTCTACTGTTCACTTAATCCTAATCCAGATCGATGGGAGTTTAAGTCTGGAGACTGTGCTGCCTTTCTAGGATTTAAAGCCTTCTGTCTTCAATATTCACTTGATCTGTCCGGTTTAAACTTGAATAAAACTGAAGATATCAGGGATGTCATAAAAGTTTTGACTGATAATATAAAATTAGGGATGCACCAAGAGCTTAATTGTCCAAAAATGTGTATGGACAGAGAGAGAGAGCGATGTTGAGTCAGAGGAAATGAAGCAATAGTTAAGTGGCATGATCCAGAATAAACACCAAACAGGGAGGCATCAGCTCACTCATTAAAATTTATCTCATTCATTGCATGAAAGCTGGAGCCCACACTGGGCAAAGACAGAGTACACCCTGAACAGCTCACCAGACCATTACTGGGCCGACCAGCTAACACACACTCTCTCTCACACACACACACCTTGGTGCAGTTTGGAAGAGCCAGTTAGAATAATACAGTGATCCCTCGCTACTTCGTGCCTCAGTTTCTGCAGCTACAGTGCATCGAGGGTTTTTCAAAAATATTCATCGAAAAAAAAAAAAAAAGAAAATTAAGGAAAATGTTGCAAAACAAGGCCAATTATGCAAAAAACAAACAAACAAACAAACAAAAAAAAGAACATCCCCCTCAAAACTCCCCAACAAAACTACTCACATGTTTATGTGAGGTGCGCATCTGCGCACGCGTGCATCGCTGTGTGTATTTATATTTTATGTACATCTTATGCATTATTTTTTAATGTATAATTGTTATTATAAGCATTTATAGCATTGAATATGTATTTATTATTAATATTATATACTGGAGATGTCATTGACAATCGGAATATCGCAAAATCGCCGATATAAATATGTCGATCTATAATCGATTAAGGGGGCAGTGGTGGTCTAGTGGTATAGGGCGCTGGATCGCTGATCCAAAGGTTAGGGGTTCAAGTCCCACTCTCCACAGGGTTGTCACTGTCCCCCCCAGTGCAGCTAACTGGGTTATCAAAGGCGGGCCATGTCTCTCACTGTCTATGGTGAGAGGTTCATGTAAAAGAACCATTGCTGACTTTCGTAAAGAGTCGCTGCAAAGTCGTCAGCGTGTTTCTGTCCCTTGCTAAAAGGGTTGTGACAGGAAGGGCATCCGACGTAAAAACCTCTGCCAAATCAAACGTGCGAATCAGATGATTCGCTGTGGCGACTCCCGAGAAAGGGAAAAAGCCGAAAGGAAGACAGACAGATCTATAATCGATACCGATAAAAGGGATATTGATACTTCTAACGTTATATAAAATTCATCTTATATTCAATTTCATACAAAGCTGTTTTAACTTAAATAACACCAGCGCAAGTGGTATCTTTTAATAAATAAAATAATGTACGAAAACCAGCTTAACGTAATGCCGAGTGTTAGTCCAAGCTTCCTGTGTTCATGACAGTATCTGTAGTAAATGCCATTTTCAATGACACCCCTCGTAAATGGTACGTCCCGCCTCTCTGTATGGTAATTGGTCCGTCCCTGCTTCTGTTGTGCCTTCAGCGTGTGCTCTCAACAGCAGGGAACATTTTGAACAAGAAGAGACACTTATCACCGGATCATGCAGATATGTGCATCTTCTTGCATCATAATTATGAATTGTAAAAATGCATATCTCAAACTTTTCAATTGACAAGTGTTTGTAGAGTAGAAACAACTTGCTTGAAATTAACGAGTAAACAAGTGTTTATAGATTTGTTGAACACAAAAGGTGTTAATTAAAATCTTGTCGGTGGAAAACTATTTCCTGCCTTTTCTTTCAGATTTGGCTTTAGTAATTGGTCACTTTATTATAAAATATTCAATGCATTATACAAACTACTGTAATATATCTTAATCTGTTCTATTTAATGCATTTATGGAACGGTACAGCAATATTCTACTGTATCGATACATCGGAAATTATTTTTATCAATATATCGATACCAATAATAGGTTTTCAATGACACCCCTATTATATACACATGTATATGTACGTATACGTCAGTCAGGGGGGTTCATTCCTACTTCGTGGAAATCGGCAGTCGCGGAGGCGGTCTCGGTTCCCATTAACCACGGAAAGTGCGGGATCCCTGTACAACCGACTGAAGCACATCACGCTCGGTGGTCTTACACACTACAGCTGTAGACTGTAACTACTGTTTATCCAATTAGTACATCATTTTCAACTATGCATTACTGTATATGTAAACGTTGCCATCAAGACTGAATAAATCTTTGTTGCGCGATACAGGCACACATTTACCCCCAACTGCTAGCCTTTTACACAGTGCCAGCGAGCTATGAAGAGAGCCAAGAGAGAAGATTATGAACTACAAAGCTCTGCTTGTGAAGAGCCGCAGCATGGAACAGACACATAACAACGAGAACTGGTGTTTGAAAAACTTTCTCTCAGTGCATGGAGCACAAACATCAAACACTTCAAGCTTCACTACAAGAAAAACCTGGACCCTGCACAAAAAAAACAAAAATAAATAAATAAATAAATAAATAAATGAAATAAATTATCCAAATGCAGTTAAAGTTCCCTGTAAATGATGTCGTGCTGTTCTGAAAGTGACATGAATGTGAAAGGATGTTACTGTGTGTATTTACTACATAGGTACGGCTAATGAGAAGGAAAAGTTAATATGAACGCACCTGCATTTAGTGCAGAATGAAAACTCAACAACAGGTGAAAGACAACTGATTAGATCAGTCCAGGCATGCATGAGTCTGTTGCATGTAATCACAGCACAACTCGAGTTCCAACGAGCTGCTTCCTGACTTGTGCGTTCCCCGGATTCTGCAGCTGTGGATGTGTGCAGGAAAGCTTGGCAGCACTGTTAAACTTGGCACGCACCACACTCAGACTGCAGGTATGATGGATTACAGTCATCCCTTGCCACTTCGTGACTCGAAGTTTGCGGCCTCTGTGCATCGCGGTATTTTCTATAAGTATCCAAAATCAAAAAATTCTGTCTTCCTTTCGGCTTTTTCCCTTTTACTCAGGAGTCGCCACAGCGAATCATCTTGATTCGCATGCTTGATTTGGCAGAGATTTTTACGTCGGATGCCCTTCCTGTCACAACCCTTTTTAGCAAGGGACAGAAACACGCTGACGGCTTTGCAGCGACTCTTTACGAAAGTCAGCAATGGTTCTTTTACATGCCTCTCACCATAGACAGTGAGAGACATGGCTTGCCTTTGATAACCCAGTTAGCCGCACTGGGGGGGACAGTGACAACCCTGTGGAGAGTGGGACTCGAACCCCCAACCTTCGGATCAGCGTTCCAGCGCTCTATACCACTAGACCAAAAAAATGTTCATAAAAAATTCAAAATTCGTGCTGAAACTCGCATGTATGCAAGCGGAAGGCAGGGAACCAAGGCAGGCTGCGTCCATTGTTTACAAACGACAGACTGAAGTGCCCCTCCTTCAGTCCCAGATCAGGCAGGGACCGCCCACTCAACTCAATCTCGCAAGCTGATTGGCTTAGACGCGTGACGCTGGAGCCTCGCACATTCCCACGGGAATCTTTGTGATTTTGTGGTCTTAGTGTTTGTGAACGTCCTGCACCATCTAAGGCAGGGTTTCCCAACCCCTGTTCCGCGGCACATTAGTGTGCCGTGAGAAATCATCAGGTGTGCTGCGGAAGATTAACCGATTTCACTTAACGTGTAGTAACAGTGCTGTTCTGCTAGAGGGCAGTATCATTTTTGTTCCGTGGTGTGCCTCGAGATTTTTCTAATGTAAAAGGTGTGGCTTGGCTCAAAAAGTTTGGGAAACACTGATCTGAGGCATCCAATGAACCCAAGAAAAAGCGAAATATGATGACAGTGACCCAAAAAGTGAAGTTGCTAGATATGCTGACGGCGGGCAATACGTATGCCCATGTAGCACGCCATTACGGCATAAATGAATCTACCGTGTGTTACATCAAAAAAGACTAATATTAAGATCAAGCGGAGAAGAGCGAATGTCAGAGGTGAGTAAAGTACTTAAAGTATTTCTATATATATATTTAATATATAATATTTAAATATTAATACATTACAGTATTTGCATATAACTGTGTAACGTTTAATATACACTTCTTGATATTGTATAGACGCGAAAACATATACGTATGGTAGAAATGAGAGGAGTGATCCTACTTCGCGGTTTTTCGATGATCCCGGCCAGGTCCAGTCTATATTCTCCGCGAAATTCAAGGGATGACTGTACTTCTACTCCGCAACCTGTGAGCTAAAACAAAGCCAACATGGGTACAAGTGAAACTATACCTAAGCAAAACCAAAGAAATGACCCGCTCAGATGTTCACACTGCGGCTGGTTCTCCAAGAATCCCGGTTGATACCGTGCAAACCAATGGTGTAGAACAAAGAAGCTTTATATTTACATATCAATAATGAGACAGGGGAAGTGGTGGCCTGGTGGTGAGGGTGCTGGATCACTGTCCCCCCAGTACAGCTAACTGGGTTAACAAAGGCCGGCCACGTCCCTCGTCTATGGTGGGAGGCTGTAAAAGAACCATTGCTGACTTTCGACAAAGTGTAGCTTTATAGCCGTCGGTGTGTTTCCGTCCTGCGATGGCCAGGGTCTTCTCTGCTCTCACCCGGAGTCAGCTGGGATGGGACCCAGCCTCCCCGGGACCCTAATTAGGATTAAGTGGTTACAGTAAACTGATGAACTGAATAGCACAGCATCAGGGATAGTTTATGGAGTTTTACAAGTACAGTATCTACCGGGTCTCTTGCAGAATCAGCCACAGTTCTCCTGGAAATGTTGCCTGTTCAACTTGATTCTTTATTTGCATGTAAATCGCAGCAGCCTTTATTATGTTTTTATCTGCAAAGTCATCTCGTATACTTAATGTACTGCTTTATTTATTCACATACTCTAGTTTTTCCCATGTAACATTTCATTTTGTTCTGGAATACTAATGTTTGTAATAACGGGCTAATGTACAAATTTATAAAATAAATCTTAAAGTTCATACTTTTAAAAAGAGGGGGGGGGGGGTGCCAAAAACTTTTTGCCCAGTACTGTGTGTGCGTAGATTATATATATATATATATATATATATATATATATATATATATATATATATATATATCCCCCAGTGCAGCTAACTGGGTTATCAAAGGCGGGCCATGTCTGTCACTGTCTATGGTGAGAGGCATGTAAAAGAACCATTGCTGACTTTCGTAAAGAGTCGCTGCAAAGTCGTCAGCGTGTTTCTGTCCCTTGCTAAAAAGGGTTGTGACAGGAAGGGCATCCGACGTAAAAACCTCTGCCAAATCAAACGTGTGAGTCAGATGATTCGCTGTGGCGACTCCCGAGTAAAAGGGAAAAAGCCGAAAGGAAGACAGACATTAACATCTTATGCATTATTTTTTAATATTTAATTGTTATTGTAAGCATTTATATCATTGAACATGTATTTATTGATATTATATACACTTACGTACACGTCAGTCAGGGGTTGAAAGGGGGGGGGGTATGATCCTAATTCGCAGAATTCGGTGGTCGCTTGGGCAATCTCGGTCCAAATTCACCGTGGAAAGTGAGGGATTTCTGTATTATGAGCAGTTTAAACATTTCGGTCATCGCTCAAGTGCACCCAAGTAAATCCTCCAACCTGCATTTCTGTATTTTCGCTATCTATTATACATGACGCAGGCCAATGCAGGTTTATTTGGCTATCCTTTAAAAAAAAAGAAAAGGAAAAAAAGCATTTTTTGAGCTGAACGTTTAATTGGGTTTCTCAGTATATCATATGTTTTCCATGACAGTGATCCTCAGGGCTGCTGTTTCCAACCGAAGCCATATGAAGGTCCCGCTAGATGCAAGATCTTATCTATAGCTATAACTCCAACACAATGCAATGAGAAATAGTGGAGGATTTCCATGCAAACACGCAATAAAACCAAGCACTGTACTTTACTGGAAGGTCATGCAGCAGATTTCGATATGGTAAATATAAAGAGAGAGTGCACTTAGTGCCTGAGTAAATTCAAAATCATTGATCTCACTCACGAGCATGTTAAACCAAATCTCTTTTCTGGCACCGCAAGTGCTCAGACATGTCTAACCAGTCAGGTCAGAAGAAAGAGAAACATTATGAAAACATTCACGTCATTCAGACCACCTGTATATGGCAGCCGCGCTCAGATGAAGTCTTAATGCTTGAACCTGTAAAAATCTGCTCCTCACTAGAAGGCTGGGTGAGGAGGACGACAAGCTCTGAACTGTGATATAAAAACAGAAATGCCAGTTCAAAGACAGTAAAGAAACCCATGTGACTAAATTTCATCTAATCATGATACACAACAGCTTCCTCGCTGCTCATATGACCCTTGTGATTGTCTATAATAACGATGTCCGTTTCCTGGACACAGTTGATGGACCGATTGTGTTGCTATCGCTTGTTGTTCTGAAAAATTTGACAGTTTACCCACATTTCCCCTTTCGCTGCACCAGAAGGCCCCTGGGAGGACAGAACAAACACTCCCGATTGCTGGATTACATGCCTTCAGCTGTGCATTAGACATTAAACTCTTCTGCACGCGTTTCCAACCATTTCACCTCTGTGTTTAAGAAAAAGAGCATTTCATCAGGGGTGTAGCTCAGTGATCCATGCCTGGGTGTTTAGTGCTGCAAATATCTATACAGTGGACCTGACTTTACGAAAGTCTCACCAAATGAAAAATTCAGGATACGAAACGCATTTTCCTAAAATTTTTGTCTCTGGATACGAAACAAGTTCACGTTTACAAACGCGCCATTCAAACATTCAAACAATGCGCAAATTGCTTTGCTTTTGTTGCAAAATTGCTTTGTCTCCCAACACCCCGCCCCGCTGGCCTCCCATTGGCTAGGAGGGAGCTGAATTTCCATAATACAGTACTGTACCCATAATGCTTTTAGTGTGCCTTTGACCCATTGTTCGACACACGTGTAGAGGATAGTTGGTTCGTGAGTTTTTTTGTGTATGCTTATTGCAGCGTTATTTTTCGTTACTAATCATGAGCCCCAAGAAAGTGATTCCTGGTGAGACTGAAAAGAAGAAGCGGGCTCCGTTATCAATAAAAGTAAAACCAGAGATGATAAAAAAAATAAAAAATTGGGATTCGGTTGAGTGAAATCGCAAAGGAGTTTGGCTGAAACCCCTCTACAATCGGGACGAGGCCTTAAAAGCGGAGATACAGTGACGGAGGCGATTATTTCGGAATAAGCAACCACCATATTTAAGAGCCTTGTGAAGGGGGGTGGGGGTGAGGGTTCTTCAGACCAGCAACTTCCGGACTTTAAAGCGTCGCATGGGTAATTCGAGAGATTTTAAAAAAGGTAAATAATTTTCTTTTACTTTTAACACATATCATGTAAAATTGGAGTACTTTTAGAATTTTTAAAGGGTTTATGGGGTAGTATTGGTAGCCTTGAAACGAATAACGCGTTTTATATGTAAAATGCTGTTCAATTTACAAAAAAATGCAGGTTACAAAAAAGGCTCTGGAACGGATTAATTTCGTAAAGTGAAATACCACTGTACCGTAGGCCCTTGACATTCGCGGGGGTTCAGTTCCGGGCCTTCCCGCGAATCGAGATAATCCGTGAGTTCTGTACCCAGAAGTAAAACCCCATGTATGACGTCACATGCGCGAATGAGCAGCTGTAAGTAAAATACTGTGTATCCATTACATGCGCTAAAATATGCTTCTTAAACACATTCTATAGGTAGTCTTACTCATTAATACAGTATTAATGTAGTAAAATGTAGTAATGATTAAGAAAAACTTTTCAATTTTTACTGTTATATTTATTGATGCTAAAATATAAACATTATACAGCATACGCATAAAACACCTTACAGTGCATTCTCTTTATAAACATACAGCACTGTAGTTTTCAAAAATGTCCACTAGAGGAACGTACTGTATTGCATTAGGCATGACACAACTGAAATCGGGTATTAACTGCATTAAGTCCGAGCAGCTCAGCCACGCCCCCCCAGCCGGAACCGGAGTACAAAACAGAGTTTTAGAGTGATAGAGTTAGAGGCGTTACAAACCAAAGAAGAGGTGATGTTGATGTGAGGTAATCTTCTGGCGCAGAAGTGAGCGTGCTTTTGTTTATTGGGAGTAAATGAGAATAGTGAATTCAGGTGTGTGCTCCCGAGCAGCTCAGCTACGCCCCTCAAGAAGTTAGTGAGATGCACAGCGCCAAAATCAAAGTCCCCCAAAACACAGACCATAACAAAGGACATAAAAGAACAAATGTAATAAATTGGATAAACAAAACACAATGAGAAACATGCTACACCACAGTAAATAAAATATAACACACAAACATTTTAAACATAACCTTAGGTCATGTACTGGAATAATAATTAAAAAAGACTTTAATAGTGGAGTGTTTTACAACAGTTCAGTTATTCCTCTTCAGCAATGACGTGACTTCAGAGGAAACTGTCGTTTCTTCCGGAGAATGTCTTATTTCTTCAGAAGAGACATCCAGCCTCATTACCTTTTTCTGGTGCTTAAGCAGGCGTTTGAGTGACATCATAGAACTTGACTGGTAATTAAAACTAAAAAAGGCTCATTGCCAACTTGTGCACGAATGAGGAAAACGGGGCGTTACATCACCTCAACCAATCAGCAGGAAGGAGGACAGCCATTGGCTGAATTTGAATCACGTGCGAGCTGGCCGTGAATACTTAAACCGCGAGTGCAAAACCCACGAATAGTCAAGGGCCTACTGTATCTGTTTTCAGATTTAAATACAAAATGGGAGTGAAATAATTCTAATTAAAAAAGAAAAAAAAAAAAAATCAGGAATAAATAGGAATCGGGCTACGCCCTCGGACACACACGGATAAAATGCCAGCAGGCAGTATATCATGTGAATTCTGGCGAGAGCATAACTGGTCTAAAGCTCCTTTCACACAGGCAGTCATGCCGAAGCGACTTGCACCTGGAACAGGTTGCGCCGATGCAACTGCCTATGTAAAAATTATTTGTTCCAGAACAATCTCATACCTGTTGCTTCAATTTGCTGCACTTTGAGCTGGCACAGGTTGTTCCACAACATCTTGTTCCTCCCAGGAGCAACTTATCTTCTGAGCACAATCAGTGACAAGTAGGAGGCTTTACATGTGTGCAGTGGCACGCATCACGGTCATTAGATCATTGCAGCTGTTCATGGCAGACTGGTGATTCCTGCCCAGTGGTTTGCGTGTGACTTGTCCCTCTGGCTTCCTGTTTGTCAGTGATACAAGACTGACCATTCAAACACACAAGCAAGCAGGCGCAACTTGCCCTGGCTGCAAACTGTTTCCAGGGGGAAACTGGTTTGTGCTGCCCGTGTAAAACAATTTATGCTAGCCGCGTGCACAGAATTTTCAATGCCACTGACTTTTTTGCCTAATTTATTTAACTCTGTATCCCAAACTACTGCATCCACAAACTAATAGCTGAATTTAAAATCACTACAACCCTGACTATGCAGGTAGAAGTTTGCCAGCTCGGTTTGCCCCACAGGCTCCATATCTGACCATTCGTTCATGCCGATCTGGGGGAGGACACACCTGAAAGATTCTAAAAAAAATGTGCCTCCCATATCAATCTGAAAAATTTTGACTTCAGTGTACAATGTGTATGATCAGCGAAGGATTTCACTCAACTATAAAACAAGCAAAGTAGGTCAGAACACAACCAAACAGAAATGACGAATACCAGATAACAGAAACTACAGTGCCAACACGCCGCTAACTCTAAATTCTGTTTTCCTGTGGTTTCTGCGAATTACGCAAAACAATATCTTGTACAGACCACTTTGTGGGCGGAGTGGTTTCGCCCACATTGTCCACAAAACCTGAATAAACACCAAGCACACTGAGCGAGTCACAACAGCATCAATATAAACCAGTTTAACACAGGATCATCCTTGAAATGCAGGTAGCAAGGCAAAAGATAGCCCACATCTACATGGGACTTGATCTGCAGTATATGTGGCAAGGGAAGGAGGATGAGAGGTCAAGTCACACTAAAGAAATAAAAGCTCAGGGCATTGTGCAAAATCAACCTCAACAAATTTGAACAATAATATCTGAGGGTCCAGCGATCATCTTCAAGACCATTCTCAAAGGTAAACCATGAATGCAGAAATACACACTGAGTATTTCCTTTAAAAAAAATGCAATTAAAAAAAAAAAAACCTCATGAATTTATGACCAGCCCAATACTTTGCTTAATGCTAAAATAAAAAAAAATAAAAAAAAAAACAGGACATGGTTAGTGGTGAAAACCGAAACAGATTTGACTCCTTCAGGAAAGCTTCATTCATAACAGCCTCAATGGTAAGATTTGTTGAAGAAAGTCAACAGAATTCAAATAACCACTCGCTATATCTCGTTACCTGAAAAGTATTACATAATTCACAATATGTTAAACTTTGGCTCTAACAACACAGCACACAGGAATGGAATCCGGTCATCTCCGTGACAAAGCGGCACAAAAAGAGGCTACAGTAGGGTTCATGCTCCAGAAACGAGGGGTAACAGGATGAAGACCGAGCAATGCTTTCCGATCTTGGACTGAACACAACAACAGGGATGTGATTTGGGGAATCTGAAATTATCTGAAAATTTGGCCGGGGGTCTGGGGGCTGCGGATCCCCAGCTAGGTCTAGGGCAGTGCCCTGGTGGAGGTACAGGGGGAGGGGGGGGCAAGCCACCAGAAGTTAATGGGTTCTCCCACTTTTTTAGTACAGTACTTTGAAAGCACTCATATGAAAATAAAGTCAACAAAACAAAGAAAATCTTCAATGCATTTTTCAAATATCTATTTATCATTGCAATATAGTCATCTCAATTCAAAAAGTACTGGATCTACACTGCCTTTGCACTAAAATGTGCGAATGAAAATGTCAAAATATTTCACTAGAAAGATGACCTAATCAAAAAGACATGTTGAAGAGTTGAAGTTGCATGAACTAATAACTGTTATATCAAGGGGAAACAGAAAAAAAATCCAAAAATACAGGGATCCCTCGCTACTTTGCGCGTAATTCGTGCGGCTTCAGTGCATCACGTTTTTCTTCCTAAAAATATTCATCGAATTAAAAATAAGGAAATTAAGGAAGAATAGGGGAAAAGTTAAGGAAAATGCCACAAACACAAGGCCAATTACGCAAAAAAAAACCCTAAACAAACAAAACAAAAAGCAACCCCAAAGCTCCCACCAAAACTAGTTACATTTTTCTGAGGTGCGCACGTGTATATATATATATATATATATATATATATATATATGTATTTATATTTTATTTACATTGTGTGCATTATTTTCTAATGTTTAATTATTATTATAAGCAGTTACTGCATTGAATATTTTTTTATTGATATTATATACACATACATGTACGTATACGTCAGTCGGGGGGGGGTGTTGCGTTGGGATCTCAGCCCCAATTAAAGTGAGGGATCCCTGTACATTACATAATAATATAGCATACCATTCATGTCCTTTTTAATCCTCCTCATGGCATAAGTAACTGATGGAGTCTTGTGCATACACAATAAACTTCTAAACTACTGTCCAGGAAAAACCTGTTGTTCATTCAATGGTCTTAAATGTCCACTAGCAGGCCAGAGTCATTTGTACGTTGTCACATTCAAGATGAATCACAAGTCTTCACTTGTTTTCTAAAAACTAAATTATTGTTTCCTATATTCTACTCATCCATGAGCAGTCATCTTATTTACAGGAATATATATATAAGTGTTAAATCTTGAGCACAATCTAAACACACGACACAGCACTGTACAGGACTGAGCAGTAGACCGTTCAGACTACTTTCTTCTAGACTTCGTTGCTTTGGAGTGTCTTTCTTGCTTGCTCTTGAGCAGCTTGGACAGTTCTCCTTGATGTAGCTTTGCACAATTGTGTGTCCATTTTCACAGCAACTTCAGTCAACATTGGCATGCAAATGGCCACGGGAGAAATGAAAACATGCTGTGCCACAGTGAGACTAACATTCGCGTTCATTGGTCACTGAGGAAAGATCAACCAATCGCGTGCTCCGTTTCATGACTGATTAGCGTTTTGTAAATATCGGAGTATTAAAAATACGAAATCAGATTTCTTGTCCCAAAAAATCGGAGTTTTGATTTTTTTTTTTTTTTCCATCTTAGATTTCTAAAAGAAAAAAAAAAAAAAGTGGAATTCCACAAATTAGTGGAAAAATCACGTTTACAACAAACAAGTCAATGCTCAGTATTCTTTATTTAAAGTAAAACAAACAAACAAAAAAACAGTTACTTCAAGAGTACTGGCATTGGTCATCCTTACAGTGACGTTATGGCCTCTTGTGCAGACTGTGAGATGTCACATTCTAGTGACTCCCAAGGATGAGAACGCGGAATGGTAAATCCAAAATGGCTCATGCAGGTAACATTTTGCCAACTCGGCTTTCCTGTCCTCAGTTGATTTTTAGGAACATAAAAAAACATTTTCCACTGTCTCTGTGCTTGTGGCTGTGCAGCTGAGCAGTGGCCGGTAATGTGTTACATGAATCAATGACGTAGCCCAGTCAATCCGATGAGTTCTTGTCACTACCAGACTGGAAGAGCCAATCAGAGAGGCAACATGTCTCTGAGCACGCCTAGAGTCGAGAACACTCGTGCCCACTTTAAAACCTGCCGAGGTCTGATGTACCCTTCAGGAAGTGTTGATGCTATAGGCTATCATTTGAATAGCTAGTAACACTGATTCACAACACAGGTACCTTTTAACCCTGAGCAGTTTCAGCACTCATTGTTACCTCACACAGTACAAGACAATCCCAATACAACCTGAGATGAAACGTAGAATAACTAAATGTCTTATCAGGGCCTGTGGTGTAGTGGTTAGGGTTCTGGGCTTATGATCGGGAGATTGTGTGTTTGAATCCCAGTTAGACCCCTACTGTGCTAAGACCCCTGGGCAAGGTCTCAACCACAAGTGTGCCTCTGTTCACCCAGCAGTATAAATGGGTACCAGTAAAAATATACTGGGAAGCTAACCTGCAATGGACTAGCATCCCATCCAGGAGAAGCTGAACTTCAGGTCGTGTCACGCTATGGAAACCGGAAATAAGCACCGGCCCGATGAGCCACTTGGCTCGGGTGTAAAAAGCCCAACAGACCTTTACCTTACCATATCAGATCCTACAGTTAAAGTCCTTCAGCATCAGCCCTGAAAAGAAAATGCTTCGGATCTTTTCAGATCACTCATTTGTGTCCTGTAATGTGAGGTTCAAGCAGAAAAAAAATTTGCATAAGCAGACACACTGAGGTTATCGGAAACAGTGTATTTCTGTCTGTTATCATGCCTCGTTTACATTTTGCCATGACTACATCTTCCACGGTATTCAATGCCATTCTAGTTTTGGTGGCTTTATTTTTTTTTTTTAAGAAAAAAAAGATGAGCCTTATGTGGGGCTGGTGGTGTAGTGGTTAAGATGCTGAGGCTGTGAGTTCAGATCCTGTCAGACCCGTATCGTTCTTAGAACTCAGGACAAGGCCTCAACCACAAGTGTGCCTTTGTCCACCCAGCAGTGTAAATTAGTACCATTAAAAATACTGGGAAGCTATTTTGCATCCCATCCAGCTCGTGAATTCATGCTACAAAAACCCGAAAACATGGCGGTGAGCACTGACAGCATCAGTCTGGCTGTGCTTCGTCGCAACGGCACCGATGAAGACGTCGCATTTGTGTATTCTGGAACCACTAATCACGGCTCATGACTAAAGAACTCAATATAAAACTTGGGCTGCAGGTATAGTGTTAAGGTGGTCTAATAATTTATACCCAAAATTTTATCCAGATCTACTCACGACGAGCCACCATGCAAACTTAATGAACGGCAGCAAAATGAGCGCCAAAAGGCGAAAATGTTGTTAGCAACGTAAAAGTGGGCGGAAGCGGAATTTAACTGAGCTGAAGTTTTACCAGAAACAATACAGGCAATATCCAATCAGGCCTTAAAGAAGCTGCCAAACACAGTTCCCCAAATATTTTTCACGCCCATAACTCGAATAAAATAGGAGACTTCGCAAGCTTATTCAGCAACAAAGTGACTTCCGTGTCGCTGGTCGCAGCTTTAGTTGCAAAAAACAGTCGGACGCAAATATGCTATGAATTTAAAAAAAAAGAAACTTGTTTCCTTGTTCAACTGCCTGTCAACATGCAAAACAGTCCAGAGTGTTGGACTCTAACATGGACAGGACTGTGTCCATCTCAGCCAAAACTGGGTTTCCATCTCAGCCAAAACTGGGTTAAGAAGAGTATACCCTGAACAACTTGCCAGACCACTGCAGGGCCAACACACACATCTCTCTCACACACAGCCAATTAATCTCACATGCATGTCTTAGGTTTCTGAGAGGAAATCTTGGTACCGAAAGAAAACCCACACAAACTCAACGGAGAACATACACTCAACCCCGGGAATCGAGCCCAGCACCTTCATGCTGTAAGGCAAACGTGTTGACCACGACACCATGTCATGCTGAATTCACCTCAATTATTTGTAAACCTAACAATATATCTTGACTATGACTATACACAGTGGGGCTGGTGCTGTAGTGGTTAGGGTGCTGGGCTCATGATCAGGAGGTTGTGTGTTTGAATCCCAGTTAGACCCCCACTGTGCTCAGACCCCTGGGCAAGGTCTCAACCACAAGCGTGCCTCTGTTCACCCAGCAGTATAAATGAGTACCAGTATAAATATACAGAAACGGTAACCTGCGATAGACTTGCGTCCCATCCAGGAGGAGTTGAACTCCTGGTCGCTTCACGCTACAGAAACCAGGGATAACAAGTGGTCCGATGAGCCACGGGTGTAAAAAAAAAAAAAACAAAAAAAAAAAAACAACCTACAGACTTTACCTTTACCAGTTTACCTTTTACTTTACTGGTTGATAACACCACTTGACCACTTGTAGATATTTACACCACGTGCTTTCAACAACCACGACATTGCACTGCACCTTTAGGTCCAGTTTTATGAGCTCACTGTCAAATCTGAGGTGCTGGAGTTTCTACAGTCTAATTCTATTCATTTCATCTGAGATCATTCCACAAAACTGCACTGTTCACTACTACCACAGACTTGGTGAGAAGGAGACCTTGGGATTCATTGTAGCTTTTCAAGTTGTGTTGTTTCCAGAGTGTGTGTAGGCAGTTCCCTAGTCCTGTCCCGTCCCTCATCCTTCCCCTTGTCCCGTCCCTCATCCTTCCCCTTGTCCCGTCCCTCGTCCCGTCCCTCATCCTTCCCCTTGTCCCGTCCCTCGTCCTTCCCCTTGTCCCGTCCCTCGTCCTTTTCCCCCGTCCCTCGTCCTTTTCCCCCGTCCCTCATCCTTTTCCCCGTCCGTCCCTCATCCTTTTCCCCCCGTCCGTCCCTCATCCTTTTCCCCGTCCGTCCCTCATCCTTTTCCCCCGTCCGTCCCTCATCCTTTTCCCCCGTCCGTCCCTCATCCTTTCCCCCCGTCCGTCCCTCATCCTTTTCCCCGTCCGTCCCTCATCCTTTTCCCCCGTCCGTCCCTCATCCTTTTCCCCCTGTCCCGTCCCTCATCCTTCCCCTTGTCCCGTCCCTCATCCTTCCCCTTGTCCCGTCCCTCATCCTTCCCCCCGTCCTGTCCCTTATTCTTCCCCTTGTCCCGTCCCTTATCCTTCCCCCCCCCGTCCTGTCCCTTATCCAGTGTTGTCTATAGCTTAGTTTTTGAAAGTCGAGCTGGAGGACACTGCAGCCAACACCCCTTCCTTTCCTCAGGACCCTCAGCCTTCATTGTCTTTATTCTGGGGCTGAAGATCGGAGAAATCAGGCGACTTTGAATCCACTGTCTGGATTTATTACAGGAAATAAAAACATCAAAACACCTGAATCCTGAAACCATGGCCCAACCCTGGTGTTATCTCGGGATTAAAACCGGTCTCCACTAAACCCAGAAGGTGAATAAAGGCAACATGCTGGTTGAAAGTAACCCGCTGAAGTGTTTCCAGCTGAATTGGAGCTCCAGGAGGACACAGCTCACAGCTCCAGCTTTGGTGATGAACAGTTGCGAGCGAATCCGCATTGTTTCAACACCGAGCAGCACCAGCACAGACACGACTGCTTTGTTATGCAATATAATGAAATAAACGCTCGGTGCCCAGCCAGGAGGAAAGAAACGAGCTGTGCTGCTGCGTGAACGCGTGGACAGGATCCTTCAGCTCCGGCTTCAGCTCCGGCTCGACGCGGAAAAACAGGCTGTGAAAGCCGGACTGACCAACAGCACAGCCGAACCTCGGGCTCGAGCTCGCGCGCTCCGACAACGGAACACACAAAAGACTCAAGAAATACACAATAAAAATCATTTCCAACATCGCCGTGGGTTGCTGTGCGCTGGTGGAAAAACCAAGATACAACGAAACCTCAATTCTCCAGGAAAAAACAACAGAAAAAAAAACCCAGACACATTAAAAAAAAAAAAAAAAAAAACACACAAAAGCCGCGGCGGTGTGAACGTCTTACCCAAAGCTCTGTTCCCCAACTCATGTCTCTGTCTGTGGGGCACAAAGGGGAGGAACACGCGCCGGTTATCGCTGCTTTATTCTCCTCGCTCCGACCTGTGCGACACCCTCCGCCGCCGTGGAACCGAGAGCGCGTGAAGCCGAAAACCGTGCACGACTAAACCCCGTCGTTTCTTCACTCCACACCACACCACACCACACCACACAGCACGCGCGCGCGCACACGCACAGCCACCAGAGAACCTCGAGAACGACAAGAAATCCGGGTATGAGCACGCAAAAGCATTAGCTCAATGCTGCCCTCTACTGTTCAGGGTGTAGAAGGACAGTCTGGGATTTTACGCAGCGATTAGATTCAATTCAACTTTGTCATGACATGTGTGTGTGTGTGTGTGTGTGTATATATATATATATATATATATAGAGAGAGAGAGAGAGAGAGAGAAACATACAGTACACACACACACATACATATATATATATATACACACACACACACACACATATACACATATATACACACACACACATATATATATATATATATATATATATATATATACACACACTACAAAAAAAGTTAAGGATACAGTACTGTATTTGGAAATTTTCCAGATTTTTTTTTAATTAGTTTTGTGAATTGGCCTTAATTTCATTTTTTTATTGACAAATATCCTTAACTTTTTTTTGTAGTGTGTGTGGTGTGTAAACACACATATACAGTATACACACACACACACACACACACACACACACACACACGTGTAGTACATACAGATATGGGCATGTTCGGGTGAGAATTAATTAGCATGAATTTACATAGGAGCGATGGTACAGTACTGCTATGGTGTAGTGTGGATTGGAAGGGAAGGTTCAGCAGTAGACGGAGTTCAGTAGAGAGACCACTGTGGGGGAAGCTGTTCCTAAACCTACTGGTTTGTCGAAGTCACCAGTATTAGAACATTCACCTCATCGCAAGAGTCCTAAACTTGCACGCTTTCTCTCTTCACGTTTTTGTGGGTTTCCTCCCATAGGATAACAAAATGTTCATTAGCCTAATTGGTTGTTTTGATCACCTTGGTGTTTGTGCGTTGGCCAATGATTTGGTGGGCCGTTTAAGGTGCACCCCTGCGTTCTCACACTGTCGGCCAAGATAGGCTCCAGCCTCTCCAAGACTTTAGTAGGATTTCGAGGCTTGATGAGTAAATGAGTGATGTCTCAATGAGAACAATCACAGATTTTATATCTATAAATGAATTTTCTAAGCTGTCGGGAGGCCTGTGACCGGCCCAGCTGACTGTATGTGAAGGTGGGTTCACCCTGAACAGGTCACCAGGTCATTGCAGGGCTAACACACATACAACCATTCGCACCTACTCCCACACCTAGGGGTAACTTGGAACTAATTTGGCCAATCAGCATACTGTGTACAGTTTTGTTTGGAGGATGGGAGGAAACCTGAGGACCCAAAGGAAACTCACACAAGCACAGGAGGAGGGGACAGCAAACGCCATTCAGTAAAGCCCGAAGCATGGGAATTAAACCTCGGACCTTCTTCTTGTGAGGCAAACGTGCTAACCACTGTGCCACCTAATTCTAATTAATTTCATGATGTAAACGTTAATTAAAACAGGTGGAGTTATTTTAATGCAGATTGAAGATAAACCGTGTTATTATAGTAGACCTCATCCCAGAATTTCACACACACACACAAAAAAAAAATCCAAATTCAGTTCTTTATGCAACCATTAGGAATTTCGCGATTCGATCGTTTTCATTCTTGTCCCATATCCGTACGATTGAATGGACTGTCCTGCTCTCACATGATTGGCTGATCGGATAACTGCACATGTACCAGTGTTCGTATTAAAGTGAGTGATTAGTGTACGGTTAAAAATCAATCAAGGTCCTGATACTTGCCCATTTTTCCTGATTCCAACACATCAAGTTTATTAACTGACTGTTCACTTTCTGCCTAATACATTCCAATCATTCCCTCATTATGAAAGTACAGGGATCCCTCACTTTACGCGGTGAATGGAGACCAAGACCCGCTGCAACTGCTGATTTCCACAAAGTAGGATTGACCCCGCCCCCCCCCTCACCAACTAACATATACGTACATGTATGTGTGTATATAATGTCAATAAATACACATTCAATGCTATAAAAGCTTATAACAATTAAACATTCAAAAATAATGCACAAGATGTAAATAAAATAAATACCCACAGATGTGCCTACACACACCTCACATTAAAATGTAAGTAGTTTTGTTGGGGGGTTTTGGGTTGTTCATATTTTTTTTGCATAATCAGCCTTGTTTTGCAGCATTTTCCTTAACTTTTTTCCTATTTTTGATAAATATTTTTGAAAAACCCACGAAAAACTGAAGCAGGAAGTAGTGAGGGATCACTGTATATATATTTAAATCAATGGTAATGGGTCAGCTCTGAGCCCCTTCTTGTTGAACTAATGTTTACTCGAGAGGTGACGACTAACCTTCAGTCAACTCGAGCGGTTTATGTATGGTACACATTCGTTTACAAAAGGACCACGAAATGCATCGCGTCATGAAGGCCATCAAATATTAAAACAAACAAAAAAAAAAAACACACAAACTGCATCAGTATAATCTTCAACCCTTTTTTAATTATTATTTACATCAAGTGTAACACTGAGGGAGCACTTCACAGTAATATGCTATTAAAAGTGAGCTTTAAATTAGAATCACACAAAATATACTTTTTACATAACAGAAAAATACTGTTATTCTGTCAACCTCTGCCCATTTTTTTTTTTTAAATCCCCTTAAAATTCACATATTTAAAATTAAGTGTTCCATTTGTCATTGCACTTGAAGGACTGCAGAGGTGGCCTTTGGTATATAAATGAAGTTTTACATTTAAAAAGAAAATAAAGAAAACAGATATAACTTGAAACCTTGTCATGACAAAATGTTTCCAGGATTCAATAACAAAAAAAAAACTTTAAAAAAAATTGAATAAATAAAAAAAATAATAAGTTAAAAGACAGTGTCTGAATAAAAATACAGGGTGAAAAAGGGCTAATGAAGTTGTACAAATTGGTAAAACGTGTGTGTGTGTGTGTGTGTGTGTGTGTGTGTGTGAGATGGCTTTGAACATGGAACAGGAAATTCTTCTGAAATGACTTCTCCGATTCACAGGTTTGCCTAGTTACCAAACATACGGCACAATAACAGTATAATTAAAATACTAAAAATACTAAATAAATATTACACAGAAGACCAAATTACAGAAAGGTAACTTATATTCAGCTGCATGCTGATGTATTAACTGCATCACTGTTCATAACTGGGCAGATTAAATTGACCAATTCAATGCACTGAACTGTCGGCATGTTGCCATTTTTATTATTTATTTTTTTCAGTCACAAATATTCCCTGGGAGGGGGGGAAAAAAAAAAAAAAAAAAAAAAAAAAAATTCCATAAATTCAGGTAAATCTTTTAACACCATCTTTGAAAACCTCCTCCTCAACGCTATGCAGCTGTCAAACCAGATGTTGTCCTTCCAGACACCCTGATTTCCTTCTGTCTGAATCGACCTGAATCTCTTGACAGTTTCATTATCTTGACCCTTTTTAAAAAATCCAGAATAAAGAACAAAACATTTTGTGCAGGTTTTTAGTTGGGAGTGAGAAAATCTGAACAGAATGGAACCAATTTCATCAGTAACATTAAAAACTACCTTAAAAACCCCGACCTTTTCTCTCATAAACAACAAAACATTGCACATATTTCAGTTGAAATCAAAACATCCACCAACTTCTGATGAGTCAAACAGTATTTTACATTTAAAAGTGTAATCTGACTGTTCACTGTGTGCATCCTGCCAATGCAATTATTTTTTTTTTTGTACTGTAACTGTGAAATCTCACAAAAAGGCACCATGAAACTGCGTAAAGAGCTTATGGTAGAGAAAAACCACCAAGCGTCATCTGTTTAAAAAGAAAACAAAAATAAAAACGGCTCCCTACATGGACTCCCGGACCGTACAGTCTGTTCTGGTTGTGAGGAATCAAAACAAATTCGAGATGAATGGTACAGACCATAAAACATTTCCATATTACATCTCAGAGATAAAATAAGGCAAGTCCAGTTATATCTCTGCTTTAAAAATGGCATCCAGTGTAAAAAAAAAAAAAAGTATGTCTTGGCTTTAATGACAAGGCTTCAAAAAAAAAAAAAAAAAAAAAAAAAAAAAAAGACGAAGAAAAGAAAATTGCACCCGATTTAATGTTTTGGATTCTGGTCAAGCTGTACGAAGTCATGCAACGTTTGACAAGATGGATACATTCATGTGGTGGATGCTCAGATGGAGAACGCCGTCTCATTTCAATGTTATCTGTAAGGATCAATAACCTTCTGATCAGGCAACCACTCGACGCAACATAAGACGATCTTTAATGGTTCTCATAGGTCATAATTTACAATTATTAACTATAACAAACAATTCATGTGCTTTTAATTAAAAAAAATAATAATTTAAAATTCAAGTTTAGAAGACACTCTAAAGTCAAAAAATTAAAAAAAAATACAAATCAATGTGCTATAAAAACGGCAGTTTGCTGTGTCGCCGATATCAAGCGGTACTGTATTGCAGTAAAGTTGCTGTTCTGTAGTGAGTGTCGTTAGTCACAGTGGAAAAACCCACAGTGTCCAATCTTGTGCCAACGTCCTCTCCAGACTAAACAAAAGCCCATCGATTTCAAAACAACCACATTCAGCTGTTGGCTTGAGATGCTAAATCCGCTAATAACCTCTGAAAACGTTGAGTCATTGCCGATGGTCAATATTCACATACCTACAGGAATACCAGTAAAACACCGACATGTTTGATTTGCTAGATTTTGGAATAATTACTGGATATGAAACGATCCCTTTTGCATTGCATGATTCTTACGCTGATGTGGAGGGAAAAAAATAAATAAATAAAAAAAAAAAAAAAAAAGGTCTGCTACACATATTTATCAAATACATAAATATCTGCTGGAATTATGTGCCTCTACCATCATGGACCTCATGATTGTCCTTCTTCAGTTTCGTTGGCTTTGAAGTGTGTTTTTTGTTTAAAAAAAAATTATTTTCTGGACAAATACCTGAAATCGTACATTTGACATCAGCTCAAAGTTCTGACATTGAAGAACAAAATGTTGAAAAGGTCTAACCCAGGGGTGCTCAATCCTGCTCCTGGAGATCTACCTTCCAAATGACTATCTCCAACCCTTCATGTGGACCATGTGACATGTAAGATCCAGTCAGGTCTTAAGACATTTCAACGTCCCTTGATTGGATGATTGGATGGTTAGGTGGGCATGATTAGAATTGGAGCGAATGCCTTCTGGAAGGTAGATCTAGAGGAGCAGGATTGAGCACGCCTGGTCTAACCGACAGACTCGTTGTTCAACATTTTGACCACCATGCTCCCCCCCCCCCCCCCCCACACGTAAACAACACAAAGATCTCAAACATGGACACCGAGAGAATGATATTAGCATACACTGCGACAGAACCATGACCTTCCAACGAAATCTGAAATATCTACACATAGATGGATGAAATCGACTGGAGGTGACCGTGACTGCATGATGTATCCTTCGTGCCAAAGGCTCAGTTCTGCTGCTATTGAACAGCGTGTGCAGAGCCCGACCGGGACACACCCGATCTATTCCTGTCGTGATGGGGTTTTTGTTGTGCATTCAGACGACCAGATATCCAGTTACTGTGAGTAGGCATAAGCTGTGTTATAAATCATGACAATCTGCAATTTCTAATACTATATAAAATGTCAAACAACTGGTTCGTGGGTAATAATTATGGATTCGATTCTATTAGTTTAAAACGTTGGCTCTTTTGATCACAAAATAAGTAGCCAAACCCGGGCAAAAAGACACTGTTCGTGATTCGATTTGGACAACAAGCTTATTTACAAGTTCAGAGCTCGATATCCAACTGGCGATCTCAAAGTCCACTGTAAACAATGACGGAGGGAAGAGACCGTGTGTACTGATTTTACTGAGGTACTTTTGAAAGAATATCCTCCGTTCCCAATCATTTACAAAACAATACTTAAAAAAAAAAAAAAAAAAAAAAAAAAAAATCCTATTTGGGCAGTGGGTCTTCGATGACGCCATGAACTACCTTTGCACCACATCACTGATCTCTTTAATGCATGAGTGCAAGTTGTCCAGAGCGGGACTTGTCCCACTACCACCTTGTCCCATTCCTCCACCCGTAGAAGAAGCCCGCAGTTCCTGGAGGCTGAGTTCCAGCTTCCCCAAAGCCTCACGGAAGGCAAACTTGTTGCGCGTCTGTGAGATACAGTCTACATAGCCTGAACAGTAGTCGAGTAACTGGTGACCAGCATCCAAGACTTGGCTGCTGGAGCACGGCTCCGTACTGCTGTGAAGCGCAAGGCGTAGGCACTCGGCACACTCCAGCAGAGCCTCTTTATTGACTTTTTCCAGAGGTACACGTTCCATCTGCTGCCGGGTCTTTCTCAGGGTTAGCTTCGAGGAAGCAGAGGTAGTGCCACCGTTAGCCATCTTGCTTGTTGCATTACCAGAAGGAGCAGCAGGTGCTGACGGTGCTTGTGGTGGAGGGATGCACGGACGAGCACCTCCTGACCCTCTCCCTGACTTTTTAATCCCATCTCCATTGACCTCTGGACCCATATTAGTTATCTCGTCTGAACCGTCTGTGCTATAACTATGTTGCAGAGATCGCAGTGTAGGTGGAGGAGGCGGGGCACACTTGGGCTTGATCAAGCGTGGCCTATCACTGCCACTGTCAGCCAGCAGTTTGAAGCGGTTGCCTTGCGAGTCTACACCGACCAGGTGTGCATCAGCTGCGCCAGGCTTTAATGTTGGAGAGATCAAAACCGGGACTTTATGATTGTGTGGGCCAACTAATGTCTTCGACGGAGATGACCAGGCTGGCCGGTCATCTTGCCCCACTCTACCCTGAGTATGAACATCAGATTCAGCTTCACTCCCAACCCCCGGTGCCCTCGCTGCTCCTGTGCCCACCGATACTGCACGTGGCAGTAGTTTAGCTTTGGGTCTGTCCCTGATCTGTGCTGTGCCCTCATCTTGCTTTCTGGGTGGAGCATCTGAGGGCCGTGGGGCACCATTCTCAGGCTGTGAGGTGGTGGACACTGTACGTTCCAATGGTGGTTTGCTACGGTTCCTGGGTAATGTTAGTGCCATGCGCTCCAAATCTGGCAGCCCAGCTGACATGGAGGATGTTGAATTTGAACGAGGAAAAGGTCTTGTGCCTCCACTCCCTTCATCACCTCCTGAAGACTTCCCAGTTCGCAACCCCAGGGTCTTTTTGATAAGACGTGGTGTGAAGAAGCCAGCAAGTCCTGCCCAGCTACTGCTGCTGCCTACCTGAGTAGAGGCAGAAGAGTTTGACCCAGAAAGCTTCTGTCCAAAGGTGGCTCCACAGCACCGTGACTGGACATGGTTTCCTTCTCCATGAGAAGGAGAGAAGCCAAGGCCATCACTCTGAGACGGTGGAGGAGGAGGAGGAGGGCAACCAAAAGTGGTTGTGGGCTCATACTTTTTGTGAGGCTGAGTCTCCATCTCACGAAACGAGCTGTTGGGTGTAATGGGATGAGGCTGAGAAGTGGAAGTGGTTGTCGATTTCTTTTTCATGAAGGAGCTGAAGAAGCCAGCTTTGCGGTCACGAGTAAAGGTGGCATCCGATGGATCATCAAGTACACCACCCGAAGATTTGTCCCTCTGTTTCCGAGGGAGAGCAGGAGAACCGCTGGAACGACCATCACCTCCCAGCAGACAGGCTAAAAATCCCAAAGAAAAAGAAAAATATAGATTAGAGATGGGAAAAAAAAAAAAAAACATGAAAGCACATACATTATTTAAATTATGGCGATGTATTATTTTTCAAGTTTACAATGACGAGATAGAATTCACAGGTCTGGGAGAAACCTGCACAGTATTTAACACTATTCAGGCTTTTACGGGTTGAAGATTAAAGTTTTATCTTAAATGCCCAAATCCTGACTTGCACAGTCTTGTTCTGTTACATCAGAGCCAGATATGTACTAATTTCTGGTGCTGTGTGTTTGGGTCCGTTCACCCTGCAATAGATCGGCAAGCTGTTCAGAACGTTCAGAATACACCCGCCTTGTTCCCAGAGTTAGCTGGAATTAGCTTCGTTGCTAATCGTCGCGCCCTCATTTTTCAAACTGCTATGACCACTATTCGAGTCAGCAGGAGACCGGACCCGAGCTGGGAGAAAGCAGGATACACCCTGAACCGCTTGCCAGATCATTGCGAGGCAACACACAACCATTCACACTCT
>CM045749.1:20121728-20149228 GCA_024760905.1 Plotosus lineatus | reverse complement strand
CTGTGGCCGTGACTTGGAGGGCACAAGGGGCTGATCGTGACTGAAAGCGTGCACTACCCCACCCTTTCCACAAGAGGCAGTCTTGCACAGTTCCTCTGCCACTTCTGCAAAGAAAAGGTTGAAGAAAAAAAAATTGACTGCTGACTCATTCTGCCTTCATGTTAGTGGTGAACAGTTTAAACTAACAGGTCACACAATAAAGGTAGGACAACAAGAAACTTTAATATTGGCCATTTTAATGAACAGCCCATTTAAAAAAATATTCTAGTTTTATTTTGATTGTTATTAAGCATCAAGGAGATACTCCTTGGTACACAAATGGATGTTTTAATTCATGACAGCACGATTACATTTCAAAAAAAGAAGGTAAAAGTGATTGTTTTTATAAGTGATGAAAAGGAAAACTTCATAAATGCCAGTAAAAGTGATTATCATACACTACTAGCGCTAGCACTAGCGCTAGCACCTGCCACTGAGCCTCATTTATTGTGATGTTTTTGCTGAAGGATGTGTGCAAAAAAACAAAACGAAACAAAACAAAAAACTTTTTTCCCTTAAAATGTTTTAAATCACGATGGAGGCAGGTGAGCGCCACACTGATTTTTGCAAGCAAAGCATAACGCCGTGTAACAGCTTTTTCATCCATTAAAAGATGTAGTATATCCTACACGGGAAACTAAACAGATTTTTACGGTTCATTTCTCCACTTGAGCAGGTGACCCAGACAAACTGCGACTCAATGGTTTTGATTCTTGTTTTCTGGCCTTTTTGTCCGTTTTTTAAAAGAAATGTTCAATATGGTGTAAAATGCTTACATCATTGTATAATAATTAAAAATAATAATGATTAGTATTTGCAGCTCAGGTTTTGGGGGCTTGGATGCACAAACAAACGTGTTTAATGTGTAAAAAAAAAAAAAAAGTAAGTATGGCAATATATTTACAGTAATCCCTCGTCGAGCCCTCGCATCACGGGTTTTTCCAAAAATATTAATTGAAAAATAATTTATAAAAAAAAAAAGGAAATTAAGGGAAATTTTTAAGGGAAATGCCACAAAAACAAGGCCAATTATGGAGAGAAAAAAAAACAAACAAACAAAAAAAACAACCCAACAACACTACTTACATTTATGTGAGGTGTGCATCTGTGCGTGCGCACGCATCCGTATGTGTGTGTATTTATATTTTATTTACATCTTATGCATTATTTTTGAATGTTTGTTATTATAAGCATTTATAGCATTGAATATGTATTTATTGATATTATATACACATATACATGTACGTATATGTTAGTCAGGGGGGGATTTGATCCTACTTTGCGGAAATTGGTGGTTGCGGGGATGTGGTGGAGGGGTGGGGGTGGTCTCGGTCCCCATTAGCCACAAAAAGTGAGGGATCCCTGTATTTCCTTTAACTTCAAACATAACAAACCCCTCAATGTTAGACTTTCGAAAACTGGTTTAATGAAGTCCTTGTCATTTTTACCCCATCAGCTGCCATTATAACAGAGGAAAAAATGTCAATTTTCATTCAGATTTGTGGGATCTTTTGGAGAGATTCTGAGCAGAACACAATAGTCTTGAAATATGGCGTGTCCACAACAGAACACCTGTAACCCGCTTTATTTTTAGTGGCTGCCCTGTGTCTGCGTGTGCCCACGACAGGAAAGTCAATAATGCTGCCTCTTTGATGAGTTGATGCTGATTGTCTGTTATGCTTCATTGACTTGCATGACAACAGGCAGCAATAAAACAATAACAAAAAAAAAACCTGTAAATTGATGATGCTTTTTTACATTTAAAACAAGTATGTTGATATCTTGATATTCCAGATTTTTTTTTTTTTTACGCAAAGCCTCGTAAAACTCGGCATGCATCCAAACCACTGCACCGCTAATAAAAAGGGAATAATGACGACTAGATCCAAATATTGTAGCATTAAGTGTGAAGTTACACTAGGAATTACACACACGAGCAAAAAAAAAAACCTTAAACGAAAAAAGTTTGAGCACTCTCACCTCCGTATAATCCATCACTTATTTTTAAACCAAAGGCCTACAAATGTTCAATAAATTACAGCAAAGCTGGGGTGCAGAATTTTTAACTGTACCTTCCGATATGCTGGAGTCATGAAACATCGTCTCAAAGGCCTGATGGATTTCTGCAAATGACGGCCTGTCCAGTGGGCTCCATTGCCAACCTGAGAAAACACACACAACGGAAAGCACGGTAAAGTTAAAATCCAAACCCAGACGCTCAACAGAGACCGAGTGTATTCTGGGATGTACTTACATGCTCTCATGAGTTCATAGACTTTTGGAGGACATCCTTCTGGCTGCTCCATGCGGTAGCCTTTCTCTAGCAGGTCATACACCTGTGAAAGGTCAATACCAGGGTATGGAGACATACCATAGGTCGCAATCTCCCATAGAAGCACGCCAAATGCTAAAGGACACAGACCAAAAAAAAAAAAAAAAAGAAAAGAAAAATAAGAACACCTGAAATTAACCGAGAGATGTTCCAGAACAGTGAAGAAACAGCTTTTTGTCTCAAAATGATCTCTGGGAAACATCTCAAATTGCCAAAAGAGAGAGTCAATAAAATAAAGAGAGACACTGACCCCAAACGTCTGACTTGATGGAAAAGGTGTTGTAGGCCAGGCTCTCTGGTGCGGTCCACTTGATGGGAAACTTGGCACCAGCATGAGCTGTGTACGTGTCTCCCGTCATCAGCCGACTCAAACCAAAATCAGCCACCTTTACCACATGGTTCTCCCCCACCAGACAGTTTCGGGCAGCCAGGTCCCTGAGAGTGAGAGAAAGGCAGATAGAGAAACAGTGTAAAGAAAACAATGTGATAATTAGGTCTTTCTGAATAATGAATCGATTTGCACAACATACAATTTAATAGTTTCAATGAACGGCAAGGTGGAGCCAAAGTCTGTGACAGTCTCCTAGACAGCTGTACGATTTTCTTTCATAACTGCACCACAGTGTACAGAACTGAGGCAGTTGTAAATTAAAATGGTGTTTAAATTCAGTCCCGAATTTATTATTATTATTATTCACTTCTTTATTTTTGGACACTCGCATGGTGCCATGCTGTATATGGTACATTTGTATACATTACACAGGACGGGCACAACCTGATTGGTCACCTATCAAGAATAATAATAAAAAAATTGAAAAAAAAAAAAGCCACCATTGTTCACAGTGGGAAATACAGGCGGTGTTTACGTTAAGTTGGAGCACCTGGAGTTTGTTTTTCTTGTATTTCTGTGTAGGACACACTAAAAAAAATCTTTACGCAGTATGCCGTGGCATATACAAAACACTAAACAGTGCTTAAAACGGCTCGAAATGCATAACTCACTCCACCTGCATCTGTTATGGTAAAATTCATATATAAGTTTTAGTTTAGATTTCTTTTTTTCCAGTTTAGGGCAATGGTGGCCTGGTGGAAAAGGTGCTGGATCACTGATCCCAAGGTTGGGGGTTCAAGCCCCACTCTCAACTCTCAACCTCAGCTGAGTGCAGACTGAAAAAGGACACCACCATGCTGCTTACTGAACACCGAGCTGTCAGCTTTGATTACAATACTTCCACTCTCTATAATATTAATGCATCTTGGGAGCAGCACTGACTGGTCTAGAAATGTCTCTCATCTTCGCAATAGCAGGAACATGGAGAACATTTCTATATGCACAAATGCTCTTCATGAAATAAATACACATAAACAGAGATCATAATTTATTTTATTTTTATATATATATATATATATATATATATATATATATATATATATGTGTGTGTGTGTGTGTGTGTGTGTGTGTGTATGTGGCCTGAACAGACAGGAAGAGGTGCCTTTCTCTACATACCACTTGGTTCAGATTAATGTACAGAGCTCACTTGACCTCTGAATGAAATGTAAAAGAACCATTGCTGACTTTTATCAAGAGTAGCTGCATAGCCGTCAACGTGTTTCCACCCTGCAATGGTCTGATGAACTGTCCAGGGTGTACTCTGCCCTCACCTGGCTGGGATGAGCGCCAGCCTCCCCGTGACCCTAATTAGGATTAAGCGGTTACAAAAAAAATGATGGGGGCAGTGGTGGTCTAGTGGTATAGGGCGCTGGATCGCTGATCCAAAAAGGTTGGGGGTTCGAGTCCCACTCTTCACAAGGTTGTCACTGTCCTCCCCGGTGCAGCTAACTGGGTTATCAAAGGCCGGCCATTTCTCTCACTGTCTATGGTGAGAGGCATGTAAAAGAACCATTGCTGACTTTCGACATGAGTAGGCTGCAAAGCCGTCGGCGTGTTTACACCCTGCGATGGCCTGGTGAGCTGTCCAGGGTGTACTCTGCCCTCGCCCGAAGTTGGCTGGGATGGGCGCCAGCCTCCCCGCGACCCAAATTGGGATTAAGCGGTTACAGAAAATGAACGCATGAATGCTTCAGTGTAGAAAACAACTTTCTTCACTTGCTCCATAAACTCAGAGAGTAAAAGAGTGACTGTTTACAGCTCTGTCCACACATGTACAAGCGGAGCTCAGCTGTGACTATCATGATTAAAAATAATAATAATAATAATAATAATAATAATAATAAATAATTTAATTAAAAATTTTTACTTCCTTGTATTATATACTACAGAAGTTACATGCACCAGGCTTGGTCAACCTCACTGAATTGAACAAACCTCACCCGCCCACTTCACGGCACTCTCTCATTTGCTGACCCATTTAAAGCAACGATTAGGGTCACAAGGAAATCCTATCTTAACTGACACATGGTGAAGGAGGAGTAAACCCTGAAAAGCTCACCAGACCATCACATGGCAAATCACAACCATTCACACTGATACTTCGCAACAATTTGGAACAGCTGATTATGCGAACACGCGCATCTCCGAACTGTGGGAGGAAACCAGAGTACTCCGAAGAAACAAGCACAGGGAGCACATGCAAACTCTACAGAGAAACATCCAAACCCTAAAACTTCTTGCAGTAAGACGAACATGCTAACTAACCACGACGCGACCGGTACTGCCAGGAAGAAAAAACCGAAACACTGATTTATTACCTGTGAATAAAGTTCTTCTTCTCCAGATATTCCATGGCAGAGGAGATCTGAGTAGCCATGTAGAGCAGCACGACTGCGTTCACCTCCTCTCGGTCACACTCACGGAGGTAGTCCAGCAGGTTGCCATGAGGCATGTATTCCGTTACTATGTAGAACGGAGGCTCCAGTGTACAAACACCTGAACGAATCGAGGGAGGAGTGGCCACTTAATAAAAATTTGCATTTGATTCTGTACTTACTCCAACACTGTTGGGCAAAATTCTGGTGTATTAACATAATTGATTTGTCTTGAAATGTATAAATTTGGTCATTGGAATGAATTCTAAATGAAAATGTGATGGATACTGACCAAGCAGCTGCACGAGATTGGGGTGTTTCACCTCTTTCATGACAGCAGCCTCTTTCAGAAACTCCTCCACTTCCATTGTGTCTTCCTATAATGAAAAATATCGCAATATTAACCATGAAAGTGTATTTTTATAATACAGCAGTACAACACTGATGCACCTCAGCAAACAATAAAATCATTCTCGGTAGTTCCTGGTCACAAGAGGACCCCCCACCCCACCCCCCCAAAACAAACAAACAAAAAAAAAAACTTGAAACAAACCTTGAGTGTTTTAACAGCAACGGTGAGGTTGTATTTCTTCCACACACCCACATAAACCTCGCCATATTGACCTCCACCTAGCTTGTGCTTCATGGTGATATCGGTGCGCTCCATCTCCCACTTGTCGTGTATGGGCGAGACCCCGTATACAGTGGGCTTGTTGCATTTTGGAGCCGGGTAGTGCAGCGTCGTCACCAAACCGTCCGCTACTGTGGAATGGTGATGGACCAGCTCGGCTAATGTGCTGAACCTGCTCTCAGAGGTTACATAGACCTACAAGAAAGGCCATATTTACTCCGTGTCCTCTTCGTGTAACTATTATTTGCATGCTGCATGCTTAAAAGAGGAGCATTTGTTAATGAGATAGATACTAATGGTACACACACACACACACACACCTTTGAATCCAAAGAAATGAGAAAGCATGGCCGAATTATTGTCCTGCACTTCTGATATTATAAACAGTCTCACAATACAGACCGAGTCATTTGGACGGCTTTGCAGGCCTCACCTTTCCATCAGAGGCAGTATTGATGCGGTAGTGGTAGACACGGCCCTCATAGCGCAGAGAAATAGAAAGCTGTCCCGGGCTGCTCTCGCTCTCCCTCACCAGGAAGCTGCCGTTAATCAGGCTGCTCAGTAGATACTCGGCTGCGCTGCGAGACACGGGTCCGTGATACCAGCTGTGCTTCTCCAGACTGTTCACCGGTGTGATGTAGTTACTGGGAACCCAGCCTTGACCGTTTTTAGACCGAACCTCACTCCATTCGCCATTCTGGTTGTAGCCCAGTACCCTGAGCTTCTCTCCTGAGAAGGATAGCGACATTTAGGACCAAAAAAATTAATCCAATGAGCAGAACCGGTGTGTGTTCATTGTAGATGTTCAGATTCTTTAGTAAGGCTACGACCTGTAAGGCCAAGTTTAATTAGAAGAAGAAGAAGGAAAAAAAAAAAAAAGAGGATACAGTCATGCAAAGCGGTGTTTGTTTGTTGTTGTTCTATTCTCACAAAGCCTTTCATCAATCCCACGACTGTCTCCCGCTTCTGCATCCTTCCCTGAGCGCATCTGACTTTGCTTCAGAAAGTAACATACAATTATACAAACGTCGTAACAGCAAATTACACCACATGGTTCCAGTGAGCTGTTTAAAAACCCAGCTCCAGCAGACTGGCTCCTGTTTCTCCTTGTCAGATTCAGCCAGACAATATTGGGGATCTGGCAGTCCATGCTGTAGCACAGCAAATATACGGGGAGATTAAAATGCAGCCACGAAGCACCAACTCCCTCGCTCTGATTACACCAGACTGTGTTTACTCACCTGCTATGGGGCCAACTGGGAAAGATTACGAAATGCTCAGGAATTAGTGTTCACGAGGAGCGTCCACAGTGGCTGGTGTCTCACACTACAAATATTAATCCTATTTACAGCAGCTTGGTATGAGGAGGTGGTGTTAATGTGTAATTAAAATGATAGGGATGCATTTGGGGATTACATTTGGTATAGTGAATCTAAAACTAATATTAGCACAGGGGCAAAATTAGAATAGCGTTCTAAAGGATTAAAAGAAAATAAAACGGGGGGGATTAATTGTATAGAACGTTTTGCAGAAATAATCATGTGTTTATAAGGTAAATGTTGTCATCATACCTTTCGTGATGCTCAGTGTGTTGTCACCACTGGCCACAAAATCATAAAGTGCGACAAACAGGTTGGGATCACTCTCGGCGGCACCCAGCAGGTTCTCCTTCGAGCTCCAACGCACTGCCTCGGTCAGAGCCGACGAGTCCAATCCAAACGGCCTATGCAGGGCTTCTGTCCCAGTGAAGGGGAAAAAAAGAGGGAGGGAGAAATGTAAGATGTCAGAAAGAACAACAACAACAAAAAACCTTCTGAAGGAAGAAGAGGTGTGGAAAAGGAACAAAGACGTCAAACACCGATCCTTCAGGGAAGGGCTTGAGATGTCTGAGTCACAAAGAAGCAAGAGGGAGCGAGGCGAAGGAAAACACGAATTATGAATGACTGAGGATAAAGACATGTGGGTGAAAGAAAGGGGGGGGGAGGATGGAGAGAGGGTGGAGTTACAGAAAATCAAGAAAATGTAAGAAAGGAAATATTTTAATTTAACAGTTAATAGAATTTGTGAATACACTAAAATCTTGAGAGATGGTGAAAATTAACCGAGAACAGAACTGAGCTATATGTAAACAATGCACCGAGCAAAACTAATTACAGACAAAAATCCAGTTTTTTTTTCTTTTTTAAAACATATATCCTTCTCTCGCCTATCGAGATTACCCATAAGTACTCAGCAGGCTTGGCGCACACTGGGCAAAGGGTGTACTGTACCTGGGAAATTATAAAAATCCACGTCCTGCTGTCTCACACCAATCAACCTATTCCTGTCTTCGTCAAAGCTGCTGCTTGATGGTAAAGTACGCAGGGGCATCGTCTTCTCCCAAAACCTAATGTGCCTAGATATGTATCCGCCACACACTTTACATCGAAATCCAACAAAAAAAAAACCCTTGCTGCTCAGCCTGTGATTTATATATGTATACAGTCAAGGGAAGGAGGAGCCGAGGATGCATGTCACGACAAGAAAAAATTGTGGTGGAGCCTGTACAGTTCAACCCCACTCCCAGTCCAACATGCCCAGCTTCCTCCTTCCTGTACAGCTGCTCGCCAGCAACTCACACAAATGCATTTCAAACACATGGCTATACACACAGAGAAAGCCTGCCTACGCGACTGCCCTGGAACTCTCATGCCAGTGTATGAAAAAGTAGAGGTGAGGACGATGAAAGGATTGCATAGAGAAGTAGAGGAAAGTAAAGGCAGAGCCTCGAAGACAAACATAGAAGTATGAGTATCATATACACACACTACAGGTGATGAACACACCAATACTTGGTGCTTACTAAAGTTCTTCCGAATAAAGAATTGTATTTATGTAATACAAAGTTTTTTCTGAACACATAAAAACAAATTATAGAAGCCAATAGGTAAGACAGACGGACTATCTCGGGAAATATTCAATTCGGAGACATCCACCAAGCTTGAGACGCATAATTGTTTTTTTATATTTTGCACACATACACACACACACACACACACACACACACTGGTACCTTGACTTACGAGTGCCTTTCATAACGAGTTTTCCATGATACGAGCTTCAACCCCACAAAAAAAAAAAAAAAAAAAAAAAAAATCTGCCCCTTCTAAATAGCAAAATTTTGATTTACGAACTCTGCCGGGGAAATGGCTTTTCCGGGCCGATTAGCCTTGTATTCTTCCGCGTGTATTCCTCAGTGCTCTAAGAATGCCTTGTGTGGTGCTTCTCAATTATTTTCTGTAATACACTGTATAGGGAAAAAAGGAAAAAAAAAAAAAAAAAAAAAAAAAAACATTTCACGTCCCCCCCCCCCAGTGCCCCACGCATTACTATAAATAGTTACTGCATATCATTTGTTTGGTGCTTTTTCCCCTACACCATCAGGATCACGGTGAGAGCGCCACTGCCACCGAGTGTAATTGCACATCCTCTACAGTAGGTGGCAGTGGCGCTACCAGCGCGCCCCCCAAAGGGGTGCGCACCCTACTATTTGATAAGCACTGGCCTTGTGGGAGTGCACCACAAGCCTTTTCTCACTGGCATGTGTAGCGTGCACATAAAATTCTCCTCCTCCTTCTCTGTTATGCACCATCTCATGCCTGCCCACAATGACATCTTCGCGCCCACTTGACATCTTTGCCGCAGTCAATGATCGGAAGGGTTCGTTGAATTAGTGTTTATTCTTGTTTTATTATTATTTAATCTTAATTATATTAATTATTATTAGTGTTTTTACATGTTTATCTTTAATATATTAGGTTAAATATACATGTTTGTGTCTTGTTGTATGACTTTGGGAGGGGGTTGGAATGGTTGAATTGGCTTTCTATTATTTCCGATGGAAATTTTTGTTTTATCTAATGAACATTTTGACTTACGAACTTGCCCTTGGAACGGATTAATTTCGTAAGTCAAGGTACCATTGCACACACACCCACACACACACACACACACCACAATGTAACCTGTAGTCTGTTGGGCTTTTCACACCTGAGAAAAACTGGGTCATCAGGCCGGAGCTTATGTCCGGTTTCCGTCACATGAAGCAGCGAGGAGTTCAATTCCTTCTGGATGGATCACTAATCCATCACAGGCTACTGCCCCAGCATTTTTTTTAAAATGTATATATTAAGGAACTAACATAAAAAGCAAAGTCAAGACAAGTTTAGTTCGATATATTTGAACCATTACTAAGGCTGGTCAGATGAGATTGTGTACACTTCCGAGTCAAGATAAGTGCTGCAAACATGCATTTAATGGATAATATACACCAGGACAAAACATAAGAAATGGAAATTAAAATGGATCAATAATTATTTTTCTCTTTTAAAGCTCAGCAACGATCCTATCCAAGTGACCACAATGAACCATGGTTGTCATTTAGATTCAAACATTACCTACTCAAATAATTTCAATTCAGCTGTGTGTGTATTTTACAGTTTATATTAAGCAACTGTGCAGAGTAAACTAAATTCGGTCTTAAAAAAAAAAATTACCATTTTTTTTATAAACTCTATACCTGGACCAGCCTGCGGCAACAGTCACCAGAGAAATCAAAATGGTCGAGATAACCTTTTTTTTAAATCCCCCGTATGCTGTCCCTGCGCAGGGTACTAGCATCTTGTTAGAGTAAATAACAGGAGATTTATTAACCCTAGAAGGGTCCAATGTTCACGCTCACAATGCAATGCATTTTTTCGTGAAATTACCTCCCTATTTGATGTTGAATGCAGAAACTACCAAATAACCTTGTATGTTATATGAACATTATATAGAAGATTTTTTTTTTGGCTTTAAGCCATTTTCCCCCCCCGGCTTTGGCACTGCAAGAGTTAAAGTACTGGCACCTGTTGACAGTTATGTTACATTATAATGTTAGAAATGTGAAATGTTAGAAATGGTGGCATAGTGGTTAGGGTGCTGCGCTCATTGGGAGGTTGTGGGTTCACATCCCAGTTAGACCCCCACTGTGCGAAGACTCCCGGGCAGGGTCTTAACCACAAGTGTGCCTCTGTTCACCCAGCAGTGTAAATGGGTACCAGTAAAATATACTGGGAAGGTAACCTGAGATCGACTAGCGTCCCATCCAGGAGGAGTTGAACTCCTGGTCACTTCACGCTATGGAAACCGGGGATAAGCACCGGCCTGATGAGCCGCTCGGCTCGGGTGTAAAAAGCCCAACAGACATTACCTTTACCTACCATAATGTTAGAAAACATTGTCGGAATCTTCAGGTTACAATATTATTATTACTACTACAGGGAGTATTGCTTGGTTCAAAACAAATTAAACCACATTACGATGCAGAGGCCACCGCCTTCTTCAACAAGCAAACAGTTGAACAGACTCTGGTATGACACTAAATGAAGAAATGAATGTTACTACCGAAAATAACCGACAGGAACATTCTCACACCAGCGTTCACCAAACCTTTGTTTTGGAGAAGAACATAATGCATTCCTCTCCCCTTCACTTCACTCAGCCACAACTCCCAGTACATGATCCTCTTAAAATCCAACGCCAATCCACAGGTCATTTGGAACCGGGTGCTCCAAGTTACAGTCCAGGAGGCTTACTTTGCCCACGTATACACACAGACCTCTCTCAGCCAACAACCCTCTTTTTCACTAAGGCTTTTGGAGTGCTTGAAACCTCCACGACTGATCTTTGATGTGGCGCAGACCTCAGAATTTCCAAGACAGCTCCTCGAAGGCAAAACCACGATGGACACAGGGTCTACATGTTGGCTGCTCCGGCGCAAACACGTGTCAGCAAGTCTGTGAGAAATGAAGGGAGCTGAGCACATATGGAGGCTCTTGCTGGAGATCTCTTGAGGGAAAGTGTGTGTAATGGGGGAGGGGGGTGGGGTGCACATTTCAGACTGGTTGAGGGGGTTGACTCTTGCCCATGACAGATGTCTACATGTTTCCACCCGCAACCTCTTGTGATAAGGAGAGGAAAAGGAGAGCAAGCAAAAAAGAAAGAAAGTGAGTATGAAGGATGATGATCATGAGACAAAATGAGTTCCTCAAAAAAAGAAAGGACATGGCTTCTGAGTTTGCTGATGATTAACCAAGAAGCCAAGAGGCCTCGTCTTGTTAAAACATGCATTTTGCTGTAATCTCCGGCACTTAGATCATCAGCCAACATTTACTAGAATCGGACTCTCAATTATTAACACCATCTGCAGCCAGACAACCTAAAAGGAAGTACCATACAGAAAGGAAAACCTCTGGAGGGATTCAAATGGAAAATAATTGAAAAGCTATCGAGGAACAGATAATGAACAAAGAACTAATGGACCAACGAATGCTGAATAACATCAGCATTTCATCATGGACCAAAGACCAAATATCTTAAAACAGTCTTGCATAGGCATTATCCTGTTCAAAACTATCCATGATACACAATGCTAAGTACACAAAGGCCAGCAGAAATCCCTTGCCATGCAAGGGCCATGACGTGTGCCAAGCGAGTGTTCTGGCCAGCACATGCTTCGTGTGTGCCTAGCGTAGGACATGCCACACAGGACAGCTGGGACAGGAGCACGATGGAGCCAAATGTCGATCTGAATGAGGACATTGATCCCCTGCCCGATCTGAGCTCCTCACACAGCTGCTGGGGTCGGGACAGCTGAAGCAGCACCTCTGTAAATCCTCCAGACACTGGCATGTTGTCATCTCTACGCCCATACCAACTACCAAGAGTGCAACAGTTGTGTATAAAAAAAAATAAAAAAAAAACATTATATAATAGTGATATAACCAGGTTTCAGAAATTGGCTTTTTATACAACGAAAAAGAGCTTTATATTCAGTGAAGATCTTCAGTATTGAACACATTTTCATACGGTGATGCAGCAGGTAGTGGTTGTGCCTCAAAACACTAGATTAATAGCATGAGTTCGGGTTAATGTCAATGTGAGGTCTGGTGATTCTTCCAAGAAGTAAAAATCCCTAACCAGAATCCTATAGAAAATGGACCATACCCTCTGGGTAAAATCATAGAAGTCTGTCTGTCGGTCTCTGTGTGTCTGTCTATGTGTCTCTATGTGTGTCTGTCTCTCTCTCTCTCTCTCTCTCTCTGTGTGTGTGTGTCACGTCTCTGTGTGTGTGTGTGTGTGTGTGTGTGTGTGTCTGTCTGTCTCCGTCTGTGTGTGTGTGTCTCCGTCTCTCTCTGTGTGTGTGTGTGTCTCCGTCTCTGTGTGTCTGTCAGTCTCCGTCTCTCTGTGTGTGTGTGTCCGTCAGTCTCCGTCTCTGTGTGTGTGTGTGTGTGTGTCTGTCTCCGTGTGTGTGTGTGTGTGTCCGTCCGTCTCCGTCTCTCTGTGTGTGTCCGTCCGTCTCCGTCTCTCTCTGTGTGTGTGTCTGTCACGTCTCTGTGTGTGTGTGTGTGTGTGTGTGTCTGTCTCCGTCTCTGTGTGTGTGTGTGTTTGTGTGTGTCTGTCTCCGTCTCTGTGTGTGTGTGTGTGTCTCCGTCTCTGTGTGTGTGTGTCTCCGTCTCTGTGTGTGTGTGTCTCCGTCTCTGTGTGTGTGTGTCTCCGTCTCTGTGTGTGTGTGTGTCTCCGTCTCTGTGTGTGTGTGTGTGTGTGTCTCCGTCTCTGTGTGTGTGTGTGTGTGTCTCCGTCAGTCTCCATCTCTCTGTGTGTGTGTCCGTCCGTCTCCGTCTCTGTGTGTCCGTCCGTCTCCGTCTCTCTGTGTGTGTGTCCGTCCGTCTCCGTGTCTCTGTGTGTGTGTGTCCGTCCGTCTCCGTCTCTCTGTGTGTGTGTGTCTGGCACGTCTGTGTGTGTGTGTGTCTGTCTCCGTCTCTCTGTGTGTGCGTCTGTCTCCGTCTGTGTGTGTGTGTGTGTGTGTGTGTGTGTCTGTCTCCGTCTCTGTGTGTGTGTGTCTGTCTCCGTCTGTGTGTGTGTGTCTGTCCGTCTCTGTGTGTGTCCGTCCGTCTCTGTGTGTGTCTGTCCGTCTCTGTGTGTGTCCGTCCGTCTCTGTGTGTGTCCGTCCGTCTCTGTGTGTGTCCGTCCGTCTCCGTCTCTCTGTCCGTGTGTCCGTCCGTCTCCGTGTGTCTGTGTGTGTGTCCGTCCGTCTCCGTCTCTCTGTGTGTGTGTCCGTCCGTCTCCGTCTGTCTCTGTGTGTGTGTCCGTCCGTCTCCGTCTGTCTCTGTGTGTGTGTCCGTCCGTCTCCGTCTCTCTCTGTGTGTGTGTCCGTCCGTCTCCGTCTCTCTCTGTCTGTGTCCGTCCGTCTCCGTCTGTCTCTGTGTGTGTCCGTCCGTCTCCGTCTCTCTCTGTGTGTGTGTCCGTCCGTCTCTGTCTCTCTCTCTCTGTGTCTCTGTCTCTCTCTCTCTGTGTCTCTGTCTCTCTCTCTCTGTGTCTCTGTCTCTCTCTCTCTGTGTCTCTGTCTCTCTCTCTCTGTGTCTCCGTCTCTCTCTCTCTGTGTCTCCGTCTCTCTCTCTCTGTGTCTCCGTCTCTCTCTCTCTGTGTCTCCGTCTCTCTCTCTCTCTCTGTGTCTCCGTCTCTCTCTCTCTCTGTGTCTCCCTCTCTCTCTCTCTCTCTGTGTCTCCGTCTCTCTCTCTCTCTCTGTGTCTCCGTCTCTCTCCGTGTGTCTCCGTCTCTCTCTCTCTGTGTCTCCGTCTCTCCCTCTCTGTGTCTCCGTCTCTCTCTCTCTCTCTGTGTCTCCGTCTCTCTCTCTCTCTGTGTCTCCGTCTCTCTCCGTGTGTCTCCGTCTCTCTCCGTGTGTCTCCGTCTCTCTCCGTGTGTCTCCGTCTCTCTCCGTGTGTCTCCGTCTCTCTCTCTCTCTCTGTGTCTCCGTCTCTCTCTCTCTGTGTGTCTCCGTCTCTCTCTCTCTGTGTGTCTCCGTCTCTCTCTGTGTGTGTGTCTTCGTCTCTCTGTGTGTGTGTCTTCGTCTCTCTGTGTGTGTGTCTCCGTCTCTGTCTCTCTGTGTCTCCGTCTCTCTCTCTCTGTGTCTCCGTCTCTCTCTCTCTCTGTGTCTCCGTCTCTCTCTCTCTCTGTGTCTCCGTCTCTCTCTCTCTCTGTGTCTCCGTCTCTCTCTCTCTGTGTCTCCGTCTCTCTCTCTCTCTCTCTGTGTCTCCATCTCTCTCTCTCTCTCTGTGTCTCCATCTCTCTCTCTCTCTGTGTCTCCATCTCTCTCTCTCTGTGTCTCCATCTCTCTCTCTCTGTGTCTCCGTCTCTCTCTCTCTCTCTCTCTGTGTCTCCGTCTCTCTTTCTCTCTCCGTCTCTCTCTCTCTCTGCGTCTCTCTCTCTCTCTCTGTGTCTCCGTCTCTCTCTCGCTCTGTGTGTCTCCGTCCGTCTCCGTGTCTCCGTCCGCCTGTCTCTCTCTCGCTGTGTGTGTATGTCTCTCTCTCCGTCTCTCTCTCTCTCTCTCTCTGTGTCTCTGTCTCTCTCTGTGTCTCCGCCTCTCTCTGTGTGTCTCCGCCTCTCTCTGTGTGTCTCCGCCTCTCTCTGTGTGTCTCCGCCTCTCTCTGTGTGTCTCCGTCCGTCTGTCTGTCTCTCTCTCGCTGTGTGTGTGTGTGTGTGTGTGTGTGTGTGTGTGTGTCTCTCTCTCTCTCTCTCTCTCCGTCCCTCCCTCCCTGTCTGCCTCTCCCTGTTTCTGGGTCTTTATCTCTTGTGTCTTTTTCTCTCTCTCTCTCTCTCTCCACAGTGTCATGAGCACACAACACCTTGAAAAAGATCAGCATCAGCTGGCTTGAAGCATGGTAGGTTAGAGATAGCTGAGTGTGTGTGTGGACATTTACTTTTAAAATCACCTCACTAGCAACCTTTGGACTCTTAAGCAAGCCCTTAATCACGAAAATAATTGAAAGTTGCTCTGGATGAGGGCATGTGCCAAATGCCACAAATGTAAATGATAGGGTAGAGCTGGCTGCCAGTGCCATGAGTATATGAGCTAACTAAAGAGGGGGGCGTTTACGAAAGTGTCAGACATACTGATATTTTTCATATTCACATAAGATAACTTTTTGTATTATATTAATTTTACACTGGCTCATATACAGTATATGCAAATAAAACATTTTAGAGGTATTTATTATTATTCATTATTACGATCTCAAAAGGATATGAATGGACAAACCCTGGAGCCAAATAATGGAACCGTGGTTCAGATGTGAAAACTACTACACTCTTGATGATTGTGGACAAAAAGATCGTCATAAAAGAGAAGTGTCTGTGACTTCTTAAAAGCCCTCACACGTTCCCGAATACCACTTGAGGGTGGCCTGTAAAGTCCATAGACTGACTAAGAAGTGATGCCAAGGCAATGAAACATAAGAGCTTCTGTACCGAGGGGATCCAAGCACTGCAGCACGAATGGAAGAAGTGTATAGACTGCAGGGGAGAGCACGCTGAAAAATAAACCACATTTGGTCAAATCTACCCACTGCATCAGGGTCAGCCTTTGAGCTTTTCAGCCCACTCTCATATTCGAAAAACAGAAAGGCCTGCAAAAAGCAAATGGTCCCCAAGCACTGAGGAGTAGAGGATACATTGTAGCCGGTACCAGATCTGATCACTCAGTCGCTAAGTGATGGCGCTAATAAAGTGCTGCGCGCAACAGCGAAGGAAGATACCATGGGAAAAATAAAACCAGAGAATCCAATAATGTTTTCATTTTTGTGATTTTTTTTAATTTAAAAAATTTAGTCAATCTGATAAATATAAAATAATAAGATATCAAACATTCGAATGTGCATGCAAATTGCTCACACCCCCGCAACTATTTAAATTTACGTGTGTAAGCCATACTTCTTACATATTTTTGAAAACATTCACTTAAATATGCAAAGATTGTACCCACCCAGTATTCACAGTGCTGACCAGTACAGTGACCCTTCATTATTTGCAGGGGTTGTATTCCGCCCCTTCCCACGGATCCTGAAAATCCGTGAGTTATTGACACGGTTTAAAACCCTATGTACGATATTACATGCGCTAAAATCTGCTTCTTAAACACATTCTATCGACAGTCTTGCTCATTAATACAGTAATAATGCAGTAAAATGTAGTAATGATAAAGTAAAAAGTTTTACATTTTTACTCTGATAATATTTATGAATAAATAAAGCACTTAGGCTCCTTACCAGAAGCTAGAGAAGATTCAGGGCGTTTGAGTGACATTGTAGGGTTTAAATAATCATTAAAAACCCACGAAAGAAAGTGAATTTACAATTCAGGCAATCAAGTTGATGACGTGGGGGGGGGGGGGTGTACACATCATCTGCAACCAATCAGCAGGAAGGAGAAACAAAAGCTCTCAGCCATTGGCTAAATTTGACTCACGTGCGAGTAACTTCTGGGTTTGTCGCTAATCCACAAGTATGTGGGGCCACGAGTGCTGAACCGCGAATGGCCGGCGAGGGGTTACTGTATTGTCCATTACAATGCTGATTGGATATTATCGATTTCAATTCTGATTACCTGTTATGCATCACAATGCTGAATTGCACAGCAGTTTGCTGATTGGCTCTTGTGTATCACAATGCTAACTGGCTGCTCTGTATCTCGGTACCGACTGGTGCTTTTCCAAATTTACAGGGTATTCAAAGACTCATAAATTGCTATTTTAAATACCCAGAAGAGATTTTAATAGCACATGGTTAAAACAACCTTGACCTTGATGCGAGATGGTTCCACCTATTGTTAAAATGGCAAACCAGTCTGGAATGCAAGTTTCAGCAAACAATGCAACAACGACACAATCGAGATGAACAACACAACAAAAAGTACTGAGTAGCTTTGTTCCAGCTACCGATTTTCGAGAAATGACACAGGATTTCATGAAATGTTCTGCACCTTTTTAAAGATTATTGAAGTGACACATTGTTAGAAACTATATGGGGTATTTGGATTCCAAAAATATTCATATGCAGTTTTCTACTGTCACAGAGTGGACAAGAATAATAATAAAACTGTCTGCGTAACAAACTGACAGTCCACCATCATCAGAAATATTACCCCTTGCATGGAATGTTCTGTTATATCCATAAACATATTTAGCAATGAGAGCAGAGACCAAGTGGAGGAAAATCTAGAGAGGTGGAGGTATGCCCTGGAAAGGAGGGGATTGAAGGTTAGTCTTAGTAAGACAGAATACATGTGTGTGAATGACAAGGACCCAAGAGGAACTTTGAGGTTACAGGGGGCAGAGATAAAGAAGGTGGAGGATTTTAAGTACCTAGGCTCAACAATCCAGAGCAATGGAGAGTGTGGAAAAGAGGTGAAGAAGCACGTGCAGGCAGGTTGGAATGGATGGAGAAAAGTGTCCGGTGTGATGTATGATAGGAGAGTATCGGCAAGAATGAAGGGAAAAGTGTACAAGACGGTGATGAGGCCAGCAATGTTGTATGGTTTAGAGACAGTGGCCCTGGGGAAAAGACAGGAGTCAGAGTTGGAGGTAGCAGAGATGAAAATGTTGAGGTTCTCTTTGGGAGTAACGAGGATGGATAGGATCAGAAATTAGTACATCAGAGGGACAGCACATGTTAGATGTTTTGGAGACAAAGTCAGAGAGGCTAGATTGAGGTGGTTTGGACATAGTGAGTATATTGGTCGTAGGATGCTGAGGTTGGAACTACCAGGCAAAAGGCCCAGAGGAAGACCAAAGAGAAGATTTATGGATGCGGTGAAGGCGGACATGAAGGTCGTTGGAGTAAGAGTAGAAGATGCAGAGGATAGGGAGAGATGGAGGCAGATCATTTGCTGTGGCGACCCCTGAAGGGAACAGCCGAAATGAAAAGAAAAAGAAGATTTAGCAATAATAGCTTCTTTTAATAAATATGGCTGATGCAACATCTTTACCGTTATTTTTGATTTTTATTTTTGAAAACAGCCCATAGACATATTTATTAGTGATTTTAATCAAAAATCCAAAATTGAATTTTGTGACAAAAACCATAATTAATATGAAGACTGTTTCCTACTAGCAGGTTTTGAGTAGTCATGAAGGTGTTTCTCCAAACATCTGAGGAACTTCATCGGTTCCATTGAATAGTGAGATAATTCTTGCTACTGCAACACTATGTAACTTACGATTGGTGTGACACTACAGCCTGGAAATGGGAATTGGCATCAAACTACGAGGATAAATGTGTCAACATTGCATAGTAAGTAGGTGACATTTGTCACAGACGTTCCCCCTCTTATAGTGACGGCTCTTTGCTATAAGAGTTCAGATTTAGTTTGAGAGTTTTCTCTTTTTCAAAAGAAAAAAAAAAAAAAAAAATCATGACAGCATTGTTATTTCTATTCTCAGGTTGGCGTTCTTGCATGACAAAAGCCCTGTTTTGGAAAACTGCTAGGTCTGAAAGCTTTTCTAATAGCAGTTGTCATATCTATTCCTTGAAAAGAGCTGATCAACACATTTCCAATCTGGTGGGATAGACAACCAATAATTTTTCTTCTTTCCCCGTTTCTATTTTACATATCAAACAAACAGTCTCAAGGCTCAGCTTTCTCTGGAAGATGCACCAGTATTCGGTATAGAAAAAGAAGAGAAGCCTTTGTCACATACAGTACAGCATCATAAAATACTAATATCTATACAGACCAGACTGTGACGAAACTGTGGTCAAAGCAGACGGTCAGATACAACAGCAGGTAGGGGAAAGGGATTTACTCAAGGAGCCAACAGCAGCAGCTTGGTGATGCGATGCTTTGACCCCTGACCTTCTGTAACCCAAAGTGAGCACCATCACAAGTTTGTGTGATATAGGCACCATTTTCTTCTGACCCTGTCTTTATCATTTTTGAAGAACTTAAGATTTTTTTTTAAGATTGATGATGCATGCAATCTGAAAAAACGTTGGTTTGCTGCTTGTTTGTTTTTTTTTAGTTTTTTTTTTTTAGTTTTTGTGGCCAGTAATGTTGCATTCAGAACAAAGTTATAGAATAAGCAGTAATCTAATAGGGTATTTCAATAGATGTATTGTGATAAACTTGAACACATTTACTATGAAAAATTATTTGTTCTGATAATATAAATCACATAAATTGCTCAACGCAGAAGCAGCCACAGTCAAAACACGCTGTCCAAACTTGAAGCATTGGGCAAATTGGCCCATTTCATTGAAAATCATACAATGATGGACAGTATACTAGGGATTTAGCTCAGTTGGTAGAGCATCCGCTTTATCCTCCGGAAGGTTGGAGTTCGAATTCCAGCCGCGTCATACCATAAGACGTTAAAATTTGGCAGTTGTTGCTTCCTGCTTGGTGCTCAGCATCAAAGGATAGAACAACGCAATAACTGGCGCTGCACAGTGACGACAGGTGCCCAGAGCAAAAATCAAATTTCAATGTATGTAATGTACTTTGACAACAAAGAGTTATCAGGGTATTCTATAAGTTTTCGAGTAGACGGAGGATATTCATAAGTAGGGGTGGAAATTGTTTGAGGCAAGTATGGGGATGGGGGTGTCCCCTCCCGTAGGGGGTCTGGGGGGGCCACCCCCAGAAATTTTTTAAAATTCATGTGCTCTGTGGTGCATTCTGGGCCCATATTTATGAGAAAATCAGACAAGCTAGAAGCAAATAAAACTACAAGTTTACAATATAAAAAATTGTATTTGTTACAAGAATAGTAGACTTGCTTCTTAAAGGAAAGTACATAAAACTTCTTATTTGAAAATTCTGACAGTTACCTTATGAATATAGAATATTTGTGAATCAAACTGCTACCCTAATCTGTCAAAACTGTTTATGTAATATCATTGTAAGCTTAATAAGATTAGGCTATTAGAATAAGATTAGGCTAGTTTAGTTGGGTGCTAGGTTTCACTATTGTCGCTCAGTGCAATGAAGAAATAATTTGTGTTCGGACGTCACATAAAACTTTTTTTTTTACCTATTTCATGATATATGGATATTTCATGATATATGGATGTTTCCAAAACAGTGGAATCGTCGGTCTTGGGTTGCTTCCACAACGTATTTAATGTTGGTTGTTTAGATCTACTTCGCTTCGGCACCATGCTTGTCGGTACGACTCACATCAGTTTGGACTATATTTTACCCGGGTTTGTACGACCCGTCACAATCTAAATCTACACGGGAGCACAGGCACATGGTGGCAAGTACATAGCTTAACAAAGCCGTGAAAATGTTTCTATTAAAGATTATTATTATATTATTAAATATTATTATTTACTATTATAAAATATAACCGGCACTAGGCTAATAATAGCCGGCGCTTCCGCCATGAAAAGTATGGTTGTTATGATGATTATTATTATTATTATTCATTGCCATTTTTTTAGAGAGAGAGAGAGAGAGAGAGAGAGAGAGAGACAAAGAAAAAAACATCATGAAATTATTTTTTGATGGTTACTCACTACACTGTACAACAAATCAAATACAGACGCTCTCCAACTTACGTTCGTCCGGTTTACGTTTTTGCTTTTTTTTTTCCCCAAAAAAAAAAAATTGTCAAATTTTGAGTTTAGAAGTACCTACTACGCTGATGTAATGGTGCAATTATTTGTTTACAAACGACACTGAACATGCCCCTCCTTCTTCCCAGTTCAGTTAGATATACATTGTTTTATATATCAGTTATATAGCGTGTTACCCTTGTGTTAAGACGTCGTCTCTGTGATCTTTGTGTTTACACTGTTTTGCGGACTTTTGTAACCCTAAGCAAATATGGTTGGTCAGAAGCGTAAGCCTACTAGCATGGGTGCAAGTCTCATACACAGAGATGAATTAACTATCTGCTCGGATTGGCACAATCTACCATGCATACTCGGTTAAGCAAAGAGAATTGTAAAATGAATGAAAACCCGGATCCAGAAAAGAAAGAGAACTCTCCGCTCTGCTGGTGATTCACATCAGTGCAGGCTGAGTACTAAACCAGTATTCAGTGGTGTCCTTGCTCACTTGAAGGACTAGAAGTTCGTATAAACCCGCGCTTTGTCTCAAGCACAAAAAAAGTAAACTACTTTCGGTGTTGAGCGCCTCACATATTGTAAGCGTTTATTGGCTGTTTTAAGCTTCATGTAAAGTGACTCGGCTCAGCTTTGTGTAATGTGACTCGGCTCAGCTTTGTGTAGAGTGGCCATCTGTCGACCATCGGAACCATTTACAAGCAGAAAGATCGCAGCATAGAGAATGTTAAAGACTATATTTGATACTGTATTTGACATTTGATGAGTGAATTTGATTAAAATTTATCTATTTGAAATTATTTTGTTTGAATTTAATTTATTTGAAATTAATGTTGATATTATTTGATGATATTTTACAATGTTATGTTTATAATAATTGATTTAAGGGTGTTTTATCTTCTTTCTTCTTTTCCTTTCGGCTTTTCCCTTCAGGGGTCGCCACAGCAAACCATCCGCCTCCATCTCACCCGATCCTCTGTGTCTTCTACTCTTACTCCAACTACCTTCATGTCCTCCTTCACCACATCCATAAATTTTCTCTTTGGTCTTCCTCTAGGCCTTCTGCCTGGTAGTTCCAACCTCAGCATCCTACTACCAATATACTCACTATCCCTCCTCTGTACATGTCCAAACCATCTCAATCTAGCCTCTCTGACTTTGCCTCCAAAACCTCTAGCATGCACTGTCCTTCTGATGTACTCATTGCTGATCCTATCCATCCTCGTTACTCCCAAAGAGAACCTCAACATTTTCATCTCTGCTACCTCCAGCTCAGCCTTCTGTCTTTTCCCCAGGGTCACTGTTTCTAAACCATACAACATCGCTGGCCTCATCCCTATGAGATACGGTAATGGCATTTATGGTTGTATAGTGCAGTACGAGCGTCATACGTCACTGTAACCACTTGCGTTCACTTTCAACTTACGTTCGGCCGTCCGGAACCAATTAAAAACGTGAGTCGGGGAGCGTCTGTAGTCCTAAATAACCAGTGCAGTGTAAACAGCAGCCTAGGTTAAAAGAGGTCATTTAGCCACATCATTTACATATGAACTACAAAACACAGAAGCACCATGTGATCTTCAGAACATCAACACTCAAAGCTTCTGTAAAATAGCTCAATGTTTCTTGGATTTAGTGTAAGTTTATCAAGTATGCAGTCGAGGTAGCAATCGCTACAGCATTCTGATTATTCTTTGCATAGTCTATGTCTCTCACTATATCTTATCCTACCTCTCCGGCACATTTTTTCAAGCATATTCATAAATCTTTGTGGAACAAGAATATCGTGTTCTTGAAGTCCATCCACTATGATATGCCAGGACACGCAGGTAAAACTCTAATGTCGTAAATGTAGACCAGGCTCTGGAAAAAGATACAGCTAATGATTATGACCAATTCGGGTTTTGGTTGTACAGCGCAATAATGAGATCTTTCCTAAAAAGGTAAACATGATGAAATTGTGTACAACACAGCCCAGTACATAACATGATCCCGAATCCAGTATTCTCCATTACTAATAAGAATTTCCCATACGCAGCTATAAAGAGTGTAACCGCAATCGTGACGCCTTTATCCCAGACCAAATCAACCAGTAAAAGCTGCCTGAAATCTGTTGGGAAACTAAGCTGCATGTGTGCCCTTTCATGTTCTCTTGATTGATGAAGGAGGAGTGATGTTTCCCACCAGATGCCTGAAGTTGGGACAGTCCCAGAACCCACTTCAGAAAGGGTCTTGGATTTAAAATCCTTTAGGATCAGACATACCGTAGTCAGAAACGTATGGAAAGACCACAAACTGTAACTTTTGCCCCTTATTATTCTCAGGTGAGGCATGGCAACCAGCTACATGAGAGGAAAAGCATCGCTCCATTTTCCAGTTGGAATTAGCAGGACCCAAGTTTCAAAACCCGAAAAGGTATGAAGTCTGATTCACATTTACCTACATACCAACATTTACAGAAAATCAGCTGGATAACATCCAGCTCCGCCCAAACCACCATCCCATCTCTCAAGAAACACAATACAGCACACATCTCAGTTATCAACAACCAGACATGGATTAATCATCCCTTACAAACACATCACTTACATCACAAAGCATGTTTCTGCAGGACCAACAGATTACGCCTATACGACTGTGTGTGTGGGATTTCAGGAACAAGGGAAGTCCTGTAAAGCACAGAAGCGTGTTTAATTCTTTCCTCGAAATCAGGGGTCCCCAACCACCGGTCCCCGGACCAGTACTTTCCGTGGCTCAATTGATACCGGTCCGCAGAAGAAATAATTAATTATTTTGGTTTTATTTATTATCTGAATCTGAACGATCTTTATTTTTGAAAAATGACCGGATTCTCTAGGTTACAAGTCAGTCATTTGAGTGCTAAAATGTCACCGACAAAGGGACGGCACATGAACAGAAGCAAGTTGGACATGTTTCAAACAATAGCAAGGATTTTGGGTGAGACTGAGCCTGAGCCTTCATTCTCCTAGCTGGTGCACACCATCACCTGTGTTTTTTTTTTTTTTTTTTTAAGTTCAAGCTCTACTTCTCAACCAACTTTATTTCAGCTGTTGAAAAATAACATTCATGGAGCGATTATTATTTTATTATCATCATCATTATTATTATTGTTATTATTAATAATAAGAAGAAGAATAATAATAATATTTTATATAAATAAATTATATTTAAAATATAAACAATCTATGACCACCCCCCAGTAAAATTGTCAAGCGTTGACCGGTCTGCGATGATAAAAAGGTCGGGGACCCCTGCTCAGGTTTTATGGTCTAACTCAGTGTGCATTACAATTGGCAGGGTTTTTATATATATAAAAAATATATAGGGCGCTGGAATCGCTGATCCAAAGGTTGGGGGTTCTAGTACCACTCTCCACAAGGTTGTCACTGGAACCCGAACCCCCACGAATAACGAGGGTCTACTGCAGGGGTCACCGACCTTTTTGAAACCGAGAGCTACTTCTTGGGTACCAATTAATGCGAAGGGCTACCAGGTCAAAACACACCTCTGAAATTACAAATTTGCTCAATTTACCTTTAATTATATGTTATCATTAATAATTAATGATATTTATCTATGTGAAGATATTGATTTGATTTAAAATATATTCAAAAAAATTAGATGCAGCTCAATGGAGAGTGGCGCTATGGAGCTGTGGGCCTGTCCTAAAACTAGCAGTGAACAGGTCCGCGGGCAACTTATAGTGTCCTTGCGGGCTACCTGGTGCCCACGGGCACCACGTTGGTGATCCCTGGTCTACTGTATGTGTGTATGTATGTATGTATATATATATATATATATATATATATATATATATATATATATATATATATATATATATATATATATAAAGAAATGTGTTTGTGAGGCATCTTTTGGTACCCGAGTAAACTTCGAGCCAAAAGCAATTGCCAATCTTTGCCTTACTGCATTTAAGTAGTTCCGTGTTTGGCAATACATTAAGCCAATCTGGTAGGTTTTATACTGCCCAGCGCAATCACAAAAAGTCTCTCAGTGACAACTTCATACAAACTTAGCACAATTAATCTCATGCTACATACTCCGAGGTGAGAAGGGAGGATGTTATGCTCACAGAGTACTGAAGGGATGCTGAAGCACGGCATGGTGACAAGCAAACATCCTGTCCGCATGCCTCTTTATCTAAAGCGGTGCTCCATGATGAGCCAAACATGCAGCTAGGACTATCACAATGCAGTCAAAGTATTTTTAGCTTCAGGGTAGTACAAAGCAATCTGGCCTTAAATACCTTCTGAATGACCAGACAGCAAACACACAAAGACATTCAGAGGAAGCACAGAACAATGATTCACTCCAACAAGACCCAGATGAGAAAGTCCACTGTGAATGAATGACTTCACTCACTTAAAGAACATGATTCATCTCTTTACATTAATAATAAAAAAAAAAACACATCAAAACTTTTCTTTTTGATGAGCTCCTTTATCTTTTATGATAAATATGACCATTTTAGTGAAACCATGTGCTCGGAATGATCTCAAAGGGAACTAGTGCCATTACCAGCATAATTCATTGTTCCACAGGGCAACGCGAAAGACCCTGACTGCACTGTTTGCGTCATGCTAACTCATGCTGCAGTCACTCTTCTAGAATCACAAAAAAAATGAAGTTAGCATTTAGATATCCCATGTTGAGGTTCTCTTTGGGAGTAACGAGGATGGATAAGATCATGAATGAGTACATCAGAGGGACAGCACATGTTAGAGGGTTTGGAGACAAAGTCAGAGAGGCTAGATTGAGATGGTTTGGACATGTACAGAGGAGGGATCGTGAATTTCCTGGTAGTAGGATGCTGAGGTTGGAACTACCAAACAGAAGGCCAAGAGCAAGACCAAAGAAGAGATTTATAAATGTGGTAAAGGATGACATGAAGGTAGTTGGTGTAAGAGAAGAAGATACAGAGGATAGGGTGATATAGAGTCGCTGTGGCGACTCCTGAAGGGAACAGCCGAAAGGAAAAGAAGAAAATGCCATGTTCAGGAGAGCCTTGTGTCCAAGACTCCAAACCAGCACCATCTTCACCAGCTCCACACTATCCATTTATATACAGTTACAGTACTGCAAATTATTTTTGTCTTCTTTTAAATGTGTATCAGTTTTTCAAGAAACATTTCACTTTACTGTGGAAAATGTGAAAAGGTTGATAATATATGTCTACCACGAACTGGATCCCCATTCCATCTGGCCTCTTCATTTTTTTTCAATTATTGTGTAATGATGCATGTACAACACAGACGGATCAAAACACACCTTAGTAATAAACAAGTGCAGTCAGAGGGCGCAAACCTCCACCAAGTCTAGTAATACTCCATATGAACCAAAATTGTACTATTTAATCATGTTAAAAATCCTGACTAGATCATCTCCAAAATAAAGTGAAGCCTTCCTTGTCAAAAGATCCACCTCAGGTAGAGATTCAATGAAAATCCTCTTTAAAAACATCTGTGCATTTCTGCTAATAAATAAACCAAGGGTAGAGAGGATCCTCATCGGTGGACTACAGTTGTGCTGGAAAGCATTGACATTGTATATGACCAAGATTTATGATGAACAATATTTCTTTTTCAACCTTTGACTCAGTAACTTATTGCCTAAACCACTGAGCTACCATTACCCTGTGACTTGATGTAGAGCCACCCGATCGCCGTGTAGAGCTACCCCGTGACCTATTGCAGAACCATGTGACTATGTCTAGAAAGAGATTTCTATATTCCTATAACTTGCACAATACTTTTCAAACTAATTTTAGTATACAGAAAATTATTAGGTATCACCTCAAATAGCTGCTCTTTAAATGTCCATATCTTGCCACATTCACAAGATGGCATAGTGACCGTAACTACGACATACAGTGATCCCTCGCTACTTCGTGCTTCAGTGCATCACGGGTTTTTCAAAAATATTCATCGAAAAATGCCACAAAACAAGGCCAATTATGCAAAACAAAAAAAAAACAGGAAAAAAAAAAAAATGAACCCCAAACAAACAAAACAAAAAACCCAACAAAATTACTTACATTTTTATGTGAGGTGCGCATCTGTATGTGTGTGTATTTATATTTTATTTCCATCTTATGCATTATATTTGAATGTTTCATTGTTATTATAAGCATTTATAGCATTGAATATGTATTTGTTGATATTATATACACATGCACGTATACGTCAGTCACAGGGGTTGATCCTAATTCACAGAAATCGGTGGTCGCGGGAGGGCTCTCAGTCCCCATTAACCACAGAAAGTGAGGGAT